>OY747110.1:18826177-20026177 GCA_963556455.1 Epiblema foenella
CAAAAATAGTATATGAAGCGCTTAAGATAATAACCGGTATCTGGGTTGCTAGCCTCGTTCACTAGCATTTAAGAAGGAACAGTCCACATCTATAATACCTATACACGCTCAGTGACAAAATGTACGAGCATCAGTGACGACCATCTTAGCCTAGTTAGTAGTGACCCTGCCTACGAAGCAGAAGGTCCCGGGTTCGAATCCCGGTCACGGCATGTATTTGTGTGATGAACACGAATATTTGTTCCTAAGTCTTATATGTTTTATATATATTTAAGTATCTCTTTATGTACCGACCCACCGACCGGAGACCGGTTGGTCTTCATTTTTTAAATGTGCAATACAGTTAAAATAAATATATATTTTAATTTTTTTTGTGCACAATCTTACACAAATTCACCTAGTCCCAAACTAAACAAAGCTTGTACTATGTGTACTAAGCGACGATATACATACTTATATAGATAAATAGATACTTAAATACATAGAAAACATCCAAGACTCAGGAACAAATATTCGTGTTCATCACACAAACACATACCCTGACCGGGATTCGAACCCGAGACCTCCAGCTTCGAAGGCAGGGTCACTACCAACTAGGCTAAAGCGGTCGTCAAAGTGAAAAACTGCCTGTTAAATACTGCCATAATTAAATACTGAGGAAATTTATAAACCAGTTACAAGCATAAATAATTAGACCTTTCGTATTAGCATCGAATTCCCCGAACTTTGCTGTTAAGTGGTTTAATATACGGAACAGAATTAATTTAACTGGAACACTTGAGATAATCCGAATGCCGGACACTTCAAGCAAGTGATTTACAAACGTTTACCCCAGTTGTACATTCAAGCATGTAGATTGTTTAGACGAAATATTGTGTCAAATAGTTTGTCTACGACTATCGCTTTTTCAAATTTCGGAGCCAGTTTAGCCATTGCTATTATTTTTTATTATTATTATTGTTTATTTTGGGCCTTCGTTGCCGCCTCGACCAGTATTGATCTATTCAGCAGGCCAGCCTGGCTGTCCGAGTTGATGTAGATGTGTTGGTTTCTTAGGTTTCTATCAAGATTAATCTCCGCACACTTGTTAATGGCGAAGATTTCGGCTTGAAAGATTGAGGCCTCTCTGCCCATGCTGACGCTGGTTTTGAGCTTTGGTCTCTCACCGTAGATCCCGCAACCTACATCCTCACCTTTTTTTGAGCCGTCCGTATACCATATGTGGCTCCCCTCCTTGAAGTACATTTGGTCGTTTGTACATTTGTCTCTTGGCGGTATTTCCACGGTATACAGTTTATTGAAGTTTTGTATAGTATGCATGTTATCAGTTGGCATGTTTAAGGCTTTATTTTCAAAGACCGAGGCTTCTAGTTTGGCTGGTGCTTGTGAGCGCCATTTTGGCCTTGTCAACATGCATATCCTATAGATGCATTGCTTGGCCTCCTTTTGCACTTGCAGATGGAGTGGTAATGATAATCATAATCAAGTAATGCATCAAGGGCTGCCCCAGGTGTTGTCCATTGCTATTGGTGCCGTAGCAAAAACACCAATTGCCACTCTTTATTACTAAAATCGATAAATAAATGAGGTTCATTGGAAGAAATCCCTTCAGTGGCACCCATTGGGCCTCCGGCAATTCGGCTTCGCTGTGCCGAAACCAATCCAAAATAATAATTGTTGGCTCTTAATTTTAGCAGGACCACCACTATATGTGATAATCCACATCGAAAGGGACCTTATGGCGGCCGGCGCTTACGTTGCACCTATTCACTATTGTATTGGAACAGCGGCAATAAAGGCGTAAGTGCCGGCCGCCATAAGGTCCCTTTCAATATGGATTATCACATATTACGTTGGGCCTCGTGTACAGAATCGAGACATCTCCTTAGGGTCGATTTTTCAATCGTAAGATAAAATTTTCCGTCATTTTAAAATTATCGCTGACACTCTAATGTCATATCTAAGAAAAAGACATAGCTAACATTTATCTGATAGATACTTTTATGTGGGGATTAAAAAATCGCCATTAATATATCAATATGTCAATTAGTGGCACACCCTTGTAATACATTAGATCGGCGTTTTTTTAGAATACAAAACTTAAGTGTCAAATTGCCATTCGCTACATTTTCACGGTGATATAGGGTCATTCTACTTTTTCATGACCAGATTTCTGTTACAAAAAAATCTGTAATATGTATTGAATTAGTGTATAAAAACAGGATTTCGAAATAGTACCTTAACTTAAAAGGAATTTATATATTTTTTTTGAACCTGACTGTGGCTTTAAAGGCCGGGCCCAATAAAGCGATAGGAGTGCGCGGTTGGAGAGTAGCCTGGGGAAAATCCAGGGGAAAACCTCCGGCACGACCACACGTGTGGTTTGGAACACTGGAATATTCTTAGAGTTTGCGCTCCAGTGAGATTGGTTGAGCAGTTTCAACCGAATCTGAGGTATTTGAATCTGAGGAATTTATAGTTATAATACTTAGATATTAACGTATTGCTGTAAAAGGTGGGTAACACAGTGGTGGAAACCATTTTTTCATACAAATGGTGAGACATCCGAGGACCACTGAGTTACTCGATTTATGGATATTAGGTGCGGTTTGTTAATTACCAAAACTATCGGAAATGATGCAAATGATATTGCAATTAAACCTTTTTCTAAATAACAATACAAAAATATGAAGTGAGGGGTCCAAAATCTGCATTAAAAAAAGTGTGTCAAAATTATGCACATTTTTTTTTAATTTACTTTCAAAAAGGTAGGTACATAAAGTTTCCAGTTTCAATTTTACTCGCCAAACTGACAAGACAGTTTGTTGGCGAGACCGTGCTCATTTTAACAAGTTTCATTTAAAAGTATTAAAAAGTAGAATGGCCCAATAAATCATGAAGGCGTATTTTCCACTCAATTTGTTAATTTTTTCATTATACTGTCTCTTACGCTTGTCGGATTATTGTATGTAACGCGTTGATCTTTGGATATTACACGCATACACGTCGAGCGTTTTATTAACGTGGTACGTGACATATTGCGAGTGACGCTAGGGCGTCACGTTCCGATATTACTGTCGTGATGCGTGACGCACTGACTCAGAATGAACGAAGTGATTTCTCAAAGGGGCTGCAATTTTGTCTTAATTGACAGGAGGGGACAAACGTAACATATATTTGTCTCTTTCATTGTGATTTTGAAAGGCATGAGTAATTATTACAATTTCTCTTTCCATTGGAGTCTTTACAACTTCATTTTTTTACAGTGAAATCATTTTTTTTTATAACAAAGCCGCAGATAATTTACATCTCCAAGCTACAAATTAAAAAATAATAAACCCGGAGACTATACGTCTAAAAAATTGGTAAAATGTGTACCATCGCAAATAGGTATTGTTGAGGCACTTGACAGTGTGGGTTGCACCAAACCGTCTGTAATCGTAAGCGGTGTTCGTTAAAATCTGATTGTATGGAAAGTTTGACAAGTTTCTATGGGGTGACAGCTGCCGGCGCCATATTTGACGATGACCGGCCTGTATTCGTATGTTGGTGCAACTGACTCTTAGGGTGGGTTGCACCAAACCGTTTGTAATCGTAAGCGGTGTTCATTAAAATCTGATGTACGGTAAGTTTGACAAGTTTCTATGGGATGACAGCTGCCGGCGCCATAGTTGACGTTTACCGGCCTGTATTCGTATGTTGTTGCAACTAACATTTTCGCACTAAAATTGACAGGTTAAATCAACCTTACGTATACACCGTGATTGTTAATAACCCGAAAGATTTAAACCACGTATTTTTGACGACATTACGAGTAAATAATGTTATATCAACATGGGTCTAATTATGCGTCTTAATGAAATTACTATTTCAGTACAAATTAAATCTTATTAATTGCCCACTTCTTTGTGAACAAGCCTTTAGGTGAGAAACTCAAGTTGAAGAACAGAGAGCGAGCATGACACTTCACGAATCGCTCCGAAATCATACGAGGAACGGCGATTGCCGTCACTCGTATTCCATGAATGACAAGAATTGTCAAGTTATGTCTAGCACGATGTTTGTATTGAATAATTTCATTTTTTATTTATTGGCACCACATTGAAACTTTAGGTATCTTTTTTTGACTGACAATTACAACCATAAATTGTTAGGCATGATAATATTCGAAAGGAAATCATACCACTTATTTTTTTACATCATACCTCTTACAGGAAAGGGACTTTGTTTTGACAGCGATCACGCTAACCTGTACCTACAGTAAAATAAACAACAACATGAAACAGTTATGCATTTTTATTACGAGTAAGTAATTTAATGAATTAAATTTTCAAAATGTGTACCGCCGTTTTCAGCACAAATATTCAATCGTGAACGGATTTCATGATTCAAGTTAACATGAGTGTTCTTGATTTCTTCTGAAACCGCTTGAATTCTTATTAACAACTCTTCTCTAGTGTTTACAGGTGTTGAGTAAACCTTATCTTTCAGAGTTCCCCATAGAAAGAAATCTAGCGGAGTTAAATCCGGTGAACGGGCAGGCCATGCTACAACTTCGCTTCCACGGCCGATCCATCTCTCTGGGTATTGTTGGTTCAGCCAATCACGAACATCTAAGCCGTAGTGGGCCGGGCAACCGTCGTGCTGGAACCACATAGTTCGTCGGGTTTCCAAATCGACATCTTCCAGCAAGTCGTTTAATTCATTATTTAGAAAAAATAAATAGTTCTCAGAATTCAGTCTATTTGGAAATATGACGGGACCTATTATTTTATTCCCAATAATGCCAGCCCACAAGTTTACGGAAAATTTGTGCTGGTATGAATTTTCCCTTTTCGCATGGGGATTTTCTTCTAACCACAGATGCCGATTATGGGAATTAAAAACTCCCTCTCTCGTGAACAACGATTCATCTGTCCATAGTATCTTATTTAGAAATCCAGGATCTTCCACTAATTTCTGATTCATCCTTTGGCAATAGGCAACTCTAGCTAGCCCGTCATTGTTAATTAATCCGTGTACTTTCCTGTAGTGGAAAGGATGCAGGCCGTACCTTTTCCAAACCCTTAATACAAGCTGATAGTTAACATTGACCATTCTTGCTACAGCTCTTGATGACAAGGTTGGGTCTTCTGTTATTAAGTTCATTATTCTGTTCTCTGTTTGTTCATCTACATTTATAGCCCTTTCTCTGTGAGCTTTTCCAAGCCCTTTTTCGCGAAACTGTCGATGGACATCCGCAAAAGTCGAATGGTGAGGTATACGACGGTCTGGGTATCGTCTTCGGTATTCGGCGACTGCCTGGAGCGAGTTCCCATCACACAATCCGTATACAAAATGGATATCCGCTAAATGAGCCGAAGGATAATGCGGCATACCTAATATTATTTATTACAGTCAATAAAATTTTCGATGTTATTTTATGACAAAATATTCGCGTGACAAATAGTAATAATTTGTAATGTGTCATTTTAGTGACAATCGATTTCAAACTAGCCAGTTATAAGAAGAACCACTCTCGCGACTAGAACATAACAAACCTAATTATCTCTATTCTCAATGATAACAGAAAAGCTACTTGAGATCGAAGTGTGTAAGATAAGATATTATAATTATTCGGTACACCACACTGCATTTTAGTTGCATGCTATCCTTTTATCACGCGATGAAAATATTTTCGGTAGTAAAACCTTTTTGTAGATAGATACCAAACTTCTTTATGAAACTGGCTAACAACCATACAGGTAAAGTGCATCTACGTTTAAAAGAAGTAGGTGGCTACGTCATGCTCACGCCCTTAGGGTGTGTTACACTGGAGATTATTTAAATTTTGATTTGTTGTAAATAATGAATATCTCGTTAATTACGAGTTTTTGGACTATATGTTACATAAGTATATATACTCTAATTAGGCTCTAGTATCGTTAGCTTAAATCTTTCGGGTTATTAACAATCACGGTGTATATCTCTGTCCGAAACGTAATTGCCCGTTACGGTAGATTCTAGCTGTCAATTCCGTAATAAATGTCACTTTTAAATCTACCTCACGAATCGTTGCGTTGGGTCATTCTACTTTTTCATAACCAGTTATCTATTACCAAAAAATGTATGATATGTAAAGAGTAAATTTATTAATTCTAACACAAATGATACAACAGATTACACGGGGATTTCTGGTGCAGTCCAAACTAGGCGAGCCTGTATCTTGGAATGCACCATTTGTAGCAGTTACGAGTATAAAACATGAAAATTAATAAACTAAGTAAAAGTGTTTGTGTGTAATATGTGTGAAGGTGTGTGAGTGTGTATGTGAGTAGGGGTGTGGTGTGTACGTGTGTGACGTGAATGAGTGCGAGTAGCTTAGCTGATAAAGATTTAGCTGACCACAGACCAAGAGTAAGTGCGTATTAATGTCTTCTGTGTCATTGTAAGATAGAGTTGCAAACCATTTTTTAAATATTGATTTGACTTTTATTGATGTGCTAGTTTTTAGGTCACAGAATTTGCAAACAGCGTTATATGTAAATGGGTGAATGTAATAGCCACATCGTTGAGCATGTATTGAATTAGTGTACAAAAATAAGTTTTCAAAATAGTACCAGAACCTAATAAAAGGAATTTATAGGTAAAAATATTTAAATATTAACATATTGCTGTAAAAGGTGCTTAAGGAAGTGGTAAAAACCATTTTTTCATACCAATGGTGAGACATCCAACAACCACTGAGTTACTAGATTTATGGATATTAGTTATTGTTCGTTAATTACCAAAACTATCGGAAGTGATACTGCAAATAAACCTCTTTCTAAATAACAATACAAAAATATGTAGTAAGGGCCATGTATTCCAAAATCGGCATTTAAAAAAAATTACTGAAAATTATGTACATGAGAAAGTAAGGCCACACGTTACCCCTCTAGTTTATGTATGTATGTAAGCACTTTATTGTACACAATAACAGGTTAAAACAATATACATGTCACATAAGATTAGAGTACAAAGGCGAACTTATCCCTATGAGGGATCTCTTCCAGCTAACCTTTGAGAGATTGAGTGGAGAGTGGGAGAATGAGATAGACAAACTTACACAGTGTACTAAAACTTCGGTTTACCGAACAAAATAAGAAGAAATTATGTATTATACCTTTAATGTTGAGTGAAAGTTTTTATTAAAAGTGTAGAAGTTGCAACAGCGATACAGCTCTTCTTACACAACTATGCTATGCACAAGTTGAAGACATAGTTGCAAACTTCGTCTTATTTATGTTGATAACTTCGCTATTCACGCCATTTACGCGCTGATTTTCTGCTACTGGGGATGCAAGAATTTACAATGGCATCAAATATTAGATTGCGGTCTGTTATAAATATTACATAGTATAAAACAAAGTGGAGGAGTGGAGGTGGAGTGATGACCTGGTGAAGGTCGCGGGAATCCGGTGGAAACGAACGGCACAGGACCGGTCTAAATGGCGAGCCTTGGGGGAGGCCTATGTTCAGCAGTGGACGTCTTTCGGCTGAAATGATGATGATGATGATGATGATAAATCAAAGTCGCTTTCTCTGTCCCTATGTCCCTATATCCCTATATATGCTTAAATCTTTAAAACTACGCAACGGATTCTAATGCGGTTTTTTTTAATAAATAGAGTGACTCAAGGGGAAGGTTTATATGTATAAAATCAAAATCAAAATCAAACATTTATTCTCCAAATAGGCCACAAGGGCACTTTTACATGTCAAAATATTTATTTACAATTTAAGAAAGTCTGACTATAATAAGTAATACATTTTTCATGTCACAATATTAATTTACAGTTCAAGAAGGAATAATAATTTCGGGTTTACAATTATAACAATATTAATGTCATACAGTGAAGATAAACTTATCTATTACAAATATTACAACATCAGTAAAGTTAGAGATGTATAAGGTCTCAAGATTAAACAAGGAGTATAAAGAAATGAATATAATATCCCAGAGATGTACATGGTCCCTGAGCGTCAAAATTAAAATTAATTTAATATTGTTAGAGATGTATATGGTCTCTAAGTCACTGATAATAAAAACGAATCCACAACAGGATGATGTCTCTCGTCAATCCCCTATAAAAAGACACTAGTATTAACGTAGTCACTATGTCCTAGCAAGCATGAACAGACCGGACTCCACAAACATTATAATACATGCATCAGCATTGCACCCGTGCGAAGCCGGGGCGGGTCGCTAGTAAATATTAAACTGCGGTCCGATTCTACGTAGAATTTAAGCCGTTGCACCTATAGTTGGCTAGAGCGACTGGCCGTGAGTGCCGGGTGGTCGCAGGTTCTAATCCTGCTCGGTGCCTAAATTTTTCAATTTTTCCTTTATTTCTTTTGTAGTTTACGTTAGCAGCGGTACTGCTTAATACAAAATTAATATTGAATACATTCTACAAAAACATTAATAAAACTATATGAAGTGAGAATAATGAGTGAGAAGGGGGATTCATCGTTCCTGGGCGAATATTCAGCGTTTTTACGGCGGTTATTTTTCGTCATTGTCGTTTCATTAAATATTGTTAAAGGAGACGATGATCAGAGTAAACTTTTGTAAAAAGCGTAAACCAATATCGTGTCCGAGTCTTATTTGATCAATGTTTTCGCCGGTTTATCCCAACTTTGGATAGTTATTCTTGAGTCGACAATGACTTTAGAAACGAGCGTTTCAAACGCTCGGAGAATCGCCCTCCTATCACTACCTGGCCCAAAGGTCCTTTATTTTATTTATTTACAATCAGAAAAACAAGGCAAGTTTTAGAGCCACACCACATTCAATTACATTACTTAAGGTACATACAAAAATAATCGGGAGAGTGCTCACAAAAGGTCACAGCTATAATTAAATATAACTAGATAGGTACTGTTGCTCTGTAAGTATGCAGTATTATATTCTTGGCAGTGTGTAAGGTCGCCAGAGCAGAGAGGCTACTGCGAGCCGAAAACGAACGAAGTTCGAATATCTCCCTCTTTGTCGCACTTGCTAATTCGTGAGACAGAGAGGAAGATATTCGAACTTCGTTTTCAGTTCGCGGTCAGGAGTTGAGAGTGCTTTTATCCCTGGTTGTAAACATTGAACACCTTAAGTCAGGCTAAAAGGTAATTTCTTTTAACCTGACTGTGGCTTTATAGGCCGGGCCCAATAAAGCGATGGGAGTGCGCGGTTGGAGAGTAGCCAGGGGCAAATCCAGACGACCACGCGTGTGGTTTGGGGACCGTTATTTGTTTGCCAGTACCTAGTACCCTTGTTTGTAAGTCATTGTTTATGATGCTCGATTGGACAGCGTAAGTAGGTCATTATTAGAATGCTTCAACCGCGTTATCTTTGACACGTTTTTGTTGAAGTGGCATTTGTGAGTTGATGACTATCCCGTACTTCTGCGAGTTCTGTGAAATAACCACAAATGCATCTTCAAAACAAAGTTTGGTTTTGCGAGCCACGTTAGAGCGTTCCAACATCTGTTCATAGATCTAACTGCCCACTACATCTGTCAGTTGTCAAGTTGATGTTTATTTTTTGTATCCCACCAATACTTCGTACGCTTATTTACCACCGGCGTTGTATAAAAAAAAACTCATCATCATCATCATCCTAGCGTTATCCCAGTACAGTTGTATCCTGAAGGATGCACGGGCTCCGGTACATAATCCCAAAATTTGGCGTCGGCACTACTTTTTACGGAAGCAACTGCTATCGGACCTCCCAACCCGACCTTATTGGAATTAGGCTTGTCAAGTAAGTGAGCAACTTGACTGTAAGTTCTCAAGCCGCCCGAAGGCCTCTAACTTGGCTTAACAACTACTATCGTAGACAGCAGCCGGGATCAACGGCTGAACGTGCCTTCCAGTTAATAACCACTCAAAGAGGTCACCCATCCAACTGACCTCGTCCGATTGCTTAACCTCGCATCATACCGCAGGTGCGCGGGCGCCGCTGGGCTAATAGAGTTTCTCGTCGAGCTCCACGTTAGAGCGCTCCATATGCACAAATAAGAATAGTGACGGAGTCGCTTACGCAGAACATTGCGAAAAATCTATAGATAATATGATTTTATTCATTATATGTATACCTTTTCTATATGTATAGTATGTTGTGTTGCGTTCCGTGGATCACGTACGGTGCTGTCTGAAAACCAGCGCTGCAGGTGACTAACACCTCGGCATAATGCTGAGACAGCAACCGATTCACTGCCGCGAAGACGCACTTTTTAACTGTATGTTCAAGTACTGAGTATATTATATTTGTAACGGTGTGTCTTTTGGTGCGGTGAATAAATGCTTTCTTTCTTTCATGTTTTCTTTCTATAAAAAGTAGCGTCATAGTAAAACTCAACTTTATAATGAAAACTTACCAAAAACCACAGATTCGATGCCACAAATAAACCCAACGCCTATTACACAGAAATGGAGATGTATTCGGTCTTAAGGGTCATCGCGGACGGATGCAAAATGTAAATTTATCCACGTTCATAAATCCCCCTCCGGAAAACTCCCCCTTAACAAGGCGTCCAGTGAATTCTCTCTGAATTACGTGGGTAGTTATAAATCTTCCCGTTTCTTCTTGCGAAAAGAAAAGTATAAGGTTGTAAGTTGTTAGCTTAGAAGTGTGTAAAGAGGGAGATTTATACGAATTATTTTAATGTGACGGTAATAAAAATACGAAAAACGTAAATTTTATTGAGCGGAGCCATCCCTAACCCTCTGTCGCAACTCTTCGATCACTGATTAGGGTCCGCACGGCACGCTGTCTGGAACCTGGGTCATTGTTAGTTGCAATAACAGAAGTTGTCCCTCTGGTGGTCAATAGTTAACGGCTTATGTCAAACAAAACAAACAAAAATATCTTTATTGCACAAATGTGTAGGTACATCTTACTGCTTACTGCTACTATTACTACTAAATGTTAGTTGCTGTTTTCAAGGTAACAACTGGATACCCAAAACCGGCCAGTAGTAGACCCTATGTCGTGGCCATAAGGTGTACTAACGGTCAGTATGTGCATGTAAGTTATGTTTATATTACATGGATTTATAGCAACGGAGGCACTGTTTATGCGGGTTACTAGAACAATCCAAAATTAAGCTTTGTAGCTCTTGACTTTTGATATGTCCACCGAGAAGACGCGCACCTAAATCTGACAAAGACCCACCTGAGGGCCTACTCTGAACTTCGAAATCCGAACTTCGTATCGTGCCGTCCCTTTCACTCTCGTGTACATACATAAGTACGGATTTCCAAGTTCGGTGTAGGCTCTCTGGACGACGTAATCACAGCGTCCATCGAAAGATGGAACGCTGCGCTTACGGTGTCCAACTCAAAACACGTCGCGTGCACTTAGGCATTCCCACCGGCGGGAACGTCCACCGCGCGATCGCGACAACACAAACAGATATAGTCCCTGTTCGTCCCGGTACCGCCGCATAGTACGACCGGGTGGAGTCAGTCGCACCCAGGTCGGACCTAGCTGAGTTTCTTGCTGGACTCTTCTCAGCTCAAGTTTAGTGAATCAGCGACAATTTTTATATTGAAACACGAGTACAACATGAGAACAGAGAGAAACACTTTCCATTTACATTTGGCCAATAAACAAAAAACAACGTGTTTGCGAATCTACAGTCCCATATCTTTTTATGATTGTAATATTAATTTTACCACTTCTTATTTATCTTATATATTTTTTTCACATTTAATATATTATTAAATAAACACAAGATACATACAACTACAACACAGAAACAAATAAAACCAATTACAAAAAAAACACTCCATCTAAAAGTTGTGCCTGCGGCATGGACTCCAAAACGCTGTTGGCGTTACCCCTCTGAACCGCAAGAGCAATCCATTGGGAGAGGTACGCCCCAGCTCTGGGGTCCCCTGAGGCGTGGACCAGCCGTGACGATAAGGCCTTCATGGTTTTCATGTCCGCTGTAATTAATTTGTCTAATTTACTATTTATTGTGATAGTTTTCTATCCATATAGCCGCATTATGTCATAAATTCTAACATTAGTCATCATTCATGTTGTCTTGGATATCCGAGTAGACTTGTGAATAAATTTTACTGCTCAAAACACATTTAAGTGCCCTTACCGGGATTCGAACCTGGGACCGCCGGCTTAAGAGGCCCTATAAGTTTTAAAATGTTTTGATTTCAAATTATGACAAAAACATTTATTCAAACAAAAAATGACGTAAATAGATGAGCGGTTTTTTAACTGATAAGGACCCTTAAGTGACTAGACTAAAGTGACCGCTATAAAGTGACCGCTATATCTGCGGGAACGTTAAGAGGCCTTATATGCTTTAAAATGTTTTGATTTCAAATTATGAAAAAAGTATTGATAATACCAATAAAGTTATTAAAGGCTACAATCATTAAAGTTTTAGATAGTAACATAGCCCTTTTTTATTAGGGTTCCGTAGCCAAAATGGCAAAAACAGAACCCTTATAGATTCGTCATTTCTGTCCGTCCGTATGTCACAGCCGATTTACTCGGAGACTATAAGCACTACAATTATGAAATTTGGTAGGAAGGTGTATTCTATGAACCGCTAAAATTTCCAAACTATAAAGTATAAAACTCTGAAAAAAATTGAGGTGGTGTGCATTAGTAAATACTTTCAACGATTTTTGGGTTGAACAATATAGGTTTTACGGTTTTTGAGTTTTCGCTTAAAAACTGTCTTGCCCAAACAAAAGGTAAGTGCCGTGAGTTCCCTATGAAGATACGACTTTTTTAGATTCAATGTATTGGATAGTGCTTTTAAATGTGGACTAGTAGGTGTTGGTACGGAACCCTTCATTGTGCGTGGTCCGACACGCACTTGGCCGGTTTTTTACTGTGTGTAGTAGAATTTAAGCGGAACAAGCAAGTTTTTAGCTTGAAAATTGTCGATTTGAAGTGACGTTTGCAACGATATTTCTTAATGAAAAATCAAAAAATACATTTCAAGTTTATGCCGTAAAGTCGCAATAGCCCTATTCTAGATATTATCACTAAGAAAATTACAAGATACGTGTCAATACAAACAGAAAATGGCATAAGTAGATGAGCGTTTTTTAACTTATAAGGACTCCTAACAAACACCACGCCGCCCTCCGCATTTTCGCATTTCACTGCAACATTAAAAATATTGTAGCAATTTTTTCCCTGCCGGCGCCATAAATTCGGTAAACCATAGTAAATGACATTTCAATAGAAAAGTATGGCCATTAAAAACGCATTAGTCGGAATCAGGGTTTATACGTCATTAACCCTGTGTATTGTTGGCTTACCCTAACCTATCATAGACAAAGCTAATAAGGCCAGGGATTTAAATATACCACCCAGAAGCGTTGTAGGGCTGCCACTGTTTTCAAAGTTTATTAAAAAGGGGCCGATTTGAGTAAATTGGAGCAAATGGGCCTGCATTTTAAAGTCAAAATTTAATTAAAATCGACAGAAATAAAACATTACTCCATAGATAATAAAAACGCATTACCATAGAAGAAGGATCCTGTTTCTCATTCAATTTCGTTAAGTATTTAATGCGAACGACAATTGACCTCTTAATGGCTTCTTTGTATCGTTAATTTCAATATTTATTTATTTATTTAAACTTTATTGCACAAAAAGAATATAAGTACAAAGGGCGGAGTTAATGCCATGAGGCATTCTCTACCAGTCGACCATAGGACCAAACAGAAACTAGCAAATGTGGGTGCAATGAGAAAATAAAATCATAAAAGTTAAACGATTTCGAAAAAATAATATCATACCTGTACATGTATGATGTGTGTGTATTCTATAATTATATTTATATTTTTTTTTTTTGGAGACAATCTTACACAACTCGACCTAGTCCCAAACTAAGCAAAGCTTGTACTATGGGTACCAAGTGACGATATACATACTTATATAGATAGATAGATACTTAAATACATAGAAAACATCCAAGACTCAGGAACAAATATTCGTGTTCATCACACAAATAAATGCCCAGACCGGGATTCGAACCCGGGACCTCCAGCTTCGTAGGCAGGGTCACTACCAACTGGGCTAAAGCGGTCGTCAAATTCTAATTTATCATACCTGTGTTTTCTACACGTGATCCTTGGATGGTGTTAAAAGTACAAAAAAAACTGGGAACCGTACTGTCTTCTCGAAGATCTCCCGGTTCGAAATAATTGACATACAATTAATAAATAAATCAATCAACATGAATAATTCTCTAGTTCCAGAAAGGTTGAAAAATATAGGTTTATTTAAAGAATTTTTCCTTTTCATTTCAGTATTATTTGTCACAAGGTGACGTTGATGTGGCGGTGAGGATAATAAAATCGTAAATATGACGTCTACTGAGAGGAAAAATGTTTCAGTATCATAATAAGCACCGTTACTTTTAATTAAGTATTTATTGTGAATATTATAAAACATTTAAATTTAAATTGATGAATAAATAAGGAGGTATAAATATATTCTAGGCGTAGATATATTTTAGTAGAGGTGGTGCTAAAAGTGCAATAAAAACTGGCAACCGTACTGTCTTCTCAAAGATCTCACAGTTAGAAATAAATGTTTGATTTTGATTGATTTTGATTTTGAACAAAATCAATCAAAATCAAACATTTATTCTGCAAATAGGCCACAAGGGCACTTTTACATGTCAAAATATTAATTTACAATTTAAGAAAGTCTGACTATAATAAGTAATACATTTTTCATGTCGAAATATTAATTTACAGGTCAAGAAGGAGTAATAATTTCGAGTTTACAATTATAACGAAATGAATGTCATACAGTGAAGATAAACTTGCAAAGTTATCTATTACAAATATTACAACATCAGTAAAGTTAGAGATGTATAAAGTCTCAAGATTAAACAAGGAGTATAATGAAATTAATATAATATCCCAGAGATGTACATGGTCTCTGAACGTCAAAATTAAAATTAATTTAATATTGTTAGAGATGTATATGGTCTCTAAGTCACTGATAATAAAAACGAATCCACAACAGGATGATGTCTCTCGTCTATCCCCTATAAAAAGACACTAGTATTAACGTAGTCACTGTGTCCTAGCAAGCATTAACAGACCATATGATAAATAAATAAATCGTGGAAGTCCACGGTATAGTATAAAAGTGACCTATGACATAAATATCAGTAATTTAGGTAAATTACAGATGACACACCGGATGTACAGGTGTACATACCTATATTATATTTAATTTAATTTAATTTAATCTTTATTTCGGACTTACAATCCATATATTGTTAGTAATTTCTTAACCTAGGCATGTTAGTATTTACATTATTACAATAAATTACTTTTTGAATTAATTACATTGGAACAATTTATATAATCAAAAATACATTCAATTAATTTCATTACTTTTTTATTTTTGGGGTAAGCTAATTTGCATCAAAACAAGTACGAATACGTACCGATACCTATTGATACAAATAGCGCCACTGACCTTATTTGTCCGACCCAGTGCGACAGTATTGGGCAGTCATACCTGTCTGCAATGACATTTAGAATGCTGTTGGTACTCCCCCTGAGTCGGCCCAGCATCGAGGCGATTTTCTTGCGTAGGATGGCTTGAAAACCGTCCGCGCGGGCCTCGGCGAACATACGCGAGGCGCTACACCACCTAGGCAGTCCCAACAACATTCTGAATGCATTATTGTACTGAACGCGCAGGGCATTATAGGCTCTTTTGGTGTACTTTACCCACAGGCTGCTCGATATTATGTACCTAAGATTCTGAGTACAAGACAGAGTTACAACTAAAAATGTGCAAGTATTTTCTGTCGTTTGCAATAAAGAAGAGCATACATCAGAAGCTTTCCCAGTATACAATTTCAGACTTTAATGCATATGTTTCATATCGGAGTCATGTGGGATATCCTATGTAATGTGATACTAAACTTGTGACTGCACTTGACAATTTCTACAAGGTAGCTGTTGCAATTTATTGCAACATGTTGGATTTTTGTAGTATATGAATATATTAGGGATACGCCGAATATTAAAATAAATAAATAAATAAATAAATATATAAATAAATATTTGTGGACAATCTTACACAAATCGACCTAGTCCCAAACTAAGCAAAGCTTGTACTATGGGTACCAAGTGACGATATACATACTTATATAGATAAATATATACTTAAATACATAGTAACATCCAAGACTCAGGAACAAATATTCGTGTTCATCACACAAATACATGCCCTGACCGGGATTCGAACCCGGGACCACCAGCTTCGAAGGCAGGGTCACTACCAACTAGGCTAAAGCGGTCGTGAATATTCGGTTATTAACTTATTATTCGGTAGGTATTCGGAATGTTTTTGAGTGTTTTTTTTATGTTATAGGGGGCAAACGAGCAGACAGATCGCCTGATGGTAAGCAATTACCGTCTCCCATAAACACTGCAACACCAGAGGAGTCGCAAGTGCGTTGCCGGCCTTTCAGAAGGGAATACGCTCTTTTCTTGAAGGTTTGAACGTCATATCGGTCCGGAAATACCGCAGGCGACTGTTCATTAAATAATTTCAGTGTTCGGTATTCAGCCGAATTATTCGGTTCATCTGGCGAATATTTACCGAACAATTTTGAGAGGTCTTTGTTACAAAATACAAGAATGTAATATAGTTAGTGCTTCGTCAAATTAAGACTCTTAACCCATTATTATTGTTACTAACCTTACTTTATTGTCAATATATCGCTTTAATAATGAACAAAAATGAAATGATTAGTCTGTTTAATAACCGCAGATGAATGTATTACTTTGAACCGAATAATGCAGCCGAATATTCGGTTCGGCAACAGCTCGTCCGAACATTCGGCCGAATGTTCGTATTCGGTGAAACCCATATTCGACGCATCTCTAAGATACATATTTTCTTTTTAGTGCAACTTGTCCTCGACTTTACAGTATAGATACTTAAGGGTCGGCTGCACCAACATACGATCACAGGCCGGTCATCGTCAAATATGGCGCCGGCAGCTGTCATCCCATAGAAACTGGTCAAACTTTGAATCGAGCCACTGGGAGTTTTGTCGCTGGTTCACTAAACCTAGCCTAGCTGAGAAGAGTCCAGCAAGAAACTCTAGGCCCGATCTGGGTCGGACTGACTCTACCCGGTGTGCGGCGGTACCGGGACGAATAAGAACTATATGTGTCAGTGTTGTCGCGAAATATAACACTAGAATAATAGACAAGCATATTATGTTTTAGAGTACCAATTAGGAGTCAAATGTGCGAAATAATTAGGGCTTACCTGGGATAGTTAACGTTTAAGTAACATACAGCGAGTATTTCATAGAACCAATTCTAGTCTCATTTTGTAGCAAATTCTCTAAAGTAGTCCTAATAAGGTGCAGTCAGCAACTAGTCATTTAAGGTTATAATTGGTTTTTCTATTTTTGACATAGTTGTGTTCGGTGCTCGAAGTCACAAACTTGGATTGTTCATTAGGCTACCATCATAAACAAGTCTGCAGAAAATCACATCCACCGAATTTGACGCACACTACTCCATACTTTCAGACTACAAGGTTACTGGATTAAGCTAAGTATACCCCTTAATGTTTGCTCGTACAAAAGTTCCACCCTGTATATATGAAGATTTAATGCTTGAGTTAATTGACACCTCTCAAGTCTGACATTGTTCTAGAAATGACATTTTCACACCTGCTATTCAGAAAAGAGTTATTGTTGCCTTCGAATGAGGGATCAAAGATGTACTTTTCTTCCCTCATTTGAGGGCAACAATGACTCTTTTCCTCATAGAAGGTGTGAAAAGCAGTATGTGACACTCTGTAGTAAAATCATTTGTAAGGTATTTCATGTTTTTAACAGCGGGCCTCATAGACGGTGTGAAAAGCAGTATGTGTCACACGGTAGCAAAATTATTTCCATCATGGGCGTAAACACTTGAATCCCTCGCTACGCTCAAGATTCTACTTTAGAATCTTTCGCTTCTCTCAGAACTCAATATACCGCTCTCGCCGTAAATATATCATTTTGCTCCCTTGAGACACAATCTACTATTGATACTTAACAGTGAAACTGGTCTAATCCCAACCCAATAAGGTCTAGTTTACCTTCTGGGTTGGAAGGTTAGATGTCGCTGTCATGAAACTAATATCTACGCCACATCTTAGCAGTCAAAGCGGTCTCCGAGCTCCATAACAATATGGCATTTTCCAGTGATCGAGATAAAATATAAAACATGTTGTCAATAATTTGCCCAAAGAACAAGTACAAAGAAAAAATGGACCGTGTTCTCGCACGCAGCCTAAGACGGGAATGGAACCCGCGCCTCCGGTTTTGCCGGACCAGCGCCCTTATCACTAGGCTACCCAGACCACTACGTCATCCTAGCGTTTTGTTCCGTTGGTAGTTTATTAAACATTTTAAGGCTTGGTTTTATAAAGACCCATTACACCTTATGTCGGTTTGTTATGTCAAAAAATGTGCTGAGTTACTGAAATGTGATCTGAATTGGTCTAACGGATCTTTATAAAACCCGGCCTAAGTCTGGTAACCTAACATTTCTACTATTTTAAGTTTAGGGCAGAAACTGTTATGTTTTTCGTCCGTGTTTGTAGTTCTCACTATCACTTCTCTATCTTTGTAATTCAAATAGCTGAGCAAAAACACATGGAAATGTCACACAAATCCCCGTTTATTATTTACAAAAAAAAAACAAATACCCTGACTTACAACGTCATTACAGTCAAGCCAAAAATAAATGGAAAAAGTTGTACCCATTTCCGGACATAGCCATTTGCCGTTTATTAAGACAAATCGGTATTGTTTACAAACGGGAAGATATAAAATACAGACATAGACAGCTTGTTAATCTTCTTGAAGGAGACAGTACAATATGGTTAAGGGGAGGTTGGGGTGAGCTCCATCAAACGATTATAGGTTCTATTACGGTTTAATTATTTGAAGTCGGAAAGAAGCAGCGTGACGGTTTATTAATTTAAAATTTGTATTAAACAGAAATGTACAAATGGTGGGCTTAATGTGAAATGGCATGGGCTAAACAGAGATTTATAAAAGGTGCAAGGAAAGAAAGAGTCGTTTTACCTTTTCCTTTTTTTTGGTATTTGGAATTTTTTAGTTAGCATTAGCATTAATATTTATTATCATTAGTGGCTGTTAGCTGAACTCCGATGTAGTTTAGATGAATGAATTCAGCAAATATTGGAATAAGTACATTTATTATTTTAAATACAATGAAATAGAATCGCCATTATTGACAGACGTGTTTTCTTCTCGTCCGATTTTTAAAAAGTGTTCTGCCCGTTGACATGCGCGATGCTCGGCATAGTGTTGTTCTGTAGATATAGTGATGTTCCAATCGGTAACATCCTCCCCCTCCTTGAAAGGCTAGCTTTCAAGAGGCTCATGCGAGCCTAGTCCTTCTAGAGCGGACAGCTTCGAAACGGCTCTCTTAATTATACCGTTTTTAGTGCGGATATCTACGACCCTGCAGACTCCATCTTCGCCAGGATACAGTTTGACTATGCGTCCTAATAGCCATTTCACTGGCGGTAAGTTGTCATCTTTGACTAAAACGAGGTCATCAATCTTGATTGATCCTTTATTGGTTTTCCACTTCACGCGTTGTTGGAGCGTAGTTAAGTAATCCTTTGTCCAACGAGTCCAGAAATGACGTCTCAGTCTTTGAACGAGCTGGTATCTATTTACCGATAAAGTTTTCACTTCAGGCGATGGCAGGGACATCAAAGGTCGCCCGACAAGGAAATGCCCAGGCGTGAGTGGGGCTAAATCAGACGGATTTTCCGTTAAAGGTGTCAACGGACGGGAGTTCATGATTGCCTCAATCTGCGCAAAAAGTGTAGCTAACTCCTCAAATGTTAAACTTGTATTACCCGCAATTCGTTTTAAATGGTATTTAGCTGATTTTACAGCTGCTTCCCAAATTCCCCCAAAGTTAGGAGCATAAACTGGAGAAAAGTGAAAGACAAACTCTTCACTGCATGCGAATTCTCCAATCTGCCGTTTACATGTTGAAAACAATCTGTTCAATTCATTTTTAGCCCCTACAAAGTTTTTTCCATTGTCACAATAGATATTATCTGGCCTACCACGCCTAGCAATAAATCTACGTAAGCACATGATGAAAGCATTTGTACTTAAATCACTAACTACCTCTAGATGGACAGCCTTAGTTGAAAGGCAAACAAACACACAAAGGTAGCATTTTGACGTCTTGGCCCCACGACCCTTTTTGCTAGAAATTAAGAACGGGCCAGCGAAATCCGTCCCACAGTTCAAGAAGGGTGGAGCTGGAGTCACACGAGGAGCTGGTAAGTTGCCCATTATAGGCTGTATTGAGTTAATTTTGAACCTTTGACATCTCGAACATTTGTTTACAATGCTAGCTGCCAAAGTACGACCACCAATTGGCCAGAATCTCTCGCGTACAGAGCTTAACAGCAGTTGAGCACCACCGTGTAGTAACCGAATGTGCTCCCTTTCGAATAGTAGTCTAGTGAATGTATGCTTACTGTCAATGAGAATCGGGTGTCGCTGTTCATACGGACAATGTAAAGCATTAACAATGCGACCACCAACACGTAAAATATCATTGTCATCAAAGAAGGGATTTAAATCTAATAATTTAGATTTATGGTTTAAAACTTTGAATGTTTTGAGTGAGTGTATGTCTTTGTCAAATGATTGTCGTTGTGAAACACTTGCTAAGAACGTTAAACTATTTTGTAATTCTGTAACACTTATATCACCCGACAGCTTGTCATTACTTTTCTTGCAGTTGTTTATGAACCGCAATACAAACGCGAATACTCTTTGTAGCGTTTTCAGCTTAGAATATTTATTGAATGGAACCACTTCATTTGTTTCACATCGTACACTTGTAAAAATCTTGATTTCTGGTAATTGGGCGTCAGCTCGTTTTACAGAAGGCCACTCAGTGTCAGGCTTCTTAAGGAAGCTTGGTCCTTCCCACCACAAAACACTGGTGAGTAATTGTTGTGGTTTGACCCCCCTTGAAGCCAAATCTGCTGGATTCAAATCTGTTGGTACATGACGCCATGCATTTGGGTTTGATAATTCACGTATTTGGTCAATTCGATTACATACAAATGTCTTTAATGTTTTTGGCTGAGTTTGAAGCCAACCTAAGACAATGGTCGAGTCAGTCCAAAATATAGATCGGGTAACCGTCACTCGTAAAGCCTTTGTCACCTTTGCATGTAACCGAGTACCCAATAATGATCCTAATAGCTCTAAGCGCGGGATTGTCATTTCTGGTTTTAATGGTGCTACTCTTGCCTTCGCACACAAGAGGTGAACAAATATTTTGCCTTCACTGTCTATGGATTTCAAATACAAACACGCTCCGTAAGCATCCTTTGATGCATCTGTGAATGTATGAATTTCAATACTATCAGGTGCATGACAGAGTGCGTGACGAGGTACATTTAAGTCAGCCAAATGCTTCGATTCATCAATGAATTCTCGCCACGAACTCGCTAGCTCTTTGGGTACTAAATTATCCCAATCTAATTTCATTAACCACAATCGTTGTAGCAGTATTTTATGGTATATTGTACAAGCAGACAGAAGCCCAAGTGGGTCGAATATTTTGCATGAGCTAGACAAAATACTCCGCTTTGTCACCTTTTCAATTTGTTCAAACTCTGACGAAAACAGTAGGGTATCATTTGAAGGTGACCATTTCAATCCTAAGACTGTTGACTGCTTGCAGAAATCTTGTGTATTGTTTTGTACTGTGTCTATATTGTCAAATATATCAGTAGCATTTGTGCGAAACTTTCTCAGCGGAAAGCCCGCAGCAGACAATTCTTTTATAACACCCTTAATTGTTGTAGCTAAAGTGGCCTTTGAATCAGAACCGGTATTTAAGTCATCTACATAAAAATCATGTTTTATAGTATTTGCCACTGTTTCATCAGTGCACTCATTAGCAACCTGCACTAAACACCTGGTGCTAAGGTATGGTGCGGAGGAAGTGCCGTAAGTTATGGTATTTAATTTAAGAGTTTTGAGGGGTAGACTCTCTTCCTCCCTCCATAGTATTAACTGAAGGTTACGTTGAGACTCGTCTACCATAATTTGACGGTACATTTTTTCTATATCCCCAGTCACAACGTAAGTATTTTGCCTAAACCGCAATAGAATTGATATTAAATCATCTTGGACTACAGGCCCCACCATCTGAATGTCATTTAGTGACTTATTTGTTGACGTTTTACAACTAGCATCAAAGACAACCCTTAAGCGCGTTGTCTCGCTCTGTTCGCGAATCACGGCATGGTGTGGGATGTAGTATCCAAATACTGGACGGTCAGTTTCAGTTAAGTGCCCTAAGCTCTCATACTCTTTGAGAAATGCAGCATAATCTGCTTTCATATTTGATTTACCCAATTTCTTTTCAAGATTATAGAAACGCTTCTTAGCAATATAATAAGAGTCACCTAGAGCATCCTCCGGGGCCTCAAGGAGGGGAAGCTTGACACAGAAGCGACCATCTTCAAGGCGAACCGTATTTTCTTTAAAATGAGTCTCGCAGTACTCTTCATCTTTCGACAGTTTCGATTCACAAGTAGGATTGGGTATATCTTCAAGTTCCCAAAATTTTGTGAGAGATTCTCTGATCTCCCGAGAAAAATTGCATTGAGTAGTAGAGCTTGGGCTCTGACCTGTGGGACCAGAAACAAGCCAACCAAATTTAGACTCTTGGAGGGTTGGTTTGTTTTTCCCCAATTTAATTTGCCTAGATCCTACAAGATCCCAAAAAACGTCAGCCCCTAGCAAGAGATGAACTTCTGACGGACGATAAAAGCTGGGGTCTGCTAGCTCTATAGAAGCCGGAAGGCTGAGACAAGATGTGTCAATTTGTACACTAGGTAAAGGTGCAGTTATTTCTGGCACTACTAGACAAGAAGCATTCATTTCAAATGTACCAGTTCGCGATTTCACATTAACATGACAGCACTTTGTAGTACTCGTTAAACATTTGTTAATGCCGCTAATAGAAACGGGATTCGTTTTAACACAGGTAAGGTTCAATCTATTCAATGTAGTACTCATAGCAGTAATGTTCGTATTATCATCAGGGTTCGTATTAGTACTACCTTGCGCTTCATTGTGTAATAAGGTGTTGTGTTTTCTATTGCAAATTCTGCACGGCCCTAGGCGGCAACGCCCAGTGTGATGGCCAGGGCGTAGGCAGTTTTTACACAAATTGTGTTTAGACACCTCACTTTGCCTACAATCCACTGACAATTCCTTGAATTTGGCACACTCGTGATTGAAATGATTTTGTTTACAAAACGTACAAGTTACAGTCTTGGTATGGTATTTATTGTCGTTGGACATGTATTTAATGTCATTTGTTGAGTATTTATTATCGTTTGTTGTATATTTGTTGTCATTAGTATTTCCTAACATTGTTCTCACATGTTTGAAATCTTTATTTTGACAAGTAGGTTTATCAAGTTTATGTGTGGAAGCACTGCACTGTATCGTTTCCAGGACATCGGCCCGATTACGGAGAAATCCTAAGAAATCAGCAAGCTTAGGTGAAACTTTAAGTGTGTTCTTGTATTCTTCCCACTTCCTACTAGTGGCGCCATCTAGTTTCGACACCATCATATAAATCACTAATGTATCCCAACTATCTGTGGGTTCCTTAAGAGTGTGTAAAGCACGCAAATTTTTTGTATAAAAATCTATCATATACCTTATAGCCTTGTGTGATTCTCTTGTAATAGGTTCAAAGTTGAATAAAGACTTAATGTGGTTATTTATCAGAATTCTTTCATTATTATAACGCTCACACAGTAAGTCCCATGCAACCTTGTAATTTGCGCTAGTAAACTCAATTGATTTTATAACTATAGACGCTCCACCCTCCAACGATGCACGTAAATAATGGAATTTGTTTATTGCTGGGATGGACTCATTATTATTAATTAAGGAATCAAACGTGTCACGAAATTCCATCCATTTAGTATAGCTGCCATCAAATGAGGGCAAATTTATTGAAGGAAGACGGATATGACAGTTGAGAGACTGTGGATTGTTGATATGCGACGCAATAGAACCTTCCGCCAGAGAAGCTGCAGTAGCGTATTTAATGTCAGTAGTTTGTTGGTTTGCTTCGAGTATCAATTGTGACAATGAAATCAACCTTATAATAGAGTCTTCAATTGTTTCTCGTTCTAACAGCTGTTCGTCGAAATTGTTGTCCTCAACTAAATTTTCTATTTCTGTCTGAATTTCATCAAATTGAGACAATAATTCCTGAAAACGGTTCAATTTCAACTGCAGTTCTCCATACATACATTTAGTGAAATGTTCAGTTGAAATTGTTTTTATTGTGTCAATGTGTTTCTCGAACAAAGTTACTTTGGCCTTAATGGCACCACGTTTACGCACTAATTGTTTTAATTCAGACATTTTCAATTAATAAAGTTAGCACATGTTTAGAAAACAAGTCAAATAAATTGAACAGACTGTACTTACGAATTGAAATGAAATTCAAACCATGCAAGCTATTGTTGTATGAAACCAATTGCAAATAGCGAGCTGTCCGCATGCAGTGATGATGCCGTCCGTCCTCGCGACGCGGCGGTGGAGACACACACGGGAAACCAGCTCACAATCAAACTCGAACTTCGAAGAAATCCCGGAAGCAGTATTCTTACAATTCCCTGGAATTTTTTTTCCTAGTAAATGCTAGTGCATGCAAATTATCCCTAATCCTTCGTTGAAATATAAATATATGACAGTTATTTTGTTTTAGAGAATTCGAATTGAAATTTGACAATTTGTCACGAAATATTCGTACAAACTGTACTTTGATATGAAAATCATGCAATTTTAGTTATAGAATTATAGCAATTGTAGTAAAGTAATGCAATATTGTTTAGTTATAATGTAGCTTGAAAAAATACAACCTTCAGGCAGAGCAGGATCGAGGAAACCATGAAATCTTCACAAAACACGAATATTTTTAGATATTATTAAACACTACACGTAGGGTTTCCTTGTAATCTCTGTGCTCTCGCTGGTTGAATGTTTAGTTCAGGCTGGACTTCGGGATTCCGCTTGTTTCCAAGGATCCGCACGTCGCCGATTTTCAATTTTTTCCACGATGTTGACTTTTCGTGTTCAATTTTGTCGAAGAGGGTCACCAAAATGTTAGCTGAACTCCGATGTAGTTTAGATGAATGAATTCAGCAAATATTGGAATAAGTACATTTATTATTTTAAATACAATGAAATAGAATCGCCATTATTGACAGACGTGTTTTCTTCTCGTCCGATTTTTAAAAAGTGTTCTGCCCGTTGACATGCGCGATGCTCGGCATAGT
The DNA here is from genome assembly GCA_963556455.1 of Epiblema foenella. Classification (NCBI taxonomy): domain Eukaryota; kingdom Metazoa; phylum Arthropoda; class Insecta; order Lepidoptera; family Tortricidae; genus Epiblema; species Epiblema foenella. The sequence goes on from OY747110.1 coordinate 18,851,616, forward strand.
GTTGTTCTGTAGATATAGTGATGTTCCAATCGGTAACAGTGGCACTAGCGTTAATTAGTTTGAATATATATTTTAATACATACACATGCTTATATATATTCGCAGGTCAAATAAAACAATACTTCTTCTTGTATTCCAAGTTAAACACACACACAGAGGGACACACGCGCACACACCCACTCACACATACATACAAATACACACACGTTCCCGCGCGCACATATTTACACTATTCATTCATAAATGGGATGGATATTTTTTATTGTAGTTACCAGGGTCTGCCTGAAAACCAGCGTTGTAGTGAACTTGCTGCAACATTATGCTGAGGCAAGCCCCTTTTTAGCATCACATAATTATGTCCGTATGGTTATTCTATGTTAACATGTTAAGTTTAATTTTAAGATATTTGTACATGTAACTGCTACTGTTATGTCATGCCTTGTGATGTTAAATAAAATATTTCTATGTCTATGTCTATGTCTAGTTGTTCGGCCACATTATGCGGTCCACCAAGCATGACCTCGAGAGAAACGTAACTTTAGGTCAAATAAATCGCAGAAGAGCTCAAAGCAGGGCACCCGGTAGGTGGTCTGATAATTAAGAAGGCACTGACATGCACTACGCAGTTCACACAGCTTACAACCGCACCATTTGGAAACAAGCCATATATAGTCGTGATCCTCAGCAGTGAGGGACCGAGGATGAAGAAGAGTTGTTCCTGTTCAGGATTATGTGCAATGGGGTAATCTAACTGCGGAACTGTTCCGAAAACTCGCACGAAGCGTTTTGCTTCCACCTTTATTGTGAGAACCACCAAGCTGTGGAACTCCTTGCCGGAATCCTTGTTCCCCGTAAACTACAACCTTCCGGTCTTCAAAGCGAGAGTGAATCGGTTTTTACTAGGTAAGCGCGTTCCATCCTAGGCTCCTGACGACCGGCATCCTATACATAGTACAAAGGCTCCAATTAAGTTTAGACTCTGTGTCAATTTGACAGAGTAACATTTATTCTGTCGTCAGGAGGCTAGACCACAATATTGCTTACCATGGTGATTTGTGGTCAAGCGCAAGCCTATTTAGAATAAAAAAAGGAAATTAAAACTACTCGAAAAATTTTCCGTGGTTTTAATCATTTATTAGAGTGCCGTCTTAGTGAAATTGTAAAAGCACTTTCCCGCTATCCAGGCATAGATAGCACTCTAGGAAATGATGTGAAACAAGAAAGATATTTTCGATTAGTCTATATTGCCCTGCTGCACCTTATGATTGTGTTTGATATAAAAAATGTGTCAATGATCCACATATTTCAGGATTAGGGTTTTAGGGCAGGCTTTTTTTTAACCTGACTGTGGCTTTATAGGCCGGGCCCAATAAAGCGATAGGAGTGCGCGGTTGGAGAGTAGCCTGGGGAAAATCCAGGGGAAAACCTCCGGCACGACCACGCGTGTGGTTTGGAACACTGGAATACTCTAAGAGTTTGCGCTCCAGTGAGATTGGTTGAGCAGTTTCAACCAATTCTGAGGTATAACGAATCTGAAGTGTGGTCCCTTTAGGGAAGGCAATTTATTTTCCACATATGTGTGTCTATACAAAATGCATGAAAACCGTCACATAGTGGAAAAAATAGGGATACTTTATTGTAATTAAAATTACCCTTTTCAATGGCTTTTCGATGTTTTGAAAGGCTTTATCTAGGGAAATATTGGGTCTACAGAGACAGTTTTAGTCTCATATTGTAGCAAAGCTAGTCTAGAGTTAGGTTAGAGTAGGTCTAGGTAGTTAGTTAGGATAAGGCCGTCTCTCGCCGAAAAAAATAAAAAATAACATTCTTTTGTAACGAGCCCGTGGATCCCCGGGACCGGTTGGCGACGGGTAATCCTGAGAAGATACTATCAGCAACTAGTCCTTTATTTTTATAACCGGTTTTTCGACTTATGACTTATGGTTTTTAGCCTAGTGGGTAGTGCACCTGCCTGTGAAGCTGACGGTCCTGGGTTCGAATCCCGGTCAGGGCAAATATTTGTGTGATGAGCATAAATATTTGTTTCTGAGTCTTGGATGTTTTCTATGTATTTAAGTATATATATCTATTAAATATCTCTTCGTCTAGTACCCATAACACAAGCCTTCTTGAGCTTACTGTGGGGCTAGTTCGATTTGCGTAAGATTGTCCTCTAATATTTATTTATTTATTTTATTTATGACAAAGTTGCGTTCGGTGCTCGAGGTCACAAACTTGGATTATTCATTGGACATCATAAAAAAGTCTGCAGAAAATCAGAACTACCAGATTTGACGCAAGCTCTGATGTATAAAGTTACTGTATTATTGTACGCGCAACGCCAACTTAACAAAGCGACCACAAATCTCAGTTGCCGAGTCTTCAAGCCGACGAGACGGATAAACTCAGTGTAATGTTACGTTGACGACTTCTGTAAACTTCGCTCGCTGTTTTTATAATCTGGATTATGTTAACAGTTTCGCTGCCAAGCTTTTCATAGCGCTACGCAATTTCCTCTATATATGGGGAAACGCATGGTATCGGCTACGCGTTTACGAGCAGAGTGCTCGCTATAGCCGGGATCAGGGTAATAAATGTGTTAACAGAATTACAGTCAAGGGCAAAAATATGTATAGAATAAATCGACTCATAATTATGTAAATATCTCATGTGCTGGACGTAGGATTGGCGGCCTCTGAAAAATCGAACGCCTAAAATAAAGACACTCCTACTAGGTATTTATTTGATTCATAATAAATATCTACAATTAATTACAAATTAATTTTAGCGCGCCCAAGACTAAAACAGTTTCATCCTCGAGGAGTATACTCTACTTTCCTTACCTCTTGAGAGACAATAAAGAATAACCAAGGCTACTTAACTAGAAACAGAATCGATCAGTCTGCCAAAGCCTATTCTTTCTATTTCTGTAGAATCTGTAGTTAAAATCCGTATAATGCAGCGTGTTGTAGCACTCGCGGCTTTTGTTTTAGGTATTTAATGTAGATACATTACTGTAAAGGCCGCGATTGAAGGAAGGTCATCCCTGTTCCGGCCGAGGCCATTACTCAAGAAATGCAATGGAGTTTGAGAATTATAAGGAAGCTCCAACCTCGAAAACTCCGATCAAAGGAACCTCCGGCTGCCGGCTTCGTCGTCGTGTTTTGATTCGAACCAGGGCTCGGAACCGGTTTTTACTATTTTTGAAATATCTCCTTAAGTACTTTTCATATCTCCATTTTCATTTTAAAATTTGTTTTTGTTAGCCTTCATCTATGATATAAATGATTTAAAATACGAAAAAATATCGTAAGACGTAATTAACCGAAATTTTTAACCGGTTAATTGTATGACGACGAAACCGGTTTCCGAGTCCTGATTCGAACACCATGGCTGCAGGCGAGCGGAGCTGTTGCGTCCCGTGCATGTTCACGCCGCCGTGCGGACTTTACGAAATTAGACTTTAAAGATATAACAATAAGAAACATGGAAAGTGAAATCACATTATTACCCGGCCGGTTGTAATGAAATTCAGTACAATTTTACAACCCGGCTCAAGCCGAAGGCTAAATGATTTGCTTTCGGTAAAGTTTGCATGATATAATATCTTATTAGCGATTGTCGAGCAGGTGGTGTGAAAAAAATATATTTCCGGCCGCTAATGGCTCACCCAACTAGCACGCCAGCGTTAAGAATATTTGTATATCATTCTTATATCGGTTCCATTCGAGATTAAAGTGTTAACACATGTCTCTATAAGGGTGTTAGAAGGCCTTATAACTTTTAAAATGTTTTGATTTCAAATTATGACAAAAGTATTGATAATACCAATAAAGTTATTAAAGGCTACGATGATTTTATTAAAGTTTTAGATAGTAACATAGCCATTTTTTGATTTTATTGTGTGTAGTATAATTTAAGCGGGAAAAACAAGTTTTTAGCTTGAAAATGGTCGATTTGGAGTGATTTTTGAAACGATATTTCTTAATGAAAAATCCAAAAACTGCATTTAAAGTTTACGACATACGGTTGTAATAGTCCTGTTCTAGATAGTAACATCGAGTAAATGTCAAGATACGTGTCAATTCAAACAAAAAATGGCCTAAATAGATGAGCGATTTTTAACTGATAAGGACCCTTAGAGAATCCTTGTAAAATTTATTTAATTTTTAAGAAACTTGTACTTAGTAACATAATTATAACACTACACAATAACAGATTAATGCTCTCAAAAACAAAGAGAACTAACTATACGCTTTTCCGAAACAAGCAGAAGGTACCGAAACTAAACAAATTTGTTTGTTATTTCGGTCGGTATATTATTCAAATTACACCCCATTCCTGAGAAGGGTCCAAATATTAGCATTGTTCAGTTCAGTTGAAATGTATGCAGGAATTAGTAGAATTAGGCGGCTAGTTTTACTAATTTTCCGTCCTTGGGGTCCATTACGTAATATTTTAGCCATAAATCTATTAGCTTTGAGTTATCTGGACCTTTACAGTGAAACACACGGGGCGTTTCGGCGCCGTGTAACGCGGAGTTTCGCATTCGTGTGTTTCAGAACTTTAGGTACTACGAGTATACGAAGGTGTATTATAAAAGACGTGAAAGTAACCAGAGTAAAAATCAAAAAAATACCCTTTTTTATTCCGAAACCACCTTGCACCTTACTCTTTACCGGTGACATCTACGAGTATTTTCTCAAAGCCGTCGAGAGCCATGCCTTTATTTATTTATTAAATAGGCACACAAAACAAGTATCAATCATTAATACAACCATACAGCAATATTTTTTATAAAAACTAGATTGATACTCTAAACTATGTGTACACAGCAAGATGGAAATTTATACATTAGTTGAGGGACATTATAGTCGTGTAGTTAAGTTATACAGTATATATAATCAAGACTTAATTTTCATTTCAAGTGTAGGTAATAAAGGAAGTGTTACCATGAGTTTGCATGACCACACTCGCTAGCAACTGCGTAAACGATTTAGTATGCCGATTCTTAGTTCTATTGCGTAACCGCCAGAGGCGCTGTACTTTTGCCAATACAAATTACTACGCAGTCGCTAGTACGGTCATGTAAACTCATGGTAAAGGCACCGTTCGTGCGTTACGCCGACGTGTTTTTACTCTTTATTTTGGAGTTTATTTCACTACTATTGTAACTTACGAGTTGACCTACATAGTAATTAGTTTATCCGCGGATAGTTTATATCTTTTACCTGGGTAAATTGAGACCTATATTCCTTTGTACTTCTTAGCAAAGTAATTTCTTGGGTCTATGATAGTTATTAATAGCGGCAGAAAATGCCGATATATTAAAATGTAATAAATAAAGGGAAAGGGGCCTCGGCAGAGAGTACAATTTTGTATCTTTTGGTGTCGAAACTCTTGGTCCATGGGGTCCCAGCGCGCACAAGTTGTTTATTGAAATCGCGAAGCGTTTGGTTGACGTAACTAGTGAGGGAAGAGCTGGCGACTTCCTCGCACAACGTACCAGCATTGCGATACAGCGAGGAAATGCCGCCAGCATCCTCGGTACAATGCCCCAAGGGCCTGTTTTAGATTTAAGTTAGTTGTAATATTATTTCAGTTATTTTTTTTAACTATTATTACCGCCTGTAAAGCAATAAATGATTAAAGTATATACATTGATGTTTATTGGGCGCCAACTAGTATGAGATTTAGAATGAATTAATAAATGATTTATTTGCTTAAACATGTTGGATTGAAGTTGACATAGGTAACAAGTATAAGTAGTTTCACATTTTTAGCCTATTGCAGCATGCAAATGCTAAATTAAGGTTTAACCTTTACAGTAATTATTAAAGTCATTATTAAGCTATAACATTATTTTTTCATTAACACTAGGCTATCTATCAATACATTTTTTTATGTTATAGGGAGCGAACGAGCAGATGGATCGCCTGATGGTAAGCGATTACCTTCGCCCATAAACACCTGCAACACCAGATGAGTCGCAAGTGCTTGTAGACATAGAACCAAATATCTCTAGAAAGTAATTCATCATACCGTAACCTTAAATTGACGAAATCGTAATTTTCATGTACATCTTTTGTAAGTTAAACGTTATACTGGTGCTGAGAACTCTAGAGTTCTATATTCATCAGAGCCAGAGCTATCATTTAAGACCAGAAGCAAGCCCAGAACTCCTCAAAAACTATAAGCATATCACCTGTGAAGTTAGCATATCATCTCTGTCTCTAACGATGTAACAAACATAAATTTTTTTTTAAGTTTTACGTGACTCTAGTGCTGGGAACTCCGGAGTTCTGTATTTAACAAACTTACAGCTATCTTTTTAGACTAAAAGGTGGCCCAGAACTCCTCAAAAACTATCAGCATATCACATGTGAAGTTAGCATATCATTGGGGATATAAATTATACTTTTTTGAAGTTTTATTGATAGAACTATGTTTTTAAAGTATCAGGAACTATAGCGTGTCCTGTGGACAGGCATAATATCATTTTTTAGTCCATTTGGGGAATATTGATATGCTACGTGTGTGAAGTTAGCATATCATTTGGTAGAAATCCATATGTTTTATTTTTTCAGCAAAAACGGCAGAACTATTGCTGAAACTTATCAGGAACTATAGAACTATGCTGCATGCGAATAGAACTCCAATTATTTTGTGATCTGCTGGAACTTGATATGCTAACTTCACGGACATCTTTTCTTGAAGGTTTGAAGGTCATATCGGTCCGGAAATACCTCAGGCGACAGTTCATTCCACAGTTTGGTTGTGGGAGGCAAGATTTCTTGAGAAACGCACAGTTGTGGACTGCCAACCATCTAAGTGGTGAGGATGGAAATGCTGACGCGTAGGACGATGGCGAAAAGATGCGGTAGGGATCATTCCGAACAATTCCTCCGAGCACTCCCGGTAATACAAGCTGATTGATGAGCATGATTTTACATTACAATATTGTGTTATGGCACATGCATTTTCAAATTAAGTGATTCAATTATAATACATTAATTGTCCAGAAATTCTCTAATTGTATAAAAACATTTATATGTCAGCCGTTTTATTGATTTTGTATTTATCAATTTGTTTTTATGTATGACATAGCAGAAAGGCAGAATCAATGCATTTATTCCATCATTTCATGATTCCTGGACTCAACAGGACCAGAATATATAATCGGTTCCTTTTAGGCCTCGCAGTCTTCATCTAATAATCGATCAACCTAGGTCCATTTAGGAGTTCCTTTTATATACCATGCCGCGGGCGCCTAATTTAATTTGCTTTTTAGGCTTATTTAGTTTTATATTTAAGTTTAGTTTAGATTTGTTTAAGATTTATTTTTAATTTTTGGGGTATAAATATGGTGTACCTGGTTCTGTTTGTAGTGGTTCCTCGTCATCACTCGTCATGTATTTATTATAATTTCTTTGGTTTTCGGGATTCAGTTTCGTCTGCACTTGAATTATGGCGTGTGTGTCACATTTTTTTTCATTTGACAGCTTTAATTTCTTTTTATGCTCTATGATAGACTTCCTGTATGCCAATCCCATGCACCCAAGAGGACAGACCACATTATCGGCGCAACCATTTCCCCCGGCCTTGAAAGAATAGCTTTCAAAAGGAAATGATTAAAACAATATTACAGAAGCAACCTTATTGCTCAAGGAAAACAAAACATTACTTCTAACATAGCAAGACTATTGCTCGATAATATAACAGGTTCGAAGCATAATTATAGTCTTTAGTAGATAAAATAAATAAATTATTGAGAAGGCAAAGGGCATAGTTTAACTAAAGGTCGTTTAAATACACCAGATTTCGTTTTTACTAAAGCTACTCTGGCGATCCCGTCTTTGCCTGTAATGAGCTTAGTTATAATTCCTAAAGGCCAATGAAGTGGCAATACATTCTCTTGGAGAATAAGCACGATTGTTCCTACCACTACAGAGGCAGAGGATGTAGTCCATTTCTGCCTAGTTTGCAGCGTGTGTAAATACTCATCGCGCCATCTTTTCCAAAACGATTGTATTAACCGATCTAATAACTGATATCGTTGTAAAAGATGATCAGAAGTTGCTTCCGCAACAGACGTGGCTGGAAGATATACTAATGGTGCAACATTAAGAAAATGAGCTGGCGTTAATGCGGAAGGTTCAGATGGATCTGAACTTAGAACTGACAAAGGCCGTGAATTTAGCAAAGCCTCGATTTGACTTAGAACTGTCATCAACTCTTCGAATGACAATATTTGTTTACCTATTGTGCGAAATAGGTGCGATTTAACACATTTGACGTTACTTTCCCAACAGCCTCCAAAATGGGGTGCATTGGGGGGTATAAATCGCCAAATAATTCGATTATCTGATAATTCATGCTCCCATACATCACGAAACTCGGCTGCAAGGAAAGTGTGAAGTTCTCGTAAATACGTATTAGCTCCCACGAAGTTGGTGCCATTATCAGTGTATATGTATTTGACTGGACCTCGTCTTGACAGAAATCGCTTAAACGCTGACATAAAGCTTGCTGTACTTAAGTCCGTAGCTAATTCCAAATGAATGGCACGAGTTGTTAGACACGTAAATAAACACAGATAAACCTTCTGGCTCCTAACGCCTCTTCTGCGAACAGGAGTGCAGTACAAAGGGCCAGCATAATCGCAACCAGTATGTAAGAACGCCTTTTCAACTTGGTTAACCCTATATGCTGGTAAATCTCCCATTAAAGGATAGTTAGCTTTTGGCTTGACTCGGAAGCAATAATTGCATAAATGAATCCGATGGCGAATAATGCATCTGGCTGCTACTATCCAATATCGATGTCTCAGAATAGAGATCAGAGTTTCAGGTCCAGCATGTAAATTGCGTCTATGATAGTGATCGACTAATAAATTAATTATATGATCACGACGTGGCATTAATAATGGATATTTATAATCATAGTCTTCATTGGAGTTGCTAAGACGTCCTCCAACACGTAGAATCCCATCTTTTATAAATGGCTTCAGTTTTGCAAAGGTTCCTGTCAAACCCTTTTTTGATGACATATCCTTAATGGTTTGTTTAAAATAAACCCCTTGCAGGGCTCGCACGATTTCGAGTTCCGCCATTGTTAAGTCATCAGCATTAATGGGGCCCTTAGGTAACCTTTTCAAAAATTTTAACACATACACAACTGTGTGTACATATTTGTTCCATGACGAAAACCGTTTAGACAACTCATAAATTATGTTGCCGTTGGGATCGTTAGTGGTCACTAATGAGATGACCTTTTCTTCAGGTACGTCAGTCTGGTCAGGTATGAACGGTTTAATTGGCCACTCATCCTTGGGAAGTTTCATCCAAGGGGAGCCTGATAGCCAAAGAGGATGATTAACCAACTGGGCTGGAGTCAAACCCCTGGACAAGCAATCACTTGGGTTTTCTGTTCCCTTGACATGGTAGAAATGATTGCTTGGTAAGTTCTTCTGAATCTTCGTTACGCGGTTGGCAACAAAGGTTTGCCACTGATGAGGTGATGAATGAATCCAACAAAGCGCTACTGTGGAATCTGAAAAGGCTAACACAGAGTTGATTGGATATCTAGTTGAGTAGGTGTCAATCACCTTTTTAATCAACTGTGATAGCAATAATGCTGCACATAATTCCAGTCTTGCGAGAGATACAACCTTCAATGGCGCTACCCTTGATTTAGCACATACCAAGTGGGTGAGCCCACAGTCATCATTAGGCAAGGTTACGTAGGCGTACACCACCCCACCATATGCCTTTTCACTGGCATCCGAAAAGCCAACGATGGTTAGCGAACAGTTTTCGATAACACCTATATGTCTAGGAATACTAATATTAGACAATAGTGGTAGTTCAAATTGAAATTGTTGCCACTGCCTAACGATATGATCAGGCGGCATTTCATCCCAATCGATTTTCAATAGCCATAACTCTTTAATAAGAAGCTTGGCGAATACAATTACTGGAGCAACAAGTCCGAGAACATCAAACAAGCGAGCTATTGCTGACAGAATATTTCGCTTGGTGCAAGGACGATCATCAAGGCTAACCTGAAACCGGAACACGTCATCACCAGGATACCAACGAAGTCCTAAAATCTTCAAAGTTGTATCATCATCGAAAGTAACGCTTTGTAATAAATGTAATTCCTTCGGTATTTCCTTCAAAACAGCAGTGGAATTTGACGACCATTTTGCCAGTTGGAATCCTCCTCTCAAAAATAAATCCAGCAGTTGTTTAGTTGCTTCAATAGCTTGAACTTCATCGATGACTGAACTGGCTACATCATCCATATAAATGTCACGAGAGGCAATCTCTTTGGCAAGTGGAAACTTATCTCCTTCGTCAAGCACTAACTGTTTGACAGTACGCAGAGCTAAGAAAGGGCTGCTACGGAGACCGAAGGCAACTCGGCTATACTGAAACACCTTTATAGTTTCATCAGGATTGAACCTATAAAGAATTCGCTGATAAGGACGATCCTCCCCCCGTACGTCAATACACAAATACATTTGACGTACATCAGATGTAATAGCAACAGCGAACAACCGTAGATTTAGCAAAATGCAGAATAAGTCGGCTTGAAGGCTAGGACCTGCATGAAGTATATCATTCAATGACAGACCACTGGTAGTGGCTGCGCTGGCATCCAGCACGATTCTCACTTTAGTAGATGCTCGATCTTCACGCACTATCGCTTTGTGAGGAATATAGTAGGCATTTTCTGATCTGTCATTTGGAACTTCAGATAAATAGTTTTTATCTATATGTTCACGGATAACTTCGTCATACAACGGCTTTAACTTAGGCTGCATACGAAATTTTCTTTCTAACGATAAATATCTACGTTCAGCTGTTTTGTAGGAGTCTCCTAAATTGGTAGGGTTCAGCATAAATGGAAGTGCAACTTCATAACGGCCGTTTTCTAAACGCTTGACTGTACTTTTGAAAATGTCTTCAGCGTTTTCTTCTTCGGCACTAAGGATCACACCCCCATCTAGATCTTCTATTTCCCAGAATCTCTGCATTAAATCACCTACATCAACGGAGGAGAAGTATCCAACATTCGAGTTGGACATATTCACTGCAGGTGCATCACCTAATACTATATACCCTAATACCGTCTCTAAGGCATTAGGTAAACCAGGGTCGTTTACAATTTTACCTGACATTAACATTTCAGCGAATAATTTTACGCCAATAAGCAGATCTATTTCACCTGGGATCGCCCAGGTATCATCAGCCAGGTCCACCTTGTCAAACAAATCTGATGCAGAAATATCTACATGACAGGTGGGTAAATTAGACGTTATTCCATCTAGAACTAGTGCATCAATTGTATATTGGCGTTTAGGATCGTATCTTGACCTAAACGTAATGTTGACATTTCCACGGACAGGTTGCATGGATCCGCCTATACCCTTCACAGACGTCAACGTGCTATTATTTATAGTTAAACCCAAATTCTTGCAACAATTTAAAGTTACGTAATGTTTTTGAGAACCTGGATCTAATAAACATCTTAATATTTTATCCTTGCCGTTACGTCCACACGCAAATACCTTAGCAGTAGCTAGAATCTCTGTGAGAGGTGATTTAGCACGTGCCGACGCTGATAGTGTACATACAGAGGCGTCTTTATCGGCCATAGTAGCGCTCGTGCTAGCTCCATCGTCCGCAGGTTGCAATTTGCCTTTATCATGATTCATAGAAGCTGGTTTAGACTCATTCCTATTTAGTATAGGTTTCGAGTTATCAAAGTGTAACGTCGAATGATGTTTACCGTTACACTTGCGACAAGATTTCTTCGAAGAGCATTTCGATGCAGTATGATGAGTATTTAAACAATTCGTACATGCATGAATGTCCTTAACGAAATTAAATTTTTCGTTAGGAGTCAGCTTCATAAAGGCATTGCAATTATAAAGTTGTGAATGTTCAGTTCCTTTGCACATAGCACACGGATTAATGCTCTCTTGCGCCTGCGTACTGACATAAGCATGAGGCGTGCGAGGCAGAGGGGCGCGCGCCGGCGCGTTGTTACTGCTGACTGCAGAGCTGTTGTCGGCCTTAGTTGACGTTCGCTGTGACGTGCGATACAAGATCTTTGCTTGTTCTCTAACAAAGTTAACAAACTCTTCGTAAGAGGGCATCGTTGAAGAGTTTCGAATAGACATCTCAAAACTCTTAGTTGTGTCTGAGTCTAATAACTTAAGACCCAGGTGAACAAATATGAAGTCGCTTAAATTATCTATCTTAAGTTGCTTTATTGCTGAAATCGTTGCTGCAAACGAATCAATTGTTTTTTCTAAATTAGATGCCGAAGGACCATTGACAGGTTTCATTGACAGAAGTTGATTCAAGTAGGATGTAGCTAATGTGCGTTTGTCATCATATTTCGCGATCAAAGCATCCCAAACTGTCTTATAATTTTCTGCCGCAGGAATTACGCCAGAACAGATCGACTTCGCCTTACCCGTCAGATGACTAAACAAATAATGAACACGTTCAGAATCCGTTAGTTTATTATTCTCGTGGATGACACGTTTAAATGTCTCATAAAAGAAGGGAAAATTTTGAATTTCCCCATCAAATGATGGCAGTTCAATCCGCGGAACTTTAATGGACTCGTCCTTACACATATGGCTCGAGTCTCTGGCCGTCGAAACATTAGGAGCGGGAGCGTCAAGTTTTGTTATTTGACATTTGATTATGCAGTAGAGATCCTCAAATGCGTTCATTGCGTTATAGCTGACATTGTATTCCGGGTCTAGCTCCAAGTTCAGAAGATTAACGTCATCCATCGACTCTTTAAATTCTTCTCGTAGTTGATCGACCAATCTCGCTTGTGAAATAAATTGAGTCAAAATCTTCATGTCGCTACTTAATTTTGGAATCATGTCATAAATACTTTGCAAACGTATAAAACATTGTGCACGTTTAGCTTCCGCAAGTTTGAGTCTCAATTCCGATCTTGCGTTGGCCATGTTTGACGGTTCTTGCAACTATGACAACGTTATAACAGCTTAATTAAACTGCACGAAAATATCAACTAATATGCGTTGAAATTGTATAATAACTTAATACATTTCACTGACAATAAGCACGCTTCGCACTAGCTATACGTATCATATAAAAATGAAGGAAAATTAAACCGTATTATGTCAATGACAGATTGGGTCCGGTACCCGGTTACTGCCACTCGAAGGGTTAAGAATAACTGAGGTTTCTAGGAATAAATTACCTATGCGAAATTCTCAGCAGTGTAAATTCAGTGTATTTACTAATTTAAAATACGCTAAATTTACGAAAGGAAAATAAAAGTTCCGATATAACATTACCATGACATTAATCAAATCGCAATACGAAATATCTTATCGTTACGCATTGATAGTTAAGGTAACGCTATGAGAATATTACACACACTGCTAGCAGACAAAACAATATGCATATCATAGTCTAAGCAATAAATTTTACGTGACTGTTCATAGAAAATTTTGACAATTATACAATATTTTACTAAGTATTAATGAATCACCGATATATTATATTCGGCTATAGAATTAAGTATTACAATATAATTAGTTATGTTATTCAGTGAGCAACGAGGAAGGTAATATTGTAGTATAATGCGTAAATTTTGAAATATTAAATCCGGTTCGTGAGGCCAATTTTATGGGGTATAAATATGGTGTACCTGGTTCTGTTTGTAGTGGTTCCTCGTCATCACTCGTCATGTATTTATTATAATTTCTTTGGTTTTCGGGATTCAGTTTCGTCTGCACTTGAATTATGGCGTGTGTGTCACATTTTTTTCATTTGACAGCTTTAATTTCTTTTTATGCTCTATGATAGACTTCCTGTATGCCAATCCCATGCACCCAAGAGGACAGACCACATTATCGGCGCAACCAATTTTATTGTAATTTATTTATGGCGTTCCTTGTATTAGGTACTGTAATTACCATATACATATCTAACTTTACTGATGTTGTAATATTTGTAATATAGATAACTTTGCAAGTTTATTTTCACTGTATGACATTAATTTTGTTATAATTGTAAACTCGAAATTATTATTCCTTCTTGAACTGTAAATTAATATTTTGACATTAAAAATGTATTACTTATTATAGATAGACTTTCTTAAATTGTAAATTAATATTTTGACATGTAAAAGTGCCCTTGTGGGCCTATTTGCAGAATAAATGTTTGATTTCGATTTTTTGATTTTGATTAATGTTTACTGAAATATTGTTTGTTTCTCTCATAAGTGATTTTTAATCTTAGAGAAATAAATATTTTTTAACTGAACCGAGTTCCACCAACAATGCGTCCGTACAGGTGCTTACGTAACGTTTTTCAATGTATGTAAGGTTGATCAAAATATTATTTTACGTACTAAAAATGACATTCAAATCTACCTAACGTAAATTTGGCACGATACGGAACTAGCTGGAAGTGGTCACCGAAATGACCTACGTTTTCTTAGTAAATATTCAACTAACCTCTATCTGTAAATTACCAGAAAAATATGCAAACGGCGCTCCTAAATTAATCCTACCAATTCAAAGCCTTGTGAAGTCGCACTATCGCTTTTATGGTAAGTGCCGTGAACCGGTGCAATTGAGGAGCAGAGGCAGATTTAATAATTTATTCATACGAGTATAAACACCTCAATTTATAATATAAACACATAATAAAACAAATAATCTAATTAAAATGAATTGAATATGTCTTTATTGAAATAAAATTAGTATCTAATTAAAATTAAAATTATAAATAAAAAATTTGACCCAGATCGCTGTCAAATGGTAGGGTGCCCAGAAGGCTGGATTAGATGTCTGGACTGGCAGATTTAATAATATCAGTGGCGCCCAACTTCTTTGTCAGCTTCTATGATCGGGGAAAACTCGAGGTTATCGTGCAGAGGACATTTCTTGGTGATTGTCAGATTTAGGTTCATGTTTTTTCGATGGACATATCAAAAGTTAAGGGCTACAAAGCTTAATTTTGGATTGGTCTAGTAGCCCGCATAAGCAGTGTCTCCGTTACTATAAATCCATGTTATAAAAACATAGCACATAAGCCGTTAACTATTTACCGCCGGAGGGACAACTTTTGTTTTTTCAACTGACAATAATGACTCTCCTCAAATCATGGTATTATGACACACTACTCACTCTACGTTTCCGAAATTGTAATGCTCGTAAGGAACAATATATCTAACTTTCATAAAGTAAATGTTATTGGCAAAACACTCCGCCACACTGGGCGTTTGAGAACAGTTCCCCGTTACATGGTACTTGCAGGCAAAACCCTCGTGTCATTGGACCTACCTATTACGAACGACTGCCCGCTGAGCTCAGACTAGAACCCTTACGAAGCATTTCGACGCCGCCTGAAATGCCTTTTATTGAAACATCCATTATATTAAGTTAAAGAGTATCATAACCTTGATATGTAAATAATTATTATTCCTAAATTGTGTACATATTCAATTTGTTTTTATTCGTATTCGAAATGGACATTAATTGTTAAGTAAATGACGATTCCTAGTGGGAGATACCTATATTTAAATTTTATTTTATTTTTGCTATTGTTTATTTTGTTGAGATTGTGTTGGATTTTTATTGTTTTGACGATTATGATAACTATTCTTATAATTTTGATTGTATGCAAATTTATAATGTATTTTTATCATGAAATAAAGAATCTAACCTAATCAGCGGTCTTTAAGCCAAGTTAGAGGCCTTGAAAATGAGGTAACTCAAAACACATGTCACAAAAAACAAAAAATAAATAGGTTACGTTGAAATACTCCTATCATCAAAAAATCTACATCTTTATAATATCGTAGCTATCCATTTATATTTCCTCAACTTCATTAGTACCGAAACTAATCTCATTCATTATCTTTTTTAAAAAAGAATAATAATAATAATAAAACAACTGACAATTACCCTTATTTATACTACACAATACAAAATAATGTAATCTAAAACAACCCCGCTATAATCTCCTCCCTTGAACATCAAACTGCAAGGTTGGCGGAGTAGAAATTAATTAGAGAAAGCTGGCAAACTTGCCGTGGCCTCGCTTATTGGGCTTTAGGCAAAAATATATGAGACAGCCGGCACGACTAGGTGTCAGGCAAGCAAGAATCTCGTTCGTGCCTCCTTTATGCCTCCTTAAGGGAACGTAGCTAAGGATGTGAGAAGTACCCGTGGGGTATAATAATGCTGTATTAGCTAGAGGCAGATTTTATCAAGGTAGCTATATACCTAAATGTTTGGTGGAGTTTGGTTGGTTGATTAAGACGTTTTGAGCGTATGCAGGTAATCGATGTGGCCTAGACTTGGAATTTATGCTATATTATGAAACTTCTTTAAATTTTTCAGGTTTTTTTTATATACGCCAGTCCGTACAATATTTCTGTTGCAAAATTTAATTTTTTTATATTATGTCTATAGATACAACTGAGTAAAGATACAACTGTCAGAGGTGTGCCGGTCGGTTTCCGAGGCACCATGCCATAAATGAGGTGGTTCGCCGGGCTTTAGTTTCAGCCAATGTGCCGTGTGTCCTGGAGCCTCCGGGGTTGTGCCGCACTGATGGAAAAAGGCCAGACGGTCTGACATTGGTTCCGTGGCAGAAGGGTCGGTGTCTCTTATGGGACGCTACTTGTGTGAGCACTTTTGCCCCGTCCCATTTGAGTCACACCATGAGATCCGCGGGGTCGGCGGCAGAGTCGGCGGCCCGGGCGAAACATGTGAAGTACTCTGCCTTGGAACCAGTGGCGGATTTACACTTTTGCCGCTATTCAAATTTTGCCGCCCCTATTGACCTCTACTACAATTCGATACCCTAGTTTTTGCCGCTTTGGAATCAAAGGGCCTACTCCGAACTTCGAAATCCGAACTTCGTAACGTGCCGTCCCTTTCATTCTCGTCCCTTTCACTATATGAGTGAAAGAGACGGCACGATACGAAGTTCAGATTTCGAAGTTCGGAGTAGGCCCTCAGGTCCCATTTTCAGTGAAAGCGGAACATCGCCCTGGTGTTGTGGGTTTTGGCAGTAAGTGGCTGAATGAGGTGTCAAAAACTCGTCTCGACGAAGGCTTCAAAACAGAAAAAAAAATTGCAGTCTCGAAAACATTTTTGAAAAATCAGTAATAAGTGAGCAATGCGGTCATCTGTCGCCCGATTTCAGTCAGAAAAAAAACATATTTCAAAAATGACTTATTTCCGATACCGAAAAAAAGGCCTAGAAATGACTGCGATATATTTAAAAAAAATATTGGAGGTGACATGCCGATCACTGATTCAGAAGATGTACTTTTCTGCTCGACTAAAACTCTTTTTCGAAAATCGATAAAATGTGAAAAATGCGGTCATGTTTCGCCCGGTTTCGGGCAGAAGAAAAATAAAATTGAGATACTGAAAAAATAAACTGGTCAAATGCGTTTCGGATCACGGACAATGAAGGGTTCCGTACCGACACCTACTAGTCCACATTTAAAACCACTTGACATACATTGAATAAAAAAAAACCGGCCAAGTGCGTGTCGGATCACACGCGCAGTTGTGCATAGTTGTAGGACATATGTCTGTATAAAGTCTTGTTTTGTGCCTTTTATAGAATAAACCATTTTTCTTTCTTGCTTTCACAATGAAGGGTTCCGTACCAACACCTACTAGTCTACGTTTATAACCATTATCCAATACATTGAATCTAAAAAGGTCGTATCTTCCAAAATTAAAAATATTTTTTCGTAATTTCACATCATTTTTACACGACTACCCAAAAAAAGGAGTGTAATGTTTGCAGGGTTCATGTCTGTATGTATGTGAGATTCTTTGTTACATAGGATGTGACGTCGCAATAAAAACAATATGGCGGACTATTTATCTATATTTTGTGTGTTCTGACCAAAAATTTAAAACATGATTTTACGGCAACGATACTTTAAAACAAAAACAAAAATTGCGAAATAAAATAATAATCAAAATTTAAAAACATGACTGCAGTGGATAAAAGAACTAAAAAGAAAAAAAAAATCCAAAATAAAGAATTTCCAAACTATGATGTTTAAAATACTGAAAAAAATTGAGGTGTATTAATAAATACTTTCAAAGATTTTTGGTATGAACAAAATAGGTTTTACGGTTTTTGAGTTTTCACTTAAAAACTGACTTGCCCAAACTAAAGGTCGTAAGTGCCGTGAGTTCCCTATGAAGATACGATTTTTTTTAGATTCAATGTATTGGATAGTGGTTTTAAATGTGGACTAGTAGGTGTTGGTACGGAACCCTTCATTGTGCGTGGTCCGACACACACTTGGCCGGTTTTTTCTTTTTAGTTCACCTACAATTACTCTTACATACTACTTATAAGGTGTGGTAATGTATGCCTAAATTACAGACACACTATGAAGATCGTAAAACGAGGCTTCTTTGCTCTAAACACGTCTTCAAAAATTTAAATTAAGTACCGAATTATTTTAAGATTTATCATAATGCGGTATGTAGATTTTTATAGGCATAGGTATTAAAAACTTGGTAGTAGAATGACCATATGGATCCTGTTATAACATAACACTTACTAGGCATCAAAATAATGTTTTAGTCAATAGGGATGTTGACACTAAGTAAGAAACTCAACTACTTCAAATTTTCTCGAAAAAGGATCAAATTCTCAACCAAATAGCGAAAAAAGTAACTCAAAAAATAAATAATTACATAATTACAAGTCATCAAAGTTTTAAGTGGGGGCATGTTCTGTCCCTTTTTCGCAAAACGCACCTCTGTATGGAACGATCTTCATTTACTATGGCGCTTTAAGTCAGTGACGTCACTACAAATTAGTGCTTTCTCACTCTTATTAACAACATTCTAACGGTTGTAGCTTCGTTATTTTTTGAGATATTTTAATGGGATTTTCACCATTTGGCATAGTTTTATGTCTTCTTTCTTTTGGATATAATTTAGATACCAATAAATTTTGAGTCAACATCCCTATTTAAACACTTTGAAGCCTACCTACAACCTACAAGCGTAAGCCAATGTTTGGGTAACTGTGCTCCAGAATGAAAAATGTTTCAAAACTAGCCATTTTACCCCGTTGTCAAATATTCTGCTACATACAAATTTTGCGTATGTACTACAATTGCTGTTTTACAGAGTTAAGAACAGACAAAGTACATTTTAAACATATTTTCTATCAAATGGGAATATATTACTTTTGGTTATAACGCTATAAAACCAAATAAACAGTTGGGGCATAGTTATCCAATGGGGAGCAAAGGAACCTCAATTTACGGTACAAAACATATTTAAGTGGTGAAAGATATTACACGTTGATTGAATTGTGTGAGCGGACATAGTAACATTTAGATTTTTTTTGTACGACAAAAAAAAAATCGGGGCAAATTTGCCGCCCCCTAAAATCTGCCGCCCTAGGCTCCAGCCTACTCAGCCTATTGGTAAATCCGCCACTGCTTGGAACCAATGTACGACTTCGTGCCAGTGGCGGTGGAGACGGCTGGGCCATGGGGCGCGGAGGCCAGGGACTTTGTCAGGGATTTGGGTCGACGGCTGAGGGAGAGGGGTTGCGATCCTCGGTCCGGTTCGTTCTTGGCTCAACAGATCTCTTTGGCCATTCAGCGTGGCAACGCCGCCGGGGTTATGGGAACTTTCGAGCCATCTACGATCCGGGGCGGTCCTTTGTGTTAAGTTAATTTGACGAAGCATGTTGCGGATTTCATTTTTGGATTAATAGTACATTAGTTGGTCAATTTATGGAATAAATGATTTATTTAAAAACTGAGTAAATATCGAAAATGGTAGCACAAGATATCGCGGGACAACTTTTGCCAGCTATAAAACCTGGAAATTTTAGGACTGTTTTCGATTTCTCCCTTATATATTCTACTAGCGACCCGCCCCGGTTTCGCACGGTGCAATGCTGATGCATGTATTATACATATAAACCTTCCCCTTGAGTCACTCTATCTATTAAAAACCGCATCAAAATCCGTTGCGTGGTTTTAAAGATTTAAGCATACATAAGGATATGATGCATCCTAGCGTAAAGTTACTGCATCTATATATATACACAATATAAAAAAATTAAATCTGCTACACTACCTTTTTCAACGTAGCCCTCGCCTTTGAGCGTCTACAAACTGGCCTAATAGGATTAACGATAACTTCTCAATCATAGACTCTTAAAAAACCGGCCAAGTGCGTGTCGGGTCACGCACAGTGTAGGGTTCCGTAGTTGCCCGTCCATCACATAAGTACATATTTGTGTAATGTAATAAAACGAGTAGATGTAATTAATTTTGAATTTCGTTAGTTGTTAGTTGCACCGCCAACAAATCTTTCTGCTTCGACTTAAGGTTGACTGGTAGAGAATGCCATACGGCATTAAGTCCGCCTTTTGTACGATAAGGTTTCTTTTGTGCAATAAAGAGTAAATAAATAAATGTGCTACCCCATACTAATATTCTCTCTGTTTCATCCGTCGGGGTCTTGCGCCCGCATCGTTCGATATTTTTTGTATAGAAAAATTCTGCTACACGATACTCTTAAGTAAATACTGTAAAACGAGAACTCCCCATCGGCATACAAACCTCCCCAAGGTTTTCCTACGATGGGTATTAAATTAAGTAAAAATGTTCATTTTTGTTTTTGATCAATAAAGAAAAAAAAAACTTTAAATTTTGACAAGCGGATGCATCCGCTAACGAAATTTAAATATTCAATCAAGTGAAAAATTGAAACATTTATCGCCACAAGTGAGATTTGAACTGAAACCCGTCTATTGCTCTTAAAAAACTGAGCTACAGAGAGTATCCGTGGGTAAATTTGTAATTTTGTTTTCGGACACATCCGCTTGACAAAATTTAAAGAAAATGGAGTGCCCATCTTCAGAATCATTTATTTAAAAAAATAAGATTTTACGAGAGAAGTATTAAAAATAGAAGAATTTACAAGAATCTCTATTGTTATTAAATAAATAATTCATTAAAAATAAATCTAAATCAAATCAAAAAATCAAAATGAAACATTTGGGTCATTGTCAGTTGTAAAAACAAAAGTAGTCCACCCGGTGATCAATAGTTAACGGCTTATGTACAGATAAGTTATGTTTTTATTGCATGGATTTATAGTTACGGAAACACCGTTTATGCGGGTTACTAGACCAATCCAAAATTAAGCTTTGTGGCCCTTAACTTTTATGTCCACCGAAAAGACGCGAACCTAAATCTGACAATGACCCATTTATTCTGCAAATAGGCCACAAGGGTACTTTTACAAGTCAAAATATTAATTTACTATTTAAGAAAATCTGACTTTAATAATACATTTTTAATGTCAAAATATTATTTTTTTAATATTTTATTTATACAACGCCGGTGGCAAACAAGCGTACGGTCCACCTGATGGTAAGCAGCCACCGCAGCCTATAGACGCTCGCAACTCCAAAGGAGTCGCGCACGCGTTGCCGACCCTTTATAAGATTTGAGGATGCACTGTGTTGACAGCAGAAGGGACAAATTTAGATCCCTCGCTCTCAACACAGCGCATCCTCGGGAGCTCTGGCAACCTTGCTCACCTCCAGGAAAGCAGGTTAAGCCGTTGATCCCGCTGTTTATGATAACTGTCGTTAAGCCAAGTTGAGAACTTCTAGTCAGTCTTCAGTCAAGTTGCCCACTCACTTGACAAGCCCAATTCCAATAAAGTCTGGTATCCTCTCGGGTTGGAAGGTCAAATGGCCTACGCCAAATCTTGGGATTAGGTAGCCAATCCCGAGCATCGTTGATGCAACTGTACTGGGATAACGCTAGGAGGATGATGTTCTGTAATCATAACTTGGTGCAACTAGCCTTTATACTATGCATTTGTTCACCAGGAAATCTCGTCCTTATTTCCTCACCAAAACTGCAGGTCGTTATCATAATGGAAGCCAACACCGGACGGCGGCATGCTCACCTTTCATTAAAATTGCATACATAATGGCGGCGGTACGCCGTCCTTGGTTATGCAAAATAACGTTCAGTATAAGAAATCGATAGGTTTATTAATGGCGTTTACGGGCAGCGCTTTAGTTTCAGAAATGGTTGAGATGAAAAACTTTTCATAGAATAGGTTATACACGTATTCTTAATATAAGATTTCAAGTTGTTTATTTAAACTGGCTAATTCCGGCCCGTACCGGTGCACAAAAAATACGAGCCTCGGAAGTCAGCAATCGCAGAACACCTTTTGGAGGCAGGAACAAATCATTGGATTGAGTTGCACAACCCTCAGATCCTCTCGACAGAACGCCATTACATACATAGGTTGGTTAAGGAAGCCATTGAAATCCAAAGGCATAAGAATTTCAACCGGGAAGATGGGTTTCAACTGTCAAGTGTCTGGCGTCCAGTGATCCGAAAGTTCTCAAATCGAAAAGAGACTGTTTCCGGAAAGAACTCGCGTATTGATACTGTGAGAGTGGTGTGTCGTGGCCGTAATCGAGTTTCAAGTGACAAGGCGGACGGTGGTATTGACGGTGACACTGTGCAAAAAAAGCGAGCCAGGAAGAGAGTAGATCGCTATGGTGTGTGGGTAGACCACAACTAAAACTCGCAGCACGTCAGTTAATCCTTGATAATGGCGCTTGCAACACTGCCGAAATATCGGGAATTCAAAAATACAAATATACATGGTAAATATCCCGTTTCAAATCGTAATTCAAACGTATTCTTTCACAAAATGTTCCTTTCATAGAAACTTTTTTTCAGAAACAGTCAACTTATTAGGTACCCTTTAAGGCCGATTTACATTAGCAAGAACTTGCATACAAGTTTCATTACCAACATTACGGGTCTGCGGGCTACCGATGTAAGATGAAAACCATCAAACCCTGCAATGTAATGAAAATTCACTGAAAACAAGTCCAAACCTCGCTTTAGGCCTGTCATAAATGTAAGTTAGGTTAGGTTGAAATGAAATGAAATATTTGAAATGAAATATGATACTTTGCCTCCTTGTGCGTTTTTTTTAACCTAACTGTGGCTGTTTTGGGCGGGCGAGCGGTTGGATAGTAGGCTGGGGAAAATCCAGGGGAAAACCTCCGACACATCAATGTTTGCTTGTTTGCCACCGTCGTAGTATAAAAAATAAATAAAGTCGCTACACTTCTCGCTATTACCAAGACACCTAATATAGGTATTCTAATATTTTTTATACAAACGCCTTAAGGGAGGCGTACAGCGACATCTACCAGAAGACCCATGCTTCATTAACGGCACTAACGTCTCAAATCATATTGAGAATCATTTACGTTAGCAGCGGTACTGCTTAATACGAAGGAACGGTTGATGAATTTGGAACTGGGTAGCGATTGCACCTATAGCTCAGTTGGCTAGAGCGACTGGCCGCGAGTGTCGGGAGGTCGCAGGTTCGAATACAGCTCGGTGCCTAAATTTTTCTATTTTTCCTTCATTCTAAATTTAGGTATTCTAATAATTCAAGAACCTAAAGTGTTTATAACCAATTCAATTCAATTTCAATTCGATTAGAGTGATCATCTTCACGAGTGAATAGGCACCTTCTGGGTGAGCTCGCTTCATCGTCGGCCTCATCTTTGCCCCCTGGCTAGATGCTGGCCAAGAGCGATACCGGTTTTGATAAAAAAAAAACTCCTGGCTCCATAAACATCTTACCGCTGAACATTGAGTCCTGTCGCGATGAGGGAGACATTCTTTGTGGAGTCAACAGCCCCTGGCGAGTGCGTCAGCGTCATTAGCTCGTTACGTCCGCGGTTACGCCCTGCAATAGACGGGGGAGGACATAGGAGCGAGCGTTTGACGAGACGAGTAGCGGCGCGGACAGTCAGCTTCTTAAAGTTATTCGTTTTTTTATACAACGCCGGTGGCAAACACGCACGGTCTACCTGATGGTAAGCGGCCTCCGCAGCCTATAGAGGCCCGCAACTCCAAAGGAGTCACGTACGCGTTGCCGACGCTTTATAAAATTTGAGGATGCACTATGTTGACAACAGAAGGGACAAATTTAGTTCCCTCGCTTTCAACATAGTGCATCCTCGGGAGCTCTGGCAACCTTGCTCACCTCGAGGAACACAACACTACATACTTGTATAGTAGATAATGTTATTATGGCTGTGGTCTTCTGCAAGGTGGAGGTACTTCCCCATCATTCCATGCTATAGTGTCCGCACCAAACAGACGACTGGCGTCATAAAAAATGTCAGATCAACTTCGTTCCAATGTAAACAGGGCTCGGAAACCGGTTTCGTCTTCATACAATTAACCGGTTAAAAATTTCGGTTAATTGCGTTTTACTAAATTTTTTCGTACTTTAAATCATTTATTCCATAGATGAAGGCTAACAAAAGCAAATCTTAAAATAAAAATGGAGATATGAGAAGTACTTTAGGAAATATTTTCAAAATCGTCAAAACCGGTTCCGAGCCCTGCATGTAAGTATGCAAGAGATAGCGCTATCAATTCGCTCGGCAGTTTGGTTTACGGACACTATAGAACCGAGTTTAGCCGAAGCGGGAGAGGTTGCAGTATGAGTAAAATAATTAAGGGTCCTTATCAGTTAGAAAAGACTCATCTATTTACGGTATTTTCTGTTTGAATTGACACTCATCTTGACATTTTCTCAATGTTACTATCTAGAACAGGACTATTGCGACCTTATGCCATAAACTTTAAATGCATTTTATGGATTTTTCATTAAGAAATATCGCTTCAAACATCACTCCAAATCGACCATTTTCAAGCCAAAAAAATATTTTTCCGCATAAATTCTACTATACACAATAAAATCAAAAAATGTCTATGTTACTATCTAAAAGTTTAATGAATTTATCGAAGCCTTTAATCACTTTATTGGTATTATCAATACTTATGTCATAATTTGAAATCAAAACATTTTAAAACTTATAAGGCCTCTTAAAATGCTGCCCGCTCCGCTTTTGAACATATCCCCACCTTTGTCAGTTAATGGAGCCTGCCGGGCTGAGATACGCGGGACTCGGCCAAGTATCGGCGAAGCAGCCATTCATTGTGACTGTACTATTTCGTACGCAGCTTTAAACACCGCGTTGAGGAGAGTGGTTCATTTCTCCCCCTAGTTTGGGGGAATCTAGTTGCTGCTTACGGAAGTTTTCGGGAGAAAATGTGGGCTTACGTTGGGAGTTAGGAGATTGCAAATACAGTTTTGCCTAAGTATATGTCGTGTGTGTATGTTGTGTATGTGTGTTTCATGAAAATATTCTAAATACCGCAATTCTAATTTACCGCAGTGCCTCAAGTCAAAAGTCTTTGACCAGTGTGTGTTGCCAGTGATGACATATGGATTCGAGACATGGGCGCTATGGGCCTCATAAGAAAGCTCAAGGTCACCCGAAGAGCAATGGAAAGAGCTATGCTCAGGGTTTCTCTGCGTGATAGAATTAGGAATGAAGCTATCCCTAGCAGAACTGGGGTCACCGACATAGCCTTTAAAATTGCGAGACTTAAGTGGCAGTGGGCAGGGCACATTGCTCGCAGGACTGACGGTCGATGGGGCCAGAAACTGCTTGAGTGGCGTCTACGCACCGGAAGACGAGCTGTCGGTAGGCCTCCGACAAGGTGGAGTGATGACCTGGTGAAGGTCGC
The DNA here is from genome assembly GCA_963556455.1 of Epiblema foenella. NCBI lineage: Eukaryota > Metazoa > Arthropoda > Insecta > Lepidoptera > Tortricidae > Epiblema > Epiblema foenella. The sequence goes on from OY747110.1 coordinate 18,877,311, forward strand.
GGGAATCCGGTGGAAACGAACGGCACAGGACCAGTCTAAATGGCGAGCCTTGGGGGAGGCCTATGTTCAGCAGTGGACGTCTTTCGGCTGAAATGATGATGATGATGATGATTCTAAATATGGTATTGCACAAAGTCTCAAGTTATGACCAACAGCACGAAACGTAGGGTTGAGGTAGAAGGGCAGATCATACATTATGTTGACGAGTATATTTACTTGGGCCAGCTAGTTTCTTTCAGCAACAGGCAAGACAAGGAAGTTGAGCGCCGTGTCAGTAACGCCTGGAAGAGCTACTGTGCCCATACCATGAGTTTGCATGACCGTACTCGCTAGCGACTGCGTAAACGATTTAGTATGCCGATTTTTAATTCTATTACGTAACCGCCAGAGGCGCTGTACTTTGCCCATACAAAATTTATGCAGTCGCTAGTGAGTACGGTCATGTAAACTCATGGTAAAGGCACTGACTGGTCCATGAAAGATCTAATGAAGGTCAACCTTCCATTGTCACTCAAACGCAAACTTGTCGACATGTGTATTCTGCCCGTCCTAACCTACGGTGCCCAAAAGTGGTCACTCACGGAGAGTCAAAAGTCCAAATTGAAGGTGTGTCAAAAGGCTATGGAGGGTAGCATATTAGGTGTTAACAGGATGGATCGCATCCGGAACATACGCAGCGCTCCAAAACACTCATAGCTGATGTAGACGAAAAGACTGCTAGATTCAAATGGGACTGGGCCGGTCACGTCTGTCGCATGCATCCGGATAGGTGGGCTAATATAGCTACCAAGTGGATGCCACAAGCGACGCAAACGAGGCCGGCCTAAGCGGAGATGGCGGGATGACTTAGACGCCTCTCGCCAACTGGCAGGAGGAGGCGCTGATGCGGCAGTCATGATATTCATAGGGAGAGGCCTTTGCCCAGCAGTGGGACATATAGGCTAAGAAAAAAATATATAATGTCAACTTTTTTCCTGCTGCAAGCCCGGTACATCAATAGTAGAGGTTCCCGCTGTACAAAAGAAGTTACGCACTTATAAGAGGTCTTATTCATAAAAACACTTCTGCTAACTAATGTTTTGTCCCTTCCTCACAAATAAAAGTGTCGAAGTGACAGACAAGGACAAACGAATTTTAGCGGCGTTTTAACTAATATAGGTTTGATGAGCGATTATGAATAAGGAGTTTGCATAAGGCTTCTTCCTGACTCCGCGGGGCGGGATCGGTATGTGGTATTTTGTACTTTGACGAGATCTTACTCATATCGCAGAATTACATTTACGGAGTAGTAATATCATGCGCGGAAGCAGGGCAGTACTGCATTCGTACCGCCCAGCTCCCTCGCCAGTCAAAAAGCAGCCATTTAAACAGTAACCGGTCGTCTGCTGGTCCCGGGGATCCCAGGGTTCATTACAAAAGAATGCTATTGTTTATTTTTTTTGCCGGGAGACCACGGCTTAAATGTTATTGAAACATAATAAACGGGTCACTCACGTCACTTTCTCGGACCAATACGAAGCCCTTAATCATGAGAACCAGCTGCGACGGCCGCGCGTCTGGCATTTTATATTTCAATATGTCTGACTCTTGGGAGTTTTATATTTACAATATCAGTTAAATAGTAAGCATTAATTAAAAAACTTGTAATGACAAGTTTAATTCAGTATATAAACATATTATTACATCTAAATAACAATTTAGTCATATAATCCGCCCCTCATCGTCCCGGTACAAAAGTGCCCATAACGCTAGCAGCATTTCCGCGCTGAATAGCGATAGAAAGTCTTTGCACCAGAAACGATTCGGAGCGGGAGTCCTCTCCTCTTTGCCTAAGTCGACGGCCTATTTCTTGAACAAACTCCTTTGCGTCCTTCCCCCAGCAACCAGCCGTTTCCACCGCCAAGGGGACGAAAATGTAGCCCGATCCCAGGGGAGCATACTTCCGCCTCTTTATCTCCGCCTGAGATCTCCGTCAGTTAAATCATATTTATTTATCACCTTATTGAATCACCGATGCTGTAACATGATTGACGTTATTCACTAAAAAATCCTAGCAGACTTCTAATCATCTCCAATTAATTGTATATAATTAGTCTTACGCTCATATTAACGAGCTTTACTTCATAAACCGTGCAGTAACAGCGTAATTTATGCGACTCATTAAAAATCCTATGAAAATTGTAGCACTCCTAATCGTTGCCAATTAATTTTCTACCTTCCAGCGCTCATATTAACTAGCTTTATTGCGTCATCGATGCAACATTATACTTAATTTATGCCCCGGCGCTGGTCGCTAAGGATATCGAGCACTCATTAATCGGCGCACAGATACGCTGACCATGATGGAGCCATTTCGTTAGCGGTTGTTTCTTTTAAGCAGACTGCCAGACGTTATTTCAACACTCCCCATCATAGGAATCTGTTAGTTAGGAAGGCTTTCGACTACTTTCCCATCCCTCTCCCCTCATCCCCTTGTATACAACGACGGTGACAAATGCCGTAACCTAGACACTAGCGACAACAAGAATCGAAGACTTTTGACATATCCTTTTATTTTCTTTTGTAATCATATTTTAATTTGACACTCGAGACTCTTTACATCTCTTAGTTATAGGTTAAGTTTATACTATAAAAAGTTATTATAGACCCTGAGACTCTATACATCTCTGCAAACGCGTGCCCAGGTTATTCGTCTGATGTATTATTGTTCACTTATTGCTGTGTGCTTTCACTATAGGTACTAACTATGTTTTTGACTTGTAAAAGAGCCCTTAAGTGAAGCCAACTTACAGAATAAATGTTTGATGTTTGATGAATCACAAGCTCGTTGCCGATCCTTAATAAAGGGTAAAGAGTTTTAGCAATAGCTAAAACTGATATGATTAATGATAAGCTGATAAAAATATTTTAGTCTTGGGCGCGCTTAAATCCCTCACTACACTCAGGACTCGGAACTCATTACACCCTCGTCCTTCGTTACTTTCAGGATTCAATAGTGTACCCTTGACATAAAACAGTGTTGTATCCCGGTGAGATATTAGCTGTCAAAGTCATAAAAAGTGTGCCCCTCTAATTTCCAAACTATGAAGTTAAAAATCCGGAAAAAAAATTGAGGTGGTGTACATTAATAAACACTTTCAACGATTTTTAGTTTGAACAACATAGGTTTTACGGTTTTTGAGTTTGCGCTGTCTTTCCCTAACAAAAGGTCTTACGTGTCGTGGGTTTTCTATTGAGATACGACATTTTGAAATCCAATGTATTGGATAGTGGTTTTAAATGTGGACTAGTGTTGGTACGAAACCCTTCATTGTGCTGGATCAGACACGCACTTGGCCGGTTTTTTTTATGTTATAGGGGGCAAACGAGCAGACGGATCGCCTGATGGTAATTACCGTGGTAATGGTAATTACCATCATAATGGTGATGGTAATTACCGCAATTACCGTCGCCCATAAACACCTGCAACACCAGAGGAGTGTAGTACTTGTACTCAGAGGTGATGAGTTTTATTTTATTGTTTGTAAAAAATGAAATGAAATGAAATTATTTATTTATAACAATTGTTACAAGTCATGTATTATAAATTTTACTTATTGATAATATATATTAATTATTTAAAGCTATAAAATATAATTATAGCAATTCATTAAATATTCGCATAACATCAACAATTGTAATGATTAAATGTAGACATAACAAATGTCAATTTAAGGAAATAATTATAACAGTTACAATGTGTGTGGTCGGTTATAAAATTCACTATACTCGTAAAACATTTGTTCGTGGAGGCATTTTTTTAGTTTGCCATCGAATATCGGGGTAGAAGCTGTATCTATTATGTCTTTTGGCAGACGGTTAAAAACACTAGGCCCGCGGGGTAATCACGTAACTTTTGTACTACCGTTAGGTAGATTTTAATGTCAAATTTTAATTGTCAGCTCATACTGTTATACTTCAAAATTGACAGTAAACTCTATCTACCGTTAGTACATAAAGTTACGTGATTCGCCTGCCGGAGTAGTATACGCAACGTTCTGTTTTAGCCAGTTTGTGTACTACTGTATTACAACCCTGTGAAGGTCGTTTACAAGAGGAGGCAACGGACGTAAATCAAGATTCTTGCTTGGAGTTTGGAATAGTTCCTCCAAACTATGTAGATTGAGTACCTACCTACTATGAGATGAACTGAAATAGTTGACACTTTACGATCCAGTGTTTCAAAGACCAGTCGGCGGGGACGTCCACCGCGCGATCGCGACAACACTGACACATATAGTCCCTATTCGTGCCGGTCGCCGCACACCGGGTAGTCAGTCCGACCCAGGTCGGGCCTAGCTGAGTTTGCTGGACTCTTCTTAGCTAGGTTAGGGTTAGTGAACCAGCGACAAAACTCCCAGTAGCTCGATTCCACTCACACCTCAGATTCGGTTGAAACCGCTCAACCAATCTCACTGGAGCACAAACTCTTAGAGTGTTCCAGTGTTCCAAACCACACGCGTGGTCGTGTCGGAGGTTTTCCCCTGGATTTTCCCCAGGCTACTCTCCAACCGCGCACTCCTATCGCTTTATTGGGACCGACCTATAAAGCCACAATCAGGTTAAAAAAACAAAACCAGTTTTGGATATTAAATTATTAAACTACATTGATGTTCACTATTTTTTTATAAATAGGTTATAATCCATTCATTACGTACGTTTATCAAACCTTTTATATAGTTAAATGCCGTTGACGTTAATTTATCTCTATCCGTCACTTAGACATTTCTATTTGTGAGAAAGGGACAAAGTATATTCTACTTAACAGGGATGTGTTAATATTATAAATACGTTTTTCTTCTCTAGAGTTCAGCTGCTTTGTAGTAAAGAAAACTTGAGCAAAAATTAAAGTTAAAAAAATACATCATAATTGCAAAGAAAAAGCGGGTGTCCGTCTTAAAGTCGGCAACAATGTGTAGGTACTTAGTAAATGTACATTAAGATACTATTATAAGTTACCTAGAAATTTCTAAGGCCACATACGATACTTCAACATTAAACATTTATTTCAACAACTTGAAAAAGGGACATTAAAATAAATATTTTATACAAACGCCTTAAGGGAGGCGTACAGCGACATCTACCAGAAGACTCATGCTTCATTAACGGCACTAACGTCTGAAATCATATTTAGAATCGTCAGTTACGATGCGCCATCCCATACCCAAATTTACGGTTCTGCTTAATACGAAGGAACGGTTGATGAATTTGGAACTTGGTAGCGATTGCACCTATAACTCAGTTGGCTAGAGCGACTGGCCGCGAGTGCCGTGAGGTCGCAGGATCGAATCCTGCTCGGTGCCTAAATTTTTCAATTTTTCCTTCATTCTAAATCACAATAAATAAATAAATACTAAAAACTGAAAGCTACCTTATTGATTTAAAAATAAAGATACAAATTAAATCAAGAACGCTAATTTCCTGGCCTAAGCCTTACAGATTTAGCCGATTTCGCTAAAACGCCTAACCGTGCGCGATGCAAAACAGGCTTCGAAACGGGTAAAGTTTCTAGCGGAATTAACAGAAGGAGTTTAAGCACTACCTATCGGTGATTTTCTATTGGGCTAATTGGTCCAGTTGGGTGTGTGGCTTGGGAACGCCGTCCGAGTGTTTGAAACTGTTTCGGATTTGCTATTTCCTGAACTGTAAAGATTTTAGGTTATCGGGAGAAAAGCGTATACCACTGAAAATCATCATCGTTTCATCCCGTGCCTCGTGGACTCCTTTTTTGAGACACTACATTCCTTCTTTAGATGTACATACTTTATGTAATGTACAATACAATATAATACAAATACTTTTTATTGCACACCTCAATAAAAATACAAAGAGAAAAAACATAGCGAGATATAAGTAGAGGCAGACATGTATTTTCTTGTTGTTGCAAAATAAATTTATTCTAGTCTATATAGCACCTGTAACACTGGACCAACGCTGAACCCATTACATGCCAGAACCACGCTAGGCGATCAGCTTCTAATTTTATCGGCAATGGATGCTACTTTCAGGAGTCATACACTCTCTCATTGCAACATTGTCCCCTCTTCGTATCAGTGTTCGTAGTGTTTAAACAAACTTTTATTATTTCAGTTACTCGTGATATTTCGCTCTCGCGGTTGTTTTTGTAACTGCCAATAATAATAATATTTGTGGACAATCTTACATAAATCAACCTAGTCCCAAACTAAGCAAAGCTTGTACTATGGGTACTAAGGGACGATATACATACTTATATAAATAAATAGATACTTAAATACATAGAAAACATCCAAGACCCAGGAACAAATATTCGTGTTCATCACAGAAAAAATGCCCTGACCGGGATTCGAACCCGGGACCTCCAGCTTCGAAGGCAGGGTCACTACCAACTAGGCTAAAGCGGTCGTCGTAACTGCCAATGTTTTTTAAGACTTGGTTACATGTTACGTTAATAAAATAGGTATTTTATAGTATAGCTGTTGTTCTTTCTGTAATAACTTTATATGTGCGCAATACTCAATATTACCACTCACAATTCTCGATTGAAAGAACAAATCTTCGTTGAAATTCGCAACAAAAATATCCTTATTCCCAAATGGTATCAAAGACGGTTTGTCACCGTTAGGCTCAAACAGCCAGTAACAGCTCACAGTTCAACCAATATTTCCCGTGACCAAATTAAAAAAAGCGGAAATTCCCGCGCGAACTCAGATAAAAATAAAAATAAAAAGCGGCATAAATCCCTGATATTCGTCTCATTAGCCATACTTCAGTACGAGTAGGCATTTCTCTGTTAGAATTTGAGCCATATTTCAGCTCCCAAGTGGTCGTTCAATTTAGAAAACGGTGCAAGGTAGGAGCTGATAGCGGGCAATCGTCTCAAGAAACTTGACTTGACAAGAAACTTATTTTTTTTGAGTAAAGAGTAAAGAGTAAATTTATTGATTCTTACACAAATGATACAACAGGTTACACGGGATTTCTGGTGCAGTTCAAACTAGGCGAGCCTGTATCATTTTGTTCAACTTGTTTCAAGGGTTTTATTTTACAAAAAAAATGTATGTTATAATACGAGCGGTCATCATATCAAATCATTTTATCCGATTTCAAATTTCTTTCACTAGCGTGAAAGATAGACCTTCCGAATGAATATAGGCTGTGTTTCAACCCGTGGCTTCGCTTACATTCTTCGTAAACTTGTCAGTTTTTAGACATATTCAAAAAAATTTTTTTTCAATATTTTTGTAAGTTTCTGCGGGTGAATTTCAGTTTGTTCTCCTCTGCAGGCTGCATTTGGCAACCGATTTTCGTGATATTTGTGAGCAGTTTCGATTATTATATAGATTTATTATTGTCTGGTCAGGTGTTGGAAATAAAAAAAATATATCTTTTCTCTGAAGGTCGCACTTGTAAACCGATACTCGTGAAATTTTGTGAGCCGCAGGCTAATCACGTAACTTTATGTACTAACGTTTTAGATAGATTTTACTTACAATTTTGAAGTATAAATGTACCAGATAATTAAATCTCACATTAAAATCTACCTCAAAAAATCTTTTATAATTAAGATTAGTAGTTAAGTATAGAAAAAATTTAACTTTATTATGAATTCAATGAAATTTTTTTTTTTTACGGTCGTTCATAGTTGCATGATTGCCAGGTTCGATAATTACATAGAAATTTTATTAAATCAGTTTTTGGAAATTTAAAAAAGACACAATTCTACAGCTCACAGAGTACAGTAGGTACACTAGTAAACTTTCGTTTTGAGACGGGGTCGATTTTTTTTATACAACGCCGGTGGCAAACAAGCGTATGGTCCACCTGATATTAACCGGCCACCGCAGCATATAAACGCCCGCAACTCCAAAGGAGTCACGTGCGCGTTGCCGACCCTTTATAAGATTTGAAGATGCACTGTGTTGACAGCAGAAGGAACACATTTGGGTCCCTCGCTCTCAACACAGTGCATCCTCAGGAGCTCTGGCAACCTTGCTCACCTCTAGTAACACAACACTAAATACTTGTATAGTAAATAATGTTATGGCTGTGGTCTTCTGCAAGGCACTTCCCCAGCTGGGCTGCTCCAAATTCGAGCAAGATGACATTTTGCTGTGCCCTACCTCTCTTAATGCTGTGCCTTACCTCTCTTTTATGTAAGATGTCCACAAATATATATTAGTTGTATTTTAATTTTCCTTTCATCATCATCATCATCATTTCAGCCGAAAGACGTCCACTGCTGAACATAGGCCTCCCCCAAGGCTCGCCATTTAGACCGGTCCTGTGCCGTTCGTTTCCACCGGATTCCCGCGACCTTCACCAGGTCATCACCAGAAACTGCTTGAGTGGCGTCCACGCATCGGAAGACGAGCTGTCGGTAGGCCTCCGACAAGTTGGAATTTTCCTTTGTTTTATTATTATTTTAATATTGTATATGCTAAATCAACATGTTTTCTTTCTTTCTTTCTTTAAATATTGAACGTCGCCTATAAATTGCACCACCGCGTCACGCCTCCGCCTGTGTTTGAGCAGATAATTTTCTTCTTAATTAACCTGCTTTGAATGGCGTATTTAATTACGGATCGGTACGTGCGGAAATGATGAAGATGACGAGTTTTTGTAATACTCTGCCGTTGCATCCTTAATACATTAAGCTGATACTTCAAAGGAATTTGACGACTTTGTTTGAAAGGGAAACAGTATTCAATTAAGTATTGAAATTAGAATAAAGCAATTAAGGTATGAACAGTGTTACAGTACCTGTAGATTACATTATATGTTATATTGGAAGTAGGTATCCACCAAAATAAACCCAAGTTTTAAAACCTAATCCACATTTTGTAAATCTAACGTTATTGTTTACCTATAAATATATTTATTGAAACAAACGAAAATAAAATACTACAACAAATACATACTATTAGGATAAGGCTTAAGTCTGTAAAAAAAACTAAACTAAATCTAATCTATTAGGATGTTGATAACAATAAAAATAAACTTAAATTAACAACATTTATGATTAGGCAAGCACACCTTCCTGCTATCTATAAGGGTCGGTTGCACCAACATACGATCACAGGCCAGTCATCGTCAAATATGGCGCCGGCAGCTGTCATCCCATAGAAACTTGTCAAACTTTCCATACAATCAGATTTTAACGAACACCGCTTACAATTACAGACGGTTTGATGCAGAAGAATATACTTAGGATGGGTCCTAAGTATATTCTTTATAAAATAAATAACAACAAATAACACGCAAGAATCGAACGCCTTGCTCCTTCATCTGACACTTTCGTAATTAAATAAGTTTTTTTTATACAACGTCGGTGGCAAACAAGCGTACTGTCCACCTGATGATAAGCGGCCACCGCAGCCTATAGACGCCCGCAACTCCGAAGCAGTCACGTACGCGTTGCCGACCCTTTATAAAATTTGAGGATGCACTGTGTTGACACCAGAAGGGACAAATTTAGGTCCCTCGCTCTCAACACAGTGCATCCTCGGGAGCTCTGGCAATCTTGCTCACCTCCAGGAACACAACACTACATACGTGTATAGTAGATAATGTTATTATGACTGTGGTCTTCTGCAAGGTGGAGGTACTTCCCCAGTTGGGCTGCTCCAAACTCGAGCAAGATGACATTTTGCTGTGCCCTACCTCTCTTAAGTCCTCAACTTCATCCAGCAAATGGTAAGCACCAACCAAAGGAAGACGACCCAGGTACTCTGCCACAAGTAGAAGAAATGGGTGTCTAAATGCTCTTCCCAGTAGAAAGAGAAAGGGAAAGAGTGGGAGAAGAGATGACAGGGGAGAGTAGCGATGGAAGTATTGGAGATCAGTGAAATAGTAGATAGATATGTAGAGGAAGAGTCACCGGTGAGATGAAGATGATAGAAGATAACGGCCTGAAAAAAAGTAGATAATGTTTTAGTAGTAATTGCTAACGAAATACTTAACTGAAAATTACTGTTGCTTGACAGAATCAGAAACGTCAGGCTTGCGATTGCTCGAGTTCTAAATTATAAAGCAAATAGAGTGCAAGTTTTTTTTTTAAACAATAAACGCATTCAAGTGAAGTCGTAGTTAACTCTTACGTGACGTCTGTGAACGTGCAAATGGGTGATTCTCATTCCAAAACCCCCGACGACCGCTTTAGCCTAGTTGGTAGTGACCCTGCCTTCGAAGCTGGAGGTCCCGGGTTCGAATCCCGGTCAGGGCATGTATTTGTGTGATGAACACGAATATTTGTTCCTGAGTCTTGGATGTTTTCTATGTATTTAAGTATCTATTTATCTATATAAGTATGTATATCGTCACTTGGTACCCATAGTACAAGCTTTGCTTAGTTTGGGACTAAGTTGATTTGTGTAAGATTGACCAAAAATATTTATTTTATTTATTTTAAAATTTAACATTTTCTTAATTTGTCCTTTACGGGCCCGGATTGTTAAAGACTCGTAAGTGATTATTTCTGGCATTTGCAGCCAATCGCCATTTTAACAGTTAGGGATCCAGGTATAGAGTAAACTGGAGTCAACAATAGTTTAAATTACACTCCGATTTCCTTAACTTCCACCTAACGTTCGGGCCGGTAAGGACATCAATTAACTTTAACGATGAAAATCGTCCAACTGCGCAGTAATAATTATATTGCGTGAAAGCGAATCGGTAAGCATGAAGTAACTATTACTGCATTCAAATCGCCCGTGTCTGCACATCTCGCGCCAATCAGGTAGCACTATTTTTTTTATTTATTCGGGACATCAACAACGATTTCACTACATTAACGAAAATGAAATAATAAACCGCGCGGAACAAATTTAATTTCTTTCCATTATCCCAATTTGTGCAAATATATTCATCAAGCATAGGCATTAAACAGTAATCAATTCATTAGCACAGCAATCATTACCTCCATTATCGCATACGAAGCGTTATTGGCAATATCGGTCACGTAAAACCAAATTGTATTAGTTTATATTGCGTTAATACGAAACTGCATACTGATCATCATCATCATCATATCAGCCGAAAGACGTCCACTGCTGGACATAGGCCTCCCCTAAAGAGTGCCATAATTAGGGTTTGCTCCCGGGAAATACCGGAACCGAAAATACCGGGATTTCCCGGAATTTTTAGACCAGCAAAGAACCGGGACTGCAAAATTGAAATCCCGGTTTTCGGCCGGACTTTCGGGATTTCGGGAAATCCATTTTTGCTCTATATTTTCTCAAATCTAGTTAAATTACACGAAACAGCCGTTAAGCATAGAGGAGAAAAGTGCAATTCAAAGAAAACTATGTATTCCTCACCATTGAAACCAGTTCTGAGTCAATGTCAGATAAGGATAACCGAATTTCAGCGGCTATTTAACTAAAATAGGTTTAATGAACGTTTATGCATAAGGCGGTTTATATATTTAGTAATTAAGTAACTGTAGGTAGGCAAAGGCATTGACATTTCTACAGTTGTTTTCTTTTAACAGTAAGTTTAGAATCATAACTCCTCCTCGGTTTGTTTACCAATTATTAGTGCGGTCCCGAAAGTACCGAAAATACCGGGAAATCCCGGTTCCATTTCTAGCTGGTACCGAAAATCCCGTTTCTTGAAAACAGTACCGGTTCTGCAATCCCTAGCCATAATGTCCGGTCCTGCGCCACCCGCATCCAGCGGACTCCCGCGACCTTTACCAGGTCATCAGCATACTGACGGTTTATCCTAATTTGATAAAAGAACGGTTCGGGTTCCAAGAACCAAATATAAATGTTAAATGTCCCAGTGCTCGACACTAACCCAATACATAACAGTTTCAATCTTATGTCATCATCTCAGTGACAGAGGTCATCTATTGTGGGTAATAGATAAGAACAGACGGTTTACTATCCATATAGGCTTACTTAACACCTTATTATTCATTTCAAAACGGGAAATTTGCCGAATTATACCTAATGTGATCGCGTTAATGCTGATTCACCGACGTTGAAATACTGAAGCGTAGCTGTCGTGAATACCCAGATCTTAAGACAGATCAGATATGATGCGGGAAGCCTCTGGCCACTGACCTAATTAATTTTACCAACCAATTGAGTTATGTGGACTGTGTATATGAAATAATTAAATCACGGAACTTGAGGAGAATGTTAGAAGAGGTGATGTAAAACGGGATTTATTGATATAATACTAGGTGTATATACAGAGTTTAAGTAACATTTTACCGAAAATGTACATCCTGCAGGCGAATCACGTAACTTTATGTACTAACGGTAGATAGATTTTACTGTCAATTTTGAAGTATAGATCTATGAGCAGCAGCAACAACAACTGTCAGCTCATACTTTTTTACTTCAAAATTGACAGTAATATCTATCTACCGTTAGTACATAGAGTTAGGTGATTGCCCCACCGGGGTAATCACGTAACTTTTGTACTACCGTTAGGTAGATTTTAATGTCAAATTTTAATTATCAGCTCATACTTAAAAATTGACAGTAAAATCTGTCTACCGTTAGTACATAAAGTTACGTGATTCGCCTGCTCTGACAATTGAAATCTGACATTAAAATCTACCTAAAGGTAGTACAAAAGTCACGTGATTACCCCGCTGGTTTCAGACCAAGTTCGTAAACGATTTCGCTAATAAAATAAATAGGTAAAATCTAACTGGAAACCAAGTTCTTTCAAAGCTCCATAGAGCACAGCTCCATTCAAGCATAACGTAAATTCCTTAAATTGTTTTGTTATGTTCTTTGCTGTTCAAAAGTGCGACTTGGAAAAGTTGTCTGTTCTTGATACCTTAACTTCGACACTCAAACTTGGCATTTTTTGATGAGATATCATTATTTTTTATCAAATAAATAAAATAATAAATAAATAAATATTTTGGACAATCATGCACAAATCAACCTAGTCCCAAACTAAGCAAAGCTTGTACTATGGGTACCAAGTGACGATATACATACTTTTATAGATAAATAGATACTTAAATACATAGAAAACATCCAAGACTCAGGAAAAAATATTCGTGTTCATCACACAAATACCTGCCCGGGACCTCCAGCTTCGAAGGCAGGGTAAAGCGTAAACCAACTAGGCTAAAGCGGTCGTCAAATAAGTAGGTAAGTAATCAAAATTAACGATTTCCATTCGGAGAGCGAGCCAAAGAAACCTATAACCAAGGCTACATTTAGCGCGCGTAATACCCGCTCCCGGTACGGGAAAATAAATACATTTCTAATAAAAAAATGTAAAATTTCACATTTCTTAGATTTTTCCTTTGAATACACAAAATTACCTCGCTTGATACCAAATTTCAACAGTCTAGGTCACCTGAAAGTAGTCAAACATTTTGATGATTAAGTCTGTCAGTCAGTAAAAAATAGTGTTTTTAAGAAGTAAGTAAAAGGTCTTTTATAAATCTCAACTAAGAGACTGAAATTGTATTACTGGCGATTTCTCAATGTAATTTGAGACGTTGGTGCCTTTAAGGAAGCCAGAGTCTTCTAGATAGATGTTGCTGTACGCCTCCCTAAGGTGTTGTAAGAGGAAACTGGTTGAGGAATTTGGGGGCCGAGCATGGTTGCTCTGGTAGCTCAGTGGTGTGAGTGATTGGCTGCGAATGCCAGAATGGGAATTTTAAATATTTCCCTTTTTTTTTGTTATTTGCTATAGCAGTGTTACTACTTAATACAAAATTAATTTAAGGAATTAGAAGATGGTTTTACAAGAATCGCGTAACTGCAAGTGTGTAAGTCAAAATATTTTAAGTTAGGGGGGGGCAAAAGTGGCACGTAATGCTTCTTGTAATATAACGGTGTATCGCCTTTTTCGCTTTCCCAACTTGGCTGACACGATTTTAATATAGTTTAGGTACACAAAAGTTTCGGTTTCGTCTGAAACTAGAGCCAACGACCTTCGGTTTCGTTTAAAAAACATGTTTCAGTCGGACACTGCTTTTCATCCCGTGTGTATTGTAGTAACTATGAGAATTAGATTTAAGTGTGTTGTAGATAATGTACTAGCTGCATATCACGCCTATATTATATTTTCTTATATTTTTATTTCAAAACCCACTATTTTTATTAATATTATATCCACAATTGCTAAAAATTGGCACTGAAATTAATGTTCGTGAACTTTGCCTATGAATATAAGCGTAAATGTATGTACAGTCACGAACCGGTATTGTTGAGCCACTTGCCATTGTTCTTAATTTAGCCGTGTAATGAATGACAGATGTAACTCGCGCCGTCCCTTTCATTCATATAGTGAATAACACGAGAGTGAAATTGACGGCACGATACGAAGTTCAGAGTACAGGCTCAGTCCCGAATTGCATTACACGACCAAGTTGCGAACATTGTCAAGTGTCTCAACAATCCCTAATGGTACGCTAATTTATCTTTTAATGGCTAACAGTTAAGTGTGTTATTCTCATGATCTCACGTAGGTATTCCAACTTTTACTCTCTTTTTATTCCTTCGCTTAATTAATCCAAGCTCCGATTTTATCGCCATTTTCCTCAAACCCTTGACACAGGATTAAAGGCCTAATAAAATTTCTAAACAGGTCTCCAGTTACGGAAAAAGTAATAAATATGCTGCTATACTTTTTTACTACGTACTTACCCCCTTAAGGAGTGAAGCCTGGGCATTATATCCAAGTTATCTCTCTTAGCAGTCAAGTTTAATCCGTCGTTATATCTCTTATTCCGTCTTAGAAATATTTTTTACGAGTTCTAAGATTGTGAGGCCGCTTAGCATAATTAGACTGAAAAACAAGTGAGCTGAAAAATATTTTTATAGCTTTGTTTATGCTATTGTCGATTTTATGGCGTGGTAATAGAACATCAATAACTTATCAATTTTTTGAAGGCAAATCAGTTTCGGGTATTTTGTCATTTTTAGAGAAAGAAGAGTGGTAGATGAATTGAATATAAAACTGGTAACGTGAAGTGGTTGGACAGAGAAAGATTGCCAGAACAACGAAGATGATAGTCGTTAGTTCCATAAAGAAGTTTAAAGAGGGATTTCAAGTACATATTTATTTCATTGTGAGTACCTTCCAATCATTTTCCACTTTATAAAATTACAAACTGAATCTATGTATTTTTGTAAAGACAGTTTCAGTGCTAAGTTCGTAATTATTTGCATTGTTTTTTATGTACGTTTAGTTCTTTATATTAAAGATAATTATATTTATTTGCAACCGCAAGCCAAGTGCAGGGGACACAGGGAAACTTTAAATTGTAAACAAAATGTAATCAAACAGCGGTAGGTTGCGATTTTATGAATAACGTTATGTAACAAGTCATGTAATTAATCATAAGTACCACTGTATTGAAAATAAATAAAGAAATTGAATTGAGATTGAATATTTCAGTCATTGGAGATCTTAGACTGCAGAATATGAGCGTAAGTTGTAAGGGTCTTGTTGTCTGATCATTATCATATTAGCTAAATCACTTTCACTCCTGGACATAGGCCTCCCCACCACCACCACTATGTGTACTAGTACCACTATGATCGGTCTGACTGTGGCTGTATAGACCGGTCTCAATAAAGCGATAGGAGTGCACGGTTGGAGAGCCTAGGGAAAATCCAGGGGAAACCTCCGACACGACCTAGCGAACAACCTTTACCAGGTCTTCAGTCTACTTGTTACCTGATACAAATAAATAAATATATAGCAATGAATACTAACCCAGGTACACGTAGATTGGAACTACTTCAGTCTCTATCGCGCACTTTCCAACATCGAGTCTGTAGACGCCATACTCTGCCAAGGTCAGGCGCGGATACGGGGGGGGGGGGCGGGGGCAACAGGGGCAATTGCCCCCCCCTGAAGCCTGTGTCAGGGGAGGGCAATTGCCTATGTCCTGACGTAGGTAACGTAACAGTTATCAAAAGTCAGTTTTATTTTCGGAAAGTTTGAAAGTGCCCCCCCCTGAACAAAATCCTGGATCCGCGCCTAGCCAAGGTAGGTTTTAACTGACAGAGTAGCCCTCTGAGACATGGCATACAGCACTATACTTCAAACGCATACCATGCCAGTTTTGTTGCACCGTTTAGAACCACCCAGGAGTCACGTGTAGGGTAACGGCGGGTACTCCCTACGGACGTGGTGCAACTTCGACCCACCTTGTCAAGTGAGTGGGCAACTTGACTGTTAGAAGTTCTCAAGCCGCCCGAAGGCCTCTAACTTGGCTCAACGACTGCTATCATAGACAGCAGCTGGGGTCACCGGTTTTATGTCACTTCCAAAGCACGGGAGCGCTCAGTTAATAACCACACAAAGCGGTCACCCATCCAAGTACTGACCTGGGCCGTCGTTGCTTAACCTCGCATACCGCACGCGGTACACGGGCGCCGCCGAGCCACAAGCGCTCCAATATATTTTTAATTTTAAGATGGATACGTTCGCCTTTGTACATATCATTTCTTTTTGTATTTGTAATTTTTGTTATTATGTACAATAAAGTGTTACTACTACTACTACTATTTTTTTTTCTCAGTTCCCATTCGGACTTTTTTAGTTTTCTGTTCAGAATCATGTGTACGATTAATTCTGATACAAAAAAATACAAATATAATTATGTCGAAGGAAAAAAGTGTGGAATCTGATTTTATCCTATCATGTTCCAGGTTTCTGTCTGGATTAGGAAACCTGTATTATGTACTTACGACTTCCGCTTTTTTTCGTCGCCCTACCACACGCCGCGCAACGCTACGCGTGTCCACAAGCGTGGCCTAAGTTAAGTTCTCGTCTAAATAAAAAGCCAATATCGCCTAACTAATCAAATTAGCCAACTCAAAAAAGAACAAAGCACTCGCAAACATACTTTAAAAGAATCGGCAATAAAGAGGAACGATGGAGGCAATCGCGGAGGGAAAGAAAACCACAGACATATGTCCAGGTAGACCGCGCAAACGTACGCCTTTTGCGTGGAATTATATATAAAAAAAAATTAAAAAATAAAGCATTTATTCACGAAGACAGTACTCTTTTACAACTTGTTATATATAACTTCCGCCAAACTGCCTAATACCTTCGTACAGTCAATATCGAAGTGAAAATTAACAGTTAATTACATATTATTCCGTTGTGATAAAGTACGGTCAGCGTCATATAGTATGTAGCAGCCAAAGTGGCGAAATAGTCCCCTACCCTGCCTGCCTGTTGTCTACCTCTACCTACATGTCGATGTTTTTGGTTTTATATGTAACTTATTCATTTGTGTGAGGTGTGCAATAAAGAGTATTTTTATTGTACTGTAGTTCGGTACACGATACAAAATATATGGTGTACTTCGGTACTATTTGGCTGTTTTAACTGCTATATAACGCTGACTGTACCTTCTTTCTTTCTGATATATAATAGTCACCATTATATAGGTACACTATTCTCACATTACGTCTGGTGCAGTATTTTTTTTGTTTACTCTAAATAGATAGAATAGCCGATGGGAAGAGTCGGGATAACACTAGACAGAAGACTACGAGTACAAAACTAAATGAATAGGATAAACGTCCCAATATTCGACGTTTTGATTCTTAATAGTTAACATAAACAATAGGTATTTACCTAATTAGAATTACGATTTGAAACGGGTTAATCCTTGATAATGGCGCTTGCAACAGTGCCGAAATATCGGGAACTCAAAAATACAAATATACATGGTAAATATCCCGTTTCAAATCGTAATTCTAATGTAAATGACCATGTAAGCTTGAAATCTTATATTAGGTATTTACCTCTTTTGAAAGATTATTTGTCAAATATTGTCATATCGCCCCAACTACTAACTTCGCTGCTAATAAGTATTAAGATGCGGACTATATACATGTCACGTCTAATACAATGCAATAGGTACACATAATTTTTATTTCACATCCATTTAAATGACACAGTAAAGCACAAAATCACAATGAATAGAGGAGTAATGATACCTTGATTATTGCATTATTTTTATTTTATGTATCTAGATAGATTTTGACTTGTAAAAGTGCCCTTGAGGCCTATTTGCAGAATAAATGTTTTGATTTTGATTTTTCGATTTTGCCATTTGGATCGCCCCAACTACCTTGGCTGATAATAACTATTAAGATATATAGCTTATTTTAATAGTATAATTAGTTACGGTCTTATCTTATGGGGATCGGCTGCAGATATCGAAACTGTATTTATATTACAGAAAAGGGCTATACGAGCAATTTATAACTTGGGGTCGCGTGAGTCATTGAGAGAAATCTTTAAGGAAATAGATATCCTAACCCTGCCGTCGCTGTACATATTTGAAATAATCATGTATGTTAGGAAGAATTTATACAATTTCCCAACGAATACTGATAAGTTAATAACTACAAGAAACACTGGGAAACTCAAAATAACCTTTTATACTATTTAGACTAGTGAAGGCGAAGAAGTCGTTATTGAGAAATTGTATAAAATTCTCCAATAAAATTCCAAGACACATTACTGAACTTACGGATTCTAAATTTAAATCTGTTGTGAAACAGACACTTATTTCAAAAACATATTATAAGATAAACGATATGTTTGGCAGTGATAGCGTCCCGCACAAATAATCTAACACAGAAATATTTTGTCCTTAATATTAAAAAATATGTATGTATTGTAAATATGTATGTTGATACTGTAGGTAGCATTTGAATTTTGTACTATTTTTACTGTTATTTTCTATACATAGTATATTGTTTTGAAAAAATGACACCACGCCGAGTTTCTTACGCCGGTTCTTCTCGAGGCAGAGGTTTATTTTACGAACCGATTTTTGACATTCATAAGTGCATGTAACATGCCTAAATTGAAGAATAAATGATTTCATTTCATTTCAGATGCAGACTAAATACATGCCACGTCTAATATATACGTCTGTGGTAATCCTGTCGGCTTAACTCTGTCACTCGATCAGAATGAGCGCTCAATCTTTTCCTCTGATTTGTAGGGCGGCAAAGGGCATTAAGAAGAGTGGTGAAAGTGTGTTTTGGTTTCACTTGGGGATTTGTTTATTTCTTTTTATTGTGTTAAGTGATTTCAGTGTGACATAAATTGGGTTAAACACAAACGAAGGATGATGATACTATTAATTTTTTTGATCTTTTCACTTTAAAAATGGTTTTACTTGTATTTGCATAGCATACTATACAGAATGTAACAAAACTACTGTGGATCCGTTTAAGGGCATATTCGGTATCGTTTTTTGATTAGGAAAAAGTAGAAGAAAAATTTAATGACGCGATTTTTTTTTTCTATGGGGCAGGTCGTCCAAGTCAGCCAACTGTCCATACAAAGGCCAAAAATTTACTGCGTCAAAAAAACTACTTTTTCCTAATTATAACAAGATATGCCCTTAAAGGGATCCTCACTAGTTTTGTTATACCAAATACAAATACAAATACAAACATTTATTCTGCAAATAGGCCACAAGGGCACTTTTACATGTCAAAATATTAATTTACAATTTAAGAAAGTCTGACTATAATAAGTAATACATTTTTCATGTCAAAATATTAATTTACAGTTCAAGAAGGAATAATAATTTCGAGTTTACAATTATAACAAAATTAATGTCATACAGTGAAGATAAACTTGCAAAGTTATCTATTACAAATATTACAACATCAGTAAAGTTATCCTGTATAATCGTTGTGTCATCTTGCTTTTTTTCTCGATATAGCAACGCAATGCGTACCTAATCTACGCATATAGCTCTCTCGAGCTCATAATCACTTATCTGTTGAGAATTGAGGTAGTGGTTAAATGCATACCTACTGTTTATAAAAAAACCAGCCATGTGCGTGTCGGACTTCGCATATTTAGGGTTCCGAACCAACCGCAAAATTAAGTTGGTTTAAGAAACAAGAAAATTTCAAATATAAAATCAAATTTATCAATAGTAATATTAGTATTAATAAACATTATCACCAAATTTACAGTTAATCGGTCAATGAGAAGTTTCCAAATTCTTCGGTTTAGCCTAGTGGGTAGTGCCTGTGAAGGTGACGGTCCTGGGTTCGTATCCCGGTCAGGGCAAATATTTGTGTGATGAGCATGAATATTTTGTTTCTGAGTCTTGGATGTTTTCTATGTATTTAAGTATTTATACCTATTAAATATATCGTCGTCTAGTACCCATAACACAAGCCTTCTTGAGCTTACTGTGGGGCTAGTTCGATTTGTGTAAGATTGTCCTCTAATATTTATTTTATTTATTCGGAATTTTGTGACAGTTGACGGACGGACGGACGCGGGAGCGACAGCAATAGGGTTTCGTTTGGACCCTTCGGTTACGGAACCCTAAAAAAGAAGCGAACAAAGAAGATTATGAAAAGAACAAGATAAGTGTAAAAAATGACACACAATTTCCTCAAGCGCCGATACCGTTCGATAGTCTGTTGAACTCTTGACATAATTTACATTTGGCGGAACGACCGGCGTTGCGCAACCCCTGACGCGAGCTCAAAACAACTCTTATCAGGGGTGCGAACATCCGACCCAGGTGGGCCTAGCCGAGTAGCCGTTTTTGCTGGACTCTTCATAGCTAGACTAGTTTAGTAGCCTTTATTTCATGCAAATTGTGAATATAAATAAATACAGTTTATTCTTAATATCTAGTTCTTATTCGCATGCCGCCCCTGCAGAAAAGGCCTCCCCCAACTCCTGCCATTTCCTCCTACTCCGTGCCGTTCTCCACCAGTACTTGTCGAAGCTCCCGAGCTCGTCTCTCCATCTGAGATTGGGTCTTCCCCGCTTTCTTGTTTTGTCTCTAGGTATCCATTCAGTGGTAAGTTTGGTCCATCGGTCATCTGTCAATCGCCATATATGGCCCGCCCAGCCCCACTTGTTCTTTCTAATCAGCTAGACTAAGACTAAACTAAAATCTGAGAAAGATTAACTCGCGAACGTAGGTCCCAAAATGACTTTTATGATTTAGAATTTGGATTTTTCTTAATTTTATTAGACCGCTTAATTTTTTTATTGCGATAAGACCGCCTGTTGTTTGGCTCTACTCATTGTAAATATGTACTGTACTGTGTTTTTTTTTGTTGAGGTTATGTAATAAAGAGTATTTGTATTGTATTGTATTGTAGACTTCGAAACTTGATTCGAATTTGTATTTACAAGTACCAGGGAGTTACAAGGCTATATACCTTGTTACAATTAGGTACATCTCGCCCCGGGATAGCTAAGTTGACTGTGTTACATAATGTAGCTAAGATTGCGGACAAGACAAAAGTTTAACACTATGCGGACTTTGGGGCGCGTGTCCACAACGAGATTTACATTTTCACTAAAGCTACGTTCACTTAAGGGTCCTTATCAGTTAAAAAAGCTCATCTATTTACACCACTTTCTGTTTGAATTGACACGTATGTTGACATTTTCTCAATGTTACTATCTAGAACAGGACTATTGCGATCTTATGTCATAAACTTTAAATGTATTTTTTGGATTTTTCATTAAGACATATCGTTTCAAACATCCAAATCGACCATTTTCAATCTAAAAACTTGTTTCATCGGCTTAAATTCCAATACACACATTAAAATAAAAAAATGGCTATGTTATTATCTAAAACCTTAATAAAATCATCGTAGCCTTTAATAACTTTATTGGTATTATCAATACTTTAAGTAGGTTAAGTAGTATCATTGTAATAAGCATATTTTGGAGAAAATGACTGACTGTCGAGTTTTTTTCGGCGTTTCTTCTCGGCAGTGGTCTCATGAGAAACGCTAGTAGTTTTTGACTTGTAAAAGTGCCTTTGCGGCCTACTTGCAGAATAAAGTTCATTTATTTCATTTTTGTCATAATTTGAAAACAAAATATTTTAAAACTTATAAGGCCTCTTAAGGTTAGGATCTTCGGTGGAAATCCGAATCACACCTTTCGTGACTAACATGCTATTGAGTCTCATTTAAAAATTAAAAAGAATGTGTAAATGCGTACACGTTTTCGCTTTTGTCGCCTCCGTCGTATGTTTTATTAACGTAACCATGTCAGAGCTGTCGACGATGCCCTAAGTTTAGAGTGTCAGTATTCTACTGTGTATGTTTACCATCAAGCAGGCCGTCTGCTTGTTTACGACTGCAATATACAACAGTCATTCAGCTGTAATATACATTCATTCATATTTGCAGATCACTATTCTGCCGTCTCAAGGAGAAAAACCATAAGTGACAAAAAGTAAGTTTCGAGATAAAGCCAAAAAACGTTAGATTTCTTGTAAATTATGCACTTGTAGTTGTCTAAATCGTGATCTACAAAAGATATAGTACTATATCTCCTAGAGAGAAAGATCACATTTTTTTTCCTGATTACAAGGCTGGTAATAAGTCGATTTTGCAAAAAATGTCACTTATGGTTTTTCTTCTTGAGACGGCAGTATTACAAGTCAACGCACGTAAAAAGAGCTCCGGGCGATGTACCTGCGCAGTTAGCGAAATACGGACAAAATCCCATCCCCTCGGAACGTGTAACATCTTTTTTTTTATACTACGCCGGTGGCAAACAAGCGTACGGTCCATCTGATGGTAAGCGGCCACCGCAGCCTATAGACGCCCGCAACTTCAAAGGAGTCATGTGCGCGTTGCCGACCCTTTATAAGATTTGAGGATGCACTGTGTTGACAGCAGAAGGAACATATTTAGGTCCCTCGCTCTCAACACAGTGCATCCTCGGGAGCTCTGGCAACCTTGCTCACCTCCAGGAACACAACACTAAATACTTGTATAGTAAATAATGTTATTATGGCTGTGGTCTTCTGAAAGGCGTAGGTACTTCCCCAGTTGGGCTGCTCCAAATTCGTGCAAGATGACATTGTGCTGTGCCCACACCTACAAATCAAGCGATCGCTTAACAAAACTCGTGTCGTAACGGATATTGGAAACAAATCTCAGGAGGTTTATTCAACAGCCAAAGAGTCGAAAGTCGTCCCAAGTTTTCGAGTTAGGCTTTAAGTTGTGTAGTAAGTCCTGTTAGCCCAGATACGTGGATTAGCCTTATTTGCCGAAGTTAAGATTGTCAATTAAAGGATATTTAGCTTGAGACCACTTCCCGAGTTGTGGTCGGGATCGGTATTTAGTACTTTAACGGTAGCACAGCATTCATATCGAGGGCTGAGTGGTCAAATCCGATAAATCGAGATAATTGTTTTTTGAAATAAGAACTCAACATCCATTACGCAGAGTTCTATTTTCAATAAACCTTTTAGATAACTTATCGGGTTTGACCACTCACCCCTCGATATCAGCCCGCTTACGCGTAGTCTGCGCTAGACGAAGCACTCATATGAAGGCAGTAAAGAATCGGTACTGACAGCTTACTAATACCGTACCGTCTCCGCACCGTGCGACTATACCCAGCAATCTAGTATGAAAGAAAAATCTAACACCGCCATAAAAGGTATTCCATATTTGAGCTAATTTTATTTGACTAGTTGATTTATAAGTTTTTATTTGTAGAACTATATTTAAATACAAATACTTTTTTTTTTCGCCATATTTGCTATGTCACAAACGAATAGTGTTCCATAAAAAACTATTTTTTTCCGCTATCCCTGAAAATACTATACTCCCAAAGCGTTGATGTAGGTAGGTACAGTCGCGAACCGGAATTGTCGAGCCACTTGCCAATGATGTAGGTAGGTACCGTCGCGAACCGGAATTGTTGAGCCACTTGCCAATGATGTAGGTAGGTACAGTCGCGAACCGGAATTGTTGAGCCACTTGCCATTGATGTAGGTAGGTACAGTCGCGAACCGGAATTGTTGAGCCACTTGCCAATGATGTAGGTAGGTACAGTCACGAACCGGAATTGTTGAGCCACTTGCCATTGATGTAGGTAGGTACAGTCGCGAACCGGAATTGTTGAGCCACTTGGCAATGATGTAGGTAGGTACAGTCGCGAACCGGAATTGTTGAGCCACTTGCCAATGATGTACGTAGGTACAGTCGCGAACCGGAATTGTTGAGCCACTTGCCATTGAAGTAGGTAGGTACAGTTGCGAACCGGAATTGTTGAGCCACTTGCCAATGCCCGTAATTGAGCCGTGTAATAAATGGCCAATTTTACCAGAGGGCTAAGATGATCGCTTATATGTCGGGCATATAGCTTTCGTCCCTTACTGTCAAATATGTAAGTGCGTGAGGGACGAATGCTATATGTCCGACATAAATATGCGATCATCTTAGCCCCTCAGATGTCGTGTGAGTCCCGATTTATATTATGCACATCCAAGATGCGACTAACAAGTGGCTCAAAAATCTCCGGTACACTGCGCTTTTTAAAAAATAACTGCCTGAACACAAAATGATAAAAATCTTAAAACAAGTCGCCTTCATAGAGAGGAGACGGGGGAAACTCCACTACCAATTACCGAAGATAATGGCGCTTGCAACATTCCCGAAATTCGGGAAGTCACGAGAACACATAGTTAATATCCCGTTCATTTACACATATCAGTAACTCTACTATTATTAGTAGTTCCGTGTTTACACACTGTATAATCCCATATTACCGATGCATGTTTCGCGCACCCATAAACCGCGGCAAGCCCCAAAACGACCCAATAACGGCCGGGAACAAAATAAACTCAGGTGATCAAATACACTACACTACTATAAACAAGGGGGTGCTCAAATTGAAGATTCTTCAGCTAGATGTACGATATGTGGATACGGCATTAATAATATTTATTCTTTATTAAGGAAAACAAACAGCATCAATCACACATAAAGTTAATAAATTAAGGTAGATCATAAGCCAGTAAAGTTTTCACAAATATATCTACACTTATAAGGAAAATATGCACGAAGTAAAAGAAAAAAAAACATCAAATTAATCGTTTTTGAGTTGTAGCTTCCAAACATCAATTAAAAATCTTAAAGTCTTAAACAACATAAAATAACAGCATGTTTCATACCTATCGACGAGTTGGCTTCTCGACAGATGTTTTTATAGTGTTAAGAATTAAAATATTTGCACGCCTGCATGCAGGCTGAATACACTGTTATGTTCAATTATGTAAGACCTTCCTATACTGTATTCTGGCAAATAAATACTTTTGACTTTTTGATTTTTGACCACAATCACCACTTCAATTGTTGGAATCCATCAAGCATCTTGACTTGGAGATGGCAGCTAAATATCAGTACTTAACTATCTCTTTAAACCATTAACCTTCTTTTTGGTTTAGCCCTAGTTGAGTAAAATGTTAATATTAACATGGCTCATATCCCATTGTGTATATCTAAGTAGATTTGTATTTGTGGCAAGCTTCGAATTCAGATATTCTCCACTGGAAAAACATTAAAAAATTTCACATATGGATGCATTTTACTCCACGAAGACATGTTTTCTCATTACATTACGGGGTATGTACTACGGGTTAGTGCAGAATTTACTAATCTCTAATATTGGCCTTGACCATATTTTAATTGCGTACGTAGATTTTGCACAAAATGCGAATATCTTCTGGATGGAGTACATTTGGGTGGATCAACTATTCTTTGTTGCTCGTTACCATGGTTACGTCTCCTGAGTCACTCTTTAAAACTGTGATTTTATAGGGTTTAAATCTATTAAACATGAGTTTTAGCGATGAGCAACAATCCATTTGGACATGGGTCATCTCTTGAGCATGCTTGAAGTCCATATTATAAACATTTGTTTAAGAAACTCGGTTACTGTTGTCTCCTCGCTGACGGGACAGAATAACAACAAGAAAAAGTTGATTGACCCATTTTCCAAATTTACTAAGCTCTGATATTGGCCTTGACCATATTTTAATTGCGTACGTAGATTTTGCACAAAATGCGAATATCTTCTGGATGGAGTACATTTTCCAAATTTACTAAACTCTAAAGTTGGGCTTGACCATATTTTAATTGCGTACGTAGATTTTGCACAAAATGCGAATATCTCTGGATGGAGTACATTTTACAAATTTACTAAGCTCTAAAGTTGGCCTTAACCATATTTTAATTGCATTCGTAGATTTTGCACAAAATGCGAATATCTTCTGGATGGAGTACATTTTCCAAATTTACTAAGCTCTAATATTGGCATTGACCATATTCTAATTGCGTACGTAGATTTTGCACAAAATGCGAATATCTTCTGGATGGAGTACATTTTACAAATTTACTAAACTCTAAAGTTGGCCTTGACCATATTTTAATAGGGTGCGTAGATTTTGCACAAAATGCGAATATCTTCTAGATGGAGTACATTTTCCAAGATAGCGGCTGATTCTCATTCCAAAATTCAACACTTTCTTAATTTGTCCTTACCGGGCCCGGATTGTTAACGACTCGTCATTGATTATTTCTGACTTTAATTTAACAGTTAGGGAACTAGATACAGAGTATACTGGAGTCAACAATAAGTTTAAATTGCACTCTGATTTAATTAAGTTTCACTTAACGTTCGGACCGGTAAGGACATCAATTAACTTTAACGATGGGAATCAGCCAGCGGCGGTTCTAGAAGGTCCTGGCCTGAGGACTTTAGGGAGACGAAAACAAGGCCATCAATGAACAAGTTACCAACGAGGTTTTGCTTTCTCACCTGGGTTATCAAACCTAAATCGTATGACCCAAATGCGGCGTCAACATGTTTTAAGCTGAACTGTAATCCTTAATTTCTCCTCTCTATTCAATCTTCCTGCATCCGCACTAGTGCGACAATATTTACATTACTTGAGGGAAGCAAATACTCCTGCATCTCACTTGTAAAACGTACGATCTTCAAAGACATACGCATTTTTGTACCTTATACTGTTGTAATAAGGCGAAATATGTATATTTGACTTCAAACGTACGGTCGCGAACGTTGGCTGAAATGCGAAATCTTAATATCGTATGATGTCTGAATTATAGTCATTTTGATTTGAATACTATTTCTAAACAACTGTCGTTTAAATAGCACTAGTATGTTTTATTTTTGTTATTCTGTCTCGTCAGCGAGGAGACAACACTAACCGATTCAAATCACAGTTTTAAAGAGTGACTCAGGAGACGTAACCATAGTAACGAGCAACAAACAATAGTTGATCAACCCAGATGTTCATAATGTATAAGATTTCATCTTAACTATCTTATTAGAATGCACTCACGAGCAAAAATAACGGGTATCTCTATTGAATTGCCATGGAAAGTATATCCGTTATTTTTGCTCGTGAGGATATTTTTGTTACATATTAATTTCAGCAATGGAACGCAGCATAGTTGGAGCCCGTAGAATTGACCGAATCAGGAACACGGAGCTGCATTCCAAAACTGGTATCGTAGATGTGGGTGTTAAGGCCGCAAAGCTGAAGTGGGACTGGGCTGGGCATGTCTGTCGAATGCACTCGGAGCGATGGGCCAAAGTAGCCACTGAATGGATCCCACAAGATGGCTCCCGAAGCAGAGGCAGACCGAAAAGGAGATGGCGGGACGACCTTGATACATTTTGTACGGATTGTCGGGAACTGGCACACGACCGAGACGAGTGACGAAAAAGAGAGGAGGCCTTTGCCCAGCAGTGGGACACTATATAGGCTGTAAAAAAAAATAATTTCAGCGTAGGAAGACATCTTGAGCAAGTCTACTTATACTAGTAGTGCAAAAAAATTCAAAGGCGCATGAGAGGCCCATCCCACATTGAGCCAGCATGGGAAGTACTGCCATTTTTAAGGTACCCTAGCCAAAATGGCAAAAACGGAACCCTCATAGTTTCGTCATGTCTGTCCGTCCGTATGTCACAGCCGATTTACTCGGAGATGTTATAAGCACAACAATGATGGAATTTGGTAGGATGGTGTACTCTATGAACCGCTACATAAAAGTGATGTGAAATTAGAAAAAAAATTTGGAAGGGAGGACTCCATACATGTAACAGGCGGATGAAAAAAAATATCAACGCTCATAGGCGTGTGGGGTATCCCTGGATAGACCTTTAAAAATGATATGGAGGCATCTATGTCAACTGTTCATGTTGGTAAGATATTAGCTGTCAGTCATATAAAAGTGTGCCCCCCACCCTCTAATTTCCGAACTATGTGGTAGGTGGTGTGCATTAATAAACACTTTCAACGATTTTAGATTTTAACAAGATAGGTTTTACGATTATTGAGTTTCCGCTGAAAAACTGCCTTGCCCAAACAAAAGGTCGTAAGTGACGAAGATACGTCCTTTTTAGATATAATGTTTTGTATTGTAAAACACTTAATTGTAGTATATTTTATACAAACGCCTTAAGGGAGGCGTACAGCGACATCTACCAGAAGACTCATGCTTCATTAACCTCCTCGAATCCTGCTCGGTGCCAAAATTTTTCAATTTTTCCTTTATTCTAAACTTAATTGTAGTGTTTTGTTACATTTATTTTTATCTTACCGGTATCCATGCCTAGTGCTGTACCCAAAGGCGGGTTTTATCGTACAGTAAACTCTGTTTATATTAATCTTGAAGCTCTCTCGGCCCGAGTGCTACAAAGAATAGCCGTTGAGCTAGAGCACCGTGAAGCGTTCTATTTTTTATTTAAAACCGGTTCAGTCGCAAAGAACACGATCCATAGTATTTTAGAACGAGTGAGCGAAGCGATCTTAAGTCCCCACAAAACTTCTTCGGGGAGACTTATAAACAACAAAACAGATATTGTAGGTACGCAATCTTGCGGTATATAGCAGTACGGCAAGGAGGTTGATAAAATAGTTCCTTATATAGAGCTCTGTGTCCCAACAACCTGATACCGCCGTGAAGTGTCCTTTTCTTTATTTAAGACGTACCGGTTCATTCGTAAAGAACACGATCCATAGTATTTTTAACCGAGTGAGCGAAGCGTGTGGGCAGGGCACATTGCTCGCAGGACTGACGGTCGATGGGGCCAGAAATTGCTTGAGTGGCGTCCACGCACCGGAAGACGAGCTGTCGGTAGGCCTCCGACAAGGTGGAGTGATGACCTGGTGAAGGTCGCGGGAATCCGGTGGAAACGAACGGCACAGGACCGGTCTAAATGACGAGCCTTGGGGGAGGCCTATGTTCAGCAGTGGACGTCTTTCGGCTGAAATGATGATGATGATGATGATGAGCGAAGCGATCGTAGGTCCCCACAAAAACACTTTCGTATGTCGGATAAAGTAAACAGCCCTTTATATACTCGACACTGGCCCAATAGATAGCAATTCCAATCTTATACCATAATGACAGAGGTGATTAATAGGTGTCATCCATTGGGCACTTAGGTCTCGAGTATTGGAACGTTTGCGATACGAAATTTATATTGTTAGCAATAACCATTTTTATACAAACGCCTTAAGGGAGGCGTACAGCGACATCTACCAGAAGACTCATGCTTCATTAACGGCACTAACGTCTCATCTCATATTGAGAATCGTCAGTTACGATGCGCCATCCCATACCCTCTGGGGGTTTCTCTGCGTGATAGAATTAGGAATGAAGCTATCCGTAGCAGAACTGGGGTCACCGACATAGCCTTCAAAATTGCGAGACTTAAGTGGCAGTGGGCAGGGCACATTGCTCGCAGGACTGACGGTCGATGGGGCCAGAAACTGCTTGAGTGGCGTCCACGCACCGGAAGACGAGCTGTCGGTAGGCCTCCGACAAGGTGGAGTGATGACCTGGTGAAGGTCGCGGGAATCCGGTGGAAACGAACGGCACAGGACGTCTTTCGGCTGAAATGATGATGATGATGATGATGATCCCATACCCAAATTTCTGTTCGGTGCCTAAATTTTTCAATTTTTCCTTCATTCTAAATTTAGCAATAACCATGTCGCTTTGTGCGTGACAATACATACAAAGTTCTTGTACCCTTCCTAATTCACTCGTCAACATGTCTGAATTTATGTTTACGACTAGGTAACTAGTACGATATTCAGCATTAATTCAGACCCGCGTCCTAATGAGCTACCCGGCATGTCAACACCGCTTCACTAATATGGGTATTGATCGCACTGGAATCGTTACAACATGCTAAAATAAAGACACTAAACAAATTTAGAATGAAGGAAAAATTGAAAAATTTAGGCACCGAGCAGGATTCGAACCTGCGACCTCCCGGCACTCGCAGCCAGTCGCTCTAGCCAACTGAGCTATAGGTGCATTGGCTACCCAGTTCCAAATTCATCAACGGTTCCTTCGTGTTAAGCAGTACCGCTGCTAACGTAAACTATTTTTTTACACTAAGCACGTAGAATTTCGTACATTGACCCGCTATTTTCTATCTCTATCGCACGCGCATGATAATGCTGCTCAGCTGTGCCGCTCGCACAGGGGCATTGACCGGTAGTAAAAACGGTGCTTAGCGTCCTTATTTTACTACGTAACGTGTCAAACTAGGTAAAAACCTATAGTTATACTGTCATTGTTAGTACGTGAAAATTATATTTATAAATAGTGTTAAAACGTTACGTAATCTCTCTGCTAGTTATCTTATCTTATCTTATCTTATTTAGATGAGGGCCCTTGCGGATGCACTTCGACCCAGTGGGATCTTTTGTGCAATTGCCCCTTCCTTTATGCCTACTCCAAGCTGCTCTCCAACATTTCCACAAACCGAATGATGGAGTTCAGCGGGAGTCTGAATTCCTTTGGTTCAGGATAACCATTGCCAAAGTCATTCATTCTCTGTCTGGCCCGCTGCTAGTTAATTGTACGCAGCGTCAAACTTACGCCAAGTTGTTGTAACTGTCATTTTAACGTTACATAATGAACCCTCAGTTCCAATAGGGAATATTCTAATTATTTGAATCAACAACCCTTACCCGTTGTCTACCGGTCCCTGGGATGGCATCAAAAGAATGATATTGTTTTTTTTTTCGCCGGGAGACGACTACTTGTATCCTTAAGTAGTCGTCTCCCGGCGAAAAAAAAAACACGTACGGTGATGAATCAATAGAAATATCATATATATACTGTAGGTAGCATTTGAATTTTGTACTATTTTTACTGTTATTTTATATACATAGTATATTGTTTTGAAAAAATGACACCTCGCCGAGTTTCTTACGACGGTTCTTCTCGAGGCAGAGGTTTATTTTATGAACCGGTGGTAGTTTTTTGACATTCATAAGTGCATGTAACATGCCTAAATTGAAGAATAAATGATTTCATTTCATTTCACAGCGACATAAACCTTCAAAAGGTCGGCAACCCTTACACTCCCGTAGTATCCATAGGTTATAGGTAGTCTCACCAGAGTTGAGGTCACGCGCACACAACAACTTGTCATGTAATGATGGAAGTTTTTTTAATTACTATTGTTTTTTCATACCGATAGCAAGTTCAACAGTGAATTACATAAACTATTTTAATGGGTATAAAAACAGTAAAAAATAAACATGTCTGACCTTTATTTATATACTTAATAACCATTTATTGAAATAAAAGTATTTGAATCGGTGTCTCTAAATTTCGAAATAATGTATGTTTGAATTCGATGTAGTATTCATTTATTCATTCACCTTTTTACCGTTATATATCCACCACTATATAAATGAAATGACAAAAAACCTAACTGTGGCTTTATAGGCCGGGGCCTCCTCTTCACCTAACGACAAGATTTGGCGTTTGCACGACTTTAACAAAAGCGACTACCATCCGATCTTCCAATCCAGCGGGAAAACTATACGTAACTAGTACAAAAATACAAATACAAATAGGTTTATTTCTCAAAATTTTACATTGTTCAATTTATAGTAAGTATGGGTATTAAAAATAAGACGTTGAAAAATCGGTGTGAGCACAGCGCTAAGCTGGTTTTAAGCCCACCCGTAGTCAGTGAGTTGGTTTCACACTAACTAAGGGTTATAAAATTAAATTAATTACAATAACAATATAATTAATTTAAAGTAGGTTGTATGCTATAATATAAGTAAGTTGAAATTTATGAAATCACGTAACACAAGTATTAGTGTAGGTAACTTATAAAAACATATTCTAATCGCTCTTCCAGTATGTGAATGTCGTGTCTTCATAATGCCGGCTACACACAAGCGTCCTCGCGCAAACAGTGGGTACAGGCTCAATTTCATAGTGCAAACAATAATGTGCATCCAACGTTATAGTAGTATATTCAGTCTGTAGTAGTTGTGCACACAGATGAAATAGGATTTATTTCTCCCGTATATTACAATACAAATATTCCTTATTGCAAACCACAATAAATAAAACTAATAGAAAAATATATTTTTTAACCTGACTGTGGCTTTATAGGCCGAGCCCATTAAAGCGATAGGACTAGCTGAGTTTCTTGCCAGCAAGAAACTAAACCTAGCCTAACTGAGAAGAGTCCAGACTCTTCTCAGTTAGGCTAGGTTTAGTGAACCAGCGACAAAACTTCCAGTAGCTCGATTCCAATCACACCTCAGATTCGGTTGAAACCGCTCAACCAATCTCACTGGAGCGCAAACTCTTAGAGTATTCCAGTGTTCCAAACCACACGCGTGGTCGTGTCGGAGGTTTTCCCCTGGATTTTCCCCAGGCTACTCTCCAACCGCGCACTCCTATCGCTTTATTGGGTCCGGCCTATAAAGCCACAGTCAGGTTCAAAAAAAAAGCGATAGGAGTGTGCGGTTGGAGACGAGCCTGGGGAAATTCCAGGGGAAAACCTCCGACACGACCACGCGTGTGGTTTGGAACACTGGAATACTCTAAGAGTTTCCCTAAACCTAGCCTAGCTGAGAAGAGTCCAGCAAGAAACTCAGCTAGGACCGACCTGAGTCGGACTGGCTCTACCCGGTGGGCAGCGGTACCGGGACGAATAGGGACTATATGTGTTAGTGTCGCCGCGATCACGTGGTGGACGTCCCCGCCGGCGGGAATAGAAAGTATAGAGACTTAAAAAGAGGTAAACCATGGGTGGTTTTATCGTTAAAGAGCGATCTCTTCCAGGCAACCTTCCTGATCTAGGTATTGTTCATTTCCATTTTAGACACGTGAATACAATACAATACAATACAAATACTCTTTATTGCACAAACAAACAAAGATACAGGGAGACAGAGGCAGAACAACAGGCGGTCTTATCGCTAAAGAGCGATCTCTTCCAGACAACCTTTGGGTAGTGGAGAAATGAAATATAAAGCTGAATACATAACATATACCACATCAAATTTTCCCGGAAGAGAATACCAACGCATACCACGTACAATATTAACGGAATTCCAGTGACCGAAGTAACTAGTATTCGCGACCTAGGAGTTACTATCGATGATTCTCTCAACTTTCGGGAACATGTAGATACGATTGTTAAAAAGGCATCACAACTCTCAGGGTTCGTAGCGAGACAAATTAAATCCTTCAAGGATGCAAAAGTAATAATACCAGTATACAATTGCCTAGGAAGAAGCATACTGGAATATTGCTCACCAGTGTGGAATCCAGGGTACACGGTGCATTCGGACCGCATCGAGCGAATCCAGAAACGATTCCTATACCACCTGGCATATGCTCAAAACAAATGTAAAGTGATGCCATCGTATGAATCAAGACTTGAACATTACAAAATTAAGTCATTGTTCTCTAGGCGGAAAGCATGCGATATCTTGTTGTTATACAAAATTATCCATGGTTTAGTGGATAGTCCACACCTACTAGAACATGTCAAGGTGGTTGTTCCTCGAGCGGGTAGTCGCCTATGCAATAGAAAGCCTTTCTCTCTTCCTCTTTGTCGCACTAATATTGGCAGGCATGCGCCTCTTCATAGAATGATTGCATCATATAGCGGCATCAAGTCCGATATAGACATTTTCCACTGTTCCTTGGCCTCAGTAAAAACCAAACTTAAAGCGGTTCTCTAATGAATTAATTGTAGCTATTCTATTTCTTATTATTTTTATGTCTTTCCCGGTTCCATTCATTTTTCATAGTTTTGTTTAGCTGAACTTACTAAACTCAATTATCAATTAGTATAATTTTGTAAACTTTGTAAACTATTACATATTTTGTTTTTGTAAAACCTGCACGCATATTCTAAGCATGATGTGTCTACTATTTTTAGGATGTACAAGAGTGTAACTAGCCACTGTAATGTAATAGACCATGCGTGTTCAAAACTTGTAACATCTAGTTTGTAGACCATAATAAAAAAAAAAAAAAAAAAACATATACATACATACATATACATGAATACTTCATATATATCATTTAATTTCTGTTGACGAAACTATGCCACAGTTCTAACCTAACCTTTTTCTTATTTAGCACGCTGATAAGATTATTTTCATGTATTGTACTAGCGAACAGTGATTGTTAAGCCCTGTACAATGTTCGCAACTTGGTCATGTAATGCAAATCGGAATTGACACGTAACATCCTGTCATTACACGACTAAATTACGGACACACTGCAGAGCCGGATTAAGACTACTTGATGCCTTAAGCAATCCTCGCGTGTGGGCCCCCCCGTTCAAGATCAGCTAAAAATGAATAGTTAACCAAGTGAAACGAAGATCTCCGTTTCAACCTCGACAAAAATGCTTTCGTATGTCCGGATGTTCGCCTCTACATGTCGCAATTTTGTGAGGGTTCGATAGTCATACCGATTACTTTTGTCGGGTCAGTTTTTGGAAATTTAAAAATTACTCAAAAATATTTTTAAAGTTTTTAGGAGGTATCACATACAGTTTAAACAGGCCGCATTTTTTTTTACCATATACTAACATCCCCTTTCATGTGTTCATGTGCTAGCAAATTATTTTTGGGTGCTGTTTCTGGTGCCCCCCAAGACGTGGTGCCCTAAACAATTGCTTAGTCTGCTTAAGGGTTAATCCGGCACTGACACACTGGCAAGTGTCTCAAGCAGTGTTGCCAGATGGTTCCATTTCTTACATTTTTCGTAACTTTTGACCGGCTCGCGTAACATGTAAGTAACTTCTGTTGTAAATGAAATATTCGTAACTTTTGAGAATAATGAAACTGTATTTAAAAAGAAAGGTCAATTGTATCTAATCGGAACCAAGCGTGACAATTTATAGACTTATAGATACAGAAAAGGTGACATAAGAACCTATATGGTACGACTCTGTCTGTCCGTCTCTGTGTGACATTTGAGATACCACCTATCAACCTGACGTTATTCTGTCGCCGAACTCGCCGAGAATTGTCGCTGTACCTACGTGGCTACTCATTTCTTAGAATCGAACGTTTGACAAGTAATTATGAAAAATGTAAAAAATGTAACTTTTGCATCAAAAATGTAACTTTTCAAGAAAAGAAACGTAATTTTTGTCCCAATGGCCCTGGCAACACTGGTCTCAAGAATCCCGGTTCGCGACTGTATATGTGTACATTTACAGTTGTCCATTTGTTTTTGTAGGGGACGCAGATTCAAACCCAGACAGGGAACTAGACCTTGTTAGAATTAGACCGGATTCCTCACGAAGAAACGGAATCATGAGAAAGACAGAGTCGCCCAATTGTGAGGAGTGCGGAACCATCGAAGATGTGCAACACTTGTTGGTAGAGTGTGTTCGAACTCGGGAGAAAAGGGAGAAGTTGAACAGAATTTGGGGCTTCTCCCTTTTGCATGTTGGGATTTTTCAGTCCATTTTAGCGGATCCTTTGTCAAAGGCTGCAAGGTTTTTTTTGGAAATAAGTATACAAATTTTGTGGTTTTATTATTAGTTTTTTTTTATTACATCTAAGAAGTTGTAATGTAGCTAGAGGCTTGCTGGAGCTGACATCGTCATCTTGACGAAAGCTTCGAAATAAATAAAGATTTAAAAAAAAAGAAACGGAAATACAAAACTGTGTCTAAATGTGTACCACATGTATATAGTTCACTCATCTCGAAGGCTGATTCTGGAGTAATGCTAATTAGCATGGCGCGCGTGGCGCTTCCTAGTCGCTTTAATAGATTTACAACATAATTGGAGACAATGCGTATTTCAGACCGGCATCCTTGCGTAGAGATGTAGCCTCGCTCTGCATTTTTAAATGACTTCAAAAAAGGAGGAGGTTCTCAATTCGGTTGTATATTTTTTATTTTTATTACTTTTTTTAATTTGTGTTACCTCAGAACTCCGTTGTTTATGAACCGCAGGCGAATCACGTAACTTTATGTACTAACGGTAGATAGATTTTACCGTCAATTTTATTTATTTATTGAAAGAAACAAACGGTCATATAAAAAAAATGTGTACAGAAATGCGTGTAGTTAACATAAGACCTACAGTTTCCTTAAAGTGTAATTGTGCTAAATACACTATACACAAGATTGTAATTAAAATCATTTTAATATGTCGGAGTCTTTAATAAGAAGTTTATGGGGTCCTTAATTTTGAAGTATAAATGTATGAGTTGACAATTAAAATTTGACATTAAAATCTACCTGACGGTAGTACAAAAGTTACGTGATTACCATTATTGCTGGACTGTCTGGACTGGCCTTTACATGTTATTATGTTTAAAAAGTTACAAATAGCACGTTCGGATTTCAAATATTCTTTGCACTCTTGTGGATAAAAACTGCAATACCTAGTGTGATAGGCAAACGCTCTGTTACACACGTACCTCACGTAAGTATATATTAAGCGATTATAACGATTAAAAACAGACAGATGCCGTCCCACCCAATAAGGGATTTCCTCTCTTAAACGCGTAACTAAGTAATATATATATACACTAACAAGTATGTCATATGGGTAGTTGTATACTAGAGGTTGAGATAAACTGTGTTCCAGTACTCTCAGTGTCTCTAAAGTCTCCCCTCCTCCCTCCTACCACACCTGCATACTACATGGCGACCGTGACAGGACCAAAGACCTAGCGAGCAAAGCGCAACTTTTTTTAGATGCCGGATAGTCCGCTAGCGCCCGCTGGGTGAGCTGACGCTGTAATCAGAAATCAGAAATCAGAAATATTTATTCGTGCAAAACACAAAAAGAACAAGAAAATAAATAAAAACAGAAGAACAAGGTATTGCACGAAATGGTTCTGTCTCAGCGTAGTGCTGGCGCGATTACCAGCGCTGATCTTCCGACAGAACCATTAAGTGATTTCCCAGAAGGTAACACATTTGAATAAAAATAAACTATAAATGAAATAATGAATACCTTAATTAAACAAAGATAAAGTATACACAAGAAGCTGTAACTACAATTAAAAGAACAGAGAAAAAAAGAAAAAAAACAAGAAAAACAAGCGTAAAAAATAACAGAAAACAAGAACATAAATAAATTAAAAAAACTATACTAATTCCACAATCTCGATAATGCCCGATCCAGCAACCCGTCCAGCCGATGGGCGCGGAGTGTCGGGCCGGGCACTACCGTAGCCGTACCGTAGCGTAGTATAAGGTCATATAGGATCAGTTTTTGCTGTACATTGTAAAATAAATATTTTTTTTATAAATATATTTGGACAATCTTACACAAATCAACCTAGTCCCAAACTAAGCAAAGCTTGTACTATGGGTACCAAGTGACGATATATATACTTATATAGATAAATAGATACTTAAATACATAGAAAACATCCAAGACTAAGGAACAAATATTCGTTCATCACACAAATACATGCCCTGACCGGGATTCGAACCCGGGACCTCCAGCTTCGAAGGCAGGGTCACTACCAACTAGGCTAAAGCGGTCGTCAATTGAATATTTAAGTCTGGCGGCGCACGTGCAAATTCTATCTTTTTACCATACTCAGTCTTTTTTGGGTTCCGTACCCAAAGAATAAAATGGGACACTGTTAGTAAGACTCCGCTGTCCGTCCGTCTGTTTGTCCGTCTATCACCAGGCCGTAAACTCATGAACCGTGATAGTTAGACAGTTGCAATTTTCACAGATGTATTTCTGTTGACGCTATAACAACAAATACTAAGTAAAAAACAACAAACGTCATTTTTTTGACTTTTTTACGGCTTTAACCCTTCGTACGCGAGTCCGACTCGCACTCGACCGGTTTTTTTTTCAGTCGTTCGTACGATAAGGTAATTAAGAAGCAGACAAGAAAAGATGTCGTTCAAAATTGATTCAAATACTGCTGGTGCAGCTAAAACAGTAATAGGATTCTCCGAATAAGAGCTTATAGTAGGTAAAGCAAACTAGCGAAATGTGTAAACTTAGAAAGAAGTCAATTTGGTTCAACAAATATGCATACTAATAATATATCGACATTGCTCGCTCCCGCTACTACGCGCACTGAGATTAACATATCAGAGCGAGTGCATTACACATAAACATCAGTGTACGGGTCCGTACGCCCGCACTGTCAAAATGTCAAATATGTATGTATGTCACAGGATGCAGGATTAGATATAATGTCAAAATAAGTAACATACGTTTGATGTTAATGAGCGTCTTCAATGCACTGAAGTGTCGTAAGACAATAAACTAGGTTACACGAGCCAACATATTGGAAATAAGGCAATGTTTATACTAAATGCTATATGATGTACGATGCTAGCTCGTACAATCAGCTCGTTATGTGAATTGTCGAACCGAATTTACTTTAAGTTCCTCGTAGAGGGTGATTCCGGAACAACTAATTAATAGGGGCGTGTTCTCGCCTTAGAAGTGGTTCGTTAAGTCGCTTAAGTGCATCCGTGAGGAAATGACTTAAATTGTGACTTTAGTTGTTAAAGGCGAACACCTGACACACTTAAAAACTTACTAGAGGACAAAACGCCAGATCTAAAGTAAAATAAAAAAGGGTAACCGAATATTTCATGTAGTTTTATGCACCACCGGTTATTTACGTTTGTTTCTCTTACTCTCCGCTATTCAACAGTTGTCCGGAAGAGATAGGGCGATTCTCCTAGCGTTTGAAACGCTCGTTTCTAAAGTCATTGTCGACTCAAGATTAACTACCCAAAGTTGGGATAAACCGGCGAAATAATTGAACAAATAAGACTCGGACTCGATATTGGTTTACGCTTTTAACAAAAATTTACTCTGATCATCGTCTCCTTTAACAATATTTAATGAAACGACAATGACGAAAAATAACCGCCGTAAAAACGCTGAATATTCGCCCGATAACTGTTTGACTCCAAGACCGCCTGATTACGCTTATATTACAAGAGACCTCCTTGCCTTTTTTTTTTGACCCAGAGAAATGCATGAAACTACCACCACGTAACCACTACGTAACCTAAGGCTCCGGGGGAAGATCAGAAATTACGCATTGGTTATGTGGGGCTCTCCAGTCCAGAAGGGACTAGCCTACCCACTAAAACTCTGGGATGCTACCCTCACGTGCCTTGGTGGTGATGTCATGGGATCGCGAACATTCTACCACGACATCACCGGCACCTTCGCCCTAGGGCGAACCCAGACCTCCTTGCCTTGAAATAAAATGAAATAGTAATTTGGTCTAGGAGATTAATGTGTTTAAGTATCGTTAGCCTGGGTACCTTAATGGGTAATAAATCTTCTGAATACCTAAAATATAGTACCTAAGTTGAGGCCATTTCGTTTTTATTGTATCTTGGCTTGGCAATCTCGGTTCAATGCTTTTCAGGGTTCCGTTCGTATCTGACAGACGATTTACTCGGAGACTATAAGCACTAAAATTATGAAATTTGGTTCCTACCTAACCTACCTAGGAGTACCTACCTAGCAATACCTAGGAGTATTCTATGTTCATGCTTGCTAGGACATAGTGACTACGTTAATACTAGTGTCTTTTTATACGGGATTGACGAGAGACATCATCCTGTTGTGGATTCGTTTTTATTATCAGTGACTTAGAGACCATATACATCTCTAACAATATTAAATTAATTTTAATTTTGACGCTCAGAGACCATGTACATCTCTGGGATATTATATTAATTTCATTATACTCCTTGTTTAATCTTGAGACCTTATACATCTCTAACTTTACTGATGTTGTAATATTTGTAATAGATAACTTTGCAAGTTTATCTTCACTGTATGACATTAATTTTGTTATAATTGTAAACTCGAAATTATTATTCCTTCTTGAACTGTAAATTAATATTTTGACATGAAAAATGGATTACTTATTATAGTCCGACTTTCTTAAATTGTAAATTAATATTTTGACATGTAAAAGTGCCCTTGTGGCCTATTTGCAGAATAAATGTTTGATTTTTTTTTACTAGTGGCTTTATAAATACACTCAAAATTAATGTTTTCCGTAACACAAATTTCTTAATTTTCATTATCAACAAAATGTAAAATGTACTATTCAACTTCGGTTTAATTCTCCTCAAATCACAAGCAAAACCAGGCCAAATGCTTCCCCTGAGGAACTTAAAGTCAACTTTTGACGGCGTACTAAGTAAACAGAGTTTTAAATAAACATTAGTTTAGCAACAACTTTATGTTGGAAATTATACTAACGCCGGGTTTTATAAAGATCCGTTAGACCAAATGTCAGACCAAATTCCAGTAACTCAGTACATTTTTTGACATAACCAACCGACATAAGGTCTAACGGAGCTTTATAAAACAGAGCCTAAGAAAGCATTTTTGATCCGGTAGACATTCAGTGAAAGAAAGAAAGAAATAAACATTTATTCGTGACAAACACATGACAATTACAAGCAAAGACACAACGTAACGAAACGACACGTGACGTTTTTATTTCATTTGACAACTTGCTGAGACGACAGTTTAACCACGACCAAGACCGGTGCAACCCGTGTCGAAACGTCTGTAACAAAGGTAAATACATAAATATCGCGTTAGACCCGTTTAAACAAATCTTTAACTAGGTGTAAGTTATAATGTCACTAACGTAAAATATGGGCCGATAAAGACCTAAAATCATTCACTTCATTTCAAATTTGTATTTCTGTAATACCCATGACAGCGCTTGATGTAGTCATAAAGACACCCATGAGTTTCATAGTATATTTTAGCTTAGAATGTTCTAATGTGATCGTTATTTCTTTAATGATAGAATATATTATTTTACTCCAGTGCTTTGTTTATGTAGCCTATAAAGGTTTTATTAGAAATCGATATAGTTTACGACTACTAGCAAAGCACGAATATAAATAAGCATATAAAGAATATTAGATTCGCAGATGGTTTATACTGGTGCTAACTTGGTTTATTAGCTACCAGCAAGCAAGTTAGCACCAGTATAAACCATCGCCACAAGCTAAGTATGGCATAGCATACTTTACTTTAGGAATCTTATTTTCTTGAAATATACGAAGCAGATTCTGCAGTCTATTTATTATGATGATAATTTTAATCATTAACAGCAAAAGTTAAATCTTCGCTCTTTTAAAGTGATTCGAGCGTTTTACGCATGAATTTTACTGTAGTTAATAAAGTGGACAAATATATACTCCCCTCCTTAATATAATATAATGTTTTCTCTCACGTATGAGAGGGCTTTGACCGTAGCTGAGCTACTAAGCATTATATATTGTTATGATCCCCCTCCGGAATTTTCCACAGGCTCCAGAATTGACACCATAATCTTTAGTTCGTTGTTCAATCATAGGTACACGAGAAATGAATTTGTAAAGTTTTCGAGCGTGCGTAATGCGTAAGGTTGATCTAAATGTCATGTTCCATACAAAAAGTGACAGATACAGCTGTCGAAGGTAAGTTAGAAACCAGCAGTGGAGCACAAAATTTTCCCCCGCAAAAAAATCCCGTCGAGCGCTTCAACCGCGTTCTGACAATAGAATTATAAATCAACCAGTTCTTTTCATACCTTCCTGTGGACAATAGGCGTTAAGAAAATAACAATAATTCGTTGGGACGCCATTCAATTTGTCGGCCACAATCCGTTTCCGATTGCTCTGTCATGCGACTGATTGATGGTGTTCGTGTAAAATGTCTTGCGGCACTGACTGGGTGGTTGATTCGCAGTTTTTAGCCGAGTTTCCTCTTGACAGAGGATTTTTTCCGAACCGGAGGTAGTCTGTTGATATTCATATGTGTGTAAGTAACGCCTGACCAGAAACATATGACCTTTGTCAAGAGGGCGCTATTCTTATATGGCAACAGATTAAATGACATTTGACTTTGTTTGTTGTGATGTTTGTTTTGCCGGAATCCTTGTTTCCCGTAAACTACAACCTTTCGGTCTTCAAAGCGAGAGTGAATTGGTT
The DNA here is from genome assembly GCA_963556455.1 of Epiblema foenella. Lineage (NCBI taxonomy): Eukaryota > Metazoa > Arthropoda > Insecta > Lepidoptera > Tortricidae > Epiblema > Epiblema foenella. Next base: position 18,919,409 of record OY747110.1, read on the forward strand.
TTTACTAGTGTTAGTTATAAGATAACCACAGTTATATTATTTAAACGAACTTCAAATGTTATTGAATGATGTCACTTGGTGTCGGTGTTGCCACACTTGAATTACTTCAAAAGTGTGAAACAGTTCTTAAACAGTCTTTCGTCTGTGCTTCTATAATGCAAACACCGCGTTAGTGACATCATTCAAACGTTCGTTCAGTAAATAGTTCAATCACGAATGTTATAAAAGTAGCGGGACCGTTAAAATGGCTCTCTTTCCTTTGGTAAATTTGGACGAATAAAGAACTACTTCTACTCTGAATATTATTTAATATTTCACCTTTAATAATTCAGAAGTGTTCTCAATGTTAATTCTCACGCGCCAATATCGTCTCGTAGCCTAAGTGAAATGAGTGTTCGATCGGAACGACTACAAACCGGGCGAAGACGAACTCTTGATAGTGAAGATGATGTGGAAGAAACTAATGCCCCGTTATCTAAGAGGTCACGCAAATCACGTGCTCCGACCAACAAGGAACGCTTGGATCGATTGGAGAATATGCTGCAACAATTTCTCGAACAAGGAAGGAGCAACGCACATAATAATGTAAATACAGGTACGTGTACGAATGTCAATTTGACCCACCCACCTGTCATTGAAACTGCACCGTGCCAATCATATACTGCCCCGATTGATACTGCTGGTGGGCCTAATACTCAAATCACCACGTGCCAACCATGTGCAACCCCAATCAATACAGTAGCGTCAACCACGTGTGCTACACCTACACCGTCACAGCACAGTGAAGTTAACACATGTGCACAATCTACCGGTACTGTAGCAACGAGTAAACCTATTCAGGCATCCGAACAAAATTTTATTGCAAACAATACTCCCAATTCAACTGAAAGCCAGCCCTCAGTCCTGGATTTCGGAAATAACGTTAGGTTTATCGGGAAACCCGATAATGTACCTAAATTTGATGGAAATTCCAACACGTTTTCTGTTCATGCATGGCTACATCGTCTGGAGTCGCTTGCAAACATCTACGGTTGGAACGAGAAGACCCTTATCTACCACATGACTGCGAGTTTGGAAGGCAACGCGCTTCTCTGGTTCGGGCATCAACAAGACCTCAACATTTCCTGGGCGGAGTGGAAGAAGAGGTTGATAGAATACTTCCCGGCCGGACGCGGTCTTGCGGCCAAGCTACACGATTTCGTGACCGTCACCAAGCGCAAGGACGAGCGGGTAATTGACTTTTATTATAAAAAGTTGTCTCAGGGTAAATTGTGCGAACTGAACGATGATATGATATGTGACGTTATAATTTTTACGTTAGGTGATCCATTGCTAAAAGCAGGAGCTCGTGGTACAGGTTGCAGAGATACGCGTAGCTTGTTAAGTTATTTGACTGATTCTGATGTTGATTCTGGACCCTCTAATAAAAGTATGGAACCAACTAATGATAACAGACCTAAATGTTTTACGTGTAGTCGTAGAGGTCATACCGCGTCACAGTGTAGGGACAATCTTCGGTGTGGTACTTGTAGTAAACTGGGACACAAGACCGAAAATTGTAGGATGGCAAAAAAATGTTCTCATTGTAGCAAAGTAGGTCACGTGCGAGAGGAATGTTATAGCCTTAAGCAAACCATTATTCCCAATGTTTCTCACAATAATAACGCCAAATCCGAAGAAAGCCGGGATAAAAAGTCGAAACTATTTAATATTCGACCAATAGATCAGGGTGATCGAAAATATCACAAAACTGCTGTGGCCAATGGCTGTGATTTGACCGCGTATATTGATTTAGGCAGTGCTTGTAATACGATTACGCTGTCTGCAGCCAAGAAAATATCTTTATCGTTCAAATCTCAATCCAGCACTAGTATAAAGGGATATGGCGGTCAAATCATCACGCCGGAAGGTGAAGGTACGTTAAATCTCAGCATTGATGGTGTTTGTATCAAAACCTCAGTTCTGGTAGTCCGGGATGACCTTCAAGAAACTGATATGATTGTTGGCCGTGCATTTAGTGAAATGCCCGGGGTTTGTTTGACAAAAACGACAGATACTTTAAAGTTTTCTAAGAGTAACAATTTTGATGAAGAGCTTCCTTTTGCGTGTGCGGAAGTATCACTTTCAAAAATTGAGCTCAAAATATCACATGATACTGTTTTAGTTCAAGGCTTAAATCGGATTATTGTATATACCGAGGAAAATGTTGATACAGACACTATTCAGGTGCATCGGTCTGAACATAGAGAATTAGGCAAGGAAATTGACGTTCCAGAACAAACTGTTGAAGTTTGCGGTAACGCAGGTTACATTAACGTTCTTAATTTGCAATGTCAACCACTGACGATTCGTTCAAAGCATTGTGTCGCGCGAGGAGTAATAAATGAACCAAACGAAAATATTCAAAGCAATTTGGATAGTGTCGATAGTTCTCGGCTTGAGAGTATATTACATAAATACAGCCATTGCTTTGACGATCATCCAAGAATAGGGTTAGGTGAATGTGAAGTCGAAATGAAAATCGAACTGACTACTGAAGTACCTTTTTATCACAGACCGTACAGAATGTCTCTCAAAGAACAAGAGGTCGTTCGGAACATAGTACAAGACCTTCTCGATAACGATGTTATTGAACCCAGCAACTCTCCTTACTCTAGTCCTGTCATATTAGTTCCCAAAAAGTCAGGAGATTATAGGATGTGCGTCGATTACCGTCAGCTTAACAAAATAACAAAGAGAGATCGTTATCCGTTGCCAGTTATACAGGATCAATTAGATAGGTTAAATGGTGACAAATTTTTCAAAAAGTTAGACCTGGCTGCAGGTTATCACCAAATCAAAATGCACTCAGACAGCAGGAAATACACATCATTCGTGACTCCATTTGGTCAATTTCAATATAAAAAAATGCCTTTTGGGTTGGCCAATGGGCCTGCTGTATTTCAGAGGGCCATGAATGTTATGTTAGGTCAGAGCAGATTTGAATTTGCAACGGCATATATTGATGACATATTGTTGGCTTCAAAATCAGCCTCAGAAGCGTTAGATCATCTTGAAATGACGTTACAACTAATAAGTCAATCTGGTCTAGTTTTGCGTCGTAACAAGTGTTCATTTTTGAAACCTAGTATTGAGTATCTTGGTCATATAGTATCGGAAGGTGAAATTAGGCCCTCTACAGATAAAGTAGAAGCCCTAATTAATTTTGGAGAACCTACTAATGTACATGATTTAAGGAGGTTTATTGGCTTAGCCAGTTATTTTAGAAAGTTCATACAGTCATTTGCAAATCGAATAGCGCCACTTTCTGCTTTATTGAAAAAAGATCAGCCATGGCTATGGAGTGATCAACAACAAAAGGCTTTTATGGACATTAAAACCTCTTTAACTAGTGAACCAGTACTTGCCATTTATAATCCGGAATATGAAACTCAATTGCATACTGATGCCTCAAGTCATGGAGTGGGTGGTATTTTGCTTCAGAAACAGTCAGACGGTTTATTGAAACCCATTGCTTATTTTAGTAAGCAGACAACTGATGCTGAAAAGAAATACCATTCATACGAATTGGAGGCAATGGCGGTGGTATTAAGCATTAGAAAATTTAGAGTGTATTTATTAGGCCGTGATTTTATAGTTTATACTGATTGTCAAGCACTCAGTACCACGTGGACAAAAAAAGATATGTTGCCGAGGATAGGACGCTGGTGGCTAGAGTTGCAAATCTTTAATTTTGAAGTACGATATAGACCTGGCGTACAAATGCAGCATGTTGACGCACTCAGTCGCAGCCCTCTTCCCCTGCAACATATCAGTGAAGAGAATTGGGTAACAGCTGTGCAGTGGGATGACCCAAAAATTCAAAATATTATTCATAATATAAAACATCCTGATTATAAAGATAACTATTTGGTTAAAGACAATATTTTATATAAGAAAGTAGATACAGAATATAAAATTGTAATACCTAAATCAGTTCGCTGGAGGGTAACAAAAATGTTTCACGATGACAATGGCCATCTGAATGAAAATAAAGTTGTAGAACTGATACAGCGTGAATACTGGTTTGAAAAGATGCGAAAATTTGTCACCAAGTACGTGAGAGCTTGTATATCTTGTCAATTTGCGAAAAAACCGACAGGTAAACAACGTGGATATTTAAATCCTATAGATAAAGGTAACTTACCATGGCATACATGGCATTTAGACCATTTGGGTCCATTTTGCCTCTCGAAAAATAAAAATAGCTACCTATTAGTCATTGTTGATGGGTTCAGCAAGTTTACCTGGTTGCAAGCTGTACCAAACACTTGCACGGTACACGTTATATCGACAATGAATCTCCTCTCTAGAGTATTTGGATGTCCAGCTCGTATTATTACAGACCGCGGCAAGGCTTTCACTAGTCATGAATTTGAGAATTACTGTGCGATGAAACAGATACGTCACATTCTTAATGCAGTAGCTTGCCCAAGAGCAAATGGGCAAGTAGAAAGATATAATCGTACCATTTTACAGTCTCTTATTGCTTACACAGGTGAAAATGATAGTGATTGGGAACAATACGTACCACAAGTCGAAAGGGGAATCAACAGTTCAATAAATTCTAGCACCCAAAAAAGCCCCTTTGAATTAGTGTACGGGTTTAAACCTAGATTTGAAATTGATTTACCTGACAAACAACAAGCGAGTGTTAATTTACCTGTACTACGAGCTCAAGCCCAAAATTGTATAGTAAAAGCATCTCAAAAAAGTAAAGCGAGATATGATAGTAATAGATTACCCAGTATTAACTATAAGTTAGGAGACCTGGTTCAAGTACAGCGTAAAATAATAAAGAAAGGACTTACAAGTGGCAAACTCGTAGATAAATATGCAGGTCCCTATAAAATTATTAAAGTTTATGGTAATGACCGCTACAGGGTAACGTCTTTAAATAAGCGTGGTAGAAAGTACAACAATGTTATTTCTGCAGATAAAATGAAGAAGTTTGTTGTACAGTCTATCAGTGATGATGAAGATTAACTTTAAAATCAGTATGTATCTTTCCTAAATATAGGTTATTATAATTGAAACGACAGAGTAATTTATTATAAATTGATTTATTTATGATTACAATATAAAATCACACGCTTCGTCTAATCAATTATTACGTTAGTACGTACTTACATACTTTTATTTAGATATTTCAATACGAACGCAATATTCTATTGTCAAAATACATACTCGTTTTGTTAATATCTAGACTTACAAATATTTTCAAGGTCATAAATGGGTAAGCAACTCTTATTTATTTAGCTCGGTACACGATTAAGAATATTGATTGAAGATCTGAAAATAAAATAATTTAAAATGAATCATTGATGTAAATAACAATATGCCACAATAATGACTATGAATTATCAAACAGACAACTTAAATATATCTATAAATAAAAATCTACACAATGAAATAAGTATGATCATGATACCTACCTTCTTGGTTTGTCCGTTGGTAGCAATTATTAAAAACTATATCTAATGGCATAAACTGAGCCAGATTCTCGGTTATCCATTGGTTATACCACATTCGGGTGTGTCCCATTACGTAAACATTAACTGAGTGTGTCCTGTAATGATTACGTAAGAATCAAAAGTATAAAGATATACGAGGATATAATTTTATTATGCTACGAGGTCGTAAGCCGGTCAGGAAAGGCCGGGCTGTCTGTAATTTTGTGATAATATTTCGTTTTTGTCATTATTGTACCATATTCCACTAACACACTTAGATAAGATCAATACTTTCTGGACTTGATCGATTGAACGTTATAACTGTAGTATTTTTGCACTAACAGGTATAAATTATAATAATGGTTGAAACCTACCCTCAATAATTAACAATTATGAAGTAAGTGGATTATACCCCCAAATGTTTTTGTTGTATGATTGTGTTGAATAATTGCTATATGAAATATTGTTGTATTATATTAATATTTTAATTCTGGAATTACGAGGGCGTAACCCATTGTCAGGAATAGCCGAGTGTTAGTTATAAGATAACCACAGTTATATTATTTAAACGAACTTCAAATGTTATTGAATGATGTCACTTGGTGTCGGTGTTGCCACACTTGAATTACTTCAAAAGTGTGAAACAGTTCTTAAACAGTCTTTCGTCTGTGCTTCTATAATGCAAACACCGCGTTAGTGACATCATTCAAACGTTCGTTCAGTAAATAGTTCAATCACGAATGTTATAAAAGTAGCGGGACCGTTAAAATGGCTCTCTTTCCTTTGGTAAATTTGGACGAATAAAGAACTACTTCTACTCTGAATATTATTTAATATTTCACCTTTAATACTAGGTAAGCGCGTTCCATCCTAGACCACAATATTGCTTACCATCAGGTGATTTGTGGTCAAGCGCAAGCCTATATAAAAAAAACATGTCAGCTCTGATGTCAATTTTGAAATGTTTGGCAGCGAAATAGTTTCATTTCGCGAGCGTTTTTCTTTCAGCAGTTTATTAAATACATTATTAATAAGGTTTCGCTCTTGACTATGAATGGTTTTGGGCATCTTTTATAATTTGTCACTTAATTTTCAACACTTTATTATTATTGAAATAGATCGCAACTGTGACACTGTGTCTTTTTTGTGTATACGAATATACAACCAGGTTCCAGAGACCATAAAACGATTGCCATATAACGCTTGTGTAGCAACACTGAACAACTGGCTTTTGCAGAAGAAATTCTACAGTGTTAAGGAATTCCTGTCGCTGCGAAATGAATGAATGATGCATGACTTTCTCTACTATTGACTTAAATATTGAATATCTTTTGACATTGTAATATTTTACTAATCATCTTAATTTTAAATTTATTATTATAAGATTATAACATAGTGACATAAATAGTGCTCCTTTGACATTTGTATGATGCCTACGAGGCAAAATAGTTGGATCTGATTGTATACCTACCTGACATCTTATTGTACACTATTTTATGCAAATAAAGTTACTTACTTACTTACTTACTATCATTATTATTATTGCCAGTATAAGAAATTAGTTACAATGAAATTCCGCAACATGGCGCGTGGTCATATATTTATGGTCGGGCTTTACAATGTGATCAATTCAATTGAAGAATGACTTAGACTTTTTGAAAAATTTGGTGTTAAAAACATAAAAAAATTCAGCCTATCCTCTTCTGACTGAAACTAGTGGAATCGCGGTCCATATTCTATGTTATAGATTATTTGATGTATGTTTTGGACATCGAATATGGATAGAAACAGTTCTACGATAAGTATTTTTTATAGCTTGTTTAGGTGTTATAATTATTTGTCTCGGCAAGGGAGAAGTTTGAAGAGTTTAAAAATAGAAAGCAAACTGCCGCGTTCACTTATGCCAGTGCGTAAGTGCGAGTAACTAAACATGAATTTGTCTTACTTTCCACCAGCAGTTCTAGAAAAAACAAAGCCGCACGGATTGTTTGCTTTCAGCAACAAGTCTGCAGGAAATGTGTCGTTCGTCAACTTCGTCCTGTCCTATATAGACAAAGGAATTTATTTGTAATCATTTCCAATGAAATTATTTGTTCAATATTGTTCACAGGCGTTACGTTTGCGTTACGAAATGTCTTTACTCTTTATTTGTTTTCTTTTATCACTTTTGTAGGCATCTAGTAAACAATGCGGGCATAAGCCGAGACGTCAGCTGTGGCATGCGCAAGCGAATCCTGCGGCGTCTCACACAGGCGATGAGGGGAAGCCGCTGGTTTTTAGTGGGTAAATTGACGATGTTCAGGAGTCCCACATCACCGTGCCTACCATCAGGAGGGCCGGTATGCATAAAGCTTTTCCAGCGTTAAAAAAAAAAGGCATCTAGTAAACAAGTAAATACGCCAGTGGCTCTGCGAGCTGCAGACACCGCGGCAAAATAAAATACAATAAATATTATGGAACGGAAAATATCTACTTTTTTGGTTTCAACTCTAAAGGCACGAATATTTAAAAAAAAAACGAAAATCGGAGTCGGTTCGAATATAAACATTCATTTAATTATCACAAGCTCAAAAATTTTCACGAGAATCGGTTGAGAAATGCGACCTGTAGAGCAGAACAGAAATCTGCCAGACAGACATACGAAAGCAGGCCCTGTACTCCGAAGTTCGTATCATGCCGTCCCTTTCACTCTCGTGTTATACACTGTATGAGTGAAAGGGAGTAGCCCTTCTGGTTCGGCCAAGCTGTACTGAGACGCTGGGCTCGAGATCGAGGGCTTAAAGTTGCTTCGATATTGGCACACTTTTTAGGATTTCCGGAACCAAAATGGCGAAAAAGGGACCCTTACAGTTTCATCATTTCTGTCCGTTCGTCCGGCCATAGGTCCATTCGTATGTCACAGTCGTAAATCGACTCGGAAATTATAAGCACTTCATTATGGAATTTGGTAGAAAGGTGTATTCTATGAACCGCTACATAAAAGTGATGTGAAATTACAAAAAGAAAACGAGAGAATGATAGAAATGATATGGAGGTTTTTCATTTAAAGTTGGTGAAATATTAGCTGTAAAAGTCATAAAAAGTATCCCCGCCGCTGTAATTTCCAAAGTATGTAGTTTAAAAATCTGTCAAAATTCATCAATCTTCTGCAACGAATTTCCTGGTCTAAAATAAGTTAAAGTTTGATTATTTGTTCTGGACAAAGAAGAATGTTTTCTAATTAATTTCTGTGAAATTATATTAAACATTAATTGAGATTATTTGTAATTCTAAAACTTTAATTTACATTCCTTAACAGAAAATTCATTACTATTCATTCAGATTTCTGAAATAAACAGGATCATCGTAATGCCAACTTCATCAGATTCCATTTCGGACAGAAATTTCTTGTACTTAATTAATTGCCTCGGTCAACGGGGCTCCCTCGACACTGTCAAATTACGCATAATTTTGTGGGTAAGAATTCTTTTATCGTTAATGGAGTCCACTTAGGTCATAATTGACCAAAATTGAATAAATTTAATGAAAAAAACAATCATATTCAAAGCCCGACTTAAGTGAACTAATTCTTGTTTATGTTTAATGATCTTTCTATAAGATGTTTCATACTATACAAACAAAGCCTCCTTGTAAAGTATGAAGCATATATTTAACGTAAGAATCGAAATGAATTACGGAATTAAAGTTTCATAATGAACACTTCAGCACGTGCTATGACTTGCTGTTTAACGCTTCGCACTAAAAATCATTACTCATCCACATTGCTTTGATACTAAGAATAAGGACTTGAAAAATAAAGTAAGTCATATTTCCTTTTGTGGAGCGTCGTCTCGGCAAGCGTAGCTTGGTTCACCTGCCGGCCCGGTGGCAAAACGGTATTATTAGGAGGGCGAGAGGCGACTGGGTGCGTAGGGCAGAGAACCGCGATTTATGGCGCGCCTTGGGGGAGGCCTATGTTCAGCAGAGGACTGCAATGGGCTGATGATGATGATAATGGGGTAAATTTCAACAGTGCACGTTTTTTTGTCTCATTCCGGTGTAATTTGTTTGGGGTTTTTTTGGGTTTTTAATGTTAAAAGACACTTCAGGCTGTATTTTGAAAATGTCCTAAAAGAGATTTTGATATCTTAAATAGTTTCTAATATAACGGGGATTGAAAATAAAATTCGCAACGGAATTATAAATATACACTGAGATGATAATAACAATCCACATGAATGGCATTAAAAGCACACAAAATGTTATACAGACCAAAATGATAAAAACAGTATGCGGTAATGATATGTTGTCCACGTGAAATTAAAAAAGGCTTCAGAATTATAAAATATGCACTAAATTTGTTATCATTCCAGTGTTAATTTCATTCCTGTGGGTATTAAAGCCATTTTCCTACAGCGGAAACATCGAAATGAATACAGCGGAATGAGAAACCTGGGATTAAAAAACATTCTAAAAATAATTAGAACCTCTTTCTTAAACTAACACGACTGGCTCATTCGAAACAGATAAAAAATAAAAAAGATAGCTAACTTCAGAATGATATTTTTATTGTCTCCGTTTCACTGCAATGACATATTCAGATATATAGCAGGCAAACGCAATATCACACCACACGTGTTCCGTCGCTAAACGCTGCATCATAATTGATTCTCGAAGTCGCGTGAGGTGGGGGACTTCGGAATCAAACTTAGCAAATAAATCATTGACAAGCTTGGTCCGCGGTAATGAAAACGTTTCTCGCGACAAATTTATTCTCACATAATCAAAGGTTAGGTACAAATGATATTTAAAAAAAGTCATATTTATTGCTATTTATATGGTGATAAAATGATGCTAAAATATTTAAATAATCAAACATAGTTTTCGACTTAGGCGGCATTTTGCAAATTTAACCAGGTTTGGGACAACCCACCTTGATGAGAAATTAGTAGTTAGTTTTAGCTAATGCCCGAGGTAGATAATTGGAATGTGTTACCAAAGAAAGCTCATTATTATTTCAATTTTCCGCACCTGCGTTTTCAGTTTTGTCAACATAGAGATATTTATTGTTTGACATGAGTTTAAGACTTTGCTTTCTGATTTCTTGTCGGACTATCGGGTTGTCGCCACCTTCCCTAACAGATGGTCGAGGGAGGCGATGGCTGAGATACGCGTCATACTCGTGATCGGGTGCTGTTTGTGGAGTCCGGTCTGTTCATACTTGCTAGGACATAGTGACTACGTTAATACTAGTGTATTTTTATAGGGGATTGATTCGTTTTTATTATCAGTGACTTAGAGACCATATACATCTCTAACAATATTAAATTAATTTTAATTTTGACGCTCAGAGACCATGTACATCTCTGGGATATTATATTAATTTCATTATAATCCTTGTTTAATCTTGAGACCTTATTGAACTTTACTGATGTTGTAATATTTGTAATAGATAACTTTGCAAGTTTATCTTCACTGTATGACATTAATTTTGTTATAATTGTAAATTCGAAACTATTATTCCTTCTTGAACTGTAAATTAATATTTTGACATGAAAAATGTATTACTTATTATAGTCGGACTTTCTTAAATTGTAAATTAATATTTTGACATGTAAAAGTGCCCTTGTGGCCTATTTGCAGAATAAATGTTTGATTTTGATTTAAATTTTGTCTATGGAACTGTAGGTAGACTAGACCAATTCAACTCACAAAGATATTTGACGACATACAAAATTACGATTTACAATCTAAAACTTCTGCAATTAAACTGATTAGCTTAATTCTGAGCATCTCGAGGGATGTTGGTTAACGAATCCGGGCTCGGTTAACTAATTATCTTCTGCTTAGTATTATTTCTAGCCTTTGGCATTACTATACTATACAAATTAAAAAATATAGACATTAGACATTATTTATTGGTAATAACACATTACAGATCAAAAAAATATATGTCGGCAAATTCATTCATATTAAATACTAGCTTTTGCCCGCGACTTCGTTCGCGTGGACGTCTACTGGCTATTCCTTCCCCTTGGTAGATATATTCTGCAGGTTAGGTTATAAATTACTTATCTTTGAAGTAGGATGTAATAGTCGGATAATGAAACAAAATGGGTAATATGATTTTTCAATACCTATATATTTATTTATGTATGTTGGTAATAGGTACTGGCCAAGAAAGTCAGACGTTAAATACACATTTCATTTCAGCCCGGAGAACGCCGTCGACTCAATCCCATATAGCATTTATACGTACAAATAATGTTTATGATTTCTTCTACTACGTAACGACACAATGTGTGCTAAGAAACTACGTCATCAAATCCATGTAGCATAGTGGTGTCATGGTTAGATGTTGCGTACGTATACACATTCGTTCTTATCCTATGAAGTTTCCCAATTCCCTACTTTCCGAGCCTTAGTACTGACATGCTCGATGTAGCGACTACAGGGGAAAACATATTATGATTGAATGGAACAAAAACTTCTATGTTTCTCGAATTGCGACGTGTTAGGAGTCCTACATTATAACCCAAGATCTGTAATGACCTACAACAATATGACACGCTCTACTTGCAGTGAACACCTTGGGCACATGTCTCTACGCATTATCCCTATGTATGAAAATTTATTTAATACTTCTAGTTTACTAAGAAAATCTTTTTCATATGTACTTGTAATTCACTAAGACAAACACGTAAATTCTCCTTTAATCATAGTTATTTTTCTAGTGAAGAAACACTTTCCAAAACGTACAATCGAACCGGTGACATCCTGACATACGCAGCCAATCACTTTAACTGAGCTGTCTGAAAAATCAGTAATCACACTCGGTTACGAAATCCTTCAACCAGTTCTTTCTTACAAAGCCTTGGGGATGCGTACTCAGAGTTGACATCTACCAAAAAGACTCGCGCTTCCTTAACTTCAATTTGTAATTTAAAACAGTAGTAATATTTTTAACTACCTACGCGCATATTATCGTTTTACAATTATGTATAAACTAATCAGTTAGGTAATCCATGTTTTCATGTTACCTACATTGAATTAGTATTTTGGATAAGATGACCTTCAGTAACCGAAAAGATTTGTAACGGTTTCTATGGGTCCTTAGAATAGACACAAAATTACCCCGCCGGCGGGGATGTCCACCGCACGATCGCGATATCGCAGACACATATAGTCCTATTCGTCCCGATACCCGCTGCATACCGGGTAGAGTCAGTCCGACCCAGGTCGGGCCTGGCTGAGTTCCTAGCTGGTCTCTTCTCAGCTAGGCTTGATTTAGTGAAACGACGATAAAACTCCCAGTAGTTTGATTCCACCCACATCTCAGATTTGGTTGAAGCCGCTCTACCAATCTCACTGGAGCGCATACTCTTAGAGTATTCCAGTTGCAGTGTTTAAACCCCCCGTGTGGTCTCGTTGGAGGTTTCTCCTGGATTTTCCCCAGGCCACTCTCCAAACAAACGCGCACTCACTATCGCTTTATTGGGCCTGCAGGCGAATCACGTAACTTTATGTACTAACGGTAGATAGATTTTACTGTCAATTATGAAGTATAAATGTATGCGCTGACAATTAAAATTTGACATTAAAATCTACCTAACGGTAGTACAAAAGTTACGTGATTACCCCGCAGGCCTACAAAAAGTCAGTCAGGTTCAAGAAAAAAAAAAACCTGTTTTATATTTCTCAACCATCCATTTTTTTTTTCAAAAAAAAAAAGAATAGAGTGGAGTGTAAATTCTATAATTTTTATGTAGGCATATGTATATCAAAGCGCTGGTCAGTCAATGCTGACAACAATCGTCTACGTCTAATCTATTTGATCTCCAATTTTACAAACAGTAAAGTTATTTAGGCTCAATGGGCCAGCAAGTTTTGATTTAAAACGCAAGCGCTTTAAAGGCTGTAAGTCAGTACCTAAATAACGCAAATCTATTATGTTTTGCTTACAATTACGCATGTAAGTAATTAATAGAACTTCAAGTACTGAAATGCGGTAAACATTCACATTCACATGAGTCGCTTTGGTTTTGAGATAAATAAGACACAAATATCCGAAATCTTTCATAATAATAGCTCATCATAATCAATTGGTAGCGACATTACTTAGTTTATAACTACGACGGTAAAACTAAAAACTTTACATGAAAATACCTACTTTATCTTAGCAACTATAAGACTCAAATTATTGAATTGTGCAAGTAGTAAATAATCTACATTAACTTCGATTCGACTTGAACGAATGGCATCTGTGTAATGGCACCTCTCTGACACGTCAAACGTCAAATATCGTGAATTTACAATAGTCTACACTCGCCTCACGATGCGTCGTAATTGTTTCTTGACCCTACGATTCGTGACAACTATGTGCATATTTGGAGCTCAGACTTACACTGGTTCATCTGAGACGAATTTTCGTAAGTCAGCGGGTATTGTAAATATTCTACATGATTCTGGATCTATGAAATTCAACTTTCACCCCCGAATTTATCTATTTGAGGGATGATGAAGGGATAAAAAGTATCTTATATGTTAATCCAGGTTATAAACTCGTTGCGTACCAAGTTTCATCATAATCCGGTCAGCCGTTTTTGCGTGATTGAGTAACAAATATCCAAACATCTAAACATCTGAACTTTCACATTTATAATATTAGTGGGAATAGTGGGAATTTGTGGTATTTTGTAGGCCCTTAGATGACACTGTTATCACACTCGACCACTCTAACAACGAAGATATATCAATTATAGGTAGACGAAGTTCAAGGCACTGGTTTCACAATGTTGACAACAACTGACTAACATAATTAAATCTCTCATTTGAAACATTTACAATGGGTTGAGGGATTTTTGGTTATTTGTCCCCTAAGCACTTTTTACCCTCCATTTTTTCACATATTATCTGTTTATTGTACAATTTTTAAATGGGATTCTTTTTATTTTGCTTCCAATTATATGCTTACCAATTTTCAAGCCTGTATGTCATTAATTAAAGGACTTGTCATACAAAGTTTAACCCCTCTTTTCACCCCCTTCCATCCCCAATCTGTATGTTTTTTATAGCCTATAACCTGTCCGAAGATCCATTAAACTTATTAGTGAAGGTTGTACCGAAATCTATTGGCTAGTTTTCGCGTGATGGTGAGACAAATAAACAGACAGACAAACAGACACAAATTTTAAAAACTGTTGAAATGTGTTCTGTTATCGATTCTAAGACCCCTCAATCGATTTTTTTGCTAATATCTTCAATGTACAGATTTTCGAACCTCTACAGCTTTATTATATGTATAGATAGATAGATAATTAACATAGTTGACAAACTTAATTTTTTTATAAAATAGTAATATAATATCTAACTAATTATAACTAAAAATAACATGAGAATATATGACTAAAAATTAAAACTAAACTAAACTAAAACTAAAATATATTTAAAAAATTTGGTCCCCTAGGCATAGACCCTAAGATGCTGGCAGCATTTCCTCGCTGAAACGCTATGCTGATGCGTTGAGCGAGGAAGCTGCCAGCTCTATACTCCCCCGTGGAATCCACCAGCCTTTTAGAGAGGTCTTTAACTAGTTGACGGGCACTGGCACCCCACGGGCTAAGGGTCTCGACACCGAACGGGATAAAAGTGTAACCAGTGCCGAGACTCTTATATTTGTGCCTTTTGAGCTTTTCCGCTGCTTTGGCCGCCGCATACATAGTTTACATTTGAATTACATAATATTATTGGCATTACTGTGTTAGACTTTAAAACTTCTGACACGTAGTACCGTATTAAATTGATACGACTAAGGAAAACATTACATTCTGCCAGAAAAAACCGAGCGTGGTTTAGAGGAAAGAAATTAGAAAGTTAAAATTAATAGCATTTTCACTTATTTTTTCATGTTTTTTTTTTATAAATGTCTCATAATATACTTCAACCGAGTTTGAGTGTAGTCATAGTATGAATGTAAAATGTAATTACCACCTTCGAAAGAAGTGCAGGTGCAGGTGTCTAACACGTCGGCATAATGCTGAGACAGCGACCGATTCACTGCCGCGAAGACGCACTTTTTAACTATATGTTCATGTACTGAGTATATTATATTTGTAACGGTGTGTCTTTTGGTGCAGTGAATAAATGCTTTCTTTCTTTCTTTCTTTCTTAAGTCGTAGAGATCATCTTATTAACTTAATATTTAAGTATATATGATTATATATCACCGTATTATTTAGACATGTCACCGTTTTTTTAAAGTATATATTTGTATCTATTCATCACAATGTATCGCCACATTAGAAGGCACGTCACCAGTATTTCTAGCAACATTTTTGTATTATATCCTCATGTTATTTGAGTAAATAATACTAATGAATTCATTTATTTTGAACACCAGGTTTTATATTTTTTTACATAAACATTCACACTAATTGACAAAATCAAAAATGAAAATCAAACATTTATTCTGCAAATAGACCACAAGGGCACTTTTACATGTCAAAATATTAATTTACAATTTAAGAAAGTCCGACTATAATAAGTAATACATTTTTCATGTCAAAATATTAATTTACAGTTCAAGAAGGAATAATAATTTCGAGTTTACAATTATAACAAAATTAATGTCATACAGTGAAGATAAACTTGCAAAGTTATCTATTACAACATCAGTAAACTTAGAGATGTATAAGGTCTCAAGATTAAACAAGGAGTATAATGAAATTAATATAATATCCCAGAGATGAACATGGTATCTGAGCGTCAAAAAACATAAAATGAAATCATAAGTTACATTGAATTAATAAATTACATTAAATTGGCAAATTAACAAATTAATACATTACAAATTCCTTGGCCGAAATCAGTGTTGTCTGACTTGGCTCTTGACAGGCCTCGACAAGGGTTTGCTCTACTAACTACTCGCTTCAAGCGACTCCTTACTTGTCGCGTCTCGACAATAATGTACATTATTTCGGATTCAAACCTCGCCCTAGCCACAGCCTCAAACTCATTAGCTCCACGGAGGCTACCCACGCTATTATGAAAGTCGAATTTAGCCATCCCCTATAATAGTTCCTGGGGATATTATTTCATTTCTGCACCCCTAACTAGCTCTTATTCCACGCATGACACATTTGGAAAACCAACTGTATCATGTGAGGCATAAAGCTGAGTTTTGAATCCGCTACAAGTAAGAATAATGAGGTTTGGAAAGTAAGTAACTGGCTTCCGGCTCAAACTTAGCACTATGAAGACAATATGGTGCATTTCTGATTAACATAAAGTATGGATGCCTGGATACATTATAGGTAGATATATGTCTTAATTGTGGGCATACTTTAAGTGTGCAGATTAGTTCTGACCCACACTCACAGTGTAAGTAGTAGGTGTAGTGTAGTTGTGTTCATAGTGTTGTAGCAGATTTATATTTTGTATAGATAGTGATTAGATTTCATTGTAATTTCAACCGTGTAAACTGTGTATTTTCTAGTTAAATATTCTCCATTTTTTGTCTTGTAATCTTAATTATTTTATTCTCTTACTAGTAAACTATATATAAGGTGTTAATTTATTAGTTGCAGATATTTTACAGACAGTACTCGGTCACTGGAGTATATTTAAGTAAGAAACATTATAGCTTTTACGATGTTTTTTCGAAGAAAACGAAAAACAAATTTGCTACGTAAAAACACCCTGTAAATTTGACTATTAAATGAGAACTCATTGGACATATTCTAGTACCTCTTTTACGTACCACTTAACTGTAACTGGCCACTTCACGTCGATAAATCAAATACTTGATTGTCAATGTCATGTTATTTACCGTCTGATAGTGTCATTTGCAAATAAATTGTATTTTAAAATGCCTTACCGCTACACAAACGATGATTTTTGATATATTTTAGTTTTAGTTTAGTTTAGTTTTAATTTTTAGTCATATATTCTCATGTTATTTTTAGTTATAATTAGTTAGATATAATATTAATAATTTATAAAAATTTTAAGTTTGTCAGTTGCTTTTGTAATTTAATCTAATTTATGTATTTTTTGAATTGTAATTTGTTTCTTTCTGATTAAAAAATTAAGGTATGTCATAAAAAAACGATGATTAACTTAACATGGTAACGTGTTATCACGATGCAAACTACAATGCGGCGAGAGCTGCAAGGCTTTATCTACAACGATACAATGTGAATGTGGATCCTCGCACTATCACTGGAGCACTGCGAAGATTTCGTGGCGAAGGAGAATGAGTGAAATGACAGATAATGTTAAACGTCTTGTCACTTAAACGCACATGGTGTAATTTTAGACGAAATTACAATTAATTTTTTGTTCGGTAAATGAAAACAAAAGAATTACATGAAAAAAAATCTTAATTTCTATTTAAATTTAATTGTTTTAAAGTAAAGTATCATCTGTTAAAATATCTGCAACTAATAAATTAACACCTTATATACCTCTATGAGCTGTAGACCTCGTGAGTGAAAAAAACTCAAAATCTGACATTATAAAAAAGATCAATTATGAATATCGAACCTGCTAACAAAATTTCACGAGAAGCGATTGAAAAATGCGACCTGTAGAGGAGAACAAACCGAAATTCGGACGCAGAAACTTACAAAATCTTTGAAATAAAAATTGTTTCTTAAAAAATTTCCAAAAACTGACTCAACAAAAAAAAATCTATAATTACCGGACCTGCTCACAAAATTTCATGAGAATCGTTTGCGAAATGCGACCTGTAAAGGAGAACAAATCGTTGAAAGAATATATATTTTTTTATTTACAGAAACTTCGACAAAAAAAGCTGTATATTTATCCAACCTGCTCACAAAATTTCACGAGAATTGGTTGAGAAATGCGGCCTGTAGAGAGAACAAACCGAAATTCGCCCGCAGAAACTTACAAAATCATTGATAAAAAAATTGTTTTTGGAGATTTCCAAATACCGTCTTGACAAAATATTCTACATAACTATCGAACTTGCTCACGAAATTTCACGAGAATCGGTTGAGAATTGCGACCGCAGGCGAATCACGTAAGTTTATGTACTAACGGTAGATAGATTTTACTGTCAATTTTGAAGTTTAAATGTATGAGCAGCAGGCGAATCACGTAACTTTATGTACTAACGGTAGATAGATTTTACTGTCAATTTTGAAGTATGAATGTATGAGCTGACAGTTAAAATTTGACATTAAAATCTACCTAACGGTAGTACAAAAGTTACGTGGTTACCCCGCTGACAATTAAAATTTGACATTAAAATATACCTAACGGTAGTACAAAAGTTACGTGATTACCCCGCTGTAGAGGAGAACAAACGGAAATCCGGACATACGAAAGCATTTTTGTCGAAGCTGAAGCAGAGACCTTCGTTTCACTCGGTCAAAAAAGGTACCTACTGTATGACCTTAATGCGAAATGTGTGTCTCATATTGACCACCAGTACGATATAGCAATTATACATGTATTTCTAGAAAATGTTCCGATGAAGGTTCCTTTCAGCGTTTAATCAGGGTGTCAATCTCGCGTCCGACTGTGATTGATACAGGGCAGAATCCACTAAGGTTTCCGAATCTTTTCGAACATGGACGGACCGGCGTGGAAACCCTTGTTGTGAGAGTTGCTTCTCGAAACGGTTACGGCTGATGGTCGTTTTTAAATGCTTTGACTATGAAAAATAGAGATTCGATAGCAATGGGATAAAGTATAGGAAAGTGAAGAAAAACCAAACAGAACGACTTTAACGAGCAATGACAAGTAAATATAAAACAAAATGCAAAGTCGGTAAAAAGCAGAAGAATGACAGAAATCATCTAAAAACTGGTTAAGTGCGAGTCGAACTAGCGCACCGAGGGTTCTTATACAGATGTGTACCGGTTCCAATCCTATTAAATCAGAAAAATCTCAACCGATTCTCGTGAAATTTCGTGAGCAAGTTCGATAGTTATATAGATTTTTTTTGTCGAGTCAGTTTTTGGAAATTTTCAAAAACAATTTTTATTTCAAAGATTTTGTAAGTTTCTGCGGGCGAATTTAGGTTTGTTCTCCTCTACAGGTCGCATTTTTCAACCGCTTCTCATGAAATTTTGTTAGTAGGTTCGATATTCATAATTGATCTTTTTTATATTGTCAGATTTTGGAAATGATAAAAAAACTCACTCACGAGGTCTGCAGCTCACAGAGCCACTAGTTTTTATAACTGTCAACATTACAGCTGTCAACCAGTATTAATCATTTAAAGTTTTAGGGTCGGTTGCACCAAACCGTCTGTAATCGTAAGCGGTGTTCATTAAAATCTGATTGTATGGAAATTTTGACAAGTTTCTATGGGATGACAGCTGCCGGCGCCATATTTGACGATGACGGCCTGTGATCGTATGTTGGTGCAAACGACCCTAATACCAGATTTACACTCGCGCTTCGTCCCTCGCCTCGTGGCTCGCCTCGTCCCTTGTGCGGGAGGGCGAATGTAAACATCCACTCGCGTCCTCATCGTCGTCGTGTCTCAGGTCCTTTTGACTCGTGCCCAAAAACCGCTCCGGACGCGAGCGCCGCGAGTGACGAGGCGAGGGACGAGGCGAGCTACGAGCGTCTGTTCACACTCGCACCTCGCCCCTCGCCTCGTCCCTCGCCTCGCGACTCGTACGCGAATGTAAATCTGGTATAACAATCAAAACAAAGTGCTAAGTCAGACAAATAATCAAAAACGTATTTAAATCGGGTCCATATTGGCTCATATACAATTTTTCATCGATTTTTTCTAATAATACCGCTTTGTGATCATAATCACCAAGACGAGCTGTCGGTAGGCCTCAGACAAGGTGGAGTGATGACCTGGTGAAGGTCGCGGGAATCCGGTGGAAACGAACGGCACAGGACCGGTCTAAATGGCGAGCCTTGGGGGAGGCCTATGTTCAGCAGTGGACGTCTTTCGGCTGAAATGATGATGATGATGATGATGATCATAATCATCACTCTTCATAAAATTCGTACTCATACTTTTTTCATTCATTCTATTACTAACAACCGAAGTCATAACGGTCAGTAGTCATACATTTGTGGTTCATCATTTCACTACCAAGAACACACCTGAAGTGATAATTTTGTTTTACATAATTGTTTTCTTCATAAAGGACATATTTCATAATTTTGCTAGTAATAATAAATAAATAAATAATAAATAATAAATATTAGAGGACAATCTGACACAAATCGAACTAGCCCCACAGTAAGCTCAAGAAGGCTTGTGTTATGGGTACTAAAAAAAAAATAAAAAAAAATAAAAAAATGGGTACTAGACGACGATATATTTAATAGATATAAATACTTAAATACATAGAAAACATCCAAGACTCAGAAACAAATATTCATGCTCATCACACAAATATTTACCCTGACCGGGATTTGAACCCAGGACCGTCAGCTTCACAGGCAGGTGCACTACCCACTAGGCTAAACCGGTCGTCAAATAATGTCATTACTAAGAAAGTATCTTAATTCCTAATTTGTAAGGGAACCCTAACCTAATCAAATATAGCACTAAATCGGCAACGCGCCGTCAAATCAATAATACTATAAGAGAACAAGAGCATTTGACCTCTTACGCATAGCTACATCTGACGCTGACTGTACTGGTCACATATGACGTCACTGGTCACATGACGTCATGAATCTCTGATGGCATCGGATTACGTTAAGAGTGGGTGGTGCGGGTGAATTATATTACGTGATTCATCAAGTATGGAGGGTGATGTGTTATGGCTGACACGTGCAACGTTAGCCGCGTTTGTTTGAACGTATGCTTGGTAATATTGAGCTAATTTGGGACGTTATTAGTGGGATAATATTGGTTAGACGATTTGGTTCATATTCTTAACAATTGTTTTTGGTTATCTTATAAAAATCGATTGAGTCCAATCTAAGCAAGATTTATAATAACATAGTTTAGTACCTAAGTCGATTTGGAAAATCTCACAAAAATATATCGAGTTCGAACTACAACTAGGAAAATTTATTCGTAATAGTAATCGAATTTAGAAAGTCGTTTTGGCTCGTGAATATTTTTAACAATTATGTCTTTAACTATATTTCACTGACTTAACTGTCATTCCGGGTGACATGTTTCGAACTCTTCGGAGTTATATTTGTGTGAAACTGACACAGATCAACATATTTATTTATTTATTATTTGTTTTAAATTTTATTGCACAAAAATAATATAAGTACAAAGGGCGGACTTCATACTTTTACCATTAATGTGTGACATACATAATTTTCATGCTAAATCCTGGTAATACCTTTATTAAATGGTATTAAATAATCGGGACCGTGAAATAGAAACAAACTCGATTACGAAATTCGCTAATTCATCCGTCGGGATAACATCATCCCGGAATTATAAATTGATTGATAAGCGGCTTTTATGGGACTTCGTGAATGTGTTACATTTATTTTTTAATAAGGTTGAGCTGTTTAAAAAAAAATCGAAATCTTCGCTAAATTGTTGAACGAAAATTGTACTTAACCCGTGAAATGTCCTGTCGCCTAATTAGTAGATAAGATTTTTTAAAGTGCACTGGACAGGTATGTGTACGTAGATGCACTTGCAGTGCATATTTCTGACTTTTTTTAACCTGTCTGTGGATTTATAGGCTGCGCCCAATAAAGCGATAGGAGTGCGTGGTTGGAGAGTGGCCAGGGTAAAATCCTGAGGGGCTTCAGCGACCGAAATCGAACGAAGTTCGAATATCTCCCTCTCTGTCGTACTTGCTCATTCGTGCGACAGAGAGGGAGATATTCGAACTTCGTTTGTTTTCGGCTCGCAGTAGCCTCTCAGAGGATAAAGCCGACACGACCAAGCGGGCGGTTTAAATACTGGAATACTCCAACCCCTTATTCATATATGTATATCAAACCTATATTAGTTAACTAGCCGCTAAAGCTCGTTTGTCCTTATCTGTCACTTTGACATCGACGTTTGTGGGAATGGGACAAAGAACGTTTTTAGTAAGCAGAGGTTTGTTTAGTTTTATGAATACGGAGGTAAAAGTTTACGCTCCAGCGAGGTTGATTGAGTGGCTTCAACCAAATCTGAGGTGTGAGTGGAATTGAGCTAGCCTAGCTGAGAAGAGTCTAGCAAGAAACTCAACTGGGCCCGACCTGGGTCGGACTGAATCTCCGACGTCATAATATTCCCCGGGTTAACCCAACGCCTACCGGTCCCTGGGATCCCAGAGATCATAACAAAATAATGCTGTTGTTTATTTTTTTGCCAGGAGACGACGGCTTAAGCATTACATAAATTTACACTAACGTGAGACATATTTACACTTAATGAGAGAACAACGGTTGGAACTCACTTGGAAAGTCACTATTTGCGACATGTTTCGGACTACAATTGGAGTCCTTCATCAGGTTGGGTGTTATCAAGGCAACCGACCGCGCGATTGTTGGAGCAGTCCAAAACTGTGCGTTTCTCAAGAAATTTCCTGCCTCGCACAACCAAACTATGGAATGAACTGTCGCCTGCGGTATTTCCGGACCGATATGACCTTCATACCTTCAATAAAAGAGCGTATTCCCTTCTGAAAAGCCGGCAACGCACTTACGACTCCTCTGGTGTTGAAGGTGTTTATGGGCGACGGTAATTGCTTACCATCAGGCGACCCTTCTGCTCGTTTGCCCCCTATAATATAAAAATATAATAATAACATAAGGTATAAAAGTGTAAACATATATTTGATTTGACTTCTACTCTACCTACTTGCGTATTCTGCATGCGGGTATGTTGGTCCTGCGCGTCATTTTCTGGTGGTTCAAACAATTTACATAGCTATTCGCTCTCGTCACCCCTCGTCTAGAGATCACTTCCGTGTAACTAAATTTATCCCGCGCTAAAGGAGCAAAATTAAAATGTAAATTTCTTTCCTACTTACCAAAGAAGCGATACACGCTACGCGGTTCACAAAACAAGGAATTTGCTTTTCGAAACATTAGAAATAGGAAATGGTACCTATGAGGGCACAACCGGGAGAAAGCGAGAAGGACGATTGTAAACTTTGTAGCACTCTTTATCATTCCTTATCAGGTGGATTCGATGCACTGAATTTTCCTAGGCACACTCACGGAAGCGGACGACGTAACCACATCGTCCATCGAAAGATGGAACGCTGCGCTTACGGGACCAAATCAAACACGACTTGTACTCCTAAGTCAGAGCAAGCTGTAGAACCTGAGGCCTCAGGTACTGATGTTGCTGATCAGGGTACATCAATGTCGTCTACAAGACCTAGGAGAGATGTGAAACTTCCACAATATCTGAGTGATTATATAGTTTCTTAGTTTAAGGGGAAGATGTATCATAGTCTTAGATTCTGCACGCAACTAGATAAGACTGGATCACGTGACCTGTCATCATGCTTTGACACTTGTGAAAGATTTCTAAATAAAAACATGTCTCTCGACTTATCTGATATTGATTTTAATTCATACATATCCTTCTAATCTTGATACAATTTAGGCATTATTCCCACGTCAGGGACGTCCACCGCGCGATCACGACAACACAGACACATCAGTCGCTTATTCGTCCCGATACTCAGGTCGGGCCTAACTAAGTTTCTTCCTGGACTCTTCTCAGCTAGGCTAGGTATAGTGAACCAGCTAAAACTCCCAGTAGCTCGATTCCACTCACACCTCAGATTCGGTTGAAACCGCTCAACCAATCTCACTGGAGCGCAAACTCTTAGAGTATTCCAATGTTTAAACCGCCAGCGTGGTCGTATCGGAAGTTTCCCCTGGATGTTCTCCAGGCTACTCTCCAACCGCGCACTCCTATCGCATTATTGGGTCCATCCTATAAAGCTACGTTAAAAAAAAATCAATGGCTTTACCTACTTCCGAGTTCAGACCGTTCTTTTTACTGACCCAATGAGGGCTATCGTTTTTGTGCTCACCAGTTGGCGCCACTGTCGAGTAAGGTCCAGCTGTCAAAAAATATTATTGGTTATTATGGGCATGAGAACGAAGTTTGCATTTAAATCATGTTTAAAACCTTAAAACCGTACCGTAAAAATATCGAACATCCCGTATTGTAGCGCAGTCCCATTTTGTTCGAAAAAAAAGAAGGAAATAAGTTTCCGAAAGACAAAACTGTCTCAAAGTACTGACAGTCACCCGTAACTCATATTTGCCATAATGAAGCACAGGTATTGAAAAACAGGCACCATATTTTCCCAATTAGATATTAACCTGCGTACCGCAACCACAAAGAGTGACATTTGACATTTCGGGGAGCCCACGCTACACTAACGCATCTAGCGGCGAATTCATATGCGATTGGATCGCTCGCCTTCTCGGGTCATACTTAGTTGAAAAAACAAAAGTCGTCCCTCCTGTGGTCAATAGTTAACGGCTCACGTGCATGTTAGCTATGTTTTATTACAGGGAATTATAGAAACGGAAACACTGTTTATGGGAGTTACTGGTCCAATCCAAAATTAATCTTTGTAGCACTTAACTTTTGGTATGTCCACAGAAAAGACGCGAACCTAAATCCGTGTATGACCCTCTCCAGTGTTAGTGGACCGGGTGGTACCTTAATTCGCGTCAAGATTGCAAAGTCAACGTTTTATCTAAAACAAACCAACGGATAACGGATTGCTTTATTCTCCCCAGCTAACGGTCCTTCCTGTTTTCCCAACTTTTTTGATGAAACTCCGCAAAAAAGTATTTGATTGTTACCGGAAAGTTTTTAGAAGTGACTGCGCTGTTTTATTTGGATTTCCGATTAAGTTGTGAGATATGGCGTGGATGGATCGGCGTCATTATGTTACTTAAAAAAATTAAGAAAATTTTGACTGTACCTACAGCAACCAAAGATTATCATGAAATAAAACGAATTGTACCTTAGCCAAGCGGGTTAGTTAGCTAACTTCGAAGTAACATTTATTACAAACTAGCGACTCGCCCCGGCTTCGCACGGGTGCACTATTTAATGGATGTTATTATACATATAAAACTTCCTCTTCAATCACTCTATCTATTAAAAAAAACCGCATCAAAATCCGTTGCGTAGTTTTAAAGATTTAAGCATACATAGGGATATAGGGATTAGGGACAGAGAAAGCGACTTTGTTTTATACTATGTAGTGATAACAAGTTAATAAGCTATAATAATAGTTAAATAACAATTTAACTTAAATCTAAAACTGGCCCTTGGGGCATTGTACCGTGGATGGTGGCGGCATTTCCTCGCTGTATCGCAATGCTGATACGTTGTGCGAGGAAGTCGCCAGCTCTTCGGTCACCAGTTACGTCAACCAAACGCTCCGCGATTGTGCGCTGCCGAAATAATGCTTTTTATATTAATCAATTTTTTGAGGAAAACTCGTTACTCTTTATGTCCTGCAGATTATATTATATCGTTTTCTAATATTCTAAGTCAAGATAGTCAATTAAGATATTAGATTCATGGTTTTGTTTTACGTGTGTGATAAGAATAATAAAGAACGTACTGAATTGCTGTTGTGACTGATTATACAAGAAACATTATTGTAGAAAAGCTTGTGTATTATCTAGACTCATCCATTTCCCATTTCCTGTAATCAACCTCATGCACAGATCAATAAATCATGTGAAAGGCGAAATTTGACCGCCTTTATCTTCCGAAAGCGACTGAAATCAATCAGCCACGTCGCGCACACAGCGTACTTGGAATCGAAAATCATTTCGACAGACCTGGCCTGCCTTTTGTGACAAATATAATATATTGTAATTGACCGAGTGAAACGAAGGTCTCTGCTTCAGCTTCGACAATAATGCTTTCGTATGTCCAGATTCCGGATTTCCGTTTGTTCTCGTCTACAGGTCGCAATTCTCAAACGATTCTCGTGAAATTTTGTGAGCAGGTTGGATCAATACAGATTTTTTTTGTCGAATAAGTTTTTGGAAATTAAAAAAAATATTTGTTCAACGGTTTGTTCCCCTCTACAGATCGCATTTCGCAAAGATTCTCGTGAAATTTTGTGAGCAGGTCCGGTAATTATACAGAATTTTTTGTCGAGTCAGTTTTTGGAAATTTTCAAAATCAATTTTTATTTCAAAGATGTAAGTTTCTGCGTCCGAATGCCAGATTTTGGAAATGATAAAAAAACTCACTCACGAGGTCTACAGCTCACAGAGCCACTAGTTACGTACCTATTCCGTACGTGTTATATCTGCAGAAATATTGCGAACTTGCGTTATAACGCGCAATTTTGAAGGTGAAGTTTTTTGTTTACACATTTAATATGTTCCGTATTTTGTTTATCGCGCTCGCTTCCAAAGACATTGAATTATTGTTATGAGAACCGAATTAATTACACGTTCTTGCTCGCTTTAGAGAGTAATTTGTTTGCGAATGTGATGTGATAATGATTATACAGAAATAATTAATTGAATTGACATGGTAAACGTTTGTGCCTTTAACATTCCTTATCAGAGTTCGATTAATCGTTTGTAAATTTTTCGACAATGCTTGGATGCCATTTAATTGTTAATTCGATATAACCTGGCTTTGACGTATCTGACAGCGACTGTAACTGTTAATGCAACATCTCAGACCGAGATGAAAGAAGTTCTTTTTATTGGTCTGAGTATCACATGGGTAAAATATTTTTTTGATGAAACAGGTCCTTGAAAAATTTTACTAGATAGAATACCCAACCCTATATATTTAATGGAAACCTATCCATCAATCCATTGGCAAGGTTTTGGCATTGCATTATCTATCAAGAGTAAACCTTATAAGTATTTAGAGTAGTTTTGCGATTTTATGCGAAACATGATGGAATTGAGGAATATTGATAGAAAATATATTGTTTACTGAAAACACCTGGGCCTGAAATATAGTTATTAATATGGACGGCAAACGGATTGGTGGGCACAAATGAAAAGACTTCGTGATATTAGAAAGATTGCAGACCATTTTTGGATAGGATTAGCTTTTTAACTTTTGAAAAAAGGTCAGCTCAGAAGTGTCCTCGCCGACGAGCATGTATGAAGAGTATTTTTTATACAAACGCCTTAAGGGAGGCGTACAATAGGCGTAGGGAGGTGTAAAATAGTCTACGTTAGCAGCGGTACTGCTTAATACGAAGGAACGATTGATGAATTTGGAACTGGGTAGCGATTGCACCTATAGCTCAGTTGGCTAGAGCGACTGGCCGCGAGTGCCGGGAGGTCGCAGGTTCGAATCCTGCTCGGTGCCTAAACTTTTCAATTTTTCCTTCATTCTAAATTTATGTATGAAGAGATGTATGGATGCGATCGAAGCAAAAGAAGTATGTAAGGACCGTAATATTTGGCGTTCTCTAGTGTCTGCCTATGTTGTAATAGTGTAGTATGTAGCTTTGGATATACAGGATGTAACAAAACTGGTGAGGATCCTTATAAGGGCATATTCGGTATCGTGTTCTGATTAGGAAAAAGTAGAAGAAAAATTTTTTTGACTCGAAAATATATTTTTTTTTCTATGGGGCAGGTCGTCCAAGTCAGCCAACTGCCCATACAAAGGCCAAAAATTTATTGCGTCATAAAAAAATTCTTCTACTTTTTCCTAATCAGAACACGATACCGAATATGCCATTAAACGGATTCTCACTAGTTTTGTTACACCCTGTATAATTTTAGAACAAATTTCCAAAGACGCCTAACTCGGAACTGAACTCTTGAAATCCTACAAGCCCGACCAATTTTACCCTTTTTTTTATTTATTGCTCATTTTTTTAAAAAGACTTAACATCTACTATGACCTATATCTGTGCCAACAGAAGATACTATTTTTATTTATGATGACCTATTAAATCCTTATTTTTAAATGTCCATTAAACCTATTTTAAATGTAATGCCGTTAAAAATTAGATTGTCTTTATCTGGCGAAATTGGAATTTGTGTTTGCGAGAACTGGGTTATATGAATAAGGGGTTAACATGTTTCTTATTATAAAAAAATGACGAATAGAAACGAATAGAACTTTCAACCAATTTGCCCTAAACATTTATATCCAGAATTTTATTTCTTTCGCATACGCGCAAAACATATCTAACTTAGTTGGTAACTCACAATTAGAAAAGTAGGACGATCTCCCATCAAAAACAAGTCGTTCCAAGTAAAGGGTGAGTTGCGGTAACTATTCCAACTCTGATGTGATGCCTTTGAAAGATTTAATCGGAGACCGTGAGTAGATTGAAAACGAAAGCGTTTTGTTATTTATTTATTTATTTATTCAATAATTGCAACCATGGTATTACAAGGTCTTATTTCTAAACAATGAGCAGGTACATCATGGACCCTGTTAGGGTGTGGTTTACCACAAATGCCAATGCTTGACTAGAAATCGCTTGATGGTAAGCGATATTGTGGTCTGGGATGGAACGCATTCAATTCTTTTTACCTTATGGCCAGCAACTACCCCGAATTGCCCTATACGTATTTTTTTTCTTGTTTTTTGAACCTGACTGTGGCTTTATAGGCCGGGCCCAATAAAGCAATAGGAGTGCGCGGTTGGAGAGTAAGTAGCCTGGGGAAAATCCAGGGGAAAACCTCCAACACGACCACGCGTGTGGTTCGGAACACTGGAATACTGTCAGAGTTTGCGCTCCAGTGAGATTGGTTGAGCGGTTTCAACCGAATCTGAGGTGTGAGTGGAATCGAGCTACTGGGAGTTTTGTCGCTGGTTCCCTAATTCTTGTCTGAACGCCTCATATAGTAAAACCGATTCACTCTTGCCTTGAAGACCATAAGGTTCACGGGGAACATGTTTCCGGAAAGGAGTTGCACTTCTTAGCTGTTTTCACAATAAATGTGAGAGATTTTGCAAGTATATAACTGTTTGTGGAGTCCGGTCTGTTCATGCTTGCTAGGACATAGTGACTACGTTAATACTAGTGTCTTTTTATAGGGGATTGACGAGAGACATCATCCTGTCGTGGATTCGTTTCTATTATCAGTGACTTAGAGACCATATACATCTTTAACAATATTAAATTAATTTTAATTTTGACGCTCAGACACCATGTACATCTCTGGGATATTATATTAATTTCATTATACTCCTTGTTTAATCTTGAGACCTTATACATCTCTAACTTTACTGATGTTGTAATATTTGTAATAGATAACTTTGCAAGTTTATCTTCACTGTATGACATTAATTTTGTTATAATTGTAAACTCGAAATTATTATTCCTTCTTGAACTGTAAATTAATATTTTGACATGAAAAATGTATTACTTATTATAGTCAGACTTTCTTAAATTGTAAATTGATATTTCGACATGTAAAAATGCCCTTGTGGCCTATTTGTAGAATAAATGTTTGATTTTGATTTTATAAGTAGTATATAAGTGCAAAAGCCTCAAGTAAATTAATCTTGTACCGCCGTGGGGTAAATATTATCTACTCGTAATCAGTTTATCAACCTCAGCGTATAGCTTCCATTATTATAACTTCATTAGTGGCAAGCCGATAACCAAGCTTATTATGTGATGATACAAATATTTTATATACAAACAATTTTGATAAAAATACTGTTGTAGAACACAATAGGTAATACGTAATAAAAGATTAAAGTATCCGTCACAAGATTAAAGTATGAATCAGAATCAGATATTATATAGTTGTAAATATATTTATAACAGCGGGGTAATCACGTAACTTTTGCACTACCGTTAGGTAGATTTTTATGTCAAATTTTAATTGTCAGCTCATACATTTATACTTCAAAATTGTCAGTAAAATCTATCTACCGTTAGTACATAAAGTTACGTGATTCGCCTGCTCATTAAAATCTACCTAACGGTAGGAAAAAAGTTACGTGATTACCCCGCAGGTCTCATAATTAATAGATAAGTGTTAGAACCATATACGAACAAATTAAGGGATTCAAACATCGATATCGCCAGAAGCCTTAAATCATATCATAGTTGTTAAGTTTTAAACAATGGCGATACCGATGACAAGGACACGTAGACAGTGGCGCCGCGGAGCGGCGGCCGATATGGGTAACTAATCCGTTTGCCGCCTTTTCCGCGGTCGTCTTGGCAGATGAAAAATTAAAAAAGATATAGAGGCTTCTTGAAGCAATTATCGATTGTTAAAACTGTTGTCATAACGTTGTAAATTAATATAATCAGAATAAGCATACTGATTGTACAAAAATACTATTGAGATAATTCATAATACAGGTATTGTATGGAAATATGGACTTTCATTTAACAATCAGAAGAAAGGGATATGTAGTTCAGTATTAATAAAATACTGAGCTGCAGCGATCCAGTCCCACAAAGAGTGAGTAGGTACCTATGACTATGACTAGCAGAAAAGGTGAGATTTTTTTTCTGTAAAATATTTATTTGTTCCAACTACGGCGAACTTTGAACTAAAGAAATATTAACAACTGGTGTGATAACTAATCGTGAGAGGACATAATTATGTTAGAATGTGTTGAAATGTATTCCTAATAAGCACCGTGCCGACCTGAAGAACTACTTTTCACATTCTTTTGCTTCCTACTAATTGGATTAATATATATGGTCATATTGGTCATAGATCAAGATATGAATAAGCTGATAATACAAATTAATTATATTATTAATTAATCTGTTGATGATTTTTCACGTGTTTTTACATTTTAAACAAGCAAACTTTTGGACGTCTAAATAAAAGTATAATGTTAACATGATAACAATTATAACTATTGATTAGTTAAATAGGTACTTACATGGGAATGTATTATAACACACATTTTAAATGCAACACAGCTTTATTGACATGTTGTATATTATGTATGCTAGCAGTCGTCTTATTCGAAGCGCACTTCGTAGTAAGTTATCGAAAACTGGCAGACCCAAATGATTCCGGGTTTGTTGTATAAAATAAACTTCACAGTTTGCGGATTTGGTTTACTCGTTATTTGGATGTACACTTAGCTTCCTGGTCAAATTAAATGTTAATACATGGATAATGAAGTCTAGGTGGTGCAAGAGTTTATCAACCAATATTACGGTTAACTCTTTTAACTTGGTAAATTCAAACCGAATGTATCTTAGTAAGCCCAAGATACAAACAGACATTAAAGATGATCAAATGAGAGTCCCACTGCTACTGCAGGTTTGGTGTGGTTGTCTGACCAGTAGTGACGTCACATTGGGTTATTCGTTAAGTACAGACGCGTTTCTTTCTATAATTACAAGCTTTTATTTAACTTGTAATGTTTGTTAAAGACAAATCTTGCATATTAGATCCACCAACTTACTGAAATAAATGAATACTTAACAGGACAATTGAGAGCAATATACTTGTCTTATGGTATCATCAAGCTCGTTCGGTGATAGAAAAGGAGAAATGGCACTGGCCATAGCATTTCCTAAACTGAATCCCGAAGTGTAGAGTCTATTGGAATCAGAATCCTCTACTTCCTAGGCACATGATTATTGGTTCATTATTGTCGTGTTTGGGGCGCATGTTGAGGTGGTATTGTTAGGTTTGCTGAACAGCTCAGCCAGCGCAAGTTTTATATATTGAAATTTACTTTCCTTGCATTCAGCTGTATTTTAAACTGCTTAAGCGGTAGAGCATTGCATAAGCCAGAAGATACAGTATTATTGGGGTGGCCAGTAAGGCTCAGTATATTAACAACACTAATTTAACGAGCTTAGACTTATTATAAAGTTTGGAATGAGCTAGTAATTAATGACTGCCATACAAAAGTACAGACGAGTTGAAAAGGATTTGGTTAAGACATATATTTTTGGTGCTACTTTATTGACGTTCATATAACTAAATTGAGGAATAAAGCTTTGACTTTAATGTAATGATTCTTCGAGTATGTGACGAAGAGGTAATGCATTGTTGTGTGTACATATACTCGGTGCCTGTGTATTTTATTGCAGTGATGAAAGAGGTAGAAAATCATGGAACGACGTTGCACGAGTACTCAACTCGGGCCAAAGGTGCTCGAGCAGTCTGTGGGCCGGTGTCAACCCGTGCAGTCACCAGGCCAGATAGCAGGCCAGTCATCACTTACACCGCCCAGAGGCGGTGGCGCTCGTCCAGTCAACGGGCCGGTAACAGCTCGTGCAGTTGCATCGCCTGCGCTGCTGTCGGCCCAAGGAGCGCTCGAGCAGTCCGCGAGCTTGTTACATCTTGAGCAGTCACGTTGTGCGAGGCAAAACACCGTGGGCTAATACAGTGCCAGGTATCGTGCATCGTAGGTAAACGGATGTCTGATACTACTAAAGACGGTGAGTCCATTACATTTGATAATCGGACTGTATTTGACGATAATTGTAGTTTCTATTAGTAAAGGTGCTCGCGGTAGTTTACAAAATAAAATTTATGGACAATTGATATGAAGGTTAGTTCAATACCAAAATATTTAATTGAATGGTAATGGCGTTTTACAAGGTCTTACAATACATTTTCAAATTAAGTTCACAGATGTGAAATCTGCAAGGATGCAAGAATCTGATGGTGACTAACTAAATTAATTATCAAAGTAATTACGTCATTTCAGTTTTGCTTATGTCTTCTCCTCATTGATGTCGATGATGACGAGCAATTATGGTTTCCCCACATTGTGGGCTCTGATATGGCTGGCTAAGCCAAACATGATCTTGAATTACTCTGTTGAATGATTGCGACAGTACTTGGATTTGGCCAGACGTGCTATACTTTCTTGTATGAGGTTGTAATTTCGGTGTAAGGTCATTAACTACTCTCTTATGCACTTATCAATGAGAGGAGGCTTGCGCCCAGCAGTGGTTTATATAGAGAGAAAAGAAAGAATTGGAGCCGTGGGTGAAGCCATGGCAGACCATCCCGCCACTACCCAACTGTGGGGAGTACAGGGAACAGTGGTTGGCAGATACTGAGGATTGCGGACAGTTAAATAGTGAAAAGTCCACATATTTATATTAACCAACAAGTGATGATATTTAGGGGTCAAAATAGTTTGTAAATCATCATAGTGCGTCATTTTTAGGGTGAAATGCAAAGTTGTAATTGCTCTTCTTAGATTTAGAGCCGTCGTTACATCGTTCTGTATTGATTATTATTACGAACACAAAAAAGTAAATGTTAAGCCGGAGTAAAACACGACGCCGTTACAGCGCGCTAGTGTATATTTGTCATATGTGCCACATTGCCAATCACGCGTTTTGCTTAAAGGGAAATATAAAATTTAGGAACATGAACACGGAACGCCACGGACTATGCCGATATGTGATGACATATCGGAGTGGTGATGATGATTACAAAGTAATTGTACATGAATGTCTTTTTGTCCGTGTAATTACTTAAACGAAAGTCGTGTCAAGTCAAGTTAATAAGACTCGGATGGAAAACAAAAATATGGGGAAATGATATTGACTC
Organism: Epiblema foenella; assembly: GCA_963556455.1. Classification (NCBI taxonomy): domain Eukaryota; kingdom Metazoa; phylum Arthropoda; class Insecta; order Lepidoptera; family Tortricidae; genus Epiblema; species Epiblema foenella. Next base: position 18,953,305 of record OY747110.1, read on the forward strand.
GCAATGGTCCTGTGCTGGATGGTAGCGCGGAGTGTCAAGACGCGTATCGGTTCGCGCCGAAAATATTATAAATCGATGAGCGTTTTGCGTTATATGGGTCCTTAACTGTTTTGTTTTGAATTAGTACAAATCCGGTTCAGTTTCAATATCGCTCGAATGGTTATTGAAGGTTTACACACATTGTACACGGGCCGTTAAATAAAATCACTATTTGTGTCTTAGAGGCCGGTGTTTCTAATTCTCTTCTTTTGTGGGGTTGTATGTTTTGTGGTTGTGTATTTTATAAATAAAGTCATATTTGTTATCAAATGTGCATGTTTTCGAAATATACATTGATGGTAGTGTCACGATAGTTTGCTGGGTAAAGTGACACTAACAAGCTCTAAGATATTGTACGAGCTGCGTATGTACATTCTATAGCATTTGCTATAAACATTGCCTAAAATCAAATATTTTTGCGTCTCAGAGAAACCAGAGTAGCAAACAAGTATTAATGCGAGCGAGATGCTCATATACAAATTTGCATAAGATTGACATATCATTGTTCTTTGACATTGTTTGACTTCTTATTTGCCTCAAACTATTTGATGTGACTTTGAATCAGACAAACGATTACCAGTCGGTGTTAAGGTGAGTCGTCAGCCATTATGAACATTGGTTCTCAATATTTGCTGCATATGTAAGAGTATCGCCTCTCTTGGCGGCACGCGTGTGTCTTCGTTAAGATTCACGTATAAGTGACGAAACTCTTCTAAAATTCAATGTTCAAAAACATTTCAATAAGAGTTTATATGAGTATGTCGTCGTTTGCTATCCGATATAAATGCTGGTGGACAGTGTGGACAGAGACCTTACTGTGAGGCTAGGACAATTTATATGATATTGGCGCATAAGATTTATTTGATCTTAGTGATTATTTGCTGTTGAGAGGATCTGTCAGACAGTGCTTTAGATGTTCTACTTTGGTTTTTAATCGCTGTGTTATCTATAGCCATAATGAGGCAGATTTAGAGTGAGTTAACATGTACCGCCTGTGTCTTGGTATCATTTAAGTGATTACCATGAGAACTCTTGTGTCTTCTAATCCACTGCAGGGTGGCTGTAACTGTTTGGTACAGTACATAGCCTTTGCCAAAAAAAAAAAAAAACAAACAAAATGTAGAGAGACATTGTAAGGCTTGTTGAATTGATCAGCTATCAGAAAGTACCTATGCGTAATACGGTATTCTTCTCGAGGCAATCGTATGGCATTACTATGTTATATTGCAATAGTTGTTGTGCTGTGGGCACCAGACGGTGTCGAATGTGTGTTTCGGTATCTAAGTATTCCATTGAATCTGTGTTCGACCTTTAGTTGAGCCTTTGCCTGGAGACTGAAAAAAATGTGAAGAGAGACATTGTAAGGCTCGTTGAATTGATCAGCTGTCAGAAAGTACCTAGGCGTTATACGATATTCTTCTCGAGGAAATTGTAAGGCATTACTATGTTAAATTGCACTAGTTGTTGTGCTGTGGGCACCAGTTGGTGTCGAATATGTGTGTTTCAGTATCTAAGTACTCCCTCAAATCTGTGTTCGACCTTACAGATACATGTACTTTTTATTGTTAACATGTGGTGTTGACGCCTAGTTGATTATATATGCCGGGAAATAATTCTAGTTCTTGCGCCTTTAAGAGGTTCCACACCTGCAGCCTCGTAAAGGATTTCGGGATGCTTATATTGGGTGGTCTCTAGAGATCTGGTGATTGAGTGTACTCAGATAGACAAAGTTTCTAAACATTAGCATTACAAAAGGTTGTAGATATCGGTTTGATTGAAGATACCCAGACTTCAGTTGGACAATAACAACATGTAATCAAGGCCGAGTTTCATAAAATAGACAGTATTTTAAACATTAGTTTGACAAGTTGTAACCTGATATCGGTTTGATTGAGTTTACTCCGACTTCAGATGGATGTAGTATAGTCAGAGATAATAAATATCGATATAGCGTACTCAGATGCTGTAACGACGTAGCGATTCAGTTCACCCAGGTCAGCTTGATAAATTATAATAAGGTTGTTGGATTTATAAAATGCAAATGACAGACACTATTGCAAGCAGAGATGGGCGCTTGACTAGACAGATGTTCTAGTCTAGCTAAACAAGACTGATGCGATTGTGTTATTTAGATGTTACTGTTGCTCGCAGAGGTGAAGCTTGACTAGACAGACGGGGCTAGTCTAGCTGAAAGAGGCTGATGTGATTATATTATGCTGATGCTACTCGTAGTTACTGTTGCACGCAGAGGTGGGGGCTTGACTAGACAGACGGGGCTAGTCTAGCTGAACAAGACTGATGCAACTGTATTATGTAGATGTTCGTTACTGTTGCACGCAGAGATGGGAGCTTGACTAGACAGACGGGGCTAGTCTAGCTGAATAAGACTAATGTAATTGTGTTATGTAGATGTTAGTTACTGTTGCACACAGAGATGGGAGCTTGACTAGACAGACGGGGCTAGTCTAGCTGAACAAGACTGATGCAACTGTATTATGTAGATGTTAGATACTGTTGCACGTAGAGATAGGTAGCTTGAAGATCTAGACGTGTTGTGGTGTAAATACTTATGTAGCAGGTAATGAAAAGTTAAGATGAAAGCTTAATGAGGTATCAGATTTGCCCAAATTCGAAATGAACAAGACTGACGCAATTTTATATAGCAGTTAGCTGTAAATTGATAGCACGCAAACAAGGGTGCTGCAGTCATTTCAAGTTGTGATGGCACCTGGCTAGTTACATTAAGTACTACTGGGTCAGACAGGAGCCGTAACTAAAATAATACAGATTACGCATAAAGTATTATAAAAGGCATGGAGGTTGGGATAAATCGTTTTAAGATTCATTGCGAATAACGATTGACAAAATGGCAAATCGAGCAAGATTGACTCATCATATTGTTAACTGTTTTAGCAAAACAGTTGTTAATTAAACTTGTTTTAACTTTTGTTCAGTTGCTGCGCGCGCCGAGAATGCGCGCCTTCCTAGCAGAGAGGGGTAGCACGTTTGCTTCAGGATACAACCGCGCGGCTTGCACGACCAGCTGCCACACCAATGCCCACTCATCTCACTCAATTTAGTGCTGACGGTTCCGTTTACCTGATCTGATTTTAATCCACGTCGCTTTGTTAGAGCATAAACGTTTGGCAGCTAATTAAGCTGCAAGATATTGTGATTCCGCTTAGAGCGTCGATGGGAATGCATGTGTTAGTTCGGTATATTGTTTTAAACTTCGATCTTTAAGTATGTGTATTTGATAAACCTTTATCACGACTCTGTCTCCATGTAGAACAAATTCTTATTGTACTGTATCGGTTGCCATAAAAACATGTCAATATTGTTGATATCGATGATAATATGTCGCAAGTGGAATCAGCACATATCAATCATAAATAGCTTAATTCTCTGTAGTGGTTTAGTGATGGTGTATTTGGTAATATATTTTGAGAATACGCGAGGACGTGTATTATGGACGGATGGCCGAATGTTAGAACCATATACGAACAAATTAAGGGATTCAAACATCGATATCGCCAGAAGCCTTAAATCATATCATAGTTGTTAAGTTTTAAACAATGGCGATACCGATGACAAGGACACGTAGACAGTGGCGCCGCGGAGCGGCGGCCGATATGGGTAACTAATCCGTTTGCCGCCTTTTCCGCGGTCGTCTTGGCAGATGAAAAATTAAAAAAGATATAGAGGCTTCTTGAAGCAATTATCGATTGTTAAAACTGTTGTCATAACGTTGTAAATTAATATAATCAGAATAAGCATACTGATTGTACAAAAATACTATTGAGATAATTCATAATACAGGTATTGTATGGAAATATGGACTTTCATTTAACATAAGTATCACCATTTTTTAAGTATCATCATTTCAAGTCAAGATGGAGCATGCAATGTATTGAACATTATTAGGTACCTATAGAAACTTACAAATCTAAATCGGATAAGTATTCCCCTACTGAGTAATAGGCTTTTTTACTAAAAGTGCAATTAGCTTTTTTTTTAATCTGCGGTGTCTTCCAATCTAGATACATATTTTGGCAATTTTTAAAAAATTCTAGGTGTCATTCCGAAAACACTTTTTGAAAGTAAAGCCGTTTTTATAGATTTAGTGTATATGTTGTTTATACTATTACATCGACGGACACTGTTAAAATTAGAAAATTGTTGTTACAGTTATATTAATATTACAATTTAATAATATATTTGCATGTATGCCTGTATATACTTACGGCAATAAAGACGTTATAGTTTGAAGAAAGGTGATCCTATCCTTACAAGGAAATTCCTTTCGAGGTTTCGACTAACCCTTGAGGAATTTAGCTGAAAGTGGGATAAACTAATAAATAAATATGCGCGCAGAAGGTATTTACTGAAATCGCGAAGCGTCTGGTTGACGTAACTGGTGACCGAAGAGCTGGCGACTTCCTCGCACAACGTATCAGCATTGCGATACAGCGAGGAAATGCCGCCAGCATCCTCAGTACTGTGGTAACTAACGTGGTATATATATTAATGCTGGGGTATGCTGCACGAGAGGTACGGGTTTAGAGGTACTGGGAGGAGATCGTAGCTAAAATATAACACTGGAAGCACATATGAAACTAGTATATTTCTTACTGTACTGAAATATGTTTACAATAATCTCTTAAATGATTTACAGAACATGAGATTCCGATGGTGTCGTGAAGAGCAGTCCCTGGAAAACCAATTGTTTCCAGAAGAATGCCAGTTTGACGCATTCTCGAATCATAGTTTAAATTCAATTTGTATACGTTATGATTCTGGACCTACACGGCCAGCCTCATACCGTAACAACCTCTACAGTACAATACCCAAGGCCCAAGGGCCTGATTTAGATTTAATTTCGTTTTAATTATTTAACTTATTGTTATTTAACTATTATTACCGCTTGTACTTTAATAAATTATTTGTAAAATAAACAAATGAAGTTAAAGGGTCAAAGTCACTAGACAATCTGGATATACATGTTATATTTAGTAGGAGTAGGTATTAGGGGTTTTTCTAAACGGATGATAAAATCAAAAATCTGCGAGAATCACTTCACGTGAAGTTAAAACTTCTGGTATATTAAATAAGTGGCAGCTACTCCGGTTACCAGGCGCCACCGAAAATCAGCGCCACAACTTAACGCCCAATCAAAATCAAAATCAAAATCAAACATTTATTCTGCAAATAGGCCACAAGGGCACTTTTACATGTCAAAATATTAATTTACAATAGCTTAATTCGCTGCACCAAGCTGAGTGGCGACCATTTTAGCATAATTATATTAATGATATTTGAGTTTTCCATTGTTTTATTATTATTTTAATTTAGTATATGCAAAATAAACATGTTTTCTTTCTTTCTATAGAATAGACGCTTCCTGTTCAATTGATCTAGATTTTGGTTGCCACAGTCGCATTGTACTGCCGAAATTCCCAAACTGATTCCTACATGAACACAGGCCGTATTTCCCAATAAACCTGCATTTGTGCAACACACCTGAGCCCACACGAGTGCTCAATCTAATATCCTGTACAGTCAACACGAATTTAAACGTCGATTTCGCTAAAACAAACAGGCAATTCGAAACGGCATACAAGTGCACCTACCCTCGACTAAGTGCGTTGAGAGTTAATATGGGTTTGATGCGGCATATAATGGATATTTTAATTTCCGAGAATAAAACGTCTAATTATTACTATTATATAATGGGTATAGGAAGGTCTAATCTTCATCCTAGAGTTTTTTCGGTTGCAAGGAGTCTGGAGTTCACTTTGGCCTAATCACAATATTTGGCGTAGGTAATAAACGAAATCGACTGTCCACCGCGCGATCGCGACATCAATGACACATATAGTCCCTATTCGTCCCGGTACCGCCGCACACCGGGTAGAGTCAGTCCGACCCAGGTCGGGCCTAGCTGAGTTTCTTGCTGGACTCTTCTCAGCTAGGCTAGGTTTAGTGAACCAGCGACAAAACTCCCAGTAGCTCGATTCCACTCACACCTCAGATTCGGTTGAAACCGCTCAACCAATCTCACTGGAGCGCAAACTCTTAGAGTATTCCAGTGATCCAAACCACACGCGTGGTCATGCCGGAGGTTTTCCCCTGGATTTTCCCCAGGCTACTCTCCAACCGCGCACTCCTATCGCTTTATTGGGCCCGGCCTATAAAGCCACAGTTAGGTTCAAAAAAAAATCGAATACCATCTGGGGTTCCGTACCAAGTGAGCGATGCGATCGAAGATCCGGTTCAGCTTGGGCAAAAATACTTTCGGATATAAGAAAGCATTTTTGTGTGGCAGATTAAGCCTCAAGCGATTCTATTGAGTAAAATTTTTTGAGCGGGTTAGATAATTATCTATATATGTTTTTTTTATTTATCTTTTTGTTGTATTTGTAGTGTTAATTTTAGGACAATTTAAAATTCAAAATGGCGGAGAAATGGGGTTTGAAAACGTTAACAAACTCGCATTAGCTGTAGCTCACAGAGCCACTAGTATCACTACATAGTATAAAACAAAGTCGCTTTCTCTGTCCCTATATCCCTATGAATGCTTAAATCTTTAAACCTACACAACGGATTTTGATGCGGTTTTTTTAATAGATAGAGTGATTGAAGAGGAAGGTTTATATGTATAATAACATCCATTAAATAGTGCACCCGTGCGAAGCCGGGGCGGGTCGCTAGTACTATATGTAATAGGGGTGAATTAGGTATCAAACGTTGGTACTTTAACCTTAATCCTCCTACAATATTATAAATGCGAGAGTTTAGATGTTTGAATGTTTAGATGTTTGTTCCTCAATCACGCAAAAACGGATTATGATGAAACTTGGTATACAACGAGCTATAAACTCGCCTGGATTAAAAAAAGAAAGAAAAAGCATTTATTCGTGGCACAGACACAGTAAAAATTAACATAATACCAAAATACAGAAAATAGCCACGAAAACGCCCCAAATCAGCATAGTGCTAGCCATTGGCTAGCGCTGGTCTTCCTTTGGGACCACAAGAAGCCACGAAAGACAAAAAACACTAAAGTCACAAACAACATAACAATTAAATAAATGTGGATTAATATATAGGATACTTTTTATCCAGAAAGTCATGCGTCGAAGGGATGAAATAGGTATTGGAAGTTTACGCGACGAAGTCGCGGGCAGAAGCTAGTGTGTAATAATGTCATGTCCATTCGTCGCCGCTCCCTGCCAGCCCTGGTGCGACACAAATTGAAACGTCTTGTCACGTGTACCGCAAGATGCGAAACACTATTGAGGTTGAACCAAGTAGTCTTCATAATGAGCATCTACATAAATAGGAAAAGTACGATTTGAAACGGGATATTTACCATGTATATTTGTATTTTTGATTTCCCGATATTTTGGCACTGTTGCAAGCGCCATTATCAAGGATTAACTGACGTGCTGCGAGTTTTAGTTGTGGTCTACCCACACACTATAGCGATCTACCCTCTTCCTGGTTCGCTTTTTCGCACAGTGTCACCGTCACTACCACCGTCCGCTGGTAACTAATAAGGCTGGCTGCATTCCCCCGTTGGACGGCTATGCACGAGCCAGCCCTAGTAAATTTGAAATTTGTCCAAAAAGTTTGTGGGCGCTTGAGCTCCAGGGTCCGAGGATTTCGACAGCGAAAGGCACACATATATATTGATCTGAAAGATCGATGTACTAATATATATTAATAGGTACTACACGTGCTGTAACTTTTCCAAGACTAGTAAGATTTACAGCCGATCCTCGGGAGCTCTCACCACCAGAACCACAACCCCACATACCTGGTTATATTATGAAACAGGGACATATCACTACTCAGTATTGCACAAATAATTAAATTAAAGACTCAACAAGCGATACAAATTTTGTAAAGAAATTAAAAAATATGCTCACTGAACTGGCATGTTATAATGTAAACGAATTTCTGCAAAGAAATCACTGACTGTAACATATGCGTACTTACTAACAAATATTAAATACTTGTGTGTCTGTTCAGTTATTTTATTCATGACTTGTAAATGTTTTTATTTTTACCAATAAATAATCTGAATCTGAATCTTAGAGTGTATAATTCATGTCCCAGATTCCATTTCGCAGAATTTACGGTAATAACAAAATTTGGTATGATTTAAAACACACTCAAAAACGAATAATAACACTCAATATTTTTTCTATCCTGCTAACACAGTGAGTCTGATGAATGAGTGCACAGCCAATACAACAGTGCATCACCAATTATATTCGTGCCAATCTACCGTTGGATTGCATGGTATTGTAGTTCGACATCCAATTGTCGGGCCCATGTGCGGAGGAACTTGGGCATAACCGGGTTAAAACATAATATCCAGTTTGAACTAGTGATGACCAGCTCGAGTTTGAATTAAATTCTGACAATATTAAGGATTATCATCCATATTCTGAGGATAAATTTAAAGGTGTATTTATTTATTTATTCTTTATTAAGGAAAATAAACAGCATCAATCACGCATAAAGTTAATAAATTAAGGTAGATCATAAGCCAGTAAAGCTTTCACAAATATATCCACACTTATAAGGAAAATATGTACGAAGTAAAAGAAAAAAAAAACATCAAATTAATCGTTTTTGAGTTGTAGCTTCCAAACATCAATTAAAAATCTTAAAGTCTTAAACAACATAAAATAACAGCATGTTTCATACCTATTTTATAAGAAAGATTGTAACTTGTGTCACTACAAACTGAAATTACTCAATTAAATATATAAAAAAAATGTGTATGTATATATTATTATGAAAGGTTTTTTTTCTATTTCTAACACAAGCTTCTAATGTTACAGCTCAATTGTACACGACTTAAGTTATAACATAATTTTAGGATAGACCGTTGCATCGCATCTCCCTATGTATATAAACAGTTACTAATCACGTATGTGAAGTCTCCAACCCGCACTGGCACAAGCCGCGGATGAGTCGGTTGAATTGTGGGACTTACTGCCCATTTCCTCCCATTCATGAGGCTTGTGCCTAGTGTGGGAAAATCTAAGCTGAGCATAACAGTCCAGGCGTATATAATATCGATTCAAACATTTCAAACTGGCGCTAGCAGTTCTATTGAGATATATTATATTAATAGACATGCCGCTCTTAGTGAGTTCAGACGAGCAATTGTAAACTTTCTGAATGAATGTAATTATTAGGGTCATTGTCAGTTGCAAAAACAAAAGTTGTCCCTTCGGTGGTCAATAGTTAACGGTTTATGTGCGTGTAAGCTATGTTTTTAGTAGTAGTAGTGGATTTATAGTAACGGAGATACTGTTTATGCGGGTTACTGGACCAATCCAAAATTAAGCTTTGTAGCCCTTAACTTTTGATATGTCCACCGAAAAGACGCGAACCTAAATCTGACAATGACCCATTATAGCGATAATGAATATTTAAATAATGTTAATATTAATAACTAAATGTTGTATTCTCATTTTTTATTGTAGTGATTGTATTACTTAATCAACTATATTTTAATATTGACATTCTTGACATTGATCTTTGTTGTAAAAATAAAACCCTGTAATTAAATAATTTGTTTTTAACCATAAATAAAATATTTGCATGCCTACTTTATAAGGTATTGACATTATATGGACGCTATTTATCATTTACCTCACCATCTTCATATGTACATAATGTTAAGCAAATAAATATATTTCATTTCATTTCATTTATAACCAAAACTTGCTCCATGGACACTATTGCTTTGTCTTAAGTTCGAAAAATAATGCAATACAATACAATACAATACAAATACTCTTTATTGCACACCTCAATCAAAGGATACAGTACAGTACAAAAAACACAATGAGAAGAGGCAAACAACAGGCGGTCTTATCGCTAAAGAGCGATTTCTTCCAGACAACCTTAGGGTAGCGGAAATCTAAACAGAACGATATAATGCAATGGAACCACACCACATATGTTACCAAAATGTAAATTATTTCACGTTGACCGATTTCTGGGCCAGACAATGTTAATAGCTCTTACTCTCAGTGTGTTTCAAACAGTTATAGGTTACAATAATATTTTTAACTTTAAAAAAGCCGATATAAATTCCACAAGTGGAATTGAATATTGACCAATATAAGTCTCTTAGCAACCATGAGAAGCAAATTCTAATTGTGATTCGGAAATTAGGCATTCATACTTACTGAGGAACATCTCCGTGACAACTTTGACGACCGATTTAGCCTAGTGGGTAGTGCATCTGCCTGTGAAGCTGACGGTCCTGGGTTCGAATCCCGGTCAGGGCAAATATTTGTGTGATGAGCATGAATATTTGTTCCTGAGTCTTGGATGTTTTCTATGTATTTAAGTATTTATATCTATTAAATATATCGTCGTCTAGTACCCATAACACAAGCCTTCTTGAGCTTACTGTGGGGCTAGTTCGATTTGTGTAAGATTGTCCTCTAATATTTATTTATTTATTTTATTATTTATAACTTGTGACCTGTGTCTTCTTCATCAGTTTCACTTCACAATACAGAATTTATTGGTGAAAGGTAAAAGTGAAAATCACAGAACTACTATATAAACACTGAAATTGTCATAAACTGCTATATTATTTATTTGAGTTCAATCAATTCACTGTGGATCTCGTCGGCAGATCTTCCCAAAAATTAAATGGGACCAACTTGTGGGTACCTCTCAAACAAAAAATAAACATCACTCGATCTAAAACTCGAGTCGCGAATATAGTGTCGCCCCATCACTACTCTAAACGAACGGGAATGGCCCTATAATCCTGTATTGCGTATTTATCGCCATTTTGTGCGTCCATGTGCCGTATTAGCGTATATTGTGAACATACACCTGTGACATACATAAGGGGTGGGACATATCGTGCAGCAGAGAGCGTAAGGCGTGAATACACTTTCTGAAAATGAGACAGGATCATAAAATTATACGATTTTGTTTAGAATACTCTTGAGTTTCAAATGTATGAAGATATATATCCACGTTTTTAAAGTCGAATATAACTTGACATATTTTGAAACGGTGGGATAGTGTGTGTCTAGACTTGATCTTAAAGTTTGAGTGACCGTGTTTCAAACATTAAATTCGGTGCAAATCTATACATATAATAAAGCTGTAGAGGTTCGAAAATCTGTACATTGAAGATATTAGCAAAAAAATCGATTGAGGGGTCTTAGAATCGATAACAGAACACATTTCAACAGTTTTTAAAATTTGTGTCTGTTTGTCTGTCTGTTTATTTGTCTCACCATCACGCGAAAACTAGCCAATAGATTTCGGTACAACCTTCACTAATAAGTTTAATGGATCTTCGGACAGGTTATATGCTATAAAAATCATACAGATTGGGGATGGAAGGGGGTGAAAAGAGGGGTTAAACTTTGTATGACAAGTCCTTTAATTAATGACTTAAAGGCTTGAAAATTGGTAAGTATATAATTGGAAGCAAACTTAAAAGAATCCCATTCAAAAATTGTACAATAAATAGATAATATGTGAAAAAATGGAGGGTAAAAAAGGGTACTAGAGACAAATAACCAAAAATCCCTCAACCCATACTAACTGTTTGAAATGAGAGATTTAATTATGTTAGTCAGTCGCTGTCAACATTGGCTATCTGCCTCCGTCTACCTAAAATTGATATGTCTTCAGTGGTCATCTAGAACGTTGTTAGAGTGGTCGAGTGTGATAACGGCCTTATCTGAGGGCCTACAAAATCCCACTAATTCCCACTATTCCCACTAATTTTATAAATGTGAAAGTTCGGATGTTTAGATGTTTGTTCTCTATCGCGACAAAACGGCTAAACAGATTATGATGAAACTTGGTATGTAATGAGTTCATAGCCTGGATAAACGCATAGGATAATTTTTATCCCTTCATCGTCCTTAAAAATAAATTCGGAGTCGGAATTTGAATCTATGAACCAGCTTCGCGGTAGCCTCTCAGAGTCTTGTAGATATTGCAATGCCCGCTGACGTACGAAAATTCGTCTCAGATGAACCTGTGTAAGTCTGAGCTCCAAATATACACATAGTTGTCACAAATCGTAGGGTCAAGATACAATAAGGAAGTATCGTGAGACGAGTCTAGACAGTAGTAAATATCACGATATTTGACGTTTGGCGTGTCAGAGACGTGCCATTATACAGATGACATTCGGCAAAGTCGAATCGAAACTAAGGAAGATTATTTCGTATTTGCACAAATTAATAATTTGAGTCTTATAGTGGCTAAGATAACGTAGGTATTTGCATGTAAAGTTGTTATTTTTACCATAGTAGTTATAAACTGAGTAATGTCGCTACCAATTGATTATGATAAGAATATTTTTTTTGAGCCTGACTGTGTCTTTATAGGCCGGGACCAATAAATTAATAGGAATGCGCGGTTGGAGAGTGGCCTGGGGACAATCCAGGGGAAACCTCCGACACGACCACGCGGGCGGTTTAAACACTGGAATACTCTTAAGAGTGTGCGCTCCAGTGATTGGTTGAGCGGCTTCAACCAAATCTGAGGTGTAGGAGGAATCGAACTACTGGGAGTTTTGTCGCTGTTTTACTAAACCAAGCCTAGCTGAAAGGTATGCAGCGAAAGCGGGTATACGAATAGGGATTATATGTGTCCGTGTTGTCGCGATCGTGCGGTGAACGTCCCTGCCGGCGGGGTAATTTTGTGTCTGTCCTAAGGACCCATAGAAACTATTACAAATCTATTTGGTTACTTTAGGTTAGTTTATCCAAAATACTAATTTAATGTGGGTAACATGAAAACAGTGATTACCTAGATGATTAGTTATAAACAATCAAATCACTGGGAGGTACAAGTAGTAGGTATATGAACAGGTTTGTCCTATGGTCGTCCAGTGTCCACCTAAATTCGGTCTTCAGCTGTCCGCCGGTTTTATCAGGCTTTGTTTCGAGTTTCTTGGAATTAGGAGGTACATGGGAGATATTGAGCGATTTTAAATTTTAGGTTCTTAGAAAAGAAAATAAAAGTCAATCATCCTAGCTTGAAATTGTAGAAAGTGGCTACTTAGAAGGAGGAAAGTAACTTTAGGCAGCATTCTACTTCTCTGTCGTCGGACTTACACACTTTTTTAAAAAATATAATTTTAAAACGATAATGTAGGTACTTAAAAACATTACTATTGTTTTAAGCATTAACATCGGCTAACGAAAATTATAAATTGAAGTTAAGGAAGCGTAAGTCTTTTTGGTAGATGTCACTCTGCGTATCGTATGCCTCCCCAGGCTTTGTAAGAGAGAACTGGTTGAAGGACTTGGTAACCGAGTGTGATTATTTGTTGTGAGACAGCTCAGTTAAAGCGATTGGCTGCGTATGTCAGGATGTCACAAGTTCGATCTGACTTACTTAGCCACTACCTATTACTAACATTCATACATACGTATCTTTATATAGGTATTGATAAATCATACCCATTTTGTTTCATTATCCGCCTATTACATCCTACTTAAGGACACACGCTTCCTTTCATGAACAAGAGGGCCCATTTCACTTGATAATAATTATGTTTATATAAATTAGAAACTTTGTAAGGTTGTAACTTTAAAACGTAAAAACGTTGGAGTAAATTTTAAGTGAGTCACTCAAAGTTAAGTAGTTTATAACCTAACCGGCATTTATCTACCAAGGGCAAGGAATAGTCAGTAGAAGTTCACGCGAACGAAGTCGCGGGCAAAAGCTAGTTTACTAATAAAATCTAACCACCTTATTCATAAAACTTAACAAAGCTCTGCTAACTAAAATTTCTGTTGTCACTGTCTCACAAGCACACATCTCAAAGTGACAGATAAGGGCAAACAAACTTTAGCAGCTAGTTAACTAATATAGGTTTGATGTAATTTTAATTCTCTCTAAATTTGTAATTCGCTCATAGTACTGCGTATATAATAAAGACAGCATATCGTCCGGGATAGTGCAAAACCGCGTAACTAGCACTGGTAAATACTGCGTTAGATACGCAACTTTACGTTCGTTAGCGGAATGTCTTAATTTGGCTACATTTGTTAGATAGATTAACTAATGCCATCAGTTACGCGGATTTGCCCTCCGGGTGTTGTGTAGATAGATACGCAGTATTTACCAGTGCTAGCTACGCTATATTGCACTATCCTAGACGATATTAATAATCAAGTTTACTCTAAATAAATGATACATATTAGCCGTTTGTACAGATTTTCTTACTTACTTATTTTCAAATTAAGTACCCAACTAGCAAAATTGAGTCATATAATGGTTGCTGCAACGTAACATATTTAGCATTAGCTCCTGTAACTAGTCATATAGACGTAAATATCACATTTATACCACGCGAAAGGGGCCCAAATTACTCAGCGTTTTAGTCATATAAGAGTGGTTTAGGTGCAATATAAGTTGCTACGGTCTCATAATTATCACCGACGTGACTGTCTTATAACGGATTAGCTCTATACTTGCAACTTATACGGCTTTTATGAGACTTTTGCTCCTGACACTAAATATCTAAGCTTAGAAATTCCTGAAAAATGTCGCCTTGAGTACAGAAAAAAAAATTAAATAAATATGTATACAAATGTTGCTTGATTAATACTAAGTACCTAATTAAAGAATTTGTTTAGTTTTCTTTTACTAACAAAACTTTAATGACTTAAAATTGAATGTTTCTCAACACTTTTTTTAATTCATAAAGGACGTGTACGAATAAGGTTAATAGTCTTAAGAGTCCACAATTCTGTTAGTTCGTCGACCTACTGCATACCAAAAACATTGTTACGTTAGATGCGATTAAGAAACTCGCTATCCCTCTTTAATGTATTTGTTCATCCCGCTCAGCCACTAGAAAAGTTTCCAAATCTGTTAGGTTTCGAAGTTGGTTGGAGAGCTGTATGTTTTGCATGCGAAATGCATAATATTGCATAATATGCTCGTAAAGAGTCCATGAGGTTGGGGGATGCAGCCTAGCTGTCCTCAGTCACACCGCCGCCGTGTTCGAACCTATTGGAGGTGGCATATGTACCTGCTTGCCGTTTAGAAGTAATCGGTATTACGTACTTGTCATAGATTTAAACTTACTTAGAAACGGTTTGTTTATATTCTTTTGTATTGTCTTTATGTCACTTGCTAAAAACATATCAACCATTAAACAACACTATCAGCCACTAAACTCTGTTATCATTATATATCATAGGTATTTACTAGATCCTTTTAATAAAACCAGGGACCAAACCGGTATTTTTTAAAAACCCTGAATTAGCCCAATATTTTGGATTATTTTTTGCTTTTCATGTAGGGCTGAATCATGTATTTAGGTAACAACGTCGTATTATTAGATTGTCCCATTAAAAACGAAATAATGAACCAGTGACCGTAATAATACCGGTATTTTTCTATGGAGAAAATACCGGTATCCGATCCCTGGTTCAACCCAAACTGACTGTCATTATCAGCCGCTCAAAGTGAGCGAACGTTACGCAGTTTATTGTATTTCCCTACATGTTCACTTTTTCGTTCACATCTAACCGACAATACGTTATTACGCTGAACGAAATATACCGTTTATTTTCACGTTTACACTAGGGCTCATAGTGAGCCTGCATTGCATTTAGTGTAGGACGTAGGTAAATAATATGTGATAATCCACATCAAAAGGGACCTTATGGCGACAGGCGCTTACGTTGCACCTATTCACTATTGTATTGGAATAGCGGCAATAAAGGCGTAAGTGCCGGCCGCCATAAGGTCCCTTTCAATATGGATTATCACATATATTGCATTTAATGTAGTTAAATAATATATTGATTTAACCCTTAACTAGCTACGTCCTGTTTCTGACATACAAACACCTACGTGCGGTCTATGTCAGATACACCGTCAATAAATGTCAAAGTGACAGATAAAGGCATTTTTAACGGCATTTTAGATAAAACAGGCGGTTAAATAAGGCCTTAAGTTTGTTCAAACACAACGGTGTGATAACCGACCGTTTAGAATTTGCGAGGCGGCCTAAATATCCAGTAGGGGGAAGGAGGAACACGACCCCCATCCTTAAGTTATTATCGCCTAGATCATCATTATGCGCCGGGGGCATTTTTACCGACTGCGCCGAGTAAGGAAGTTTATGTTTAAGTGTGTCGTTAGAGCTATAAAATATGTTTTTCACACCTGCTATTCAGAAAAGAGTCATTGTTGCCCTCAAATGAGGGATCAAAGTCGTACTTGTCTTCCCTCTTTGAGGACAACAAGGACTCTTTTCCTCATATAAAGTGTTAAAAGCAGTAAGTGCCACTGCCACTCGATAGCACAATTATTTTAAAGATATTTCATGTTTTTAGAAGCGGACCATAGGCGGTGTGAAATGCAGTATAATATGTCACGCGGTAGCAAAAATATTTCCGTCTTGGGCGTAAACACTTGAATCCCTCACTATACGCTCAAGATTTTTCGACTTTAGAACCCTTTGCTACACTCAGGATTCTATCGCAGAATCTTTCGGTGCACTCAGGATTCAATATACCGCCCTCGCCGTAGATACATATGTTATTTTGATTCCTTGAGACACAATTAATCTACTATTACACACACTATTCTTAATTCATACCAAATTCATTTCTCTAATCTTATGTGACATGTATATTGTTTTAACCTGTTATTGTGTACAATAAAGTGCTTACATACATACATACATACTATTAACTGACCTAGGCGGACGTTGCTTAACCTCGTATACACGCGGTACGCGGGCGCCGCTGAGCCACGAGCGCTCCATTTCATTTAAAGTAGCACTGAGAGAATTATATTCCTTAAAGTAATTCTTTAGCAATTGGAACCCCAGTGCAGTGTTTCGTATCGCAGAACTTTTAATTCAATCGTCCTTGGGTTACGAAGTGTCTGCAATATTCAATGCTAGTTTCATTGCAATTAGAAGTTAGAGTCTAGCTAGCTCGAATGAATTTTAATATCAATTGGTACGAGAAAATGAGCCCTTTACAGCAGTTTTCTAAAACACTATTTGGATTTTTAAGTATTAAATATTTATGGACAATAAATATTCATGGACAATCTTACACAAATCAACCTAGTCCCAAACTAAGCAAAGCTTGTACTATGGGTACCAAGTGACGATATACATACTTATATAGATAGATAGATAATTAAATACATAGAAAACATCCAAGACTCAGGTACAAATATTTGTGTTCATCACACAAATACATGCCCTGACCGGTATTCGAACCCGGGACCTCCAGCTTCGAAGGCAGGGTCACTACCAACTAGGCTAAAGCGGTCGTCGAATTATAAACTCTTTAGTGCTTATTAAATGGAATAAAGGAACTTTATTCTGCAAGTAGGCCGCAAAGGCACTTTTACAAGTCAAAAACTACTAGCGTTTCTCATGAGACCACTGCCGAGAAGAAACGCCAAAAGAAACTCGACAGTCAATGGTTTTCTCTTCAAAAATATGCTTATTACAATGATACTACTTAACCTACTTAAGTAAATCTAAGTGGTAAACAACAAAAGAGAATTGAAAGAAAAAGGAAAATAACAATAGGTATTTACAATTGTAGTTCCACAAGAAAACATGTCGAATCGTTTGATGGAAAACATATCAAACGATTCGACATGTTTTCTTGTGGAACTACAATTGTAAATTTTTGCAAAAACTGTGTCAACTAGATATGAAAATATTATACATGACTCTACGCTATTTAGGCATTTGGTACACTTTAATATTAAAATACCCACTTGCATCCCGCAACTTTCTGAATCTAAAAACTTCCAAATTAGGCATGTTCCTTTTAGTTTTAAAATGTAATCATAATAAAGATGTAATTATCCCATTACCTACATTAAATGTGTATACAATTATCCCGACAAGTTCCCGCTAAACAAGTTTCGAAATAAAACAGCTTAGAGCTAGATTCAGAATACATTAATTCAATTTTCATCTCGCATGTATTTTATGCTAAATCCTTGTCTTACACCTCAGTTTCGTGTGGGGCCACTAACTGAGCGAGTGGAGTTTGCTGAACAAGTTAGTTATAGGGCTAAATCTGCGGGTAGAGTTCGGTAAATATCAGCACGGAAGAGGATAAAATGTGACGTCTTCGTCACCGAAATGTTGTAGGCTAGCAAAAAGACATCTAAATTTAGAATAAAGGAAAAATTGAAAAATTTAGGCACCGAGCAGGATTCGAACCTGCGACCTCCCGGCACTCGCGGCCAGTCGCTCTAGCCAACTGAGCTATAGGTGCAATCACTACCCAGTTCCAAATTCATCAACCATTCCTTCGTATCAAGCAGTACCGCTGCTAACGTAAACTATATTTTTATACAAACGCCTTAAGGGAGGCGTACAGCGACATCTACCAGAAGACGCATGCTTCATTAACGGCACTAACGTCTCAAATTATATTGAGAATCGTCAGTTGCGATGCGCCATCCCATACCTAAATTTAGAATAAAGGAAAAATTGAAAAAATCTTACCTTACCTCCCTTAAGGCGTTTGTATAAAAATATAAAAAAAGACATCTGTAATGTAACGCCAGCTTTATCCTAGAGTCATCCTCTTCTCTCAATATTAAGCAGTGATTTCACAAGTAAGGAAAAACATTTTTAACTGACGGCCGGGATCGGCGCATGTCTTACTAGACCCTATCCCGTTGTCTACCGGTCCCTGGGATCCCCGGGCTCATTACAAAAGGATGCTATTGTTTTTTATTTTTCGCCAGGAGACGACGGCTTAACGGAACTTAATCACATGCAATTAAATTATTTCAAATAATTATTCCAACTACTTATCCACTGTGCACTTAAAATAATACTTGTGGACAATAAATAAATAAATACTTGTGGACAACCTTACACAAATCAACCTAGTCCCAAACTAAGCAAAGCTTTGTACTATGAATACTAGGCGACGATATACATACTTATATAGATATATAGATACTTAAATACATAGAAAACATCCAAGACTCAGGAACAAATATTCGAGCTCATCACACAAATAAATGCCCTGACCGGGATTCGAACCCGGGACCTCCAGCTTCGTAGGCAGGGTTACTACCAACTAGGCTAAAGCGGTCGTCGTAATGATTGAATCTACTTATTATTTATCGTATGGCAATTTTGTTGCACCTTTTAGCACCACCCATGGTTCACGTGTAGGATATAACGGCGGGTACTCCCTACGAACGTAGTGCAACTTTGACCCCCTGCCCGACCAATAGTTGTACGCGATTAGGCCTCGTTTACTTTAATAATGAAAAATGTAGGTAATAGTGACCTAATCTAAATTTACAACGTGTTTTATCTGAACAAGATATAATATTTTTATTATACATATTATACTTATGCCTTCGGATAACTTTTATCGACGACCGGTTTAGCCTAGTGGGTAGTGCACCTGCCTGTGAAGCTGACGGTCCTGGGTTCGAATCCCGGTCAGGGCAAATATTTGTGTGATGAGCATGAATATTTGTTTCTGAGTCTTGGATGTTTTCTATGTATTTAAGTATTAATATCTATTAAATATAACGTCGTCTAGTACCCATAACACAAGCCTTCTTGAGCTTACTGTGGGGCTAGTTCGATTTGTGTAAGATTGTCTTCTAATATTTATTATTTATTTATTTTATAGTGCACAGCGACATATATCGCCGATTGAGAACCAAAACTCACCAGCAAATCTCTTACTACTCTCAGAAAAATCGAAAAAACTAGTCAGGTTAAAAAAAAAGATTATGGTCTTTACTTTAAGAAGGTATTTTTTATTTAATGAGCTTTTGTTGTCAACCGAAGACATACAACAACGCCCGTTTCGTGGCCCGATTTAAGCCGTTACTTACACAACAGATGACACAGTGAGAAAATTTCATCTGTTCGCATTGTTGAAACTCGTTGTATAAAGTTAATTCTAAATACATAGTACAATTACGTGTTGATGTAACCAGTTTTGAGTGGAATATTATTTTCGCTTCTCATGCTCGAAAAGTGTGTCATATTAAACCCGTCAAGCGGGGCTAAAGTAGTACATTTAACCTTTAGGGAAAACATGAATACATATTTATGTTTTACAAAACATTCAATTTAGACCAATCACCTTCACTTATTAAATCCACCAATCACAAAACACTAATTTAACTCTTTAAAAAATATTTGGTATTGAGTGTTAACCAACCAGAATACAGCTTTACTAAAATCGAATCGAAAGAGTCTAAAGATTAAGTTTGTAGTATTTCACAATAATTAAAAAAGTGATTAATTCGTTCGAGCAACGCTTTGAAGCGCATGGAAGGTGAGTTAGCTTTTTTTGCGCCTGAATGTTGCGCGCGAACCGCGGTGTCTATGTTTTGTGTGTCAAAGCTGTTTAAAAAAAAAAACATTCGCCGAGGGGTTTATTGCTAATTTTGGATGGCTAACCTTTGTTTATCTACCTATTACATGAAAGAAGATTTCTCAGCAGAAGTCCATGAAAAACGAAAGCTCTTATCAGAAGAGGTAAAAAAGTTGAGAGAAGAGAGTACAAAAGCATTACTGAAAAACAACCTAATTGTTATCCTGAAAGATGGACCTGACCGGCTCCCAGGAAATAAACAGAATCAAAATAAATAAATAAATATTAGAGGACAATCTTACACAAATCGAACTATAGCCCCACAGTAAGCTCAAGAAGGCTTGTGTTGTGGGTACTAGACGACGATATATTTAATAGATATAAATACTTAAATACATAGAATACATCCAAGACTCAGAAACAAATATTCATGCTCATCACACAAATATTTGCCCTGACCGGGATTCGAACCCAGGACGTCACCTTCACAGGCAGGTGCACTACCCACTAGGCTAAACCGGTCGTCAATAAACGAACAATGTCAGAATCACCAGATACCCCAAAAACGTCGTCCAGCAAGCAGGCACGTATCCAGACTTTAGGTTCGGGGGGCAAACATTGAAACAACTATGTGAACTGTGTAAAAATCGCTGTAATCACTGTAAACAGACGGCTAAAAACGTTTTTGGGGGATAAATCCCAACTAACCCCCTTTGGATACGTGCCTGCCAGCAAGGAAGTGACCAGCAGAACAGGAAAATAAAACCGTCACAAACAGGACACTAACATCATACTGGACTCCTAGGTTTACGTCACCCCGAATCCCGAAAACCAGTCTAGATCTAGACTACCAAGCAATCAAAATCGGGACCTCTCACAATCAGCGGGGTAATCACGTAACTTATTTAGTACCGTTAGGCAGATTTTAATGTCAAATTTTAATTGTCAGCTCATACATTTATACTTCAAAATTGACAGTAAAATCTATCTACCGTTAGTACATAAAGTTACGTGATTCGCCTGCAGCTATACGAGTTTGCCAGTTTTGCCAACTACTATGAACCAAGGCGAACGAGACCAAAGGAACTAAAAAAATATCAAAGGAACTTGCTAAAGAACGAAAACGAAACCTCAAGATATCTAGAGGCTGGAATGATTGCCACGAAGATCTATGCAACCAGCACGAAGACGACTCAGTTCAGGAACTTACTTACATTAATAGCCTATTGACTGTCCCACTGCTGGGCAAAGGCCCCCATGTTTTCCAGTTCTCCCTATTGAGCACTTCTTCCTCCCAATTGCTGGCAAATGCATCCAGATCATCCCGCCATCTTCGTCTGGGCCTGCCCCGTCTGCGTCGTCCATCGTGTGGCACCCACTTGGTGGCTACATTAGCCCACCTATCTGGATGCATGCGACAGACGTGGCCGGCCCAGTCCCACTTGGGTCTGGCAGTTTTTTACCTACGTCAGCAATGCGTGTTTTAGAGCGCAGTGTAGTGTTTCGGACACGATCCGTCCTTTTGACACCCAAAATGCTGCGCTCCATAGCGCGCTGGCAAACCTTCAATTTGGATTTCTGGAATATTATGATAAAATAATTTCAGCGATAGAGAACAGCTTACAAGCGGCTCTTAAAGACGAGACGCATACAAACAAACAATGTAGCGTTATTTCGGACCGCACGAAAAAATTAATTGATCGGAGAAGGGAACTACAAAATCGCAAACTTAAATCACGAGAAATAAAAAACGAACTAAGGGCCCTGTATATGCTTATAAGTAAATAACTGGACTATAAGAATTATCGATAACGCACCATAATAAAATATCTAGAGTCATCAATTAGTTTAAAGAGAGCTTAAATCCCATAAAACCTGGATTTTTCTGAACTTTGTAAGTCGCTTATATTGTGAGAAATAAAAAAAAATAAAAAATAATTGTGGACAATTTTACACAAATCGACCTAGTCCCAAACTAAGCAAAGCTTGTACTATATGTACTAGGCGACGATATACATACTTATATAGGTATAGATAAATATATACTTAAATACATAGAAATCATCCAAGACTCAGGAACAAATATTCGTGTTCATCACACAAATAAATGCCCTGACCGGGATTCGAACTCAGGACCTCCAGCTTCGTAGGCAGGGTCACTACCAACGAGGCTAAAGCGGCCGTCAAAAAATAATATTTTTATTTTTATTTATTATTTATTTTACTATGTAGGCCTAGAATGAACAGTGTATAAATAAATATAATTCTTCGTAATGATATGCAACGAGTTTACATACTCTGTACCTATAGGTACAAGTAACAGTCTATATTAGAACTGGTCTATTGGTGGATCTTCCATTTGCTGAGCATTATATCCTAAAGGAAATCCACAATAATTCTAGGTGTTCAGCGTAGCAAAAGAGACGTAAATTTCAATAGCTAGTCCTAGGCCGGTAAGCCGCGGTGTAAATCTCTCTGGCGCATAATATCGCGCCATTATGGCCGCTGCTAGGGACGCTGCACTCCAGAAAACATGTACATTCATACAAAGCAGCAGGAATTAGGTGTTCTGAGGCCAAACTTATTGTACAGGCCTAACGTTTACAGGATAGGGGTTGTGATCCAAGATCTAGTGAGTATCAGTCTGTCGTTCAACGTAAGTAGCTCATTTTTGCATTGCGGGAGCGCGGCGAGTCTTTGGGTCGTTTGAACCAGGTACAAGGCAAAACGTTCCTTTAAATGTTTAAAAAAAAAAAAAAAATTTAGAACTATTTATTTCATTAAAAAAGTACATATTTTTCTTCTTTGTGTTGCAAAATCTCTAATATTTGAGATTATGTGCGCAGTCACTCCGCTCTCTTTGTAATCTAAATCTATAGTTTACACTGTTGTTGGTACGTACCTATTTATAAACACTGCTATTAACTACGGTTGTTTGTGCATAGTTTGCAAGTATATTCCCCAGCATATTTCCCCTTGGAAAATATTCCTTTAATATTTATTTATTTTTATTTTTTTTTTGTGTCCTTTGTTGCTACAAAATAGTGAAATCAATATTTTTGACCGGGCAAATATGGTTTCGCATCTACAGGCTCTACAGGTCCCATTTCTCAAGCGATTCTCGGGAAAATTTATGAGCAGGTTCGATAATTTTAGGGATTTTTTTGATTAAATGTTTTTTTTCTGTAATAGTGGAGTTAAAAACTAGCTTACGGTTCCGTTTTCTAAGTCTTACCCTTAACTGAAATGCATGCAATTGGGCACAGCCCTAGCTCTAATAGCTACTACTAGCTTCCGCCTTAGGCGCCGGCTGCATTGAGATCTTTACAAATAGACTCGGATATACTCAGGATTGATAACCGGCCTGCACTGCTCGTAGTGTCATATAGCTCTGATAGAAAATCACTGATTAACAAGTTATTGTTTTCTCAAACATGCAATGAAATATTGACGTTATGTTCATTAAAACAGGCTGCGAATTGCAGTAGAATCCGCTCAATAGCGACTCCGCATATAACATTTGACCGCTTTTAACGACTTCGAAATCACCACACATTAGATTTCATACCAAACATTTTCAAAGTAAATCAGTCCGTTTCGTGCGACGTAATATCACCGGTCCCTTGACTGTTATTTTTATGTTATGCAAACGCTACAAAATTTTAACGTGCGAAATGATGATTTATACAAATACAAATACAAATAGTTTATTTACAAAATACAAATAGTTTATTTACAGATAATAAACATGCTCTGGTAGATTAATACTGACCCCCACACTAGGCATGGCCTGTCCCGTGGGGGAGATCTTACGATTTGTTAAACTATGTTTATTTAGCGGCTACATCGGAAAACGGTAACAATTTAAAAAGAAAACTACTTGATACTTATAATTTCCTACATGAGTAGATATTATTTCTCGGTTTTGTAGGTACAGGAAAAATATACACGTGAGGTCAATGTTGTACTACCGCTCCCCCAACATGATCAGTTGTGAGGTTTTCATGACCGCCACTTTGAAGCTCGCGTGATTTCTGGATAAACCCCAGGGATTGTGGGCCTCGTATCTCTAGATGGCCTCGTTAACACTCGGCCATTCACAACTACTCGGCCGGTAATCCCCTATTTCGCGGCTTCTGCACTATCCCGTCGTCTACCGGTCCCTGTGATCCCCGGGATCATAACAAAATAATTGTCGGCTTATATTTTTTTTAATATTTATATTTTTTAAATATTTTTTTGGACAATCTTATACAAATCAACCTAGTCCCAAACTAAGTAAAGCTTGTACTATGGGTACCAAGTGACGATATACATACTTATATAGTTGAATAGATACTTAAATACATAGAAAACATCCAAGACTCAAGAACAAATATTCGTGTTCATCACACAAATACATGCCCTGACCGGGATTCGAACCCGGGACCTCCAGCTTCGAAGGCAGGGTCACTACCAACTAGGCTAAAGCGGTCGTCAATATTGTCTCTCACAACACATTTTCTTTGGCCTAACTCGTTTCTTGCATCCTATAAAATACAAAGCTAAATCACGTTTCATAATAAATACAAAAAACTTCCCGTTTACAATTAAGTGAGAAAACTTTTCAGCTAAATAATATGAGGAAAGAATTCGTAACTTGACTCCCGGAAATGAAATTATAAGAATCCATTTGCATTTTACACGGTACGAATTAACAAGAGCTCACCTTGCTCAGGAAAAATGACAAAAAATCATATGCTTTCAGATGTCGCTTAAGTCGTTTCTTGAGAAAACTGAGTTCAAGGCGGTCATGGTTTTCCTACTCCGAGTTTATGAGAGCATTGTTTCTAACTTTATTATTTTTTAATTTGCTCGAGAGGCGGTTTGGTTTGGTTTCTGTGAGGTGAAATGTATCGGGGTGTATCGTATTGCATAAGAAATAAAGCTTGTTAAGGCTTTATAGGTTTTAAAATGATTTGATTTCAAATTATGACAAAAGTATTAATAATACCAATAAAGTTATTAAAGGATACTATGATTTTGTTAAAGTTTTAGATAGTAAAACCTTTTTTTGGTTTTATCGTGTGTAGTAGAATTTAAGCGGAAAAAACAAGTTTTTAGCTTGAAAATGGTCGATTTGGAGTGATGTTTGAAACGATATTTCTTAATGAATAATCCAAAAAATACGTTTAAAGTTTATGACATAAGGTAGCAATAGTCCTGTTCTGGATAGTAAGTAACATTGAGAAAATGTCAACATACATGTTAATTGAAACAGAAAATGGCATAAATAGATGAGCGTTTTTAACTGATAAGGACCCTTAAACAATTAAGTTTCTTGCTCTTCTGTGAGGTCGTCAGGTGACAGTAGGGCTGGCTCGTTCCTTACACAGTGAATTTGCATTGCCATCCAATGGCCAGCCCTACCCTGCCTATTGATTACTATGGATTTTTAGGTAAGTATACTTATCTGTCGTGCCATGCTTTTACATACACTAACGCGGTGTCCTATGAGGGCGAAATCCTCGCGAACGAAGCGAAGCGGCGCGGCGCGACGCGGCTCGAAAGAAACAAACAGTCGACGCTCTATTGAAGTGTGTGTGTGTGTAATACAGGCGCGGTGTGCGGGCGGCGCGGCGCGGGGCGGCGCGAAGCGAACGCGATCAATGAGGGCTATCGCGTATGAATTCGCCGCTAGAGGCGCTAGTGTAGCGTGGGGTCTCCGAAATGTCAAATGTCACTCTTTGTGGTTGCGCTACGCGGGTTAATATCTAATTGGAACAATATGGTGACTATTTTTCAGTACCTGAGCTTGATTATGGCAAATATGAGTTAAGGGTCAATGACTGTCAGGGCTTTGAGACAGTTTTGTCTTTCGGAAACTTATTTCCTCCTTTTATCCGAACAAAACGGGACCGCGCTACAATGCGGTGTGTTCGATATTTTTACGGTACGGTTTTAAGGTATTGAATATGATTTAAATGTAAACTTCGTTCTTATTTCCATAATAATCAATAACAATTTTTGACAGTTGGACCTTACACGACAGTGGCGCCAACTGGTGAGCACGAAAACGATAGCCCCCATTGGTTTGATATTTTCGCGCGCATGCGACAAAAACTCCCAGTAGCTCGATTCCACTCACACCTCAGATTCGGTTGAAACCGCTTAACCAATCTCACTGGAGCGCAAACTCTTAGAGTATTCCAGTGTTGCAAACCACACGCGTGGTCGCGCCGGAGATTTTCCCTAGGCTACTCTCCAACCGCGCACTCCTATCGCTTTATTGGGCCCGGCCTATAAAGCCACAGTCAGGTTAAAAAAAAAATCGGCGTCGCGGCCATCCGAGTTGTTTGTTGGGCGATTCGCGCGCACGTAGGGCAAGGCCGCCGCGTCGCGTTCGCGCCGCGCCGTTTCGCTTCGCGTTCGCGCCGCGCCGCTTCGCTTCGCGTTCGCGAGGATTTCGCCCACGTAGGACACGGCCTAAGCATAATATATCTATCTTGCTTTTCTACGTTTATAATAACTGGGAAGCAAGAGGGCGTAAATTGGAATAAATCGCTGGTTAAGCCCGTTGAGCCCGGATCAGCCCAATGGGCTCACGATGTGCCTAACAGATTTTTCAAATAAATAAATGGAGTCTGTTTAATGTTTCCTTGTTTTTGCATTTTTTTATTTATGTATATTTGTTTTGTCCCATCACATCGACTAGACTAGATTGTTCTTTTATTATTAGTTGTTTATTATTAAGGCTCGGTTTTATAAAGATCCGTTAGACCTTATGTCGGTTTGTTATGTCAAGAAATGTACTGAGTTACAGAAATTTGATTTGACATTTGGTTTAACGGATCTTTATAAAACCCGGCCTAAATAAGGTTGTTTTACTAGAATAGGTGTCTATAAGTTAATATATATATGAACACATAACAGACGTAAGAATAGCTCACAGTTTCCAATCTCTGGACTAAGAATACACTCATAATTATTGGGAACTACTTGGAATCTTGACTTTACAGCCCTTTGACAACTTACATGACCACTAGCTATGCCTTTCATCCGTTTTTATATGGAAACTATCAAATGTCATTTGTCACTTTTTGAAAGTTTCCATATAAAAACGGGTGAGTGGTGAGGTGATAGGGGAGGGCGAGTGGGTTTGTGAATAACAGCCTAAGTACCTACCTCAAAACTAAAAGGCCACGATGTATTTATTATCTTAGGCTGGGTTGCACCAAACCGTCTGTAATCGTAAGCCGTGCTCGTCAAAACCTGATTGTATAGAAAGTTTGACAAGTTTCTATGGGATGACAGCTGCCGGCGCCATATTTGACGATGACCGGCCTGAGATGATATGTTGGTGCAACCGACCGGTGTATGTTGAGTTTGTTTTTAGACACAGTCCATAAAAAAGCACAAAAACGTAAATATGATAATAATCTGTTTTAATCTCGATTCTGAACTAACTACTCTCAGGTTTTCAGTTAATTAATTTACACCTTGTTTATTGGAATATGCTGAAACTAGTGCCGAGTACGCCAAATCTTGTGATCCTTCAGGATGCAACTTTAAGTATACTGGGACTAGCGACCCGCCCCGGCTTCGCACGGGTGCACTATATAATGGATGTTATTATACATATAAACCTTCCACTTCAATCACTCTATTAAAAAAAACCGCATCAAAATCCGTTGCGTAGTTTTAAAGATTTAAGCATACATAGGGATATAGGGACAGAGAAAGCGACTTTGTTTTATACTATGTAGTGTGATAATGCTAGGAGGAGGATGCTTGGAACCTGCTGAATTTTATCTATAACCTCCTGAGACCCACCATACAAATAAAAATACAATCGAATTTGAACCTAACAGTTCCGATTACAAATTTGAATTTAATTTTATGTCAAATCAATCAAACCAAAACAAATGCAACTCTATCACTTCAAAATTTAACTTATTTTCCGTTGACCATATTTTGTCCTATATATAGGACGCGGGGTCTTAGGAGGCTAAGTCACCATTAAATCCAAGGCCTTACACATTTCTATTACAGTTTCCCCTCTCGAAATGGGGTCGCGCGAGAAAAATATGACACCAAAACTTAGTGCGACTTCCTCTTTCGCACCCAGGAAGGAAGTTTTGATCACACGTCACAACCAGCGTAATTCGTGATTCGATTAGGTTGACAGAGTTCTAAGATGGGTCGGCGGCGTAGTGAATTAGGACTGAGGCGCACGAAATAGTGGCATTACGTGACTTATGAGTTTGTGCCAGTAGAGGTGTGTCTGGGGACTTGTTTTTAGGGTTCCGTACCCAACGGGTAAAACGGAACCCTATTATTATGACTTCGCTGTCCGTCCGTCCGTCTGTCACTAGGCTATATCTCATGAACCGTGATAGTTAGACTGTTCAAATTTTCACAGATCATGTATTTCTGTTAGTCAGGGTCCTGGCAGAATATCAGCGATGTGGCTACCTGCCGCATCATTATGCTGAGCCAGCGCCCATTCTCTGCCACAACACATGGCTCATATTGTATCACTTTTAGTTTATTTGCTTTCTATTTTTTTTTCTGATTAGTAATCATGTTAGTTCTTAAGGTGCATGTTTCTTTTCTTAATGTATGCCATGTAAATTGTGGGAATGAATAAAGTATTTATCTATCAATCTATCTATCTATCTGTTGCCGCTATAACTACAAAATTCTAAAAAACAGAATAAAAGAAACATTTTAGGGGGCTCCCATACAACAAAAGTGTTTTTTTTTGCCGTTTTATAGATAATGGTACGGAACCCTTCATACGCGAGCCCGAATCGCCTTTGCGCGGATTTTTATTTCAATATATAAATAAATAAATAAATTTATTTAGAACCATACAAACCATACAAAATACGCATAGAAAAAACATGGGATATCCGGCAGATCCCGAACTAGGCTGAGCCTGTATCTCGGGATCTAGCAGTACGCTACACAAATGAGACAGTCATGTAGACATGAAATGAACGGCAAATATTAGAATTTAGACTATTACTACATACTTAATCAGAACTTAAATAATTAATACTAATGTAACACAAATATTATAATATGTGTGTGTGTGTGTGTGTGTGTGTGTGTGTGTGTGTGCGTGCGTGCGTGCGCATGTGTATGTGTGGGCGTTAATATAAGACCATTTTTAAAATTTCTCGTCTTATTAGGGATGAAGAAGAGCTTCCGTGTCATTGTACGTCAGCGACGTAAGCCATTTTTTTAGCATGACACGTAACCTGCCCGCGGTATGCTGTTGTATATTGTGTAGTTTACAAATGTTATTAATGTTATTATACACATGTACGCTGGGGCTTTGCAAAGAGAGATTTAAACGGTGGAAGGGGAACTCTAAAATTCTTTTTCGTAGTAACTGGGCATGGTTCGGAAGTTTAGCTACAAAACCATGGGCATGTGTTGACGCCTTCAGTATGTACAACTGTCTGACTCTCAAGAGGCTTGTTTCTCGATAGAGAGTGTCAGTAGGGAATCGGAATGGCTTTCTCAGTATAACCTTTAATCACGGCACGCTGGCGCTGGGCCCTCTCAGCCAGAAAGCAAATGACTTTTGGCGGCGCTGCCCCAGACTCCAACACAGTATTGTAAGATTGACTGACACAGTATATATGACACAATATATATGACTGGCACAATATAGATGTATGACAAGGGATCGTATTTCATAACTTTTTGTTATTTATTTATTGACTTTGTTAGCTGCAATACTTACCTAATACCCTTCTTGTCACACGAGGTATATGGCGTAACTAACCCCCTTTTTCCGCACCTGCATCGTGCTGGTCATTTATCGCTCTCATAACACCTTATTAACACGCGTATCTTGATGAGGACCAGCGAGCGCATCAAGCCGTTAAAACTTATATTATTAAGAAACAATACCATTTCCTATATTAAGCACGGAAGAGCCCGCAAACACGATTATATCTCTATCTTGCGCTGCAGAAATGAAACTAAGTTACGGCCTATTCCGTTGTCGTACAGCACCGATGCGACACGGAAAAAAATAAAGTAATATACGATAAATAAATAAACATATAAATATTTGTGGATAATCTTACAAAAATCAACCTTAGTCTCAAACTAAGCCAAAGCTTTTACTTTATTGGGTAGGTGCTAGGCGACGATAGACATACTTATGTATATAAATAGATAAGTAAGTACTTAAATATACAGTAAACATCTAACTCTTTAAAAATCGGTACTGTGCCCCAAGGGCCTGTTTTAGATTTAAGTTAGTAGTAATATTATTTAAGTTATTGTTATTTAACTATTATTACCGCGTGTAAATCAATAAAAAAGACCTGTTATTGTAGACTCTTTAAATTGAAATTCGAAGAAAAATTTGCTCAATCTTGTAGTATAACTAGCATGAGGAAATAAAGGCGACGGCCCACATAGAAAGCCAGATGTAGCCGACTGTACTGACAAGTCTAATTATTTTTGTTATACTGATAATGTGCGGCTTAAAACATTTTTCCCATGCAAAGAATGTCAGTCAGATTTACAGTTTACAGATTCCGGTTAACCCGTCGTCTACCGGTCCCTGGGATCCCAGGGATCATAACAAAAGAATGCTATTGTTTATGTTTTTCGCCGCGAGACGACGGCTTGGTACAACGTTATTAGCTCACACATTTACAAATTAAATTATAGAATTATACATTAATTTACATTACAATTCTGATTCATTACTAAGAATACCTGCATGATAAAAAAATAAAAAATATGTATGCATTTGTAAGTAAGGTGAAATTAAGTAGGTAAAATAATGTTACTAATATATTTAGATGGCTGAGTAAAAAATAAAGAGTGTTTCTTTCGCCAACAAACTGTGATGCAGTTTGGCGAAGTTATAATGTAAACGAAAGTAAACTTTTTTGTAAGAAATAAATAAAAATAAAAAATATTACGTTATGGCACATGCATTTCCAAATTAACTGAGTCAATCCAGAAATTCTCTAATTGTATAAGAACATTTATATGTCAGCCGTTTTCTTAATTTGGTAAATTTTATCAATTTGTTTTTATGTATGACATGGCAGAAAAGTAGGTATTTCAAACAAATAACGTCCAAATGGAACAACGTCAAACTGGAAGCGACCCCAGCTCCGTGTGCCAGTGTCACCATAAATTGCGGCCAGTACAAAGAGGCGCGCCGATTGGAAAACTTTCCCGGGAACTTCCCATATTAATTCCCGGCTGTTTATTGTCGACGGATATTACTTGTCAATTAATCTTACGTAATTGCCGTGTAGGTATTGCTAGTTTGTGGTTAGGGGGTTCTTTTCAATTTTCAAAATGACTGACTGTCGAGTTTCTTTCGGCGTTTCTTCTCGGCAGTGGTCTCATGAGAAACGCTAGTAGTTTTTGACTTGTAAAAGTGCCTTTGCGGCCTACTTGCAAATAAATGATTATTTACGAATATATACGATTATATCATGGATAGGGATGTTTGGCAGTGATAGCGTCCCGCACAAGTAATCTAACACAGAAATATTAAAAAATATGTATATATATGTATGTTTTGACGACGGTTTAGCCTAGTGGGTAGTGCACCTGCCTGTAAAGCTGACGGTCCTGGGTTCGAATCCCGGTCAGGGCAAATATTTGTGTGATGAGCATGAATATTTGTTTCTGAGTCTTGGATGTTTTCTATGTATTTAATTATTTATATCTAATAAATATATCGTCGTCTAGTACCCATAACACAAGCCTTCTTGAGCTTACTGTGGGGCTAGTTCGATTTGTGTAAGATTGTCCTCTAATATTTATTTATTTTATTTATTTATTTTATATCTTAATCTCAACTCAATTGCTCAGTTAGCTGGAAGAAATCCCTTACAGGGATAAGCTCGCCTTTGTACATATATGTCAACTGTTCTTGTAATTTATGTTATGTTTTACTCATGTACAATAAAGAATTTTACATACATACATTATTTATATTGTAGCATTTGAATACTGTAGTATTATGATACTGTTATTTTATATACATTGTATATTGTTTTGAAAAAATGACACCTCGCCGAGTTTCTTACGCCGGTTCTTCTCGAGGCAGAGGTTTATTTTATGAACCGGTGGTAGTTTTTTGACATTCATAAGTGCATGTACGTAACATGCCTAAATTGAAGAATAAATGATTTCATTTCATTTCATTTCGTAGTCTAGTACTGGCACGTACTAATTTACGTACCAGCAGTAGGTAGCACAGTCTAGATTGTTCAATATCTTTTAGGGTTCCGTACCCGAAGGGTGCGCACGGAACCCTATTATTGTCACTCACGCGTCCGTCCGTCCGTCGTTTGTCACACAGGTTTTACAGCCAACCCAGTATAAGCGTCTTGGTGACCCAATGCCATACAAATTGTCAAAACTTATTTTTAAAAGGGGGGGCTCCTATACCCCATCGAGAGCTCATCGAGTAGAAAACAGGGACCGATACCGGTAATTTAAAAAAAACCCTGAATTAGCCCGATATTTTGGATTACTTTTTGTTCTTTACGTAGGGCTGAATCACGTATTTAGGTAACAACGCCGTATTATTAGATTGTCCCATTAAAAACGAAATAATGAACCGGTGACCGTAATAATACCGGTATTTTTTTATGGAGAAAATACCGGTATCCGATCCCTGGTAGAAAATACTATATTTTTATTTAAAAATAATTGGAACTATATTTTTTTTATTAAAATTTCCTTGTTTTTCCTATTAAAACAGACTTATTTTTAAGTTGATTCGGAACCCTAAATGTGCTGAGAACGACACGCACTTGGCCGGGCTTTTGTGCAGGGATCTAACAGAGCTCTGGTTCCGGTTCCGTTAAGTCGGAACTTCTGATTGGTTTTAAACATCCGCTTCGGTTCCGGTTCTGTTATTTTTAAAACGGATGTTATATCGGATGTCAAAGCAGCGCAGCGGGGGGAAATGAGCGGCGTACATCAAAAACAAACAGGTTTATACATTAATATTTGCAATTTTTATTTATAATAGACTTAGCTTAGACCAGCCCTGCCCTTAATATCTTATCCATCTATCACTCGGGCTCCGCATCCGGTTCCGCATCCGTTTTCAGTTTC
The DNA here is from genome assembly GCA_963556455.1 of Epiblema foenella. Lineage (NCBI taxonomy): Eukaryota > Metazoa > Arthropoda > Insecta > Lepidoptera > Tortricidae > Epiblema > Epiblema foenella. The sequence goes on from OY747110.1 coordinate 18,986,835, forward strand.
TGCTCCGATTCCGGTTCTGGTTCCGGTATACCGAATTTAAAACATCTGTGCCTTTACCATGACTTTGCATGACCGTATTCGCTAGCGAATGCGTAATCGATTTAGTATGCCGATTCTTAGTTCTATTGCGTAACCGCTAGAGGCGCTGTACTTTTGCCGATACAAATTTTTACGCAGTCGCTAGCGGGTACGGTCATGTAAACTCATGGTAAAGGCACTGGTTCCGCTTCCGGTTCCGATATAACCACATCTGTTACATCCCTGCTTTTGTGTGTCGTATGGATTTAGAAAACACTAGAGTCCAAAGCCTGTAAAAGCTCTCGTAAGTCATATTTACAGAACTCTCAAATATGAAACACGATTTATTTATTTTGCCGCGACTGACAAATGTCTGTTTGTTTACGTGTGCACGTAACTGCTGAACTTTAGAATCACGACCGCCGTTAGTAGACACACAAACAAACAATCACATTAAAGTATGTCATAACATGACGACAGATACCTTAGAATTACGATTTGAAACGGGATATTTACCATATTTGTATTTTTGAGTTCCCGATATTTCGGCACTGTTGCAAGCGCCATTATCAAGGATCAACTGACGTGCTGCGAGTTTTATCGGGAACTCAAAAATACAAATATACATGGTAAATATCCCGTTTCAAATCGTAATTCTAATGTAAATTACCATGTAAGCTTGAAATCTTAGACTGATACCTTAGTTCCAATATTAATATTATCACGGACAATCATCGGGGACGTCCACCGCGCGATCGCAACACTGACACATATAGTCCCTATTCGTCCCGGTACCGCCGTACACCGGGTAGTCAGTCCGACCCAGGTCGGGCCTAACTGAGTTTCTTGCTGGACACTTCTCAACTAGCCTAGGTTTAGGGAAACTCTTAGAGTATTCCAGTGTTCCAAACCACACGCGTGGTCGTGTCGGAGGTTTTCCCCTAAAAGGAAAAATAAATTAGCATTATACTGGGCATCCTATGGCACTGGTCCCACCGCCGGCGAGTAGCGAGTAATCTCATAGTAATTCTACTCGCTTGAGCGAGAAAACGAGTTGAATTACTATGAGAGTACTCGCTGCTCGCCGGCGGTGGGACCGGTGCCTATTGTATGAAATAAGGGATATTTGCCGTCTTTGATGTGAAATATTGCGATTGTATTGTATACATAATTGCCATACAATTTCTTTTTTATTGAAACTTAATCTGTCTAATTTGCTATTTATTGTGATAATTTGATGGTTTTCTATCCATATCGCCACACTATGTTATTAATTGTAACATGAGTCATCACCCTATTGTAAATTAGTGGCACCCTAAGGGTCGGCTGCACCAACATACGATCACAGGCCGGTCATCGTCAAATATGGCGCCGGCAACTGTCATCCCATAGACATTTGGGAGTCCGTTTCTACACAGTAAGACAGTGACTTGAGGGAAGAGCTGTTCTAATTCTACCTCACTTGTTGAAGCAATACTACTGACACGAAGCTATGGTCAACTATTGTGGATCTTTAAACACGACACACGGTCGTCAAACAGGCATAATGCTCACACGCAACGCTAGCTTACAGGGTTAAGCATTATTCCCTAAGCTAAAATCGAGGCGCAATCGCAATCACTTGTCAAACTTTCCACACAATCAGGTTTTAACGAACACCGCTTAAAATTACAGACGGTTTGGTGCAACCCACCCTAACTGATTCAGCTGTGTATGTGACTCTGTGCGCACATAGAAGAGCAATAAAAACCCATATTGTTTCTAGAACATTAAACCCGGCGTAACGTTTCTTAGCGGCCATTGCTTTATGGCCCATTATGGCCGCTGTTGGTCGGTTTTGGCCGGAAATCAAATACCAGATACCGGCCGTTCTATAGACAACTATAGCTTCTACCCGCGACTTCACACTCGTGGAACAGCTGAAGGACTGTTCCTTAATTAAAATTTTAAGTTTAGGGTTCCGTACCCGAAGGGTCCAAACGGAACCCAATGAGGGCTATCGCGTATGAATTCGCCGCTAGGGGCGCTAGTGTAGCGCGAGGTCTCCGAAATGTCAAATGTCACTCTTTGTGGTTGCGCTACGCGGGAACAACAGGGTGACTATTTTGCAATACCTGAGCTTGATTATGGCAAATATGAGTTACGGGTCAATGACTGTCAGTGCTTTGAGACAATTTTGTCTTTCGGAAACTTATGTTCTCCTTTCTTTCCGAACAAAACGGGATTGCGCTACAATGCGGGATGTTTTTTTACGGTACGGTTTTAAGGTATTAAATATGATTTTCACACCTGCTATTCAGAAAAGGGTTATTGTTGCCTTCGAATGAGGGATCAAAGTTGTACTTTTCTTCCCTCATTTGAGGGCAACAATGACTCTTTTAGAAGGTGTGAAAAGCAGTATGTGACACTACAGTACTGTAGTAAAATCATTTGTAAGATATTTCATGTTTTTAGCAGCGGGCCTCATAAACGGTGTGAAAAGCAGTATGTGTCACACGATAGCAAAATTATTTTCGTCTTGGGCGTAAACACTTGAATCCCTCGCTACGCTCAAGATTCTACAATAGAATCCTGAGCGTAGCGAGGACGTCCGTCGATACGTAGCTGGACCTTTGTGGAGTGGGAAGTAGGGAAACAAGTAAACAACCCGGGTATTGCGTAAAGACTGACTTTTATTCAGGAAAGCATACCTTTTATACTTACACTAATTAGACACATGACATTGCATAAAATATAACTCCTCACATCTCCCTTTGTATAGAAAAAAAAAAAAGATGTACGTAAGTGATACATATTTTTTTTTTGTACATATATATATATATATTTATTTTTATAGTAAACATCTATTCAAAGTAGGGCTTAGTTCTATTCTTATGCACTAACATAGATTTTCCATCAACTTCGACCTCCACATTAGGAGATAAATCTTGTATAACTCGATATGGACCCAAATAAAGGTTGTCTAACTTATTTCCTACTTCATTTTTTAATAAAATCTTATCATTTGCCTTATATATTACAGTATTTGTTTTCAAATCATACCTTAACTTTCTCATATTCTTGGATTTGATTAGATTATCTCGTGCTTCTTTCTGACTTAATTGTAGTCTGTATTGTAGTTCTTTGGGGTAACTGTCATGGTTATACAGGGGTTGCACTACGTCCCCCAACAAGTTACTAGGTAGGTTACACTTCCTACCATACACAAGTTCAAACGGGGTATACTTGGTTTCCGTATGTACCGAAGTGTTAAACGAAAAACTCCAAAATGGCAGCCAAGTGCTCCAGGTTTCGGGATGTTTATCTGTTTGAATTCGTAAGAATGCAGCTAAATGTTTATGTGTGTTCTCCAATGCTCCTATGCTTTGATGGTGATACGCTGTAGAGTTTAACTGTTTAATATTAAGTAGTGTACTTACCTCTTTAAAAATGGATGATAGAAACTCCGTACCCCGATCGGAAGCTATCTGCGTGGGAACACCGTACCTGAGAATGAAATTATTTACCAAGGACATTGCTACATCTTTACTTTTTTTTGAAAATAATGGATATACTTCAACAAATTTTGTTAATTCGCATTGTAAAGTGAGTATGTACGAGTAACCGTTGTCGTCGGTCTCTAGAGGGCCAAATAAGTCTAAAAATATTTTTTCGAAAGCATAAGTTGCAGTCGTTGTAATGACCATCGGTTCTTTAATTGCGGTTGCATATTTATTTTTTTGACACTTGTCACAGCGCTTAACAAAATTTCGAATATCATTTTCCATCCCCGGCCAGAAATAATATTTTTTCACATTAGCGTACATTCGCCTCATGCCCGCGTGACCACTGGTGGGCAAGAGGTGAAAGTCATTCAATATTATCCTACGTTGTTCGTTGTCTTGGACGCTCAATATATCTTTTAAAATGCATATTTTTACTTTTATCTGGCACTCCGGTTTCTTTATTTCATTCATCAATTTTTCTATAAATATGTCCATTATTTTATTTTTTACAACGTATATTGTGTTTGTCTTAATTTTCCTACAAAATGCGTCTAGCTCCTTCACAAACTCGCCTGGCGTAATTTGTGATGAAGAGTCTAGAAATTTAATAAAGATAATGTTTTTAATGGAATCGTATATAAATATCTTATTCTCGTAGTCACAATCTGACCTAAGATTCCTTTTCCTATTGTCCAACTCCATCTTGCTAATGAATTTTAGTTCTACGGAACCCTGTATTTTATTATGGGTTTCTACAATTTTCGGCGATTCTTCAAACTTGTCGTTATTCGCCAAATTTTGTTCGATGTTTATGGCATATTTTTTCTTTGACTGTGCTCTTGTCATAACGCATATGTGTTGATTTAATGCCTTTAAGTCTTGGCACGTTATATAAGCACGTGATAACGCATCCGCCGGCGCGTTATCCGATCCTCTTACATATTCAATAATGAAATCGTATTCTTCCAGCGCTAACCTAAACTTTAATAAGCGACTTGATGGATCACGCATTCCGAATAAATACACAAGTGGCTTGTGATCCGTCCGAATCATAAAACTAGTACCATATAGGTAAGGCCGGAAGTGCCTGACGGCCCAATAAATTCCAAGGAGCTCCTTTTCTATCGTCGGGTAATTTTTCTCTGATTTGTTAAGTGTCCTACTGGCATAAGCGACTGGTCTGTTATTTCCATTACTTAAAACCGCTCCCAAAGCGAAACCAGATGCGTCGGTCTGTAAAATAAACTTATTTTTTGGTGATAAATCTGGATATTGTAGGACTGGCGGAGATGCGATTTTTTGCTTCAAGGTTTCGAATGATAGTTGACATCTTTCATCCCACGTAAATGGAACATTTTTCCTTGATAAATAATTTAAAGGCATTGCGATTTCAGCGAATCGTTTGATAAATTTTCTATAATAATTTGCAAACGCCACAAATCTTTTGACTTCATCGGAGTTAGTCGGAACAGGAAAATTTTGAATCGCTGCTATTTTATCCGGGTCTGGTAACACACCTTTACTTGACACTACGTGTCCTAAATATAAAAGCTCCTTTTTTAAAAACTCGCATTTTTTAGGATTCAACTTTAAATTTACTTTACGCAATCTGTTAAAAATGTCCATTAAATTTTTATTGTGATCATCTAGATTTTTACCAAAAACTATGAGGTCATCTAAGTAAACTAAACATTTATCATATGTCAGACCTGACATCGCAATATTCATCATCCTAGAAAAGGAATTCGGGCTGGTCCTTAACCCCATGGGCATCCTGGTCATTCGATACTGGCCCGCGTCAAACGCTGTGTACTGCCTACTGTCTTCGTCAAGGTCGCATTGGTAATAGCCGTTTGCTAAATCTAAGTGGCTAAAATATACACATCCTGAAAGAGAGTCCAAAATTTCTGTGATATTTGGAAGCGGAAATTTGTCATCCTGTATACTGTTGTTTAATTTCCGATAATCTATTACAATACGCCATTTATTTTCACTCGATCCGTCACCTTTTTTTGGAACTAATAAAAGTGGGCTAGACCACTCACTAGAGCATTTTTCTATAATCCCTTGCTGTAGCATATTATTTAATTCATTCTGTATTATATTTTTTTGAGCGTGCGGCAACCTGTATGGCTTACTATATACCGGAACGGTGTTTGGTTTCAAAGATATAGTATGCTTATAGATATTAGTTGTTGTTAATTTATCACCTGGTAAATAAAATACATCAGGAAATTTAGCACACAAGTTTTCTAAGGATATCTGTTCCTCATGATTTAATTTTCCTAAGTTTAAGTGTTGAAATAATGTTTTCAGTCGCTCAACATTTACTTTATCGCAAGTGTTGAAGGAACAGATGGTATAATCACTAGCTTTTTCAATGAACACACTAATATTATATAGTAGTATTTCATGCTCTGTTGTATTTAAAATTCTAAGTGGGATTTTGCCCTGAGTTGGGGTTACTAATGACCCTGCTAAAAAAATACCATTCTGTATCTCGTTCGAGTGTATGACGCAGTCTACAACTATGTCTGTACTTACGTAATGCACAGATTCTGACCTTGGTGGAAGGGTGAAATGTTTTTTGTTTACGTTAAGGGCCAATTTAACTGTGTTTTTATTATCCGTACTTAAGGTTAAAATGCATTTGTGCAAATCTATTAAGGCGTGATATTTCATAAGAAAATCCTGGCCTATTATTCCATCATAATTACAGGGCAAATCGTCGAATATATAAAATTTGTGTTCAAAAATGTGACCCTGGTATTGTAATGGTACGTAAACATATCCAATAGCACATTTTTTTCCTCCAATTCCATTAATAACTAATTCTTTTTTACTTATAGGGATATTCAATTTCAAAGCGCTGCGCAATTTCAAAGCGCAAATCGTAGCTCCTGTGTCAAGTAGATATGAATATGCATTATTATTTGTAACATTGAAATTTATATAACATGAATGTCCGCTCATAAATATGTACTCATTACTCTCGAAAAAACTGAGTCGGATTGATTTTGTCATTACAGTTCTGTTGGTCTAAAATATTAATCTCATTATTACAATGCTCATTATTTTGATCAGTTTCATGAAAAACATGCAATTTATCTCGGTCATATCCATTATTTCGAGGGAAAAAGTACCTACCTTGATTTCCCCGGTAATTCGGCGAATAGGCGGCTCTGCTCGGACCGGCTGCGGAGGCGCCGGTGTAAGCCCGCGCCCCGCGCCCCGATGCCTGTCCTTGCGTCAGCTGTGGCCGCGGCCCATGATAATAGTTCGGTGATCCTCGATAGTTTGGGGAGCCCCGACCACGTACATACCTTCTGCTGTAATTATTATAATGATTAAACGCTAGCATGTCACCAGATGTAGTCGTAAATGCCGCCTCTTCATCCTTTGCTCCTTGCACAGCGTCTTTAAGCGATTGGTAATCGCGTGCTGCAATGATGGTGCTAATTCGCCGATTACGCAGTCCATCCGCGAATTTCTTGATAGCTTGCTTCTCATTAATTGTCTTTAAGACATTAAATGTAGAGGTATTACCCTCAGACTGTGCAATCGTAAGATTAACAAACAATTCAGATAACTGTTTACCATAGTCATCGATAGAATTTTCTCCCTGTTTTAATATTTGCATTTGATTTTGGATTGCAAAAGCTGATTTTTTAGTCAACAAATGAGTTTTCATGTCTGTAATCATACTTTGTACTGAACTATACTTATCACATAATTTTAGTTTAGCTAGCTTCGTAATTCTGTTTTTAAGAACAAAATTAATCAAACTTTGTTTGGAATCTGGCTTAAGAACAGAATCATAATATTCAATGGAATTAATAAGTTGCTCTATTACAGTTTCATCATCCGTCATGGACGGGATTAAGGACAGCGCGATTTTTAAGTTAAAGTCTTCCATTGTGGAGTTCTTATTTTTTGAAGCAGAGGTATCACCTGCGTCAGAACTTGTGTATGTTTTAGTACAAAAATCTTCAATCCACTTATATAGTCCTTGAATTTGATCACACCGTGTTTGAATGTCGACCAAACATTGACCTTCTAATATATTTTCTTCTATTTGGTAATGTATCTCACTAATAATACCACGAAACTTCCCATAAATTAAACTAGCTTCTTCTAACTTAACCTTTAAGAGTTCGGGTTTCCTTCTGACATAACTAAGCTTTGACAAGTTTTCTTTTATATTTTTTAAATCAGAGTATACTGACACCAATTCAGTTAACATGACAAGGTAGACATATTATATTACTTATGTGTTTGAACTTTATAATTGGCATGTATTTGCATATATATATGTAATATAAACTTACGTTTGCAAATGTTCCATACTGTACCTAAATACACTTAAATTAAGTCTCTTATAATGTCTTAACGTCCGATCAAATATGAGAAACGGTAGCGAGAAGGAGGAGAAATAACACTTCATGCACTATCACTTTCACTTCACTTCGCGCGCTGGCTGCTGTCATTTATTCCTTGCTGGTGCTGGCACGAACGGCAGAGCACCCGTGGCAATGGGAATGCTCGAGTTGACGGGGTTCTCTGCGGAGAGATCGGCGCAGGTTATACTGTACAATCCAGTTTGCCGACCATGATTCATGGCATCTCTTATACAGCCTGTAGACAGCGTACATCCCTCCAACAAACATTAAGGTGCACATTACAATCATCACTACGCTTATGATCGAAAGATGATTTTTCATTTCAGTCACCGTCGCATCATTATTGGCTTTTGCGGCCGAATTTTGGGCGATAAACACCTCATCTTTTTCCACTCTGGAGTTGCACATAATATTTCCTTGAATAGAACGTTTGTTCCGATACACGTGGAGTAGGTAATAAGTAATAAAATGTATATTAAAAATTTCCACTCAGTTCGTATAAAGTGCGCCCGCTGCACTTCCGACTTCCGAACCCGACACCTCACGTGGCAGAGTCGCCATGTGGAGTGGGACGTAGGGAAACAAGTAAACAACCCGGGTATTGCGTAAAGACTGACTTTTATTCAGGAAAGCATACCTTTTATACTTACACTAATTAGACACATGACATTGCATAAAATATAACTCCTCACACCTTAATCGACAGTGGCGCCAACTGGTGAGATCAAAAACGATAGTCCTCAATGTTGTCACTCACGCGTCCTTCCGTCCGTCTGTCACACAGGCTTTACCGCCAAACGGTTGGAGCTACAGTCCATACAAATTGTCGAAAATTATTTTTTAATGTTTGTAAGGCGGGCTCCCATACATCTAGAGGGCGCGAAAGACATATTTTGACCTACCCCATCAAGTGAGGTATCCTTGTTTAAAACTAATTGAGTAGAAAAATAGGATATTTTTAATTTTTATAAATGTTGTAAATCAAAGGAATGAGAAACCAAAGTCAGCTATTTTTACAAAATTTTTGATCCGAAGATTTTTTTACCTTCCCATTAACCTATAAACTTGGGTGATAATGCTTATTATTACGTGTATTTTACCAATAAAGACTAATATATTGATATATCAGATTTTTTTTCTTTAAAATTTCCTTGTTTGTCCTATTAAGACTTATTTTTGAGTTGGTTCGGAACCCTAAATGTGCGGAGTCCGACACGCACTTGGCCTGTCTTCATACATTGTAATGTATATTATTGATTTCCAAACCACACGCGTGGTCGTGTCGGAGGTTTTCCCCTGGATTGTCCCCAGGCCACTCTCCAATCGCGCACTCCTATTACTTTATTGAGCCCGGCCTATAAAGCCACAGTCAGGACCAAAAATGGTATATTATTGTAATCTATGTCATATGCCTTCCTCGTAATTCTCATGAAATATTCCGTCCATCACTAAACATGATACATAGTTGACGAAATTTTTTCGGATAAGGCTTTAGAGCCTTATCTATATGAAGCCAATAGCATCAGGAAATACAAAAACCTATTCCAGGTTCTAGTTAAGAATTCCATACGCCTTAAGGAACACAATAAAGAGTATTGCGATACGTGGTGTATAAGCTAATGATATGTAAAACCGGGCCGGCGGCTGCAATCGCTGCCGATATGCACCTGGCCAGCACAGAGTACAGGCATACAGAGACTGCCTGCGACCTGACCAGTGTCTTCACGTACTCGCTAGCGACTGGGTAAACGATTTAGTATGCCGATTCTTAGTTCTATTGAGTAACCGCCAGAGGAAAGAAAGAAAGAAAGCATTTATTCACTGCACCAAAAGACACACCGTTACAAATATAATATACTCAGTACATGAACATACAGTTAAAAAGTGCGTCTTCGCGGCAGAGGCGCTGTACTTTTGCCCATACTTTTTACGCAGTCGCTAGCGAGTACGGTCATATAAAGTCATGGTAAAGGCACAGACATCGGAAATTACTGGGTTATGTGGCATTTCTATCCACTAGGAATTCCACGGTGACCGCCATCAGCGCTCTCATGCGGGAGACTCCAGAATCTCATACTGAACGCACTGGCCCTCCCTCTCACTCTTTACGCGAGGCATCTTCCCTGGGGCTGATAGACACGTGCTGCGGCCCCCACCACATGGAGCACTCACAACCCCGGTGACCCCCTTTAGTCGCCTTTTACGTCAGGCAGGGGAGACCGTATACCTACCTACCTATTCTTGTCCCAGTCTACACGGTTGACATGGTCGCATTTACGTCCAACACCGACCACGGCGTTCGTCCCGTTCTAGCAAGTATGAAATCGCGAGAGGGACGAATTCTTAATAATTAGAACTTGGAATCTTAATCAGTGTTTAAAATTATGTTTGTATTCTCGTTTATTTTTCTTTAGCTGGTGGGTCTTGGTCTTTCCAGAATACCTAGGTATATTATAGATGGTGAAAGGTCAAAATGGCTTCGAGAAAATAAATAAATAAAAAATAAATATTAGAGGACAATCTTACACAAATCGAACTAGCCCCACAGTAAGCTTGTAAGGCTTGTGTTATGGGTACTAGACGACGATATATTTAATAGATATAAATACTTAAATACATAGAAAACATCCAAGACTCAGAAACAAATATTAATGCTCATCACACAAATATTTGCCCTGACCGGGATTCGAACCCAGGAGAAAAGGATGATACGACGGCCGTGCCTATTTGTTTTGCTCGACTTGACAGATAATTATAAAGTAGGAAAACAAGGTCAAAATAGGTATTTGATTAACGCAAGAAGCTTTTAAAAGATCCTAGATTTTTTTCCTACTCTATAACTCCGATACGTGGATATAGGAATACGCGACTTTATCTCCGAGTATTTTCAGCGGAAATATTACAGGGATTTAGAACATATTGAGCACCTAACGAGTATTTATTCAATCGACTCGGTGCCGCACGCGTGCGAGATATTTTTAAATTGCCGATTGAGATGCTGTCTACGAGTTTATATAAAAAAAACTACTTAGATTCTAATAAGGTAAGTTTTAAGACTAGGGTCGGTAGGTGGGTGTACGGCCTGTTAATTTGATGGGCCGGTTTGCGGCCTCTTGGATGAGTTGATGAACTGAAAGGATATTTTCTTGCTTTTGCTTTGCGCAAATTGGTGCATCAATTAACAGGCCGTAAACCCACCTACCGACCCTATTTATTTATTTATTGAATATATATATCACTTACAGATAATCCAACACGTGATACATATTACACACACAAAAAATAAAAGAAGAAAAATCAAATAGAAATATAACTTACTAAAAACAACTACATACATACAATTTTACATATAGGTACATTTAATCTTAACTAACAGGAAACGATAATAGTTTATGTATGACTTCTGTGAATTCAGCCAGCGAGCAATTAAATAAATCATTGTAGTTGAGGTCTCATTCAGCATCTTTATGGCTCTGACAACCTATATACCCATTCAATAGATACTCATTAAAACGCATACGACTCACTATTTCTTTAGGTCATATAAAAATCTAAATATCTTCAATTGAAAAACTTCGTTCTTCAGGAGGCAGTAAGCTGACGCAGGTCGCGTAACTGGCCCAGCGACCCTATCTCGCGCGTTGTACATTTATTTTGCAAAATTATTTTAAGTACAGTCAGCGACATTAGGCAGCTGCAGGCTTTGTTCCTCTTCAGCTAAACTCGGCTGCCAAACACCTCCGGGGTGTAAATTCAGCTGAACGCGACTGACCCCGCCGCCAGGGCTGTTATTCACAAACGGACTCGTTCACACCTGTCACCGCACTCTTCATCCGTTTTTACATGGAAACTGTCAAAAAGTGACAAATGACATTTGACGGACGGAAGGGACGGTGGTATACTTAGCCGTTATTTTGCAAATTATTTCTAAATCCCTCGATTTCCGCCACTCAGGTATCAGAGAATTTTTCGTCTTAAAACTAGATCTATCGGAAAACATCCAATGCAAATTCGCAATTGGTGCCGCGAGGAGATAAAATATGGCCTCTGAAATGAGTCTAGGAATTAAATGACTAGATCAATTTGTGTAAGACTGTTTCCAAATATATTAATGTGTTGGGTGGTTTTGACCTCTATTGTTTTGAATTAAGATTTATGTTTCCAAGTATTGTGTTATTATCAAGTACTGGCATGTTTACCTTACAACTGTTTAGAGAGAAAATAAAGAAAGAAACATTTATTCACAGACACAGAAGACACACATATTACAATTCGATCTATATCTATTCTCCCGATCCTTTCCAAAATCATAGAGCATTTTGTGAATCAACGTCTTTCCTCCCACCTCAACAAGCATTGCCTATTTAATCCCTTACAGTCCGGTTTTCGCCCCGGGCATAGTACTGTGTCTGCTCTGGTTAAAGTCTCAGATGACATTCGTGCCAATATTGAAGACCAACAATTGACAGTTTTAGTATTACTAGACTTTAGTAGTGCCTTTAACACCGTAGATTTTGATATACTCCTTGCCCTTCTGGATAATCTTAACTTTTCTTCTACAGCTCTTTCATGGTTCCGTAACTACCTCTTTGGGAGACGACAGCGGGTTAAGGTCGATGACAGTGTCTCAAATTGGACTGAAATATCTGCTGGTGTCCCTCAGGGAGGGGTACTTTCTCCTCTGCTCTTCTCTATTTTTATTAATGGAATAACGGAAGGCTTGCTTTCGTCTTATCATCTGTATGCAGATGACCTGCAAATTTATGCGGCTGCGAAACTGGATAATTTTAATTTACTTATAAACCAAATTAACACGGATTTGGTTTCAATTCACAACTGGTCGGCTTCGTTTGGTTTGAAGGTGAATGCAAAAAAGTCCCAGGCCATTGTCGTTGGCAGCCCTCACTTCATCGCTAAGCTGTCTGACCGGGTGATTCCTGACATTTTTCTTGATGGAATTCATATTCCTTTCTCTTCGACTGTCAAAAATTTAGGTGTCATCATGGACCAGACACTTTCATGGTCAGCGCATGTTACGGAGGTCAGTAGGAGAGTTTTTGCCTCTATGCATTCTCTTAAGCGCTTGCAAAATTTTCTCCCTTTTCAAACTAAGGTTATCCTTGCCCGATCCTTATTGCTTCCGCTTCTAGATTACGGGGACACTGCTTTCCTGGATCTCAATGAGGAACTGCTTGGCAAGCTTGAGCGCTTGCAGAACGTCTGCATTAGGTACATTTATGGTTTGCGTAAATTTGATCATGTATCATCTTTTCGCACTCAACTTAAATGGTTACCAATTCGCCGCCGCCGGGATTTGCACACACTGTCGCTCCTCTTTAATGTTTTATTTTCTCCTTCTGCCCCACCCTACCTTTCAGAGAGGTTCAAATTTATGGCGGATGGCAGCGGTCATCGGCTGCGCTCTAGTGCTAATCTCACCTTAGCCATACCGCCTCACAAATCCCGTTCGTACGACAAATCTTTCACAGTACACGCTGTCAAACTATGGAACTCGTTGCCCCCGTCACTCAGGAAGTGTCAATCTGTGGCCTCGCTGAAAGGGAAGTTGAAGGAATTGTGGTTGTCGAGTAGTAATATATGACTGGATATTTTATTTTATTTTGACATTTGCTTATTACATATATGTGCGTATCTATTTATATATACTTATATTCGGTATTTATACATTTATACACATTTGTTTTTTTTTCCGTTTATATATATATATATATATATATATCTATATATTATTGTGATGTTACTAAGATAATTTTGTGTTCGAATTGTACATGTTTCTCGGTTTGCCTATTAATCTTAATCTCCACTCAATTGCTCAAAGGTTAGCTGGAAGAAATCCCTTACAGGGATAAGCTCGCCTTTGTACATATATGTCAACTGTTCTTGTAATTTATGTTATGTTTTACTCATGTACAATAAAGAATTTTACATACATACATACATACATACAAAAAAAAAAACAACAGATGAAAACAAACCACAACATGTGTGTCCCCGCGGCAGTGAAACGGACACTGGCATATATATAGAAAAGTACTCTGTGACACTGGCTCAGCATTATGCTGAGGTGTCAGACACCTACAGCGCTGATTTTCAGCCAGTACCGTCGGTGACTCACGGACCGCCATACACTAAATAATAGCCAAAAGAAAAATAATTAAATATGACTGCAAAAGAAAAAATAATACATAAGCGAAAAATAATAATATATACTTACTACTTATATACATGTTTAGCATTAAAATATAAATAAATAAATAAATATTTGTGGACAATCTTGCACAAATCGACCTAGTCCCAAACTAAGCAAAGCTTGTACTATGGGTACTAGGCGACGATATACATACTTATATAGATAAATAGATACTTAAATACATAGAAAACATCCAAGACTCAGGAACAAATATTCATGTTACTCACACAAATATATGCCCTGACCGGGATTCGAACCCGGGACCTCTAGCTTCGTAGGCAGTGTTACTACCAACTAGGCTAAAGCGGTCGTCATATAGATCCATACAAGTGACTTTAATGCCTTTAATCTAACAAAACAGACGTTAATTCCGCCCTAAGTTTCATAACAGAGATAACATTTTAAGGGGTGGAGAATTACGGGCGGATATTAAAATAGGTACGTATTATCGGGTCACGGGACCGGCCAAATTTTATTCTAATGAATAATATTCCGAGAGTGCCTCCATATCTCAGGATTGCGGAATAATACTTGGTGCTGCGTTTGAATTGGGAATGTTGGGTAGTACAATTATGGTGAACTAATTTCAATTTGAAAGAAAGAAAGAAAGAAAGAAAAGAAATAAAGAAAAGAAAGAAAGAAAATAAAGAAAGAAAGAAAAGACAGAAATAAAAGAAAGAAAGAAAAGAAAGAAAGAAAAGAAAGAAAGAAAGAAAGAAACATTTATTCACAGACACAGAAGACACACATATGACAAAAATGATAAAATGATAATTTGCTAGTTTTTTTTTTAATTTATTTCTAAGAAAAATACAAAATATGTACTTGTATGTGCCAAACTGCGAGGCAGTTTGTTGGCGATGCGCTTATCTTATTAGTATTAAAATTAGGGGGTACACGTACGATACATATACTTTATTTCGTGCACTAAATGATTACGTATTATGTTATGGTATACGGTCAATGTCAAGGACATGTTTACACTGCATCTTATTCCAGTTAGGTCCTTGCAGTTAAGTGTTATATAGGATGGCCAGTAAATAATGGACAAACTTCTAACCACCGACAGAGCACCTGAGGCTGGTCCAGAAAATGGACTTCCAGGTTAAGTAAAAGTCCCTTGGTTTTCGAGATAATCGAACTTTTTCATTTTCTTAATAATTGCTACCTTGTTTCACTTTAATGACCGTTGAGGCCATAAATAAAAAGACATTCTCATTCTGTTTGTCGCTAAATATTCTCTAATACATGTTAACAGACAGATATTAGAACTAG
This sequence comes from Epiblema foenella, assembly GCA_963556455.1. Classification (NCBI taxonomy): domain Eukaryota; kingdom Metazoa; phylum Arthropoda; class Insecta; order Lepidoptera; family Tortricidae; genus Epiblema; species Epiblema foenella. The sequence continues at coordinate 19,002,224 of OY747110.1, forward strand.
AAGGTAGCCAGGACCATTATTAAGAATTCGGCTTTATGGCTTAGAATTTAATTAATTAGAATACGGCTTGCTTACGTCCGCATACCTAATTCTATAAGGGATTTCTTCCATAATAACCGTGCAAAGGCAAAAAAAGGATCGCTCGACTCGTCTACTCCAGTAATAAACGGTGACCAAACGAGCCTTAAGTGAGACTAATGTCCCATATCTTAATAGGAATCTTGGTTTCATAATGTCCAAGTCATCAGCGTTTTCCGAAATACCATTCTTAAGGACCAGCGGTAGATGGGCAGTGGTGTAGATGTGGACTCCTGCGTTTTCTGCTATCCTGATACGAGATAGTAAAAAAAGTAAAAAAGTAAAAAAAAAGTAAAAAGTATTACTTCCTAAAATAATAAATGAATTACCCGAAGATGTACGAAATATATATGTTAGCGGAAAAAAAGTCAAAAGACTAATTAAAATGCACCTATTGAAGTCTAGAGACTTCAGCTTCATTCTGTAATAATAATTGTAACACAGTGTACCTATAGTAGTTAGTTTGAGAACTCCCCATCGGCATACAAACCTCCCCAAGGTTTTGCCTACGATGGGTATTAAATTAACTTAAAATGTTCATTTTTGTTTTGATCAATAAAGAAAAAAAAAATTTATCTCCACCACAAAGTATACAGTTTATACAGTGACTATAGTAAATGATTTTATTAGTAGGTACAAAACTTGTGCGGTGGAGACTGGTGCCCGAACTAGGGGAAACCTGTATGTCAGGTCACCAGGTCTCCAACCCTCAGACGACTGTAACAGCAAATTTAGATAGTGAAAATACGTCTGAATGGCATTTAGTTCATTATATTTTTGATTCAGGTAATTTTTTTAATGCTTTTGTTCTGTTTTTATCATTTTCCTTGGTTTGAAGATCATGATAATAATTTTTATAATTTTGACATTTATGCAAATGTAGATACTTAATAAGAGTGTAGTCACTGCAGTCGTCATAAAAAAACAATCGAGCTTGAAATAGTTAAATAGGTTTAGACCTCACGACCTCCTAGGACCTACCGTCGGTGATCAACTGATCGCAATCTTCTAAGCAGTGAACCCATAATTTTGGTTGTTAAAACCTTTTTTTAATTGACTCCCTGTGCCTGTACCATGAGTTTGCATGACCGTACTCGCTAGCGACTGCGTAAACGATTTAGTATGCCGATTCTTAGTTCTATTGCGTAACCGCCAGAGGCGCTGTAATTTTGCCTATATACATTTTTACGCAGTTGCTAACGAGTACGGTCATGTAAACTCATAGTAAAGGCACCGTTCGACTATGAAGCATGGAAATATCCCCATCAGATGAAATACCTAGTACTTTTACAACTAATAATATAGGTCATTAATTGCTACATTTATGTCAAATTTCAAGTATCTAAGTCTGGAAAAACTGCCTGTGAGGGATGGATAGACGCCAAATGTTTAGTTGGGACAATTTGGGACGAAACACTTAAAACATCTTGACAGAAAGTGTCACATATATAGTTGAAACATTAATTGGGTGGATCAACTATTCTTTGTTGCTCGTTACCATGGTTACGTCTCCTGAGTCACTCTTTAAAACTGTGATTTTATAGGGTTTCAATTTACCAGACATGAGTTTTAGCAATGAGTATTTATCCATTTGGACATGACTCTCTTGAGCATGCTTGAATTCCATATTATGAACATTTTTCTAAGAAATTCGGTTACTGTTGTCTCCTCGCTGACGGGACCGAATAACAACAAAGAAAAGTTGATTGACCCAATTCGTCAGTGTAACTCCCGTATCTAACTTTTAAAAATCTACCTTATCGTCACAGTTTTAGCAGATAGTGTCTTTTTTAATAACTTCAATTTATTCGGATTGGAGGAAAACGGACGAGTCAGCGGGGTCAATCATTTTAATTACTACCTACAGTCTCTTGGCAAAAATTAAAACGTCGCGTTTATTTTTTAATGGCCTATTTGGTCAGCTAAGCGACCAGTAACAATAGTTATTTAGTCATAAAAGGGTGAGGGTGGAATGAGGGCTATCGCGTATGAATTCACCGCTAAAGGCGCTAGTGTAGCGTGAGGTCTCCGAAATGTCAAATGTCACTCTTTGTGGTTGCGCTACGCGGGTTAATATCTAATTGCAACAATATGGTGACTATTTTGCGATACCTGAGCTTGATTATGGCAAATATGAGTTACGGGTCAATGACTGTCAGTGATTTGAGACAGTTTTGTCTTTCGGAAACTTATTTCCTCCTTTTTTCCGAACAAAACGGGACTGCGCTACAATGCGGGATGTTCGATATTTTTACCGTGCGGTTTTATATGGTATTAAATATGATTTAAATGTAAACTTCGTTCTCATGTCCATAATAACCAATAACAATTTTTGACAGCTGGACCTTACTCGACAGTGGCGCACGTTGGTGAGCACAAAAACGATGCCCTCATTGAAACACGAGCTACCTACCGAATGGATTTTAGGGTTGAACTACGAGCTAGTGAGTGGATTCTAGGGTTGAACTACGAGCTAGTGAATGGATTCTAGGGTTGAACTACGAGCTAGCGAATGGTTCGAAAATATAATCCTGAGCGAAGCGAGTGTTGCAACACACGAGAAGTAAAATAATATTGCAGCCGTGTGTAATACAAATATTTTCAATACTACATATGGATATCGACTGAAATATGTAAAATTAGCCTTTGTTTAACTAGTACCTACACAGATAAAAACACAATAGCAGGGAATCTGGACTGGCTTTTACATTTTAAGTTTAAAACAGTAACTAATAACCAAACCTCGTAATTGATCCCGCAAATCTGTAGCAAATGTACGTCAGGGTTGTCACTATGTACTAGGAATACATAAAAACACAATGTTACTTCATCATCATCATCATCATTTCAGCCGAAAGACGTCCACTGCTGAACATAGGCCTCCCCCAAGGCTCGCCATTTAGACCGCTCCTGTGCCGTTCGTTTCCACCGGATTCCCGCGACCTTCACCACCAAGCAAGGCAAGGTGGAGTGATGACAATGTTACTGAAATCATTTAATTTACATTCCAAATATCTTATTTACCTCGACATTCTTTTGAAACAAACTATGTTCCTGTATAATTACGTCTTATCCATAAATGTGATGAGTGAAAGGCACCATCGTGAGTTATATACAAGCTGTGATCCATCTGAACCTTCTTCTCTATTGTATGTAGTCACTTGATGTTTCCACTTCATATGACTAGGTACTAAAGCCTGCCTGCTACACATATGAGATAGCTGGCCCGTTTCTCTTTTAAATAAGCGATGAACTAAATCTCGACACATCTTTTTAAATAATTATTTTAACTTTAAGTGGGATTTATTTGAATATCAGTTTTTTTGTGACATGAAATATGTTTTTTTTATTTTTATTTATTTATTTATTTGTATTTATATATTCCTAGTACATAGTGACAACCCTAATGTACATTTGCTACAGATTTGCGGGTCCAATTACGAGGTTTGCTAATAACACGTTCGGATTTCAAATATTCTTTGCACTTTGTGGATGAAATGCAGTTTTGCTAACTGTTTTTAAAGAATAACAAGTGCGTTTTGGACCACGCACAATGAAGGGTTCCGTACCGACTAGGGTCGCTAGGCCAGTTACGCGGCCTGCGTCAGTTTGCGGCCTTCTGAAGAACGAAGTTTCTTCAATTAAAGATATTTACATTTTTACACGCCCTAAAGACAGAGTGAGTATGCGTTTTAATTAGTAGCTATTGAATGGTAATATATGAAAAAAACAAGAAAATATTCGTTCAGTTCATCAACTCATCCAAGTGGCCGCAAACTGGCGCATCAAATTAACAGGCCGTAAACCCACCTACCGACCCTACTGTAGAGTTCCCATCACTATGAATGCGGAACAACCCTAGTTTTATAAATGTCACTTGGACAGATATGCGGAAATGGCGACAGAGCCGAGGGGCTACCGCGACCGAAAACGAACGAAGTTCGAATATCTCCCTCTCTGTTGCACTTGCTGATTCGACGGGAACGAGTGGATAGGTAGGTATTATTTGTGCACCCAGCCAGCCGTGTGACGTCAATACGGTATAGTTTCTGAAACCAATGCCACATAGAATTTAGAATGTAGCTGAAAAATATTAAGTTTTTTTTTTAAAGACCTATGCGTTCTATCTATGGTAGGTATACACTTATTTATATGACGACCGCGGGTTAGCCATAAGTTGTAGTTGTCGTGACACATACGAACACATAGACAATGTGAACACATAGCTCCTACGCTGACGCACACATAGACATTGTGCACGTATACCTCAACGCACTACCGACGCACTACAGCTCATTCGCGTTCGTGAGTTAAAAAATAAAAAAATGAGTGAACGTGATTTTAAACCAAAGAATATTTTAATACTCACTAAACTAAAGGAGTTTGAACTTTCTCGGTCGGTTAAGCAGATTTTGCCAGCATTTATTAACAGAAGCGACACCTAGCGATTTTTTAACAAAGAATTTACTCTTCATAGCTCATTTCATGACTAACATCTGACATAGCGTACTTTGACAGCTATCAAAGTTAGCACATTTTATGGTATTTTCGACTTATAAATCAAAATTAAACGTTTTTTGAATTAAGCTTCTTTTTAGCGTTATTTTTATTGCTTTTTGACATATTTTCCCTTTTGACATTGGTTATATTTACTGCGCTTATAGTACAAGACAAAGCGGCATCTACTGTTGATATTGCGCAAAAAATGTTGCCATCTATGTTGTTACACAGGTAACTGGCTTTTAGTTCAAATTCCGGCCGTGGCGCTCACAACCCAAACAATGAATTCCAACATGGTGGAAATGTGCTACACTGTTTGAAAATGCAGGCCGTGTCATGCCTTGAAAAAAATCATTTTATGCTAGAATTTGGTAAAAAATGTCGGACCCCAAACGTGCTACTCTTATAACAGTGGGTGCTTCAAAAAGTGGAAAGAATAGTGTGTGTAAAACAGTGAGATTAACTATAAATCTGGATGAAAGCAACGAAAGTAAATATCCAGAGCTGAATTACAAGGAACTAGTCATAGCAGAAGATGTAAGTTATAACAGAAAATTATAGCGATTGACGCAACCATGCTGGTTTTCCAGCTCTTTATAGACCGGGGAATCCGTATAAAATTCTATAAATGTGTAACTTGAAGGGTTAATGTGCACAGCTGCTCGAAAAGGAGGGAAGTCGAGATCATTTTTAGGATATTTTTTGCTTACGTTACACAGCTTTCTGTTAGGTTTGTTACATGAATTCGCGTCCACGAGCTGCATGAGAAGCTCAAATAGCGGTCGCCATGTTTGCAACAATCTTAGAATAATCGTTGTCAACCTAGGACATTAGCCAGGGCAATGTTTTGGTTGTGTAGATGTCTGGTTGGGATTGTTTTTGTATGAATTTCTGCATATTTTCTTATGGTGATATTATTAGTAACAAGTCGCATGACTGCTGACGAGGTCGTGAGCACGTAGGGAAACAATTAGTCGGCGAAAGTGCTACCTTTGTGACCTAGGTTAGACCGCCTCTGATGTTGTTTTGAGAAGTCGGGCGGGTTGTTAGGTTATTTTTTCAATAAATTCAACTTAATTTTAACAATGAAAGTTTTAACAGCTGTTTGCTATAAACGTTAGGTAGACAGATTATAGATGTCGACGTATATAATGAGATAGCGGTTATATATATATTTGTATATAGGTATAGCGAGTGACGTATTGCCGCACTGCTCTAGCTCGTTATAAAACGTATTCATGCACTTTTGCATTTTAAACTGCACATTTCTTATGTATTGGGATCTTATAGATATTTATTCAATGACTATGTTAGTTAATTTATATACTTGTTTGCAAACATGCAACAATGTAGCCAAGATTGAAAGTTGTATGGCTTGTTTAGTAAGGTTTATGTTTGTATGTTTTCGTGCGTATTCTAGGCTTTATTTAGGCATTTATTGATTGCTCTTTATGTATCATGGCGCTAAGTATATAAAAGAGGTTAAGTGTTATTTACTTGTGTGTGAACGTGTGCGTGAATGAGAGACTGGGCGTTTTCGGTGTGTTGTTTTGGAATGATATGGAGTTTAGGTACGTTATGTGAGCGCAGTTTTTTTGAGGTTATCTTTTTTTTTGCGCGAGTCGCGCGCGCTTTTGTAGTTTCTGATAATAGATGGCGCTTGGAACTTTATATCTCGATATTTTTAAGTCGAAATGGCAATTTTATTTTCGATTATTATGCTTTAAGGTTAATACAACTAAGATTTTTTTGTTAATCAATGGTTTGCCCTTGACTCTTTTTTTTGTTGTACCTATGGTATCTTTGATTAAATACCATACCTTCTTATTTTTTTGTTAACGTTAAATGCAGTTTTATTGTATCTGGAATTATATTAATATTAGTTATTATAACATTATATATCCATAACACAGATTTTTGCTTGTCTGCAACTAAATTAACAAGTTAAAAGTATTTAAATAACTTGTCTAAAATATTAATATTGCATTGATTGCTTAAGGCATTTTTATCCATTTTTCTTATATTGACTTGCCTTTTTTTAACCCAAGTACTGCAATAGAGAGGGTAGGAATAGTAAATATTTTTGTGGTGTTATTATGATGTCTATATAGGTACATAGGTACAGTCAACTTCGAAAATGTGTGTATGGACAAAGTGATCAAAAATATGTGAACCCGACTTTATTTGTTAAGGACAATAGGGTTGCTTAGATTGTTTTGAACTTTTGGGAATCTACATGTTTATGAATATGACTGTATAGTATACTTATAGATCTTCCCAAGTCCTAGGTTTCTAAAGAATATACAAAATGGTTCAACGGAATAATTATAACGTATTATAAGGCAGAAAGTTGTATGTATTTGTTTCACTATGTTTGTTAAAGGAACAAAGGAAAATTTAAAATTATTATGTGATCTGATTTCATAGTGTTTTTTTATTCTGTGGCAGTTTAGATGAGATTCAAGCAAAAGGAAATAACAATTTCTAATTTATTCATAACTAGCTTTTGCCCGTTCATCGCATTGCTATACTTTTATTTCAGGCTTACCTAGTTATTATTCTTCCATACAAACTTCCACCCCCTGAAGGGATGAGTTCCAAGATAAAATAAAAAGTATCCTATGGGCCTTTCCCAGGATGCAAACTATCTCCATACCAAATTTCATTACAATCAGTTCAGCAGCTTAAGGATAAAGAGGTAACAGACAGACAAACACACTTTCGTATTTACAATATTAGTATGGATAAGGTACCTAATTATGGAAAATAAGCAGCAGTATAGCTACACGAGTCTAGTGCTAAAATGGTCTACACATGGACTCTAATATCGAGACAATAAAGGTCTGTGTAGATCATTCTGACTGTGATATTTCGATAAGCGACATCTGCTGTTATCAACAAGGTTAGATGTTTTTTTATATATTTAATTATTTATCTATACAAATATGTATACTGCATATCATCATCCACTGCCAAAAGTACATTTTAATTTTTTTTATTTAATTAAGTTTAAATACAGTTTATTGTTGTAACATAATTTAAATGGCATTGTTAAACCACAGGTGGTTTGTCTCGATGCACTATCCTAATTTTACTCTAATATAGGTTAATACAAATACCAAATCACTATTTATACTTATACATCTGTACTGTATCTAAATATATCTAAATTATAAGTCTTAATAAGTTTAACATCTCTTTCTTAAGTATATTTGAAATATTTGTGGTTGTTATATTATTATTTTACATGCTTTAGGTACTTAGTTTGGAAATGATGTGTGGATTAATTACATTTCCCATGTTTTCTCCAATGTTTTTATTTTCCTACCTTATATTAGTAGATTGTGTCACAAGGGAGCAAAATGATATATTTACGGCGAGGGCGCTATATTGAATTCTGAGTGAAGCGAGAGATTCTACAATAGAATCCTGAGCGTAGTGAGGAATCCTAAAGTAGAATCTTGAGCGTAGTGAGGGATTCAAGTGTTTACGCCCAAGAAGGAAATAATTTTGCTACCGTGTGAAACATACTGCTTTCCACACCGTCTATGAGGCCTGCTGCTAAAAACATGAAATATCTTAAGAATGATTTTACTACAGTGTCAGATATTGGTTTTCACACCTTCTATGAGGAAAAGAGTCATTATTGCCCTCAAATGAGGGAAGAAAAGTACATCTTTGATCCCTCATTCGAAGCCAACAATAACTCTTTTCTGAATAGCAGGTGTGAAAATATATTTTTTCCTTCTTTTTTACCTGCAATCAGTCGCAAGACTTTAATCAGATGGGTAGAGTTCATGAGGACGATTTATGGAGAGGCAGGGCCAATGCCCTATCTTCCCTTATATGCCTAGCACGTTAGCTCTTTTAAGTAGTTTGACGTAGTCTGCTCTCAGTAAGTGGTTTGTCAATGGATTTGGGTGGATGGCTCAGCGATCCTTGTAGTTGTCACTGTAGCGTTTAGCTTCTTCAAGAACAGCGGGCCATTTTTAAGCGCAAAGTTAATCAACTCATATAATTTATAATTATCATTGGTAGTGGTTTTTATTTCTCCTCCTGTAAGACGTAATTTCCTGTACTGTGTGTTAATAGTGTATATCTTATATTGTCAAGATTTAATTAAGGTTACTTACTTTTTTTACAATGTCATCTTAACTAATGTGTGAAATCCTAGTGGTAATTGTCTTAGGATACAGACTGTACATACTTCATTTATACTGATTTGTCCTATTTATTACATCGGTCTCTATCTGTTTTTTTCCCCAATAAAGAAAAAAAAACAGTTTGCATCTCCAGGTATTCATGGATTTCATTGTTTCGCGTTAACCACCTATATTCCTACCTATATGAATAACAGTAAGGGTCGCTTTTATAAAGATCTGTTAGACCTTATGTTGGTTACTTATATCAAAAAATGTACTGAGTTACTGAAATTTGATTTCACATTGGGTCTAACGGATCTTTATAAAACCCAAGCTTGTTTTATCTGAAATGTCTTTTATTGAGCTAAATTTTATTGAATCTATTAAACTACATATCTCAATTGAAGATACTAGTGCCGTTTGTGTTGTCAAATCCATAACCAATACCTAAAATCGAAACTTAAAATAAAATACATAATTAATCTTGTATTTATTTTGTTTTCTACTTTAACTTACCTTGAACATTAAAATTTATTTTATGATATATATGTGTTTTATTAATGTTATTTTAACTATTTTTTAATCTTATTTTTCATCTTTTTCAGAAGAAGAAGAGAATAGAAAATGGGAAGACAAACAAACTGGATCCTTTCTCGGATAATGATGAGGAGTTAGAAAGAGTAGCAAAGAAGTTTGAACAGAAATATGTGAGTACACAGTTTTTACAGGATTTTTATTAACATAACTTATAAAATGACGACCTGTTTAGCCTAGTTGGTGCCCCTGCCTACAAAGCCGGGAGCTCCGGGTTCGAATCCTGGTCAGGGCATTTATTTGTGTGATGAACACAAATATTACGAAGTACCTGAGTCTTGGATGTTTTCTAAATATATATTTATCTGTATAAATATTTATATCGTTGCTTAGTACCCATAGTATTTTTTTCTTTGCTTAGTTTGGGACTAGGTCGATTTGGGTGAGATTGTCCACGAATATGTATTTAATAATAAGAGAGATGATACACTTACATAAATACATAGATATATAAAATGGCGCGAGACCTTAGTTAGTTTATTTATCTCCATATACAATTACATTATAAAACATGTTCGCTTATCTCGCTAATCGTATATCAATATATATTATTTTTTATGAATAAGGTGATATAGGTATATTATTTTTTATGACTAAGGTGATAAACATTTTGTTTGTTTGTATGTTCCAGGGTGGCAAAAGTACGTACGGGCGGAAGGGGCGCTCCAAACATGACGATTTCGCAGATATCGGTATGGGATATGATGAGAATGACCCATTCATCGATAACACAGACAATGTGAGTGGATTATAACATGCGTGGATCAACTATTCTTTATTGCTTGTTACCATGGTTACGGCTCCTGAGTCACTCTTTAAAACTAATTTTATAGGGTTTAAATCCACCAAACATGAGTTTTAGCGATAAGTATAAATCCATTTGGACATGGGTCATCTTCTGAGTATGCTTGAATTCCATATTATAAACATTTTTCTAAGAAACATGACTACTGTTGTCTCCTCGCTGACGGGACAGAATAACAACAAGAAAAAGTTGATTGACCCACATTTTAAACTTTTTTTTTTGAACCTGACTGTGGCTTTATAGGCCGGGCCCAATAAAGCGATAGGAGTGCGCGGTTGGAGAGTAGACTGGGGAAAACCTCCGGCACGACCACGCGTGTGGTTTGGAACACTGGAATACTCTAAGAGTTTGCGCTCCAGTGAGATTGGTTGAGCGGTTTCAACCGAATCTGCATGAGGTGTGAGTGGAATCGAGCTACTGGGAATTTTGTCGCTGGTTCCCTAAAGTGCGATATGCAGAACATAGTGGAAATATAGTGGGAGTATTTAAGGCCGGTAACGCACTTGCGACTCCTCTGGTGTTGCAGGTGTTTATGGGCGACGGTAATTGCTTACCATCAGGCGATCCGTCTGCTCGTTTGCCCCCTATAACATTAAAAAAAAATAGAAGAGCTATTGCTCAGCAGTAAAAGGGTTATTTTATTACAGTTAGTCAACTCATTACAGTAACAAGAGCAAATTACAAGCAAATCAATTATTTGTAAGTCCGGATAAAAGTGCAGTCCATTTTACAAAGTTCGCAAAGATGCAAATCATTCATTACCAATGCAAATCATTAATTACCGATGCCAGTTATTTCAATATACAGACCCGAGTTGAAATTTGCTGAAAAAGAAAGAAAGAAAGAAAGAAACATTTATTCACTGCACCAAAAGACACACTGTTACAAATATAATATACTCAGTACATGAACATAAAGTTAAAAAGAGCGTCTTCGCGGCAGTGAATCGGTTGCTGTCTCAGCATTATGCCGAGGTGTTACACACCTGCAGCGCTGGTTTTCAGACAGCACCGTACCTGATCCACGGAACACAACACAACATACTATACATATAGGAAAGGTATACGTATAATTAATAAAATCATAGGTGTTATATATATGAATGAGACTACCGCAAAACAGGGCAAACTGGTGTGAACATGAGGAGGAATTTACTCAACAGTGGGGGGATACAGACCGAAATGAAAAAAATAAAAACAAAGAACAGCTTTAAAACGCTGCACGAATATTGTACACGCTAATTTAGATACAAAATTTAAAATGGTTTGAATTAAAATTATAACAAGTAGGCATTAATAATAGCAATAAACTGATTAATGATATGATTTTATTTATGTTTTGATCGCAACAGATCCATTTTTTGCTTTTATTGATGTAAATTATGAGCAAAAAAACCGTCATTTGCTCATAGAGTGATGTTTGAAATGAATTGGAACTTTATTCTGCAGGCCGCAAAGGCACTTTTACAAGTCAAAATCTACTAGCGTTTCTCAAAAGCCCATTGCCGATAAGAAACTCGACTGTCAGTAATTTTTAGGGTTCCGTAATAAACAAGGAACCCTTATAGTTTCGCCATGTCCGTCCGTCCGTCCCCCGCTTTTCTCAGTTACCGTTAGTATTAGAAAGCTGTAATTTGGCATGAGTATACATATCAATGACGCCGACAAAACGGTAGAATAAAATCAAAAAAAATAATTTTTTTTAGGGTTCCTCCCCTACATGTAAAGTGGTGGTGCAATTTTTTTTTCTTCCTATCCCCATCGTGTGGGGTATCGTTGGATATTAAGCTTTGAAGTGATAATTTTTGCTATGGTCAAGTGTCCCCCCCCCCCAGCTGAACAGTGGCTACTAGGCATGTCAAAAAAATCATGGTAGTAGTATATACGATGAATTTAAAAGGAAAACTATCACAGCTAAGTAGACATTACCGTAAAGGGCAAAAATATGTATACAAGACAACATCTCAAAAAAGTACATCATCAGTACTAAGATCAGTAAAAACCCTTCTACGGGTCCGTAATTCCGCATATGACCGGTGACGTGATGGACGGGCAACTACGGAACCCTACACTGTGCGTGGCCCGACACGCACTTGGCCTGTTTTTTACCAAAAATATGCTTACTGCAATGATAATGTTTATCTTAAGATAAGTCAATCAATATGTGAACAACAAAAAACAAAGATGTAATAACTTTTATATGTCAACCAACATAGGTATTAATTTACAATTTAAGAGTCTGACAATACAGTAAGGGTAATAATTTCAAAATTACAAATATCATAGGGTAAAATTATAACAATATTAATTACGGTAAAAATATATAAGGTCTCAGTCTGAATAAACAAAAATCATATGAAATTATATCACTACATAGTATAAAACAAAGTCGCTTTCTCTGTCCCTATATCCCTATGTATGCTTAAATCTTTAAAACTACGCAACTGATTTTGATGCGGTTTTTTTTAATAGATAGAGTGATTGAATAGGAAGGTTTATATGTATAATAACATCCATTAAATAGTGCACCCGTGCGAAGCCGGGGCGGGTCGCTAGTTTCATAATAAAGTATCAAAGAAATGCAATGAAATCTACTAGATTGTATCGCAATAGTCCCGTCGTGGATAGTAAGTAATGAAGAGAAAATGTCAAGATATGTCAATTCAAACAGACAATGAGACAATAGATATTATCAGCGTTTTTAACTAATAAAATTAGCTTAAATAGTACGACCTTCTTTAACTAATAAGATAAGGTCCCTTAACCTCGTGAGGCCCCTTGTCATATAGTACTACATAAAATACAATTGATTTTGAACTATACGTAAAATTGTTAAGGTCGAGATTTTATTGTTAATTTTTGAAGGTTAGACCTCAGGAGGTTAGTGGAGATGACAAAAATAATTTATTTATATTTTCAGTACGATGAGATGATGCCACCTGAAACGGACACGTTCTACGGTGGATTCTACATCAACAGTGGTTCGTTAGAGTTCAAGAGTGTGCCTGAAAACAGAATATCCGACATTGAGAATGGCAGGAGAAATAAGGTATTGCTGTTAGATACTACAGACCTTATTCATAAACGATCGTTAACCTATTTTATCTAAAATGTCTTTAATATTCGTTTGTGTTTATCTCTAACTTTGACATTTGTATTTGTGAGAAAAGAACAATACACATTTTAGTTTAATTTTTATGAATAAGATGCATAAAGCTTCTGACCTAAGCTGGTAAAATTAACTTAAGCCTTAAGCCGGCTAACTTAGGCCGGGTTTTATAAAGATCCGTTAGACTAAATGTCAGATCAAATTTCAGTAATTCAGTACATTTTTTGGCATAACAAACCGAGATATGGTTTAACGGATCTCTATAAAACCGAGCCTTAGCCAGTCCAGGTCATAAACTGTGTCTAAAATAAAATAGCCTTTTATTCAGATAAAAGTTACAATGTAGATAAAATGTCTCACTCATATATATCGCTTTTCCTCCATTTCTGGGTGTTTTTTTGCCCGGTGACAAAGGCTCCAATCCAGTTTCTCCACTCTGGTCTGTCTAGAGTCTAAACTACGTCTACATCATCAAAATTCTTGAACCTTGACATAGGACAGGGGTCTCCAAACTTTTTAGCCTGAGGGTCATATAATATGACTCTTGTTGCTTCTGAGATAAGTTCGTGTGAGCCAAGCCTTGACGGATTGTCAGATCATTCAAGCAGCGACTGGTGGTTCGCAGATGAACACTTATTATGCACTAATAATTAGACATACTTATGCAGTATCACTACAGAGTATAAAACAAAGTCGCTTTCTCTGTCCCTATATCCCCATATCCCTATGTATGCTTAAATCTTTAAAACTACGCAACGGATTTTGATGCGGTTTTTTTTTAATAGATAGAGTGATTGAAGAGGAAGGTTTATATGTATAATAACATCCATTAAATAGTGCACCCGTGCGAAGCCGGGACGGGTCGCTAGTCTTATCTGTAATAGTGACATCACTAGTTGTGATGCACAACACTAATTGAGAGATGACAGGTAACGCGTAGCAACTTGTCTTCTTAATAAAATGGAGTCGCATGTTCACTTGATATAATGTTTTCATTTAAATAATACATGGCGCAGTCGTAGTCGACCTATTTGCATTGATAATGGCTGTGTAGTTTAACAATATGGCGGCAGCATCGTACAATTTACCTGGGAAATTGTGTCTAACCGGCGATCTTCCAAGCAACTGGCGAAGGTTTAAACAAGAGGACAGGGATAGCGAGATTGATGACAGAATGGTCTCTTCCATTCTGTCATTAATCTCGCTATCCCTGTCCTCTTGTTTAAACCTTGCTTGAGTGCTTGAGATGAAGCAAGACAGGTATCCTGTAGGTTTAAGTTAGTTTGTAGAACTGTAGTTTTAGTCTGGAATCTTTGTAACGCTTTGGGTAAAGCTGTAATGTTATATATATATTAGATTCAAGAGTTGAAAGTATACCCTATCGCCTCTGGGCTTGACGAAATAAGGGTTCCAGGAAAATTGGCATTCTTCTAAACATTATTGGTGAAGGCTGTGGTGGAAGTGCTAATTTACAACAATTTCAAACTCTAGAATTACGATTTGAAACGGGATATTTACCATGTATATTTGTATTTTTGAGTTCCCGATATTTCGGCACTGTTGCAAGCGCCATTATCAAGGATTAACTGACGTACTGTGAGTTTTAGTTGTGGTCTACCCACACACCATAGCGATCTACCCTCTTCCTAGTTCGCTTTTTTCGCAGTGTCACCGTCACTACCACCGTCCGCCTTGTCACTTGAAACTCGATTACGGTCACGACACACCACACTCACAGTATCTAGTGTCAGTAGTACAGTTCTTTCCGAAAACAGTCTCTTTTCGATTTGAGAACTTTCGGATCACTGGACGCCAGACACTTGACAGTTGAAACCCATCTTCCCGGTTGAAATTCTTATGCCTTTGGATTTCAATGGCTTCCTTAACCAACCTAGGTAATATCCCGTTTCAAATCGTAATTCTAATGTAAATGACCATGTAAGCTTGAAATTTCAAACTCGATGAAAAATTTTCCTTCGAGGAGGTAATAAAGAAATTTGAAACACATTCCGAGCCTAAAAAGAACATTTTATACTCGAGTTCATGACCTAAATCATCTACTATGTTTCCCTCTTTCTCTGGCACAGTATCTTCCATAAAAACATCATTTATTGAAGCCGTTGTCTCCCGGCGAGGTAAATGAACAATAGCATTCTTTTTACTGAGCTCTGGGATCCCAGGGAGCGATAGACGACGGGTTAATATATATATACAAATAAATATGGTACTGATAGTCCACATAGAAAGCTTATAGCGTCCAAAACTTACGCCTTTATTTATGTTGTTCGAATACAATAATAAATAAATAAATAATAAATATTTGTGGACAATCTTACACAGATCAACCTAGTCCGAAACTAAGCAAAGCTTGTACTATGGGTACTAAGTGACGATATACATACTTATATAGATAAATAGATACTTAAATACATAGAAAACATCCATGACTCGGGAACAAATATTTGTGTTCATCACACAAATAAATGCCCTGACCGGGATTCAAACCCGGGACCTCCAGCCTCGAAGGCAGGGTCACTACCAACTAGGCTAAAGCGGTCGTTAAATATCGGTGAATCGGTGCGACGTAAGTGCAAAATGTAGACCAGTTCATGTTCAAAACTTAAGAGAACATTAAAACGAGCTATTTCCGTATTTTATGGTATTATGCCAATTTAATCGCTATGTTTTGTTGAACAGAGGAGGATTTCGTCGAGCAGCAGCGAGGAGGAGTCCTCAGAGAGTTCGTCAGAGTCGGAGAGTGCTGATGAGAAAGAAACGAAGACCATCGCCAATGGAGAAATTCGCAATGAGCATAGGAAAAAGGTAAATATTCATAACATAAGTTATAAATATTTGGTATCTAATAGGGGATCCCCGTGTGGTTGCCGGGTAAGAATTGCGCCACCCCATCTCTTCCCGTGGGTTTCGTAGGAGGCGAATAAGGGAAAATCGGAGGGTGGGCAGCAGCATCCTTCGATCATTACCACCATCAAACTGCGGTCGCCAACCCGCTTGCCAAGCGTGGCGACTATGGCAAATCCCCCCCAAGGGAAGAGCCTTGGGGGAGGCCTATGTTCAGCAGTGGACGTCTTTCGGCTGATATGATGATGATGATGAGGGGATGTTGACACCAAATAAGAAAATCAATAACTTCAAATTTTCTCGAAAAAGGATCAAATTCTCAATCAAATGGCAAAAAAAATAACTCAAATGAATATCACTACATAGTATAAAACAAAGTCGCTTTATCTGTCCCTATATCCCTATGTATGCTTAAATCTTTAAAACTACGCAACGGATTTTGATGCGGTTTTTTTAAATAGATAGTGTGGATTGAAGAGGAAGGTTTATATGTACAATGACATCCATTAAATAGTGCACCCGTGCGAAGCCGGGGCGGGTCGCTAGTATAATTATATAATTATAAGTCTTCAAAGTTTCAAGTGGGGGCATGTTCTGTCCCTTTTTCGCAAAACGCACCTCTGTATTGAACGATCGTCATTTACTATGGCGCTTTAGGTCAGTGACGTCACTGATTTGCAGCGCCATCTCTCTCTAATTAAAAACGTTCTAATGGTTGTAGCTTCCTTATTTTTTGAGATATTTTAATGGGATTTTCACTATTAGGCATAGTTTTATGTCTTACTTTCATTTGTATAAGAATTAGGATACTAATCAATTTTAAGTCAACATCCCTATTGTAGCAAAATTTACTTGCAAACCTACTTCTTATAAAATCTCGTTACAGTTTTTCTGTCTCACGAACGCGGTCGAGCCATGGTTGTGTGTTGAGATATTCACGCACATTGTCTATGTGTGCGTCAGAGTAGGAGCTATGAGTTCACATTGTCTATGTGTTTGTGTGTGTCACCACTACAACTATGGGTAACCCGCTCGTGACATAAAAGTACTGCAACAATGTGAATTATCAATCCGGACACTTGTCTGAGTGAGAAGCAAAACTCAGTATCTACTCTTCGGAACCTCGTATGTCAATACTGAAACGATGCTGATATACGAGCTTTATTTTAAGTAGGTATTTCTTACTTAGTGACTTGCTTGTAACCCGACGAAATGTTGTTCTCAGAAAAACAAAGATATTGATAAGAAGAAAGCGAAAAAAATCAGAAGAACAGATTCATCGGCGGCTACATCTGGGAAGCAAACTTCGGACGGTATTTATTTATTATTTATTCTAGTTATAATTATAGTTAGCGACCACCTACGGTGTGTTGCACTAAGAGTCGGTTGCACCAACATGCGATCACAGGCCGGTCATCGTCAAATATGGCGCCGGCAGCTGTCATCCCATAGAAACATGTCAAACTTTTTATACAATCAGTTTTTAACGAACACCGCTTACGATTACAGACGGTTTGGTGCAACCCACCCTAAGGGTCGGTTGCACCAACATACGATCTCAGGCCGGTCATCGTCAAATATGGCGCCGGCAGCTGTCATCCCATAGAAACTGGTCAAACTTCCCATACAATCAGAGTTTAACGAACACCGCGTACCATTACAGATAGTTTGGTGCAACCCACGCTAAATCGTCTGTAATCGTAAAATCGAATGGGGATTGACACTGAATAAGAAAATCAATAAGTTTAATTTTTCTCGAAAAAGCATCAAATTCTTAATCGAATGGCGAAAAATGTAACTCAAAAATAAATAATTACGTAATTAAGTCTTCAAAGTTTTAAGAGGGGGCATACTCTGCCCCTTTTCCGCATAGCGCACCTTTGTATTGGAACGAACGTCTTTTTTTTTGAACCTGACTGTGGCTTTATAGGCCGGGCCCAATAAAGCGATAGGAGTGCGCGGTTGGAGAGTAGCCTGGGGAGAATCCAGGGGAAAACCTCCGGCACGACCACGCGTGTAGTTTGGAACACTGGAATACTCTAAGAGTTTGCGCTCCAGTGAGGATCGTCATTTACTATGACGCTCGTGGCCAATGACGTCACTGATCTGTTGCGCTTTCTCTCTAACCAGCAACATTAAAACGGTTGTAGCTTCGTTGTTATTTGAGATATTTGAATAGGATTTTCACCATTTGGCATATTTTTTGCCTTGTTTCTTTTGAAGTACAGTGGAATCCGGATAAAGCGACAATCAAGGGACCGGTGATATTACGTCGCACTAACAGGACGTCGCACAAAAAGGACTGATTTGCTTTGAAAATGTTTGGTATGAAATCTAATGAGTGGTAATTTCGAAGTCGTTAAAAGCGGTAAAATGTTATATATGCGGAGTCGTTATAAGCGGATTCTACTGTAGTCTTTTTTTAGTCTACAACCCTATTGTATGGAAAAATTTATAAGTCGTAAGTTGATGCAACCCAACCAGCACTTAAAGGACGATTAAAAATAGTTACATAACAAACATCCTTTTCCTTCCTTTTAATACACAAACTAATAAGGTAATTTTGATATTATGAATAAATGAATATAATTATAATGGCTTTAAGGAAAGTCTTCAGAGTATGAAAAAAATTATAAGTCATAAGTTGATCCAACCCAACCAGCATTTTCAGTTAAAAATAGTAACATACCAGATAACATTTTCCTTCCTTTCAATACACAAGCTAATCATGTAATTTTGATATTATGAATAAATGAATATATAATGGCTTACAAGGAAAGTCTTCAGAGTATTTATAACGATGTTTTTGGTCTGATTTCTGTGTAGGACCTAAAACAAAAGCCTGGGTAGTATAATCGCCTTTGTTCGCGGTCTACTTCTTTGAAATAGAGTCCAAAATTGGAACAACGTTAACGCGGGCCACTACATATTTCTACATAAATAAATAAAATAAATATTTATGGACAATATTACACAAATCAACCTAATCCCAAACTAAACGAAGCTTGTACTATGGGTACTAAGTGACTAATATACATACTTGTATAGATAAATAGATACTTAAATACATAGAAGACATCCAAGACTCGTCAAATATTCGTGTTCATCACACAAATAAATTCCCTGACCGGGAAACGAACTCGGAACCTACAGTTTCGCAGGCAGGGTCACTACCAACTAGGCTAAAGCGGGTATTACATTGTCCTAAATTCAGAATATTTAGAGTGGGACATACAAATATGATAGAGCGAGATGCTTCAACTCCCGTCTACTATTCAGGATGCTAAATTCAGGACAATGTAATACCCGCTTAAAGCGGTTGTCATTAGAGATCTATATTTCTTATTAAGACAAAATCATAGATTAGACAAAATTAAAACCCAATAATATGTATAGATTCTTTGTTCTTGTTAATATAATAATTTAATGTTTTTGAATCTTGTTAAAATAAATATTTAATGTTTTGATCATGTAATAATTTAATGAATAATAACTGACAAATAACATTACATTTAAATCTTTTGACATATATATTTTATCCCATATTTTAAGTATATCATTCACAATCTGTATTTGTAACATTATTTGCTAATAAATTTAATAATTATTGTTTATTAAGATAATCAATCACAAATACAAATTCTCCTCTCCCTGGAATTGTAAATAATATTGCAGTGCCCATCAGGGTTCACAAAGCTCTACCTTATAAGTTTACCACCTGCGCAACTACTTTGTGAAATTGCAATAAAGTATTGAGTATTGAACCTAACTAGTTTTTAATATTTTGCAGATAACGCTCATGGTGACGCTGAAAGCGCCGACTCGCGCACTTCCCAGTCCGACTCTTTGACTTCGAAACCCGCGCCTAGTTCAGAGAATGCAGTCACATCAGACAGCTCCAGGTATTGTATACACGTTTTAGGGTTCCGTACGACAACGGTAAAAAACCGGCCATGTGCATATCGGATTACGCACAATCAAGGGTTCCGTACCAACACCTACAACGGAAGACCAGCGCTGGCGAATGCCCGCATTATGCTGAGCTGGTACCGTTTCGAGATAACACAACTTTTTTGTTTATTTTTATATTCTATTTTCCTGTATTAATTGTTGTCTTTGTCTCGAATAAATATTTCTTATTTCTTACAAGTACACATTTAACACGTTCACAGACCGTGACCCTGATATGGATCACTGCTAGCCTCTATTACAAAGCCATAAGGTTAACAATTCAAATTCAAACAGTGATGTTTTAAAAATCACTATCCAATAAATTGATTTGAAAAGGTCGTATCTTCATAAATAACTCAAAGCACTTACGACTTTCTGTTTGCGCAAGGCAGTTTTTCAGCGAAAACTCAGAAACCGTAAAACCTATCTTGTTCAAAATAAAAATCGTTGAAAATATTTGTTAATGCTCACCACTTCAAACTTAATAGTTCAGAAATTAAAAGGGGGGGGAGACGCTTTATGACTTTCATAGCTAATATCTCACTAACGGTTAATTTAAAGGGAAAAGTTTTATAGAAACCTCCATATCATCTTTAAAGGCCTATCCACGGATACCATACATGACCTGGGTCGGACTGACTACCCCGGTATGTGGCGATACCGGGACGAATAGGGACTATGTCTGTGTTGTCGCGATCGCGCGGTGTACGTCCCCGCCAGCGTGAATGTCTAACCCCATTATTCATAAACGTCTATCAAACCTATATTAGTTAACTATCCGCTAAAGTTCGTTTGTCCTTATCTGTCACTTTGACACATGTGCTTGTAAGACAGTGACAACAGACATTTTAATTAGCAGAGGTTTGTTAAGTTTTATGAATAAGGGGGTGAGTGTACGCGTCGTGTCCGAGTTGAACGCCGTAAGCGCAGCGTTCCATCTTTTTATAGACGCTATGGTTACGTCCGGGTCCGAGTGTGTGCTTAGGACGGCGGACCTTAGACGGAATTAAGATGTTTACCTGAAAATATCTCACTGAGAACATACTTACACAGCTTACACTTGGCTTATACTTAGCTGTTTTGGCTTATTTCCAGGGATGCAGAGGCGAAATCCGAACTGAAGTTGCCACAACCAGTGATTCAGGTGTTGGAGCAGATAGAATCCGCAGTCAGTAGACATCTGGCTGAACATCCAGACACGCCCACGGCACAGCTTGCAGCCAGCAATGAGAAATATCTGCTGAGGTGAGATTTTTAGCTGCCTGAGAGATATGGGGGGCTAGCACAACTACTGCTGCGACGCGACGCGAGTAGAGAAAAATTTAATCTCCTCTTTCTAAACCGCACAGTTCGAGCGAGACAGGAATCGCTGAGTCGCGCGAGATACGATTTGTCAGCAAGTTGTACTAGCCCCACAGATCTGTAAAATCGAGATCTGTAGATTCGATTCGGAGTGATGTTTGAAACGAAATTTCTTAATGAAAAATCGAAAAAATACAATTAAAAATTATGATATTAGGTCGCAATGGTTCTGTTATAGATAGTAACATTGAGAAAATGTTAAGATACGTGTCAATTCAATCGTAAATCGCCTAAATAGACGAGCGTTTTTAACTGATAAGGGCTCTTACGATCGAATAGGGAATTGACGAGAGACATCATCCTGTTGTGGATTCGATTTTATTATAGGTGACTTAGAGACCATATACATCTCTAACAATATTAAATTAATCTTAATTTTGACGCTCGGAGACCATGTACATCTCTGGGATATTATATTAATTTCATTATACTCCTTGTTTAATCTTGAGACCTTATACATCTTTAACTGTAAGTACTGATGTAGTAATATTTGTAATAGATAACTTTGCAAGTTTATCTTCACCGTATGACATTAATTTTGTTATAATTGTAAACTCGAAATTACTATTCTTCCTTGAACTGTAAATTAATATTTTGACATGAGAAATGGTTTATTATAGTCAAGACTTTCTTAAATTGTAAATTAATATTTTGATATGTAAAAGTGCCCTTGGGGCCTATTTGCAGAATAAATGTTTGATTTTGAATATGATTGTTTTAGAATTACGATTTGAAACGGGATATTTACTATGTATATTTGTATTTTGAGTTTTCCGATATTTCGGCACTGTTGCAAGCGCCATTATCAAGGATTAACTGACGTGCTGCGAGTTTTAGTTGTGGTCTACCAACACACCATAGCGATTTACCCTCTTCCTGGTTCGCTTTTTAATATCCCGTTTCAAATCGTTTTGACGACCGGTTTAGCCTAGTGGGTAGTGCACCTGCCTGTGAAGCTGACGGTCCTGGGTTCGAATCCCGGTCAGGGCAAATATTTGTGTGATGAGCATGAATATTTGTTTCTGAGTCTTGGATGTTTTCTATGTATTTAAGTATTTATATCTATTAATAGATCGTCGTCTAGTACCCATAACACAAGCCTTCTTGAGCTTACTGTGGGGCTAGTTCAATTTGTGTAAGATTGTCCTCTAATATTTTTTTTTTTTTTAAATCGTAATTCTAATGTAAATGACCATGTAAGCTTGAAATCTTATATTATGATTGTTCTAGCCTGGAGGCGGCCTTGTCGAGTAGCGGGGCTCCGGCGCGGGCGCGGCGCGGCGCGTGGGGCCGCGCGGCGCGCGCGCTGCGCTGCTCGCGGCCCGCGCTGCTGCGCCGCCTGCAGGCGCGTGCGGGCGCGGGCGCGCGTGAGTACACACACACACACAGTAGCGGGGCTCCGGCGCGCGTGCTGCGCTGCTCGCGGCCCGCGCTGCTGCGCCGCCTGCAGGCGCGTGCGGGCGCGGGCGCGCGTGAGTACACACACACACACAGTAGCGGGGCTCCGGCGCGCGTGCTGCGCTGCTCGCGGCCCGCGCTGCTGCGCCGCCTGCAGGCGCGTGCGGGCGCGGGCGCGCGTGAGTACACACACACACACAGTAGCGGGGCTCCGGCGCGCGCGCTGCGCTGCTCGCGGCCCGCGCTGCTGCGCCGCCTGCAGGCGCGTGCGGGCGCGGGCGCGCGTGAGTACACACACACACACAGTAGCGGGGCTCCGGCGCGCGCGCTGCGCTGCTCGCGGCCCGCGCTGCTGCGCCGCCTGCAGGCGCGTGCGGGCGCGGGCGCGCGTGAGTACACACACACACACAGTAGCGGGGCTCCGGCGCGCGTGCTGCGCTGCTCGCGGCCCGCGCTGCTGCGCCGCCTGCAGGCGCGTGCGGGCGCGGGCGCGCGTGAGTACACACACACACACAGTAGCGGGGCTCCGGCGCGCGTGCTGCGCTGCTCGCGGCCCGCGCTGCTGCGCCGCCTGCAGGCGCGTGCGGGCGCGGGCGCGCGTGAGTACACACACACACACAGTAGCGGGGCTCCGGCGCGCGTGCTGCGCTGCTCGCGGCCCGCGCTGCTGCGCCGCCTGCAGGCGCGTGCGGGCGCGGGCGCGCGTGAGTACACACACACACACAGTAGCGGGGCTCCGGCGCGCGTGCTGCGCTGCTCGCGGCCCGCGCTGCTGCGCCGCCTGCAGGCGCGTGCGGGCGCGGGCGCGCGTGAGTACACACACACACACAGTAGCGGGGCTCCGGCGCGCGTGCTGCGCTGCTCGCGGCCCGCGCTGCTGCGCCGCCTGCAGGCGCGTGCGGGCGCGGGCGCGCGTGAGTACACACACACACACAGTAGCGGGGCTCCGGCGCGCGCGCTGCGCTGCTCGCGGCCCGCGCTGCTGCGCCGCCTGCAGGCGCGTGCGGGCGCGGGCGCGCGTGAGTACACACACACACACAGTAGCGGGGCTCCGGCGCGCGCGCTGCGCTGCTCGCGGCCCGCGCTGCTGCGCCGCCTGCAGGCGCGTGCGGGCGCGGGCGCGCGTGAGTACACACACACACACAGTAGCGGGGCTCCGGCGCGCGCGCTGCGCTGCTCGCGGCCCGCGCTGCTGCGCCGCCTGCAGGCGCGTGCGGGCGCGGGCGCGCGTGAGTACACACACACACACAGTAGCGGGGCTCCGGCGCGCGTGCTGCGCTGCTCGCGGCCCGCGCTGCTGCGCCGCCTGCAGGCGCGTGCGGGCGCGGGCGCGCGTGAGTACACACACACACACAGTAGCGGGGCTCCGGCGCGCGTGCTGCGCTGCTCGCGGCCCGCGCTGCTGCGCCGCCTGCAGGCGCGTGCGGGCGCGGGCGCGCGTGAGTACACACACACACACAGTAGCGGGGCTCCGGCGCGCGCGCTGCGCTGCTCGCGGCCCGCGCTGCTGCGCCGCCTGCAGGCGCGTGCGGGCGCGGGCGCGCGTGAGTACACACACACACACAGTAGCGGGGCTCCGGCGCGCGTGCTGCGCTGCTCGCGGCCCGCGCTGCTGCGCCGCCTGCAGGCGCGTGCGGGCGCGGGCGCGCGTGAGTACACACACACACACAGTAGCGGGGCTCCGGCGCGCGTGCTGCGCTGCTCGCGGCCCGCGCTGCTGCGCCGCCTGCAGGCGCGTGCGGGCGCGGGCGCGCGTGAGTACACACACACACACAGTAGCGGGGCTCCGGCGCGCGCGCTGCGCTGCTCGCGGCCCGCGCTGCTGCGCCGCCTGCAGGCGCGTGCGGGCGCGGGCGCGCGTGAGTACACACACACACACAGTAGCGGGGCTCCGGCGCGCGTGCTGCGCTGCTCGCGGCCCGCGCTGCTGCGCCGCCTGCAGGCGCGTGCGGGCGCGGGCGCGCGTGAGTACACACACACACACAGTAGCGGGGCTCCGGCGCGCGCGCTGCGCTGCTCGCGGCCCGCGCTGCTGCGCCGCCTGCAGGCGCGTGCGGGCGCGGGCGCGCGTGAGTACACACACACACACAGTAGCGGGGCTCCGGCGCGCGTGCTGCGCTGCTCGCGGCCCGCGCTGCTGCGCCGCCTGCAGGCGCGTGCGGGCGCGGGCGCGCGTGAGTACACACACACACACAGTAGCGGGGCTCCGGCGCGCGTGCTGCGCTGCTCGCGGCCCGCGCTGCTGCGCCGCCTGCAGGCGCGTGCGGGCGCGGGCGCGCGTGAGTACACACACACACACAGTAGCGGGGCTCCGGCGCGCGTGCTGCGCTGCTCGCGGCCCGCGCTGCTGCGCCGCCTGCAGGCGCGTGCGGGCGCGGGCGCGCGTGAGTACACACACACACACAGTAGCGGGGCTCCGGCGCGCGTGCTGCGCTGCTCGCGGCCCGCGCTGCTGCGCCGCCTGCAGGCGCGTGCGGGCGCGGGCGCGCGTGAGTACACACACACACACAGTAGCGGGGCTCCGGCGCGCGTGCTGCGCTGCTCGCGGCCCGCGCTGCTGCGCCGCCTGCAGGCGCGTGCGGGCGCGGGCGCGCGTGAGTACACACACACACACAGTAGCGGGGCTCCGGCGCGCGTGCTGCGCTGCTCGCGGCCCGCGCTGCTGCGCCGCCTGCAGGCGCGTGCGGGCGCGGGCGCGCGTGAGTACACACACACACACAGTAGCGGGGCTCCGGCGCGCGTGCTGCGCTGCTCGCGGCCCGCGCTGCTGCGCCGCCTGCAGGCGCGTGCGGGCGCGGGCGCGCGTGAGTACACACACACACACAGTAGCGGGGCTCCGGCGCGCGCGCTGCGCTGCTCGCGGCCCGCGCTGCTGCGCCGCCTGCAGGCGCGTGCGGGCGCGGGCGCGCGTGAGTACACACACACACACAGTAGCGGGGCTCCGGCGCGCGTGCTGCGCTGCTCGCGGCCCGCGCTGCTGCGCCGCCTGCAGGCGCGTGCGGGCGCGGGCGCGCGTGAGTACACACACACACACAGTAGCGGGGCTCCGGCGCGCGTGCTGCGCTGCTCGCGGCCCGCGCTGCTGCGCCGCCTGCAGGCGCGTGCGGGCGCGGGCGCGCGTGAGTACACACACACACACAGTAGCGGGGCTCCGGCGCGCGTGCTGCGCTGCTCGCGGCCCGCGCTGCTGCGCCGCCTGCAGGCGCGTGCGGGCGCGGGCGCGCGTGAGTACACACACACACACAGTAGCGGGGCTCCGGCGCGCGTGCTGCGCTGCTCGCGGCCCGCGCTGCTGCGCCGCCTGCAGGCGCGTGCGGGCGCGGGCGCGCGTGAGTACACACACACACACAGTAGCGGGGCTCCGGCGCGCGCGCTGCGCTGCTCGCGGCCCGCGCTGCTGCGCCGCCTGCAGGCGCGTGCGGGCGCGGGCGCGCGTGAGTACACACACACACACAGTAGCGGGGCTCCGGCGCGCGTGCTGCGCTGCTCGCGGCCCGCGCTGCTGCGCCGCCTGCAGGCGCGTGCGGGCGCGGGCGCGCGTGAGTACACACACACACACAGTAGCGGGGCTCCGGCGCGCGCGCTGCGCTGCTCGCGGCCCGCGCTGCTGCGCCGCCTGCAGGCGCGTGCGGGCGCGGGCGCGCGTGAGTACACACACACACACAGTAGCGGGGCTCCGGCGCGCGCGCTGCGCTGCTCGCGGCCCGCGCTGCTGCGCCGCCTGCAGGCGCGTGCGGGCGCGGGCGCGCGTGAGTACACACACACACACAGTAGCGGGGCTCCGGCGCGCGCGCTGCGCTGCTCGCGGCCCGCGCTGCTGCGCCGCCTGCAGGCGCGTGCGGGCGCGGGCGCGCGTGAGTACACACACACACACAGTAGCGGGGCTCCGGCGCGCGTGCTGCGCTGCTCGCGGCCCGCGCTGCTGCGCCGCCTGCAGGCGCGTGCGGGCGCGGGCGCGCGTGAGTACACACACACACACAGTAGCGGGGCTCCGGCGCGCGCGCTGCGCTGCTCGCGGCCCGCGCTGCTGCGCCGCCTGCAGGCGCGTGCGGGCGCGGGCGCGCGTGAGTACACACACACACACAGTAGCGGGGCTCCGGCGCGCGTGCTGCGCTGCTCGCGGCCCGCGCTGCTGCGCCGCCTGCAGGCGCGTGCGGGCGCGGGCGCGCGTGAGTACACACACACACACAGTAGCGGGGCTCCGGCGCGCGCGCTGCGCTGCTCGCGGCCCGCGCTGCTGCGCCGCCTGCAGGCGCGTGCGGGCGCGGGCGCGCGTGAGTACACACACACACACAGTAGCGGGGCTCCGGCGCGCGTGCTGCGCTGCTCGCGGCCCGCGCTGCTGCGCCGCCTGCAGGCGCGTGCGGGCGCGGGCGCGCGTGAGTACACACACACACACAGTAGCGGGGCTCCGGCGCGCGCGCTGCGCTGCTCGCGGCCCGCGCTGCTGCGCCGCCTGCAGGCGCGTGCGGGCGCGGGCGCGCGTGAGTACACACACACACACAGTAGCGGGGCTCCGGCGCGCGCGCTGCGCTGCTCGCGGCCCGCGCTGCTGCGCCGCCTGCAGGCGCGTGCGGGCGCGGGCGCGCGTGAGTACACACACACACACAGTAGCGGGGCTCCGGCGCGCGCGCTGCGCTGCTCGCGGCCCGCGCTGCTGCGCCGCCTGCAGGCGCGTGCGGGCGCGGGCGCGCGTGAGTACACACACACACACAGTAGCGGGGCTCCGGCGCGCGCGCTGCGCTGCTCGCGGCCCGCGCTGCTGCGCCGCCTGCAGGCGCGTGCGGGCGCGGGCGCGCGTGAGTACACACACACACACAGTAGCGGGGCTCCGGCGCGCGCGCTGCGCTGCTCGCGGCCCGCGCTGCTGCGCCGCCTGCAGGCGCGTGCGGGCGCGGGCGCGCGTGAGTACACACACACACACAGTAGCGGGGCTCCGGCGCGCGTGCTGCGCTGCTCGCGGCCCGCGCTGCTGCGCCGCCTGCAGGCGCGTGCGGGCGCGGGCGCGCGTGAGTACACACACACACACACACACACACACACACACCCGAGGACGCGGGGATATCCACCACGCGATCGCGACAACACTGACACATATAATCCCTATTCGTCCCGGTACCGCCACACACCAGGTAGAGCCAGTCCGAACCAGGTCGGGCCTAGCTGAGTTTCTTGCTGGTGGGCTAGCACAACTTGCCGCCAAGTCATATCTCGCGCGACTCACCGATTCCTGTCTCACTCGAACTGTGCGAATTAGAAAGAGGAGGGTAGATTTTTCTCTACTCGCGTCACGTCGCAGCGGCAGTTGTGCTAGCCCCGCTGGACTCTTCTCAACTAAGCTAGGTTTACTGAACCAGTAGCTCGATTCCACTCAGATTCACCACCTCAGATTCGGTTGAAACCGCTCAACCAATCTCACTAGTGCGCAAACTCTTAGAGTACTCCAGTGTTCCAAACCATGTGCGTGGTCGTGTCGGACTTTTTCCCCTGGATTTTCCAACTCCAACCGCGCACTCCTATCGCTTTATTGGGCCCGGCCTATAAAGCCACAGTCAGGTTCAATAAAAAAAAACACCTGAGGGTACAGCCGTATCCAGTTAGCGTGGAACTTACCGGGTTTGCAGGTTTTATCCCCGTGAAAAGAAAGTAGGACTCATAACCTTTTACTTAATGCCCAATTTTGTATTACGTCCCTCAATCGCAACGTACGAGGCCGAAAGACCCCTTGAAGATAGGCGCATCCAGATCTGAAGGTGTCTCTTCCGCGCTGTGTTAATAACGGAAGAAATCAAATCGGCCTCGCCATCTATACGGTGTATTATTCAGAGCTCTACCTGATTTATTTTTCTTCTATCCACCTAAAATACTATATGAATGAAAGCACACATATACAGAATAAGTAATGTTGTTTGATTAATAATAATAATAATTTATTGTCGAACTGTGTACATATAAGGTCTTTACATGGGTATTGGTACCAACAGTTACCCTTTGCGGGCGTACAATATTTCGTTTACTTAACTTACACTTAACCTACTACATTTTTACTAATTCTAACTCAAACTCTCTAATGTGCATAATATTCGCTTAAATTATAAAAGACTATCAATTAGCCAGGTTTTTAGCCTCCTCTTGAAAGTAATTCCTTCAAGATGTTTCAAGTCAAGCGGAAGGTGGTTGTACACCCGTATAGCCATTACAAATGTGCTATTTTTATAAATGACATTATTTACCCTAGGAAGGAGTATTTCGTATTTATACTGCTCTCTTATATTATCTTTTAAAGAGACTTTTGTTGTAAAATATGTCGGTTGATTGCGTACAAGTAGACATAACTCTAGAATGTAGATGCTTGTTAATGTTAGGACACGTTTTTCCCGAAATACATTAAGTAGCGAGTCCCTAGCCTAGTTACAGGGCGCCCTACACTACGTTTGCCGACACGCGGTCTCCACTCAAGAACCAGTCTGCCCCAATGGCCATCGGGCATCGGTCATCTTATTTATGAGTTATTGGCCAGAAAAACTGTTTTGTGACCTAATCAATATATTTTATACTGTGACGTCACTACTGTCAACTGTCAAATCTGACATGTTCTGCATCGCGCTATTGAAGTTTCTAAAATCAGTTGCATAAGTTGCATTCCCAACAACTCTCATTGGACTTCGGACCCTGAGAGATCTCTCTATTGTCGTTTCTTCCTGTGTCTGCTATCTATTGTATATATGTATATAATTTGTAGATACTCCCTTTCCTGTATATATTCAATTCACAACATAAATCCTCCCGCCCCTTTCTACCATCGGACGAGTAGGAATACGGTAAGGCGCCATCGTTTTACGGTGGCTGTTCCGAAAACTCGCACGAAGCGTTTTGCTTCCACCTTTATTGTGAGAACCGCCAAGCTGTGGAACTCCTTGCCGGAATCCTTGTTTCCCGTAAACTACAACCTTTTGGTGTTCAAAGCGAGAGTGAATCGGTTTTTACTAGGTAAGCGCGTTCCATCCTAGACCACAATATTGCATACCATCAGGTGATTTGTGGTCAAGCGCAAACCTATTTTGAATAAAAAAAAAAACTTGTACATTATCCTTTATAGGAGCACAACATTACTTGTCTACAATATAAATAAGATAATTCTAATTTGAAGTTTATTTACACATGACACGACTAGATACATTTTTAACCAGTCATTATTTCTTTTTCTAGAAGTTCCTGTCTCAACTATTGCTCAACCCACAACTACAACAACCACTGCCACTACTGCTCCTGCCACTGCCACTGCCACGCCGACTGCCACAGTGAACAACAAACGGAAATACTCTGATGAAACTGATGAAGATATTAGCAGACTCACTGCCGAGGAGAGGGAGGCTAAGATTGTCGAAACTTTACAAAGGTGAATAGCAAACTTATCATGGGCCATCCAAACACTATTTTGAAATAAATAATAAAAAACTGTTGCTCAATAACAGTCCTAGTTGAGATCTTTGATGACCGATATTTTATGAAAATTCCATTATGAATCTTCTGGTATAGAAGAATAATTCTCTTTTTGTAGGAAACGAACGATTGTAAATAGAAATTGTAAAATTTTTAGTGTTTAAGTATACAAGTATTCAATTTTGTTTTTACTTTTATTCAATTTTGTTTTTACTTTTATTCAATTTTGTTTTTACTTTTCGCTTAAAGAATGTTAAAAGCCGCATGCAATTTGTATTTCTCGTGTTTGTTCTGACTTCCACGATACAGGTTGTGCCTAGTGTGAAAGTCAGTTTGTTAATATGTTGAACTGTTATTTGGTAAATAAAAATTAACTTAAAAATTCATTAACACATACTTACTTTAACACAACTCTGCCAACTCGAGTAAACTTTACATCACTACCTTTTTGAATTGCAACTGTTTCATATCTTAATAGCACATTAAAGTATAATTTTTAAACATCAACGTAAAGTAACGTTTACTGGCGCACGTTCGACGTGATTATTGCGTAATTGTTAAAGTACATTACTTTTTATAAATTAAAGTTAGCCTTATACTGAGTGTAACAAAACTAGTGAGGATCCGTTTAAGGGCATATTAGGTATCGTGTTCTGATTAGGAAAAAGTAGAAGAAAAATTTTTTTGACGCAAAAAAGACAGGGCAGGTCGCTCAAGTCAGCCAACTGTCCATACAAAGGTCAAAAATATATTGGGTCAAAAAAAAATTCTACTTTTTCGTAATCAGAACACGATACCGAATATGCGCTTAAACGGATCATAATGTCTAAATAACGTAAAATTGACACTGACACCTGTCAGGTTACTTTGTCTAATTCCAAATTATACTTTAGCGGATATTGCGCTGTTTTCCCTCACGGTGTTATTGCCATTTTCATATTTAACATTCTCATATTTTTTCAGATGCCGTAGAATGGCATCTGAGAGATGGCTATCAATTTTGCACTTTAATTGGGTCATACGCGGATTTAGGTTCGCGTCTTTTCTGCGGACATACCAAAAGTTAAGGGCTACAAAGCTTAATTTTCGATTGGACCAGTAACCCGCATAAACAGTGTCTCCGTTTCTATAAATGCCTGTAATAAAAACATAGCTAACATGCACATAAGCCGTTAACTATAACCACAGGAGGGACGACTTTTGTTTTTTCAACTAAGTATGACCCAATTATACCATGTGTATTTGTTTTCAGACTAAAATCCTTGATAGAAGACCGAACACCCGCTATGATGGCCAGTTATCAGGCCGAATGTGACCGGGTCATGGAAGAGAGGTGAGTCGATGTTACATTTACCATTGTTACCGACGTTTCAACTCGGTTTTTTTTTTAATACAAACGCCATAAGGGAGTCGTACAGCGACATTTACCAGAAGACTCATGCTTCATTAACGGCACTAACGTACTGCTTAATACGAAGGAACGGTTGATGAATTTAGGACTGGGTAGCGATTGCACCTATAGCTCAGTTGGCTAGAGCGACTGGCCGCGAGTGCCGGGAGGTCGCAGGTTCGAATCCTGCTCGGTGCCTAAATTTTTCAATTTTTCCTTTATTCTAAATTTAAGTTTCAACTCGGGTTGCACGTCATGTTACAAAAAAAAATCTGTTTATTTCTTTCAAAGGTACATGAAAATCACTTATTAGGCACTCTTAGGGGTAAACTTTGAAGACTTAGGCTCGGTTTTATAAAGATCCGTTAGACCTTATGTCGGTTTGTTATGTCAAAAGTTGTTTTACAATTAAACTGTATACTTTTTAATAACGTGTGCTAAATAAATACATTTCTATTCTATTCTTTCTATTCTATTCTTTTCAAAAAAGGTACGGAGTTACTGAAATTTGATCTGACATTTGGTCTAACGGATCTTTATAAAACCCGGCCTTAATTATGTAATTATTTATTCTTTTGAGTTACTTTTTTCGCCATTTGTTTAAGAATTTGATCCATTTTCGAGAAAAATTTAACTTATTGATTTTGTTATTCGGTGTCAAAATCTCCATTTTTATTTAACGATTACAGTCGATTTAGGGTGGGTTGCACCAAACCGTCTGTAATCGTAAGCGGTGTTCGTTAAATTATGATTGTATGGAAAGTTTGACAAGTTTCTATGGGATGACAGCTGTCTTCGCCATATTTGACGATGACCGGCCTGTGATCGTATGTTGGTGCAACCGACCCTTAATCTTAATATGGAAAAAAAAAATTATCGAGTCTAAATTGAAATTTACATTTTACACTTTACAATAGGTAATACAAATCTATCAGTCGGGTATTATCTAACTGTGAGATTAGACAAGCAGTTTATCAGCATTATTTTATACATTATTACCATTAGTTTAGCATTATTATTGTATGTAACATCATATGGGAGTTTATTCAAAGCGCGTGGCAGCGCGTTCGTCCAAACTCTCCTGACATAATCATTAGGACTGGCTGGCACTACATATACTGGGATTGCCTAAGGTTACGCAAGTTATCAGGTCTCTGTCTTTTGATTAAATGGGATCCCCCATTTACAAATTTGGTTTAGACAATATCTATGTTGACAAATTGACTTTGTAACGCTTGAGTACTAGTGGCATTCTTAACTATAACGTTACAGAAAGAAACTCCAAGTAGCTTCAGACGGTAGACCGGTCGAGAAGCGTCTCCCAAAGCGTCGCTTCCCCTGGTGTCCTCGGAGTCGCTCGTTATTAGCGCGACTGAAGCGACTGGCCAATGGACAAGACGAAGCCGCTGCTTTACTGGTGAAGAGAGCGCTGCCACTGTTCCCGTCGGGCTTCGTTAGGATGCCCACATTATTGCGGCAAGCCGAGTAAGTATAACTTCCCCTTAGGCTAGAAACGTCTCCCAAAGCGTCGCTTCCCCTGGTGTCCTCGGAGTCGCTCGTTATTAGCGCGACTGAAGCGACTGGCCAATGGACAAGACGAAGCCGCTGCTTTACTGGTGAAGAGAGCGCTGCCACTGTTCCCGTCGGGCTTCGTTAGGATGCCCACATTATTGCGGCAAGCCGAGTGAGTATAACTTCCCCTTAGGCTAGAAACGTCTCCCAAAGCGTCGCTTCCCCTGGTGTCCTCGGAGTCGCTCGTTATTAGCGCGACTGAAGATACTGGCCAATGGACAAGACGAAGCCGCTGCTTTACTGGTGAAGAGGGCGCTGCCACTGTTCCCGTCGGGCTTCGTTAGGATGCCCACATTACTGCGGCAAGCCGAGTGAGTATAATACCCCTAGGGCTGGAAACGTCTCCCAAAGCGTCGCTTCCCCTGGTGTCCTCGGAGTCGTTCGTTATTAGCGCGACTGAAGAGACTGGCCAATGGACAAGATGAAGCCGCTGCTTTACTGGTGAAGAGAGCGCTGCCACTGTTCCCGTCGGGCTTCGTTAGGATGCCCACATTACTGCGGCAAGCCGAGTGAGTATAATACCCCTAGGGCTGGAAACGTCTCCCAAAGCGTCGCTTCCCCTGGTGTCCTCGGAGTCGTTCGTTATTAGCGCGACTGAAGAGACTGGCCAATGGACAAGACGAAGCCGCTGCTTTACTGGTGAAGAGAGCGCTGCCACTGTTCCCGTCGGGCTTCGTTAGGATGCCCACATTATTGCGGCAAGCCGAGTAAGTATAACTTCCCCTTAGGCTAGAAACGTCTCCCAAAGCGTCGCTTCCCCTGGTGTCCTCGGAGTCGCTCGTTATTAGCGCGACTGAAGATACTGGCCAATGGACAAGACGAAGCCGCTGCTTTACTGGTGAAGAGAGCGCTGCCACTGTTCCCGTCGGGCTTCGTTAGGATGCCCACATTATTGCGGCAAGCCGAGTGAGTATAATACCCCTAGGGCTGGAAACGTCTCCCAAAGCGTCGCTTCCCCTGGTGTCCTCGGAGTCGCTCGTTATTAGCGCGACTGAAGAGACTGGCCAATGGACAAGACGAAGCCGCTGCTTTACTGGTGAAGAGGGCGCTGCCACTGTTCCCGTCGGGCTTCGTTAGGATGCCCACATTACTGCGGCAAGCCGAGTGAGTATAATACCCCTAGGGCTGGAAACGTCTCCCAAAGCGTCGCTTCCCCTGGTGTCCTCGGAGTCGTTCGTTATTAGCGCGACTGAAGAGACTGGCCAATGGACAAGACGAAGCCGCTGCTTTACTGGTGAAGAGAGCGCTGCCACTGTTCCCGTCGGGCTTCGTTAGGATGCCCACATTATTGCGGCAAGCCGAGTGAGTATAATACCCCTAGGGCTGGAAACGTCTCCCAAAGCGTCGCTTCCCCTGGTGTCCTCGGAGTCGCTCGTTATTAGCGCGACTGAAGAGACTGGCCAATGGACAAGACGAAGCCGCTGCTTTACTGGTGAAGAGAGCGCTGCCACTGTTCCCGTCAGGCTTCGTTAGGATGCCCACATTACTGCGGCAAGCC
This sequence comes from Epiblema foenella, assembly GCA_963556455.1. Classification (NCBI taxonomy): domain Eukaryota; kingdom Metazoa; phylum Arthropoda; class Insecta; order Lepidoptera; family Tortricidae; genus Epiblema; species Epiblema foenella. The sequence continues at coordinate 19,036,927 of OY747110.1, forward strand.
GAGTGAGTATAATACCCCTAGGGCTGGAAACGTCTCCCAAAGCGTCGCTTCCCCTGGTGTCCTCGGAGTCGTTCGTTATTAGCGCGACTGAAGAGACTGGCCAATGGACAAGACGAAGCCGCTGCTTTACTGGTGAAGAGAGCGCTGCCACTGTTCCCGTCGGGCTTCGTTAGGATGCCCACATTATTGCGGCAAGCCGAGTGAGTATAATACCCCTAGGGCTGGAAACGTCTCCCAAAGCGTCGCTTCCCCTGGTGTCCTCGGAGTCGCTCGTTATTAGCGCGACTGAAGAGACTGGCCAATGGACAAGACGAAGCCGCTGCTTTACTGGTGAAGAGGGCGCTGCCACTGTTCCCGTCGGGCTTCGTTAGGATGCCCACATTACTGCGGCAAGCCGAGTGAGTATAATACCCCTAGGGCTGGAAACGTCTCCCAAAGCGTCGCTTCCCCTGGTGTCCTCGGAGTCGCTCGTTATTAGCGCGACTGAAGAGACTGGCCAATGGACAAGACGAAGCCGCTGCTTTACTGGTGAAGAGAGCGCTGCCACTGTTCCCGTCGGGCTTCGTTAGGATGCCCACATTACTGCGGCAAGCCGAGTGAGTATAATACCCCTAGGGCTGGAAACGTCTCCCAAAGCGTCGCTTCCCCTGGTGTCCTCGGAGTCGCTCGTTATTAGCGCGACTGAAGAGACTGGCCAATGGACAAGACGAAGCCGCTGCTTTACTGGTGAAGAGAGCGCTGCCACTGTTCCCGTCGGGCTTCGTTAGGATGCCCACATTACTGCGGCAAGCCGAGTGAGTATAATACCCCTAGGGCTGGAAACGTCTCCCAAAGCGTCGCTTCCCCTGGTGTCCTCGGAGTCGCTCGTTATTAGCGCGACTGAAGAGACTGGCCAATGGACAAGATGAAGCCGCTGCTTTACTGGTGAAGAGGGCGCTGCCACTGTTCCCGTCGGGCTTCGTTAGGATGCCCACATTATTGCGGCAAGCCGAGTGAGTATAATACCCCTAGGGCTGGAAACATCTCCCAAAGCGTCGCTTCCCCTGGTGTCCTCGGAGTCGCTCGTTATTAGCGCGACTGAAGAGACTGGCCAATGGACAAGACGAAGCCGCTGCTTTACTGGTGAAGAGAGCGCTGCCACTGTTCCCGTCGGGCTTCGTTAGGATGCCCACATTACTGCGGCAAGCCGAGTGAGTATAATACCCCTAGGGCTGGAAACGTCTCCCAAAGCGTCGCTTCCCCTGGTGTCCTCGGAGTCGTTCGTTATTAGCGCGACTGAAGAGACTGGCCAATGGACAAGACGAAGCCGCTGCTTTACTGGTGAAGAGAGCGCTGCCACTGTTCCCGTCGGGCTTCGTTAGGATGCCCACATTATTGCGGCAGGCCGAGTGAGTATAATACCCCTAGGGCTGGAAACGTCTCCCAAAGCGTCGCTTCCCCTGGTGTCCTCGGAGTCGCTCGTTATTAGCGCGACTGAAGAGACTGGCCAATGGACAAGACGAAGCCGCTGCTTTACTGGTGAAGAGAGCGCTGCCACTGTTCCCGTCGGGCTTCGTTAGGATGCCCACATTATTGCGGCAGGCCGAGTGAGTATAATACCCCTAGGGCTGGAAACGTCTCCCAAAGCGTCGCTTCCCCTGGTGTCCTCGGAGTCGCTCGTTATTAGCGCGACTGAAGAGACTGGCCAATGGACAAGACGAAGCCGCTGCTTTACTGGTGAAGAGAGCGCTGCCACTGTTCCCGTCGGGCTTCGTTAGGATGCCCACATTATTGCGGCAAGCCGAGTAAGTATAATACCCCTAGGGCTGGAAACGTCTCCCGAAGCGTCGCTTCCCCTGGTGTCCTCGGAGTCGCTCGTTATTAGCGCGACTGAAGAGACTGGCCAATGGACAAGATGAAGCCGCTGCTTTACTGGTGAAGAGGGCGCTGCCACTGTTCCCGTCGGGCTTCGTTAGGATGCCCACATTATTGCGGCAAGCCGAGTGAGTATAATACCCCTAGGGCTGGAAACGTCTCCCAAAGCGTCGCTTCCCCTGGTGTCCTCGGAGTCGCTCGTTATTAGCGCGACTGAAGAGACTGGCCAATGGACAAGATGAAGCCGCTGCTTTACTGGTGAAGAGGGCGCTGCCACTGTTCCCGTCGGGCTTCGTTAGGATGCCCACATTATTGCGGCAAGCCGAGTGAGTATAATACCCCTAGGGCTGGAAACGTCTCCCAAAGCGTCGCTTCCCCTGGTGTCCTCGGAGTCACTCGTTATTAGCGCGACTGAAGAGACTGGCCAATGGACAAGATGAAGCCGCTGCTTTACTGGTGAAGAGGGCGCTGCCACTGTTCCCGTCGGGCTTCGTTAGGATGCCCACATTACTGCGGCAAGCCGAGTGAGTATAATACCCCTAGGGCTGGAAACGTCTCCCAAAGCGTCGCTTCCCCTGGTGTCCTCGGAGTCGCTCGTTATTAGCGCGACTGAAGCGACTGGCCAATGGACAAGACGAAGCCGCTGCTTTACTGGTGAAGAGAGCGCTACCACTGTTCCCGTCGGGCTTCGTTAGGATGCCCACATTATTGCGGCAAGCCGAGTAAGTATAATACCCCTAGGGCTGGAAACGTCTCCCGAAGCGTCGCTTCCCCTGGTGTCCTCGGAGTCGCTCGTTATTAGCGCGACTGAAGAGACTGGCCAATGGACAAGATGAAGCCGCTGCTTTACTGGTGAAGAGGGCGCTGCCACTGTTCCCGTCGGGCTTCGTTAGGATGCCCACATTACTGCGGCAAGCCGAGTGAGTATAATACCCCTAGGGCTGGAAACGTCTCCCAAAGCGTCGCTTCCCCTGGTGTCCTCGGAGTCGCTCGTTATTAGCGCGACTGAAGAGACTGGCCAATGGACAAGATGAAGCCGCTGCTTTACTGGTGAAGAGGGCGCTGCCACTGTTCCCGTCGGGCTTCGTTAGGATGCCCACATTATTGCGGCAAGCCGAGTGAGTATAATACCCCTAGGGCTGGAAACGTCTCCCAAAGCGTCGCTTCCCCTGGTGTCCTCGGAGTCGCTCGTTATTAGCGCGACTGAAGAGACTGGCCAATGGACAAGACGAAGCCGCTGCTTTACTGGTGAAGAGAGCGCTACCACTGTTCCCGTCGGGCTTCGTTAGGATGCCCACATTACTGCGGCAAGCCGAGTGAGTATAATACCCCTAGGGCTGGAAACGTCTCCCAAAGCGTCGCTTCCCCTGGTGTCCTCGGAGTCGCTCGTTATTAGCGCGACTGAAGAGACTGGCCAATGGACAAGATGAAGCCGCTGCTTTACTGGTGAAGAGGGCGCTGCCACTGTTCCCGTCGGGCTTCGTTAGGATGCCCACATTATTGCGGCAAGCCGAGTGAGTATAATACCCCTAGGGCTGGAAACGTCTCCCAAAGCGTCGCTTCCCCTGGTGTCCTCGGAGTCGCTCGTTATTAGCGCGACTGAAGAGACTGGCCAATGGACAAGATGAAGCCGCTGCTTTACTGGTGAAGAGGGCGCTGCCACTGTTCCCGTCGGGCTTCGTTAGGATGCCCACATTATTGCGGCAAGCCGAGTGAGTATAATACCCCTAGGGCTGGAAACGTCTCCCAAAGCGTCGCTTCCCCTGGTGTCCTCGGAGTCGCTCGTTATTAGCGCGACTGAAGAGACTGGCCAATGGACAAGATGAAGCCGCTGCTTTACTGGTGAAGAGGGCGCTGCCACTGTTCCCGTCGGGCTTCGTTAGGATGCCCACATTATTGCGGCAAGCCGAGTGAGTATAATACCCCTAGGGCTGGAAACGTCTCCCAAAGCGTCGCTTCCCCTGGTGTCCTCGGAGTCGCTCGTTATTAGCGCGACTGAAGAGACTGGCCAATGGACAAGACGAAGCCGCTGCTTTACTGGTGAAGAGAGCGCTGCCACTGTTCCCGTCGGGCTTCGTTAGGATGCCCACATTACTGCGGCAAGCCGAGTGAGTATAATACCCCTAGGGCTGGAAACGTCTCCCAAAGCGTCGCTTCCCCTGGTGTCCTCGGAGTCGCTCGCTATTAGCGCGACTGAAGAGACTGGCCAATGGACAAGATGAAGCCGCTGCTTTACTGGTGAAGAGGGCGCTGCCACTGTTCCCGTCGGGCTTCGTTAGGATGCCCACATTATTGCGGCAAGCCGAGTGAGTATAATACCCCTAGGGCTGGAAACGTCTCCCAAGGCGTCGCTTCCCCTGGTGTCCTCGGAGTCACTCGTTATTAGCGCGACTGAAGAGACTGGCCAATGGACAAGATGAAGCCGCTGCTTTACTGGTGAAGAGGGCGCTGCCACTGTTCCCGTCGGGCTTCGTTAGGATGCCCACATTATTGCGGCAAGCCGAGTGAGTATAATACCCCTAGGGCTGGAAACGTCTCCCAAAGCGTCGCTTCCCCTGGTGTCCTCGGAGTCGCTCGTTATTAGCGCGACTGAAGAGACTGGCCAATGGACAAGACGAAGCCGCTGCTTTACTGGTGAAGAGAGCGCTACCACTGTTCCCGTCGGGCTTCGTTAGGATGCCCACATTACTGCGGCAAGCCGAGTGAGTATAATACCCCTAGGGCTGGAAACGTCTCCCAAAGCGTCGCTTCCCCTGGTGTCCTCGGAGTCGCTCGTTATTAGCGCGACTGAAGAGACTGGCCAATGGACAAGATGAAGCCGCTGCTTTACTGGTGAAGAGGGCGCTGCCACTGTTCCCGTCGGGCTTCGTTAGGATGCCCACATTATTGCGGCAAGCCGAGTGAGTATAATACCCCTAGGGCTGGAAACGTCTCCCAAAGCGTCGCTTCCCCTGGTGTCCTCGGAGTCGCTCGTTATTAGCGCGACTGAAGATACTGGCCAATGGACAAGATGAAGCCGCTGCTTTACTGGTGAAGAGGGCGCTGCCACTGTTCCCGTCGGGCTTCGTTAGGATGCCCACATTGCTGCGGCAAGCCGAGTAAGTATAATACCCCTAGAGCTGGAAACGTCTCCCAAAGCGTCGCTTTCCCTGAAACGTCTCGGGTTGCGATTTTTGCCGTCCGGCTTCGTTAAGATGCCCACATTACTGCGGCAAGCCGAGTGAGTATAACACCCATGGGGCTAGAAACTTCTCCCAAAACGTCGCTTTCTATAAAACATCTCCCAAAGCGTCGCTTTCCCTGAAACGTCTCGCGTTGCGATTTTTGCCGTCCGGCTTCGTTAAGATGCCCACATTAATGCGGCAAGCCGAGTGAGTATAATACCCCTAGGGCTAGAAACGTCTCCCAAAGCGTCGCTTTCCCTGAAACGTCTCGCGTTGCGATTTTTGCCGTCTGGCTTCGTTAGGATGCCCTTATTATTGCGGCAAGCCGAGTGAGTATAATACCTCTAGGGCTAGAAACGTCTCCCAAAACATCGCTTTCCCTGAAACGTCTCCCAAATCGTCGCTTTCTATGAAACGTCTACCAAAGCGTCGCTTTTCCTTAAACGTCTCGGGTTGCGATTTTTGCCGTCGGGCTTCGTTAGGATGCCCACATTACTGCGACAAGCCGAGTGAGTATAATACCCATGGGGCTAGGTACTTCTCCCAAAACGTCGCTTTCTATAAAACATCTCCAAAAGCGTCGCTTTCCCTGAAACGTCTGACGTTGCGATATTTGCCGTCGGGCTTCGTTAGGATGCCTACATTATTGCGGCAAGCCGAGTGAATATAATACCCCTAGGGCTAGAAACGTCTCCCAAAGCGTCGCTTTCCCTGAAACTTCTCGGGTTGACATTTTTGCCGTCGGGCTTCGTTAGATGCACACATTACTGCGGCAAGCCGAGTGAGTATAATACCCCTAGAGCTAGAAACATCTCCCAACACGTCGCTTTCCCTGAAACATCTCCCAAAATGACGCTTTCCCTGAAACGTCTCCCAAAGCGTCGCTTTCCTTGAAACGTCTTGCGTTGCGATTTTTGCCGACGGGCTTAGTTAGGATGCCCACATTATTGCGGCAAGCCGAGTGAGTATAATACCTCTAGGGCTAGAAACGTCTCCCAAAACGTCGCTTTCCCTGAAACGTAAAAAAAAACTCACACTCACGGTTCCCTTTATAGTAAGAGCGCGTATAGTAATAGTTGGATGTTGGACACAACCAAACAAGATGTCCATTTGTGGCTGATTGTGATTGAGTATACCATGTTAGTGATGTCTACTTTTATGTAAATACCTCTTAATCATCATTGATTGTAATCCCCATGACACATAAAGATTCCAAAAGTTCTGAAATGCTGCAATGCAGCTTATTCATCATAGCCTTTAAATATTTAACTGGTTTGATGAATCTTTCGATAAACGTGGCTCTCTGGACAGCCGTTGGGTTTTGAAACTTAGACCTATCAAAATTCGGTATTATTATCAGTGCTATTAGTGGCTCGGTGGGAAGCCAGCACGTATCAGAAGTTTAACACTCGTAGTCACATTTTATGATTTGCTTTCTCTTTCCAGTTTCAGCAAAGAACTAAAAGTGTCAGACGTGAAGCGACAACGCTCCGGTTCACAATCCGCACCAACAACAGCGGCCGCTCCAACAAGGTTGCCCACAACACTACCCGACCCGCTACCAACAACACTGTCTGAACCCATCCAGTTCCCCAGCTCTCTCACCGTCACCACCAGCGTCAAACCCATAGAAAAGACTGAAGAAGCCAAGAGCCCGTCCGTGTTTGGTACTCTAATAAACTCCTTCTCGTTGAGCAAAGACTTAATCGTTGAAGCTGAGAAGAAGGAACCAGCTTCGGAGAAGAAAGAAGAAATCATCCCTAACAATATAGGCAGCATAACTATAACCCCGGTCATTCAGAAAGAGAAGAAACCCAGTCCGCCTGCAGACAAAATGAAGGAACCACTGCTAAGAGTAAAATCACCAGCGGTTCTCAACGAAATGGTTAAAAAAGACAAGCACAAACATAAAGACAAAACACAGAATGTTAAAGAGAAGAGAGTCGATTCACCTTTACACATCGATACAAGTTATCAACCGAATAAGAAGGAGCCTGTTCCTAGTCCAAAGGAGGAATTGACGAAGAAACAGATTGAAAGTATGAGAGTAACGGAGAACAATATACCCCGGCCTGCGTTAGTACCTGTACATCATTCCCCAACCTTTGCGAAACCTGACAAAAGACCTCCCGAAGTGAAAAAGAAAAAGGAAATAGTGATCATATCAGACTTGGATCCTTTAGGTGATGTGCAGCAAGAGCCAGTGGTAGCAGTAGACGATAGTAGCAGTGATGTGGAAGTGATAGAAGACTCTAAAGACAAAAGTGAATCTGTAAAGTGTGAAGTGCCTTCGAAAGTGAATAATCACAAGAAGGACTCGAAACATAAAGAGCGTGTGACGGGAGCGGAGAATCATCGGAAGGAGAAGGATGATGGGCTTGAAGATGATATTCACACAGTTATGAGGAATTTGAGAGAGATGGAGGTAAGTAGTTCCTGTTAATTAATAAAAATCCATACTATAATATGATGAATGCGAAAGTGTGTTTGTCTGTCTGTCACCTCTTCACGCTGAACCGATTTAGATGAAATTTGGTATGGAGATAGTTTGGATCCAGGAAATGACATATGCTACTTTTGATTCCGGAAATCATCCCTTATGGGGTGGAGTTTGTATGGATGTGCGATGGTAAGCGCCTAGTTTAAAAAGATTGCAATAAAATCCTCTCAAGATGAACGAGTTGTACGCAGATGAAGTCGCGGGCAAAAGCTAGTATTTTGTCTATAATGAAAATTCAAATACTGTCAAGCCAAACATCATATTTTTTCATATTGAATGTTTTAATAGCATAATAATCAGATCTGGCCTCTTCCTTTTTTTCCTGCTCTGGCACCCCATAGTTTCGCTATTGATGCTTGTCTATAGATCGAAACGGTAAAGTGTGAAGTGAAATTAGGTTTAAAAGTGGGGGTATGGGGTATAATGTAACATCGAGTTATGAAGTCTGTACCTTTATATTTATTTCATCAAGTAATTGAATCAAAATAGAATCTTGCTCACATAATCTGTATAGCCGGTTCCTTTCCTAGCTATAAGTATAGCGAAACCCGGTAAACCCCGGACCTCGCCCGCCTCTTATAGGCCGATCAGCTTACTTAGCTCTCTAGGAAAGCTATATGAGCGGATCCTTCTCACTAGGATTCTCAGATTAACGGCTTAGATTAATGTCATTATCAAAATCAAAATCAAACATTTATTCTGCAAATAGGCCGCAAGGGCACTTTTACATGTCAAAATATTAATTTTCAATTTAAGAAAGTCTGACTATAATAAGTAATACATATTTCATGTCAAAATATTAATTTACAGTTCAAGAAGAAATAATAATTTCGAGTTTACAATTATAACAAAATTAATGTCATACAGTGAAGATAAACTTGCAAAGTTATCTATTACAAATATTACAACATCAGTAAAGTTAGAGATGTATAAGGTCTCAAGATTAAACAAGGAGTATAATGAAATTTGTCCATTTGTGAAATGGACCCGAGAAGTCACAGAGTGGTACCCACGGAACGAAAAAAGAAATAGAGGTAGACCACATAAAAGATGGGAAGATGACTTTCCAAAAAATTGGAGAAGAATTTCAAAAAACCCAGAAGAGTGGCGCAGCCTGGAGGAGGCCTATGTCAAAGACAGCTTGAAAAAATAAAATAAAATACACCTATTAGAAAAACACAAACAGATGTAAATTAAGTCAATAATAAAGGCTATTTTTATTTATTTATTTATTATTTATAATGAAATTAATATAATATCCCAGAGATGTACATGGTCTCTGAGCGTCAAAATTAAAATTAATTTAATATTGTTAGAAATGTATATGGTCTCTAAGTCACTGACAATAAAAACGAATCCACAACAGGATGATGTCTCTTGTCAATCCCCTATAAAAGAGGGAGAGAAGAGAGAGCAGTTCGGCTTTAGATCCGCGCACTCGTGCGTCCAACAGGTGCACCGCGTCACGGGGCACGTGCTGGACGGTTTCTCTCGATTCCAGGGGCTCAGGACCGGTGCGATCTTTCTCGACGTCGCTAAAGGTCTGGCTTAACGGGTTGATATACGACGGTGGGTTTTGACGACCGGTTTAGCCTAGTGGGTAGTGCACCTGCCTGTGAAGCTGACAGTCCTGGGTTCGAATCCCGGTCAGGGCAAATATTTGTGTGATGAGCATGAATATTTGTTTCTGAGTCTTGGATGTTTTCTATGTATTTAAGTATTTATATCTATTTAATATATCGTCGTCTAGTACCCATAACACAAGCCTTCTTGAGCTTACTGTGGGGCTAGTTCGATTTGTGTAATATTGTCCTCTAATATTTATTTATTTATTTGCAACTATGGTACAGTACAGGTGTTACATTTTGTTTTGTTACCTCATGGACCCTGATAGGGCATAGCAAAATACTTCATACTTAAATTTAAAATTTACGATCAATATAACATACATTGAATAATTATGAAATAATTTTACCTAACACATGTATATATAACATTATTGGATTATTCTAATTCATTAAACAATTAATTAGTTTTGATATCATTATTTAAATTATTATTTTTATACATTATCAAAATACATGTCACTTTAATTAATTAAATAATAAATAATAATAAATATTAGAGGACAATCTTACACAAATCGAATTAGCCCCACAGTAAGCTCAAGAAGGCTTGTGTTATGGGTACTAGACGACGATATATTTAATAGATATAAATACTTAAATACATAGAAAACATCCAAGACTCAGAAACAAATATTCATGCTCGTCACACAAATATTTGCCCTGACCGGGATTCGAACCCAGGACCGTCAGCTTCACAGGCAGGTGCACTACCCACTAGGCTAAACCGGTCGTCATTCAATTAATGTCTAAAATATGAATATACCAGTTAAAATACCAAAGTTATATCAGCTTGGTATGCCTGACAGACTCGTACTCACCATACGAGGTTTTCTCATAGATCGCGGGCAAAAGCTAGGAACTATAAAATATTCACTATTGGACGATACCCTTCTCTAGCCTCACATGTTTCCTTTCAATTCCTTCACAGGTTCCAAGAAAATTCAACTTTCGTTCCGTGACGTTAGTAGAGAAATGCAATTGTTTTCAAAACTAATATCCTATTTTAGTCCTATTTTTCACTAGATTAAGGCCGGGTTTTATTAAAATCCGTTAGACCAAATGTCGGATCAAATTTCAGTAACTCTGTACATTTTTTGACATAACAAACCGACGTAAGGTCTAACGGATCTTTATAAAACCGAGCCTTAATGCTCTTAGTTAACTATCGCATCGTTATAAAAATCGTGATATTAAGTATATATATTGATGGAATCAAAAAAAAAACTAAAAATTTTATGTGTCATTCTAGAAAAAGCTCTTTGTTGATGTCAATAAAGACGTTTTCAAATTGCTTCGTTATAGATACATTTATCGTCTTTTTGACACTGGAATAAGGTACATGTTTGCTTGAATATCCCATAAATTAAGTACTTCAGTATTGCCCCTTTATATAACAAATTTTTTTGTCATGATATTCCTGCCATAGTTTTTGTCGTTTGTTTCTATATCTTGTCTCAGCTTCAAACTAAAAGTTTGGGATTTAATATTCCATTTAATGTTTCAGCATTCACAAGAAACCCCAAAATTCAACAATTCTTTTGGAGGAGTTATAACCAGTGGTAAGCATTCGTTTTTACTACTTAATTACATATAGCAATATAAAAATTAAGCACCTGTCACTCAAATGCCATTTAAAAATACGAAAAAGCATGTAGGCAAACGCGTAGTAATTCCTACCCCTCCAAAGTTGTTACCATTGGTACCAGATGACAATTTTCTAGGTAATTCCCAACGGACCTTATGTATGTTACGTTTTGAATACTGCTACCGAACCGTGGCATTATGTGACAAATTTAAATACAATTTAGACGTAATGTTATGCCATTTAAGATATAATTTTCAATGGATGTAGAACGTGAATGTGGGTATGTTATACAGAGCTAATTACTTCCGTGTAGCCACTGTAAGGCACTGACTACGTACTACTATTAGTATACCTGTATACTTATGGTAATGACTCCTGGGTCATTCTACTTTTTCATGGCCAGTTTTCTATTACCAAAAAAAATCTATGATATGTACTGAATTGAATTATTATATTGAGTGCCTGAACCTTATAAAAGGATTTTGTAGATAAAAATACTTAAATATTAACGTATTGCTGTAAAAGGTGGGTAACACAGTGGTAAAAACCATTTTTTTCATACAAATGGTGAGACAACCAAGGACCGCTGAGTTACTCGATTTATGGATATTAGCTGTGGTTCGTTAATTACCAAAACTATCGGAAGTGATACTGCAATTAAACCTCTTTCTAAATAACAATACAAAAATATGAAGCGAGGGCCCAGTATTCCAAAATCTGCATTAAAAAGAAGTGTCTGAAAATTATGAACATGAAACAGTAAAATGGTCCACGTAACTACTGTAAGTATGTTTAAAGCAGATAACTGGTCATTCGTCTGTTTAATTTTGGTCGATTATTAGAAATTGAGTTTTGGTCCCTTGCGTAAACGTTTCTAGAAAGCTGATTTATTGTGACTGCAATGAAAATGTAGTCTACCATTGTCTAGCTAAAAGTAATTTATTCGGACACGTATAAAATTCCGAAATCTGCATTAAAAAAAAGTGTCTGAAAATTATGAACATGAAATAGTAAAATGGCCCACAGAACTACTATAAGTATGTTTAAAGCAGATAACTGGTCATTAGTCTGTTTAATTTTGGACGATTATTAGGAACTGAGTTTTAGTCCCTTGTGTAAACGTTTCTAGAAAACTAATTTATTGTGACTGCAATGAAAATGTAGTCTACCATTGTATAGCTAAAAGTAATTTATTCGGGCACGTATAAATTATAATTGTAGCTCGCTAAGGGACGTTTTTTAAAGTTTTCACCACGGGCCTATATTGCCTTAATAATAAATAAATAAAATCCTACGAATTGAGAATCTTATTTTTTTTAATTCGGTTGAGAAAGGCCTTATAGTGGCATACCGGTTCGCTTCCCCGGACGCTCTAACATTGGTTTCTGTTCAGCCAAGCACGAGAAGTCTTCCAAAACGTCCTACAACTCGAGGAATACTATATTCGGGGACCGTAGCGATAAAGACAAGTTGTAAGTTGTTTGGCTTGCTTCAGCTTGGCGTAGTCGTTGTTGCTTCTCACGAGAGGGCGCTGTCGATCAGTGGTTCCAAACCTGGGGGTAGTTACCCTTGTGATGGTAAAATTAGGGGGTAATTACCCTTGTGATGGTAAAATTAGGGGGTAATTACCCTTGTGATGGTAAAATTAGGGGGTAATTGGGTACTATATGGGTACTTATTTGTCATGTTTCGACTACGGAGTCGGAGTGTTGCACAATCGTAATTTTTTACGTCGATTACTGGATAGAATATTCATGGCGTCGAAACAATATATACTATAGAAACAACTGAAATAAGTAAGAAAAACTGGACTACGCTCAGATGTTTCTATGGTTTATGAGTCAACATATGTTAGATCCAGTAACCGTAGAGCCAACAATCTTCGATTGTGTAATAATCTGACTGTTCATAGTCAAGACTAAGGGTGGGTTGCACCGAACCGTCTGTAATCGTAAGCGGCGTTCGTTAAAATCCGATCGTATGGAAAGTTTGACAAGTTTCTATGGGATGACAGCTGCCGGCGCCATATTTGACGATGACCGGCCTGTTATCGTATGTTGGCGCAACCCTAATATTACAAATGACTAAATATACACCTGGTTAATGCATATGTCTATGATATTCCTAAAAATGTTGGACTTAATAGTTTTTATTTTATAGCGTAATTTGTTTTTGAAAGGGCTTAGCTATGACATTTAAATGATGGAACAGAAAGGTTGGGAACCACTGGTATTAATGCAGAACGGCTATAGGATGCTTTTTAAGATGGTTAGCTCCTAAACTTGGTCCTAGTGTGGTACTTGACTATATCTCTTTTGAAAATCATGTATAAAATAAAAATACATAATAGTGCCGCCAGAGTTGAGGTTACGTACACAATAACATGTCATGTAATGACAGCGGGATTTTGAAATTAGTATTCCTTTTTCGTACCGATAGTAAGCATTCACTCTTTTTGACTTGCAATGTTTATGTATGCATATATTATAGTAAATATATATTTATGTGTTTATTTTTATCTATATATTCATGTATAATTTTTGTGTGATTTTGTGATTGTGATTTCTTTATATTCAAAATATCAAAATCAAACATTTATTCTGCAAATAGGCCACAAGGGCACTTTTACATGTCAAAATATTAATTTACAATTTAAGAAAGTCTGACTATAATAAGTAATACATTTTTCATGTCAAAATATTAATTTACAGTTCAAGAAGGTATAATAATTTCGAGTTTACAATTATAACAAAATTAATGTCATACAGTGAAGATAAACTTGCAAAGTTATCTATTACAAATATTACAACATCAGTAAAGTTAGAGATGTATAAGGTCTCAAGATTAAACAAGGAGTATAATGAAATTAATATAATATCCCAGATGTACATGGTCTCTGAGCGTCAATTAATCGTATTAGTTTAGATGTATGTGTTATTCCACTCCTCTTATTTTATACTTGCGCTACCTACATTTAATTTTCCTTTATTTTTAATCTCCTGCTACCCAAAGGTTGTCTGGAAGAGATCGCTCATTAGCGATAAGACCTGTTGTTACCAAGTTCTTAAAGATTATCTGTCATATTTTCTCTATGCTGATTGTTGGTACAATATAGAATATTTATTATTATTATTGATAGCAAGTTCAAACAGGAAATTGAAAGATATACCAACTTCACTGGTTTTTATACCTATTCTAAATATATATTTATTTAAGTGTTTTTTTTTATTTTATTTCGTAAGGTACATAAAACAGACAGTAATCGAAACGTACAGTGAAATAATATATATAAGAAGACACACATGACTAGATTACAGTCCAAAAATATATGTACACAATTTTTATTTACATTCACTCATTCACTTTTTTGCAATCAGTACTTCATGTAGGTGTGTGTGTAAATTCACCTCAACTCTCGTGGCGTTTTTTTTTTAATTCGGAAACCTTAAGTTTTTTAGAGTGGTCCATTTCTTATTCATAATTCTTATTTTAGAGTTTAAAAATTTTGCCGGTTTATTTTTTAGTAAGTATCGTCTCTAAGACATACCACACGTTTGGAGGAATTAATAGGACCGTGCCTTGGTCTGCTGCGGAACAAAAAAAACGTCAACTTGACGGCTGACAGTTATCAAATGTGGCAGTTACGTCATGAAGTAAAGTTAAGACTGGAGCCGGTAATACACACATATAAAGATGTGCGAAAGAGATGTAAGCATAGACATACGTGGGAACGAGATACAATAGGTCATCTCCCGTCCCTCATCGCTTTTATACGCCTTATGGCTTCTATTATTTATCAACGGCCTGTGTCACCGAAACGTCATCGATGATAGGCTTAATTTAAATTTTGCGGCAATCTACATACAGCACGACTAATTATGAGATGTCAGTATCGTGTTTATGGATGTATTAGTCTTTCGATACATCACAATTTAGTCAGCTTATCGTAACTCCGTCCCTTTTGGGCATTCGCTAATCATCCCTCTATAGGATCCTCTTTCTACGATGTTCATAAATGTAACTGCCACATTTGACATCTGACAGTTTAGTCAATTTGATGTTTATTTGTATGTTTCGCTCCGGTTGTGGAATGAGCTCCCTGCCGAGGTTTTCCCGAGGGACTTCAGTATGGGGTTCTTCAAGAAAGGAGTGTATATTTTTTTAAACGGTCGGCAACGCGCATGTGACACGCTAGAAGTTGCAAGCATCCATAGGCTCCGGTGACCGCTTACCATCAGGCGGGACGTACGCTTGTTTGCCACCGACACCGATATAAAAAAATAAAGACCGAGGCACGATGCCTCCAAACGTGTGGTAAGATAAGATTCAAAAAATATTTCTTAATAACGATACTTAATATAAATTATAATTGCTATCCTATCTTATTTTCAATTGTAGTCGTGAATGCGTGTAGCAGGCCCCGCCATTTTTGGACGCACCTTTTGACAGTTGGACATTCATGTGACGGCCCGACGTGACAAGACGGCGGTGTCAAGTTGTAATAGGTCGCGTTCAATTTTTAGGCGAAGCGTGCTACACACACCGTCATTAACCACCTAGGTTTCGCCGGAAGATCAGCGCCAGCTCCCTGAGTCGGCATTACGCTGAGACGAAACCTTTTTGTGGCGATTCCATGTTCTTTTAATTACTTACTTACTTTATAGCCTATTGACTGTCCCACTGCTGGGCAAAGTCCTCTCCCCATGTTTTCCAGGTCTCCCTATTGAGCGCTTCTTCCTCCCAATTCCTGGCAAATGCATCCAAATCATCCCGCCATCTCCGTCTGGGCCAGCCCCGTCTTTTAATTACATTTATTTATCTATATTTTATGTTTGTATCGTCACGACAAAATGTTTATCTTTCTTCTTTCTTAATAAAAACACCGGCAACAGTTTTGCACTGTAATAAGGTTAATGTCAATAAAAAATATAATATGGTCCACTCCAAAAAAACTTAAAATTCCCAATACAAAGAATATAAAGACAAGTACCGCCCTTAGACAAACACATGTTTTTCTGTCACACACTAGGCTTTCATTGTACAATTCCATCATTCATTCGCTCATTGTTTTGGAGGAATCCCTTAATCTTTCGTCTGTATGTTTAGGATTCTAATCGTAACATTCGTAAACGTATCTAACGCTTCCACAGACGAAAGGTACACAATAATTTGATAATCTTCCTCCCTCTACATCTTTAATCATCTCGTATTTCTATTACTAATAATTAAACTTAATGTATTGTATTCATTGTTAGATTCACTTCAATGTCACGCTAACTGCTCATTAGATGTCATATTGCTGTTACAATGTAATAAAGACCACAAATTAATTACACCCATCTAATGGCTAATAGTTGAAATTGATCTTAAATGACGTGAGAATGCAAGGCAAGGTATTTAATATAACAGTAATTACAAATTTAAATTTACTATGAGTATTATACCAAGTGTGTTCATATTATGTAGATAAATAAACTAAGTTTTCTTAAAAATAACTAAAGAATGTTGAGATTTCTCGTCACCAAATACTTGTTTAAATTTTTAACTGTCATAAGCACAGAGTATTTTTTTTTAATTAAATCTTGTAAAATTGTCAAATCTTTCAAGGGTAACATTCAAAATACAGTTTTATTGGGTATCTATAGGAAACTATTTGTTCCAGCGCAGAACCAACTTCTTTGAACAAAATGGATGGATGTAGTACCGTCACAGGTAAGAGTTTTTTGATGAAACTCTTTAAAAATAACTTATTTCCAATTTCGGCTTTTAAGGAATCTAAATTATACGAAGCAAACGAAAAAAACTAGTAAGAACGTAATGATGTAATGCAACTTACAAACGTGGGTAATTAATTCAAAATTTAAATAAAAACGCATGTTTTCTTTATATCATACATAAATAACTATGGTTTGTCAAGTACGTTTAATAATATAATAACAAAAGTCAAAATATTATATCTTGTAACAGTAATAACTAGTAGGTAACATATTTTGAATAATATCTTGTATTCCTATTTAAGGCAAGGCCCATTCAGAGATCTGACGAAAATACTGAAGTTTGAGCTTGCAGTGTGAAGTAATGTAGAATTACACTACACAAAAATTACTGTGAACTGAAAACGAAACAAAGAAACAGCAAAATATTGAAAAATTTCTTGGTAACTGTCAAAAAATCCTAAATATCCTTAAAGATTTGTTTAAACGGGTCTACAGCGATATTTATGTATTTATCTTTGTTACCGACTTTTCGACACGGATTGCACCGGTCTTGGTCGCGGTTAGACCGGTGCAACCCGTGTCGAAACGTCGGTAACAAAGGTAAATAAATAAATAAATATTAGAGGACAATCTTACACAAATCGAACTAGCCCCACAGTAAGCTCAAGAAGGCTTGTGTTATGGGTACTAGACGATGATATATTTAATAGATATAAATACATAGAAAACATCCAAGACTCAGAAACAAATATTTATGCTCATCACACAAATATTTGCCCTGACCGGGATTCGAACCCAGGACCGTTAGCTTTACAGGCAGGTGCACTACCCACTAGGCTAAACCGGTCGTCAAAGGTAAATACATAAATATCGCGTTAGACCCGTTTAAACAAATCTTTAAGTATGTTTACAAAGCGCGAGAGTTTAAAATGTTATAATCCTAAATATCATCGTAAAAATAAATTTTAATGCTGCAGATTTCGTAATTATCAACGACAGTGATTTTTTTTTTACTAAAAGGATAGATTTTTATTCTTCTAACAAAATAACCGCATATATTTTTCATAAGTGATCCAGTGTTCCAGAAATTCAATTAAAATGTACTAAATATTTCCGAAATAACGCGCAGAGCTTCCGTAGAGAGCGGGTTGTTAATTTCAAACTCTCACGTGTTAGAAGGGGTCATTTGCAATGGAATGGCCTTGCCTTAAGTAAGCCGCACCTACTTATTTATCACGTAGCTCTCATGTTCATGCTTCGCTTTAACATTATGCAACTACTTGCTTTGTTTGTTTTTCACATTTTGTTATATTTAAAGTCCCCTGCCGGTATGCACTGTACTAGTAGTTTATGCAACTGATACATAATGAGAGGTCTTAAAACACGAGTGCGGTTTTATGAAACGACCGTCAGCGAGTTTCATAATAGGATCACATGAGTGTTTTAAGGCCTAATTATGTACAGTTGTATACACTACTTTACATCCACACATTAAATCCTCTTTCATGTGTTGAGGCAACATTGCGTTGAAAGTGCAGGAGTTCAAGTTCTTGAGCTCGTTGAAGTCTTTTTGAGCACGAGCCTGTATCGTAATGGGCGGAGATGGCCATAACGATACCGTTTTTGGTGCTGTTATGGACATCTCCGCCCAGGACCGGCGCGATATTGTAAAGTTGGTCCTTACCTACACTTTTTGAGCACATAAAAGAGGATTTACTGTATGGGTGTAGATAAAGTATATTTACCGTTCTATAGCTTAATAGTTCCATTATGTTCTGTATATGATGTAATACTCGATTTTCACCTTACCTAAATTACAGAAGTGTAAGGACGTATCAGGGCTCGAAACCGGTTTTTACTATTCTTAAAATATCTCCTAAAGTACTTCTCATATCCTCATTTTTATTTTAGGATGTTTTTGTAAATAAAAATATCGTAAAACGCAACTAACCGAAACTTTTAACCGGCTAATTTTATGAAGACGAAACCGGGTTTTTGAGCCCTGGGACGTATTATAAGATCTGCGGGGCTATCACAACTGTTGTTGCGACGCGACGCGAGTAGAGAAAACTCTACCCTCCTCTTTCTAATTCGCACAGTTCGAGTGAGACAGGAATCGCTGAGTTGCGCGAGATACGACTAAGCAGCAAGTTGTGCTAGCCCACCTGATTTAAATATTTATCCTGATTGCCACACCAACTGATCGATGAATAACAGTAGTATATCGATATATCGATGGTGGATCGATTGACATGGTAAAATCCTACTGGCTACATTTTTAAAATAATTTTATTTACAATTTCAGGTTGATGCAGTACTATCGCAACTTGAAATAAGCAGTCGCTAGAGGACGGTTTTAATATATACACTATACACTATTTATTCCATGCAAGGTAAGACCGGACATTTTGAAAACAAATTTCAACACCAGTAGAATGGATAGGAACAAATGGAATGCACAGTTTTGTTAAGCAATAAGATAATGTATTGATCCATCGACTCGGCCATCCTGACTTTTACACGTCCTCGTATGTTAGACAATTAAATTTCAATAGTCACCTCAACTTTCCTGCGTATGATATTATTTTAATGGGTCATTAATTATAGCAAAAAGAGTTGAGGTAATCTGCCCAGTCATACTAGTAGTTTTGTCAGTGTTATTTTGAAATTATATTATTTTTGTCAGACCCTTACTGCCAATACGCAGCTGTCAGCTGTCAAACGGGGTCTTATTGATATAATGTCCTGAATCGTGTAACATAAGACGTCTTAACATTTTGTTCTCATTGATTGAAGGGATTTTAAATATTATTATTTTTTGTCTTAATCTGTATCTCTGGCATTTACCTATATCTTTGTGATACTATTCAACCAATTTAGAAAAGGTGATCAGAAATATGTGCACACGACTTTATTGTGAAAGTTTGCTCATATATTTTTGAACCATTGGGAGTTACAATATATTCATGAACACGACTTCAACATTTCGTTTTCAAAATGTTCGGCCACGGCACGACACACAGGATCGCGATCTGTTTTGTTTTACCACCGCATGTTAACCATTTGTAGACCTTCTGACAACCGCATAAGGTCTAGAAATGGTGAAATGCGCCTTCGTTTGTACGTATAGGTTTGTATAGAGGGATCTTCTATTTGTATAAAATGAGTATGATTTAGTTTTACACTGTTTGAACCCTCCGTTGCTGCTCCACCGTTGTTCTCTTTTAACATAACTATGTACCAATAACATTGAGTACCAGATAAATTACTTCTCACACCTGCTATTCAGAAAAGAGTCGTTGCCCTCGAATGAGGAATCAAAGTCGTAATTTTCTTCCCTCATTTGAGGGCAACAATGACTCCATTCCCCATACGGTTGCAAAATTACTTGTAAGACATTTCATAGGCTGTGTGAAAAGTATGCGTTACACGGTAGCAAAATTATTTCGGTATTGGGCGTAAACAATTGAATCCCTCGTTACTCTCAAGATTCAATATACCACCCTCGCCGTTAATACGTAATTTGGCCCCTTGAGACACAATCTACTATGGTACTGACACATGATCTTATTCCATTGGACATACTTTAATACACATACACACTGTCTAAAAATCATGTTTGTAATAGAAACTCTATTTACATTAGTGTTAAAGTAGAATATCCTAGACAGATTTAGTGAACCAGTGATAAATCCCAGTAGCTCGATTCCACTCACACCTCAGATTCGCTTGAAGCCGCTCAATCAATCAGACTGGAGCGCAAACTCTGAGTATTCCAGTGCTTAAACCGTCCGCGTGGTCGTTTCGGAGGTTTCCCCTGGATTGTCCCCAGGTCACTCTCCAACCGCGTACTCCTATCGCTTTATTGGACCCGGTCTATAAAGCCACAGTCAGATTAAAAAAAAAATCTATGTAATAAGAGCGTATGTCAGTATCAAAGTCATAAGAACCTCGTAAGGCCCAGTGTGCTAATTTTAGGACCAAATAATTCAGCCCTAACAGCCCAAGTCCTCAAATTTTTGTAATTAAATTTCAACCCTTTTTTGGACCCATAAAGTTCAATATAGAATGTTATATATACAGTGGAATCCGGATAAAGCGACAGTCAAGGGACCGGTGATATTACGTCGCACTAACAAAACGGATTTATTTACTTTGAAAATGTTTGCTATGAAATCTAATGTGTGGTGATTTCGAAGTCGTTAAAAGCGGTAAAATGTTATATGCGGAGTCGTTATAAGCGGATTCTACTGTATGACCTTTTTTTAGGACATTGGGTCGTTATTACAATTGTCCTAAAAATAGCTTGGGCCTTACGAGGATAATGTTAATGTAACTGCGGGGTGATGAAAAATGTAAAATATTTATTTGTGTCTTACATATATATAAAAGTTTGGTTCCTATTTTTAAGCATTAAGCTTGCTTGGGTCAGGATACCCTCTCTTCCATTATTTTAAATGAGGTATGAAAAAATATGTATTAATAATTCTTATTCTAATTAATTATAATATGACTAGGTACCTTTATTAAAACCTCTGAAGTAATTAAAAAAATATATAAAGAAGTATTATTTTTGGAAATGAGAGCTGACCACGGATGTTGTGATACATTCGAAACGTCGAGTAAATCTTGAAGGAGGTAAATAAATTAGTATTGTACGCGATTAAATCCCGTTTTCCAATGTATGAAAATCTTAAGTTTAAATCAATATTTTAAGAAAGTAGTTACATTAGCCTCCTAAGACCCCGCGTCCTATATAAAGGACAAAATATGGTCAACGGAAAATAAGTTAAATTTTGAAGTGATAGAGTTGCATTTGTTTTGGTTTGATTGATTTGACATAAAATAAAATTCAAATTTGTAATCGGAACTGTTAGGTTCAAATTCGATCGTATTTTTATTTGTATGGTGGGTCTCAGGAGGTTAGAGACCGGATACAGCGGCAGTCAAGGGACCGGTGATATTACGTCGCACTGACAGAACGTAGCACTACGGACTGAATTACTTGGAATAGTTATTTACAATACAAGTTTGGAAAGTAAGCAATGCGTTTCCGAACACGTATCGTACGTTTTATAATGCATTGTGCGAGGAAAAGAAAAAAATAATAGAAAAGTTAATTTAAAATTTATAGGTTATAATTTACATTGCTCGATACGTCAACGTCAACGGAAGGCACACGCTGATTCTGCATTCAGCCAAGCATGTTGATGAATATTTACAATTTATTTATATGTAAAAAATCTGAATTGATTAATAATACGTTTAATGAAGTTATCATATTATATACCTTTTATAAATATGCATTCGCGGCACGTATAAACCTCTAAACAGGTTTTTTGTAACGCGTCTTACCCTTAGAACTACTGTACTATTTTTTTAATATGAATAAATAAATAAAAAAATTCAAATCTATAATTGACTAATTTTTAAAACTTTTCTCAAATAACAAATTCTATTTTCGTCGGGCTGACGATGAAGATGCAATAAAAATTGAAAAGTAAAAAGCACTAGTGCGGAAAAGTGGTACTTTCCGCACAGTTTGGCTGCTTAGAAAATACACTTTTCGAGCACATGCATTATAAAATATATTATTTGGTATGAAATCTAACGTGAGGTGATTTCGATGTCGTTAAAAACGGTAAAATGTTATATGTGAAGTCGTTATAAGGGGATTTTACTGTAACTCAGTTTCTTTAGCACATGGGCTACTCTGAACTTCGTATCGTGCCGTCCCTCTCACTCATGTAGTGAATAACACGAGAGTGAACGGGACGGCACGATACGAAGTTCGGAGTAGGCCCTCTGATGGCAAATTACGTCATCGGAAAATCGTGCCATGGACGCCAACGACGTTTACAGCCGACGGCCTGGCCAAAGCAATAGCGATCTATGCGCTATTGCATAAGTTTTAATTTCGCTTTGAACAATGCGATGGTGTGATGCGCCATTTGTGTCTGATGCTTGGCGCTCAAAAGGTGCAATGCAAAGCGCGTCGCTTTACTATAATTTGGACGTTTCACTCAAGAAATTCGAATCTAAGGGTCACTCAAGGGGTAAACCTAAATTATTGAAGGTGTACGCAAAGCTAGTCTCCTTCCTATGATTTGAATAAGTATCTAACAATAAAGATTAGGTAATCTAAAAGTTATGTTAAAAGAGATCAATGTGCTCCAGAAATGAAGTTTAACAGCTACGTTAAGGCCAAGTTTTATAAAGATCCGTTAGACCAAATGTAAGATCAAATTTTAGTATCTCAGTACATTTTTTGACATAACAAATCGACATAAGGTCTAACGGACCTTTATAATACCGCGCCTAAGTCTGATTTTGTTTTAAATGTACAGATGAACTCACAAAAGCGAATAGAACTCTTATCTGTTAATTCTGTTTCTTTCTGAGACAAAGAGAGTCTTGTCTTTGATCTCTTGTTACAAAGAGTTTTGAAGATTATTAAAAAGTTAGTTTTCTTTATATGTATGGTACTACCAACAGGTTTTCTTGTAACTTTTAGTCTTCATTTAGCACCTTCCCAAAACATAGATATAGCTAGTTTTCCACTAAAACTTATTGTTTTAACTAAGAAGAATGAAACTGTACTTATTCCATTGACTTCAAGTGTTCTGTAGGTGAATGTGCGTTGAACGCAACTTTTAGCATTTTAGATATTTGTAAACTGTGCTGTTCTGTTCAAACCCTAACATAAACTAGCTGCTTGGAAGCATTCAATAAATATGTTTTTTTTGCCATATGGCTAGATTGTTTTACAAGTAATGTTTAGTTTTATTACCTACAGTTGGATGCTGCTATGCAATAATGTGTCAACCTAGTAGGAAAACCTTTTTTTTTATTTTATTTTCAAAAAGGTACATAAAGTTTCCAGTTTCAATTTTACTCGCCAAACTGACAAGACAGTTTGTTGGCGAGACCGCGCTCATTTTAACAGGTCTATTATCATGCACCTAAGTTACATAATTAACCTATAGTAGGTTGAGGCATTATTGCATAACAGCGTCTAGTCACACTAGTAGTTTTTTTACACGAAATAGAATTACTTGACTATCTATTCTGAAATAGTAGATTGTTAACCACGGGTTGAAAGCGACCCAATTCACCCCAGATATTTTGGTGCTCGGACGAAGTGAGAGCGCCAATAGTTCAAAGGTGAAATGGGTGCTTTCACCCGAGTTATAAACAGTACTTTTTATTTCGACTATGAGGAAAATCGCCGCCGCGGATCGTGCGTGCGGCCGGCGCGCGCCCGCGGCCTAAAGAACTTTAAAAAAAATTTGCTAGGGTCAGAAAAGCGACTTTCCACCCGGCTATCTACTTATGAAAATTGAATTTTCCGTACAGGAGAGATGAAAACATAATTACCCCTTTGAACAAGAGCCAAGTATTACTTTTAAAGTTTATCATGTGTTTTAAAGTAGAGTAGCTTTCATGTTTTATAAAAAGCTGTAATAGAAAATTTGGCTTGAGAGCGATAATGATGGTTATTAATGGTTTTAATGAGACAAAGGGCGACCCTCTTTTATCGCATTAAGTAGGGTTTTTGTATAAGTACTAGAATGTTCCTATCATATTTTAATAGATCTTCCAAAACCTATAATCACAGATATAAACTTTCATATACGAAGACATTCAATAACCTCACTTTACAGTTACAACAAATCAGCTACGAGGGTCAACTGCTCAAAATGACATACACATGTATAACATAAGGACTGTGTAGATCATTTTGAACGTATACCTACCTCTGCCTAGCTACGTGTTACATCTAAGTAATTTAAGTGGAGCAGCAACAATAGTCTGTAACAAACAATAACAATAGAAATAACAATATTCGGTTTTACTGTAAATTATGATTGTATTGATACATTTCCAAATTATGCCTCGTTTACACTTGAGTTTTTTTTTTAGTTTGACGCTTTAGTTGCAAGTGTAATCAGGCCGGCATGCCCAAATGTAATAATTATGAATAAATATTTATAATGAATAGAGTTTCTGTGTTATAATTTCACACGTTGTCTCTAATAGGGATGCAGACTCAAAATTTGGCTACTCCATAAGACTACTTCAAAAGAACAAGGCAAAAGAATATGTCAAATTGTGAAAATCCTATTAAAATATCTCAAAAAATAACGAAGCTATAACCGTTATAATATTGCTGGTTAGAGAGAGAAAGCGCGACAAATCAGTGACGTCATTGACCACGAGCGCCATAGTAAATGACGGTCGTTCCAATACAAAGGTGCGTTTTGCGGATAAGGGACAGAGTATGCCCCTCTTAAAACTGAAGACTTAAAATTATCTAATTACTAGCAGCGCCCTGCGGTGTTACCCGCGGATAAAAGGTAGCCTATGTCCTATTCTGATGTCTAAGCTACAATACTGGAAAGTTTCAT
Organism: Epiblema foenella; assembly: GCA_963556455.1. Classification (NCBI taxonomy): domain Eukaryota; kingdom Metazoa; phylum Arthropoda; class Insecta; order Lepidoptera; family Tortricidae; genus Epiblema; species Epiblema foenella. The sequence continues at coordinate 19,061,783 of OY747110.1, forward strand.
AGAAATCCGTTCAGTAGTTTTTGAGATTAAGCAGAACGTACATCCGCACAAACTTTCACGTTTATAATATTATTAGGATTTAATCTTTTCAGTTACTTTGTTCGCTATTTGATAAGGAATTTGATTATTTTTGAGATAATTCGAACTTATTATTTTTCTTATTTGGTGTCAACATCTCTATTTAGTCAACAAGCATGATGTCATCCTGTCCTACTAATATTTGTTAGAGGAAAACCCACTTTATTAAGATATAAGTTCTGATCTGTGAATACGTTGTGAATACAGCTGTTAGAATATAGAACAGTAACCGTCACATTAGAAATATCGTTACCTACAGCTGATATGCAGCCAGTATAGGACATTTAGTTTAGCTATACTAACAATATTACCACGTTCACAGTCCGTGACCCTGATAAGGGGATTGTCACTGCAAGGTATTACAAAGCCGTAAGGGTTACAATTCGGATTCGGACAGTTATAAATGCGAAAGTTTAGGTGTTTGGCTGTTTGTTACTGTCACGTAAACACGGCTGAACGGATTATGACGAAACTTCATATACATCGAGTTTACAGCCTGGATTAACATACAGGATACTTTTTATCCCGAAAATCATCCCTCGAGGGGTTGAAATAGGGAGTGAAGTTTACGCGGACGAAGTTGCAGAAGATAGTAGGATTTAACGACAATTCTAAAAGGTCTCAAATGACATTTTGGGGATAGGTAGTAATGTTTAATCAAATGAACTTCCTGGAGAATGTGTAAAGGGATGCTAGACAAGATATTCTCTTAATGTCGGTGATTCTCACGATTTGCCCAATAACTAATTTCTATTCGCTGTATCTGAAGGTTGTCTGGAAGAGATCGCTTTTTAGCGATAAGACCGCCTGTTGTTACCTACTTACTTAAGTCCTGTTCATGTTTTATCATTGTAATAATTCTCCATGTAGTGCCCAATAAAGCATTTTATTATTATTATTTGTGTCTATGTCTAATCTCCGTCAAACTAAATATAATGTATTCGTTTGGGTTGACCGCTGATATGAAATTTGAGAATGACCGATGTAGCTTAAGAGTAATAAAAGACAAGGCGTGTGTTTATCAATGTTTTTTTATTAATTTCACAAAAGTATTCATTAAAAGCCACAGTTTGAAGGCTTTTAAGCTGTTGAAGCGATGACAGTATATAACATTATTCCCGTCGTTTATATAATCAACAGTGAGCTAAAAAACAGGGATTCCGAAGCTATCTAGTTAACTACATATAAACGTTTACAATTTATAGAAAATATTGACATATACTTCATCTGATAAAAGGCAGTCGAAGCTTGCAATTTTCACATCTATTGCGCCTAGAGAATTCGGAACCCGAGCGGAGAGAGTCCTTCTAACCGCTCGACTCTGAACCTTTAAATATCCATTTATATTCTGTATAAATAATGTTTTTTTTTTATTACTTAACTTTCTTAAAGTGTGTTAACACTATTTTACGTATAATTAGAACAGCTCAGTGTATTTTTACTGACATAGGTATTTATATAAAGTGAGAAGCGACACTGATCCTAATATTTGAAATATTTGAAGCTAGTTTGTGATTTCTAACCCGAACGCCTTACCCTAATTAGGAGATAAAGATAGCCTTTGCCTTTAGGAATGTCAAAAAAAAAACAAAAAATGTATGAGGTAATACAATCAGGCGCATACAATCTGGTACAGAGTAGGTACATATATTTAGCGTCAGACAAGATATTCAAATATACCGGAACACATCCTTATTACTATAAGAATAAGGGTGTTGCGATATATTTGGCTACTTTGATACTGACTATATGATGCTACACGATGCAAAACTCAACCACAGTTTAGGTATATGCAAAGTGACGTTTCGTGTAGGTTTTTCAGTCCCGGGATCGGCTTGTATGAAGTCCCGTAAATCCCGGGATTTTCGGGACTATTTATATAACCCAGCCCCGGTACTGAAAACCCCAGTTTTGAGTGTAGGTTTAAATACCTATCCAAGTAGTTTACTTTAACGTGTGATATTGAAATAAATGAAAAGATTAATTTTGACATCGAAACTACAAAGGCTATTTTCTCCCCTGCGTTATATAGATAGGTACATTATTTGTTGTAGTGTTACAGACACACAAAAACACTATTATTATTATTACTTTTATTATTTTACCCTTCATTGTCACCTTAACTTTGGAACTCGTTTGGGAGTTACTTCAAAAACGTGTGGGTCCCAGTACGCTCGATATACATTCATCTCCATACTAACTTTATTCAAAAACAACAAAATAAACTAGTCATTTAGTCGCCAAAGCTAACGATGTTTTATCTAGCCGCCATTTTGATTTTAACTTGCGTCAAGATGGCGGCTCACTATTAGGGTGCGTTCACTATTTCACCTTTTTACTACAATTTTAATAAGGAACGCTATTAATTTAATTATCGTGTAGAATTATAATTGTAAAAAGCTCAATGTGTTTACAACACCCTTGTAATGAGGTTTCAGATTGTTATATCGTAGTGCCCAGTTTAAAATTTTACAACAAAAATGACCCTCCATGCTTACACGATAATTTATAAACATCCATTGCGGTGTTATACCAAAAATATTCATCTTTGCAATTAAATTCACTCAATTTATAAAGTTGTACAAGCCTAAGCAAAAATAATATCTTTTACTATACAAATAGGGTCGATTTTAGACTATGCTACGTCCAGCGTGGGGACAAAGTATAGTTAAACGAATGATCTTATCACTAGTTCATACCGTGCTCGACAGACTGAATTTCGACGCCTTGCCAAAGTCACGGTCGCGAGAAAAGAGTCTCTGTCTCTCTCCACCTCACGGGATATTAGCGTATCGAGGGACAGAGAGAGTGCATTCAGATATTCACGATGTGACTTTGTAGAAGCGCCGGCTTACAATAATATATTTTTATTGCATCCTTTTTGTGTAACTGGAAATATCAAGTCTGTCACATTAAACTCACACCATTTAACACTCCAATATTATCTACCCTACAACTAAACGAATTCCATTGTTTACAATTATTTACAAACTCCACAGGGTCATATTTATTAATACTTTATTTTATTCTTAAACCTACATTTTACATAAACTAAACAAGCTAATATTTGGTGACTGTTGTCACAGAGGAAATTAATTATGAAATATGGCGTCAAATTTACAGAAGCAGTATTGAACTACTATGGACTAGGATTTTATAATTAGGGGCTAACAAAGCATATACAAACCTACCTCAAACCTTTTGCCTATCGAAGCCGTCCTGGCAGTCCAAATTCAAAGAAAAATGTGCTTTAAGCCTGAACTGTACGGTTTCTGCGTACAGGCATTGAAAATGTAACCACCAGTCTAAGTTATATCTTTGGTAGCTTAAGCAAAGGCGTAATAGCTTAGCAATTATTTATACAGTTTGAGGCATCATAAAATTAATTAACAAAATACTTAGTACAATTTTTATCGAGAGGACTAAGCATTTATCCTTTTCCCTCACGATGAGTACGAAACAGATGTATGCTTATATCTCGCCTCAAATGTAACAAGGTACAGTCGCCTAAAATAATATTTTTCGCTATACAGTCACCAAGAGCTTCTGACCTCTTTATTTGCGTAGCAACTTTTGATGCTGACTCTACGAGTAGGTATGTTATTTTTCACCTCACTAGCTCAGAAAGCCCTTTTTTATTCTTTAAAATCGGATAGCAAAACTATTTTATCCACAAGAGTGCAAAGAATATTTGAAATCATAGGTAGGGAATTAAAAAATTACATATTTCAGTTGTTTTTCTTATGTAGTACTTTCCTCGCTTTGGTAAGGTGAAAACATTTGTGTTATACAGGGCTGCAAAGTTATAATACGTCTCGTATGTTGCAACACTCGCTACGCTCAGGATTCTATTTTTGAACCATTCGCTTCGCTCAGGATTATGTTTTCAACCATAGAATCCCTAGCTCGTGGTTCAACCCTAGAACCCATTCACTAGCTCGTATTTCAACGCCACACTCGCGTTTAAAATACAACTTCGCTGCTTTGAATAACAAATAACTATTGAAAATGACTGTTCTGAGTAAAAACGGATAATAATAGGATGAATGAAAAATAAGTCATACAATGTGTAGGTGCATTAAGTAATCAAAATTCACACCAAAATATTGAAAAAGTATCAAATTTTTTTATAAAATAAAATGAGATCAACGTGAATTTTGAAATATTTTATCTCAACTTTTTATAATACTTGTTACTAATATTATATATTGTGATACCCGGCCTTAAGTGAGTAACGTGAATGTGTCAAATCTAAATTAAATATATACTAATATTAGGTACCTAGTACAGTTAGAATCAAAAGTGTTTCACTTTGTTAAAATGACAACTCGAAACTAGGGGTGTTGCGGATATCCCCATCAGCAACCGCGGAAGTTCCATATAAAATTCGGAATTTGGAGTTTTCGCGGGTGCGGATATTGAAAAAGTCGGTACAGGGACGACTCAACAGCTGCGCGTGCGATTTACGTAGGTACTAGATATTTTCGCAATGAACAAATAGGGATCTCGTTACGTTTCTGTGATTCGTCGATCGTGATAGTGACAATGATAAAAAGCAGGGACCGATACCGGTATTTTTAAAAAACCCTGAATTAGCCCGGTATTTTCGATTATTATTTGCTCTTTACGTAGGGCTGAATCATGTATTTAGGTAACAACGATGTATTATTAGATTGTCCCATTAAAAACGAAATAATGAACCGGTGACCGTAATAATACCGGTATTTTTCTATGGAGAAAATACCGGTATACGATCCCTGATAAAAAGCGACGAGTCTCAAATATGAAGATATATGTGATAATCCACATTGAAAGGGACCTTATGGCGGCAGGCGCTTACGTTGCACCTATTCACTATTGTATTGGACAGCGGCAATAAAGGCTTAAGTGCCGGCCGCCATAAGGTCCCTTTCGATGTGGATTATCACATATTTAGAAACAAAAATGACAGTGATATTAAATGGATTAGCTATGTGCCTAATCGTAAATCCGCGTCTGTTGATGTGAGCGTTGAAATATCCGCATCTGCATCCGCGGATGAATAAATCTGCATCCGCAACATCCCTGCTCGAAACTAGAGCTGGTACTCTGATACTGACTGCACTTTACATTATTGTTATACTTTATGTATATGAACACATCTTATTTGTTTATTCTGTATTACAATTGTTTCTACCAGGTATTTTGAATGCACATCTGATAATATTTCAACTAATTACTCACAAATCAACAGTACATTGACATATGTCAATGTACAGAGTCAGAGTCTATTCTGAGGGGCTACCGCGAACCGAAAACGAACGAAGTTCGAATATCTCCCTCTCTGTCGCATGAATAAGTAAGTGCGACAGAGAGGGAGATATTCGAACTTCGTTCGTTTTCAGTTCGCGGTAGCCCCTCTGTTTGTAACGATGTGTCTTTTCGTGCAGTGAATAAATGCTTTCTTTCTTTCTTTAAACCATTCTTAATTTCAACTCCAGAACACGTTACTAACATTTAAGATTAGAATTTCAATCCAATCTCAATACAGGAACACGTTCTGAATCGAGTCCCTGACTCCTCCGGAATTAGGGATTGCAATCCGGTCCGGCGGATCAGGTAATCCGGCCGGATCCGGTAGTTTCAATAAGATTGCCAGAACGCAGCACTGCAACTAGTCTTGCTTTGCTAATTTTACTATTCCCGCGAACGCAAGTGCGACGTTGCCGTTCTTACGCCTTCACCCACGCAACGACTCAATACAGAGGGGTTACACCGAACTACGAACTTCGTATGGAGCCGATGCCGTCCGTCTCACTCGTACAGTGAATAACACGAGAGTGAAAGGGACGACACGATACGAAGTTCGGAGTACAGAGCCAGGGGCGCTACCGCGAACAGCAAACGGAGTTTTCCCTCTCTGTCGCACTTGCAAGTTTGCATATACGTGAGACAGAGAGAGAAAACTTCGTTTTTGGTTCGCGGTAGCCCCTCAGGGCAGAGCGATTCCGCGGCACTCAAAAGGCGCCTTTTGCGCAGCTGTTTCCCTTAATTTTTTCACTCCAGAACATTCGTTCTTAGGGCACCCCACCCTGATCTTAAACCAAATCAGCCAAAAACATCAGATGTGCATCAAATTCCTTCGTAACTCTAATGGCAGGCCGCATACAAAAACTAATAGATATGTATATTGATGCAGTCAATGACGAAAGCCGTGGCGAGCTAGCCTGCTATGTCAATTGAACCTTCCTGTGATGACAATACGCTTCGTTTTAGTGTGGAAAATTATACAAGTTCAAACAATATCGAATCCCTCCTATAAAGCTGGATACAGGCGAGTGTTTTGCAGTTGCTTGGTACATGATAATATGAAAAGTCTTTATAACCATCATTAAGAAAAACATTAAAGACAATAAATAGAAGTAAGCCTTCATTAACAAAAACATTAAAGACAGTAAATAGAAGATTTAAGTAAATGTATCAGGGAACACACACGAAGATAACTTCTAGCTATTTAAAATGAATATCGAACTATAGCTGTCTTATCCTTGGTTAAAATTGTTGTATCCAGTCTCAATACTCTAATACTTACCACCATTAAATGTTATAAATACTGTTTTGATAATAATGAAATAACACCTCGCCGAATTTCTTACGCCGGTTCTTCTCGAGGCAGTGGTCTATTTTATGAACCGGTGGTAGTTTTTTGACATTCATAAGTGCATGTAACATGCCTAAATTGAAGAATAACTGATTTCATTTTATTTTAATGTGATCTTTTCTATCAATGTTTATAGTTTAATGAAACCTGTTTTTGAAAGACCGAGACGCGGCGGATAAATCATTAGAATGCACCGGCTAAATGACCACTTAATACCAACAAATGTATATATAAAGTATGACAAAGACAGGAATTTTTAAAATGAGTTTTCCTATCTATCGGTCATTTATTGGTGCATGGTCGACCCTATTGTATGTGTCGATCATAGATCCCAAGCAACTGCAGCTAACTTGCGCAAGCTACGCCGGCTGCGCGGCCCGGTGGGGAGTAGCGATCTGGAACGAGAAATGTAACCATAAATGACTGTATGTAATTAATGACTAATGACTAATTCATACTACAACGCCTTTCACTCTTAAACACATTGAAAATAGACTTAAGAGCGCTTTAATAAAATGTAACAGGTCCACTAGCGCCACTCGTAAATAATTGTGATTGTTTAAATTTAACGATAGATATCTAAAAAAGGGGGCCACTACGTACTGTATTTTGTATTTAAGTACGTTTTGAATCCATCAAACTAGTTATTACGTTGCTGGATTCGTCAATCTATGCGTCCAAAGTTAAAACGGCCGTTTTAATTTTGAGCTCAAAGAGAGACATCTAGCAACGTAAAAATTAGTTTGATGGATTCAAAAAGTACTTAAATACAAACTACAGTACGTAGCGGCCCCCTTTTTTAGATAAATATTATTAAATTTAAATAATTACAATTATTTACGAGTGGCGCTAGTGGACCTGTTACATTTTATTAAAGCGCTCTTAAAATACATTGTGAAAGGGGAATGAAGGGCACTGTGAGAGATTTGCAGTCTTGGTTGCCCTAGGGCGGACTAAGGCCCTAGGCTATGTTGTGAATTACCAGCCGCCGATGGACCGTATATTTTGTCACGATTAGCCGCCCAAGGCCCGAGCCTACTGGGCCTTAAGGCAAATCCGCCTTTTAGCCAGATCAGCTCGTAGTAGCCCGCCAGCCAAGTCGTATAATAAGATCACAAAACTCATCGGATTTCTGCATCAGGTGTCGGAACGGCGCCACGGGTTATGGTCCTTTTTTAGGGTTTAGTACCCAAAGGGTAAAATGGGACCCTATTACTAAGACTCTATTGTCCGTCCGTCTGGCTGTCTGTCCGTCTGTCACCAGGCTGTATCTCATAACCGTGATAGTTAGACAGTTGCAATTTTCACAGATGATGTATTTCTGTTGCCGCTATAACAACAAATAGGTACTAAAATTTATAAGTATTTATGGGGGCTCCCATACAACAAACGTGTTTTTTCCGTTTTTATAGATAATGGTACGTACCTAATGGTACGGAACCCTTCGTGCGTGATTTCGGCTCGCACTTGGCCGGTTTTTAAACCAAGATTGACATTTAGAGGCAATGCTCATAATTGTAGCTACCAACAAATGAGGCTTACTTTTTTTAAAATTAAAAATAAGAAATAGTTTTATGAATACAGCCGCCGGCAATGAATTCCAAACCTTAGCAGTGCGCGTTATAAAAGATGATGAAAAGCGCTTGGTTCGAATAAGAGGAATTTCGATCAGGTAACGCCATCCTTACCTGCCATCAGCCAGCCGTAAGTCTGGATGTCCAACGTGATTGTGTAATGCGCACGAGTCTACAAACAACATACCTTCCTCTCTAATGCATCGGTTAACGACACCGCTGCTTACCTCCGACTCGTGAGTGTGTGTGTGTGTTCACGAAGGCCGGCGGCCGGTGAGCGAGCCCACGATGGACTTGAGCGCTTGCCCGAGCGAGGCGCGCGCGTCGCCGCCCGAGCCGGCGCCCGGCGAGCGCGCGCCCGCGCCCGCGCCCGCGCCCGCCCCCGCCCCCGCGTGCGCGTCCAGACACTTCTGGTAGCGCAGCTGCGGACACAGGACACACATGCTCGGTACACATTCTAGTAAGGTGTCTTCGGGTAACTTCGAATGTCGTCTATCTATAAATAACAAATTCCAGTCTAACTAAGCGATTTTATTGCATCTCATCATCATCACTATCAAAAAGAAATGTTAAATATTTTTGTTGATGTTTGGTAGTGCAACAAAATCACTTAGTTAGACAGGAATCTGTTATTTTCGGAATAACCCGACATTCGGAATCACCCGAAGACACCATACAATACTTTTAGGTATCTCACGAGCGCAGGTCCCATAGTTGTAGAGGGGCGATTCTCCGAGAGTTTGAAACGCTCGTTTGTAAAGTAATTGTCGACTCACGATTATCTATTTAAAGTTAAAATAAACCGGCGGAAACATTGATCAAATAAGACTTCAGACCCGATATTGATTTACGCTTTTTACAAAAGTTTATTTTGATCATCGTCTCCTTTAACAATATTTAATGAAACGACAATGAAAACAAACCGCCGTTGAAACGCCCAGAGACACATAGGTACGAACATATAGACAATATTAACTATAGGTCCTACACACATAGACAAAATGCATATATATCTCAACACACAACCATGGCTTTTAAAAGTTCACGAGATAAAAGTTTCAAGTCCAGTGATCAAAACCTAGGCCTACTCGAATCGTGTCGTCTCTTTCACTCTCGTGTTATACACAATATGAGTGAAAGGGACGGCACAATACGAAGTTCGGAGTAGGCCCTCAGCACTGGAATGTCACTGTAATGCCGATAATGCGTTTGCCACCATGATCCTCTTAGCATTATCCCTGCCATCTGTCATTTCAACCCGAGGGGAAGATTAGATTTTATTGGAATTGGGCTTGTCAAGTGAGTGGACAACTTGACTGTTACAAAATTTAGAATAAAGGAAAAATTTAGGCACCGAGCAGGATTCGAACCTGCGACCTCCCGGCACTCGCGGCCAGTCGCTCTAGCCAACTGAGCTATAGGTGCAATCACTACCCAGTTCAAAAAAAAAGTAAAAAATAAAAAATATTGACTGTTACAAGTTCGCAATCCACCCGAAGGCCTCTAACTTGCCTTCACGACTACTGTCGTAGATATCAGCCGGAATCAACGGCTTAGCGCGCCTTGCAAAACAGGTGCGCTCAGTTAGTAACCACTCAAAGCGGTCACTGGGCCTCGGATGCTTGTTTGCCACGTGATGATGATTCCGACCGGTTTCGGCCATGGCGACCACTTCGACTCCTAATCAGTGCCCCGGCGCTCATGCGCCCGAAGATGGCTAGTATAAAGGGATTAAAGCATTACCTTGCACGCGGCCTCGATGGTCTTGCAGAGCGCGCCGGACGAGGGCTCGGCGTGGAAGCAGTGCGCCACGAACATGTCCTGCGCCGTGTGCACGATGAACGCGCAGCGGCGCACGTCGCGCCCGATGCCCAGGAACGACAGGTAGCGCACGCGGCACTCCACTATCGGGCTCGACTCCTGGGAACAACAACCGCCCACTTCCACTAACTTGGACACACATATCCATCCTCTCTGTCGTAACTCGGCGATCACTGATTACGGGCCGCAGGGTCCGGCCTCCTAGGCACACACTTATGGACCCGGACGACGTAATTACAGCGTCCATCGAAAGATCCGCCGGCGGGGACGTTCACCGCGCGATCGCGACAACACTGACATATATAGTCCCTTTTCGTCCTGGTACCACCTCACACCGGGTAGAGTCAGACCCAGCCCGGGCCTAGCTGAGTTTCTTGCTGGACTCTTCTCTGCTAGGCTAGGTTTACTGAACCTCCTGATACTGGCCGGTGTGATCGTAATTTTTTTCATTTGTGTTTTAATCTTTGTGTCAACAAGTACAATAAAGTGGTGGTGTATTTTCCACATTCAAAATTACCAGATACGTTTTTAAAAAATGTGAATGATGATGGCTTAGATGTTATTGGATATATAATTTTGACCGAGGAGAATCTTGTGAAATCATCGAACATACTTGTCGTAACATAACATATACATTCTCCCTTTATTTATCTTTCATACTCTTTTTCTTTCCCTCTCGCAGTCTCTCATGTCATAGCCTTATGTTTAAAAGCAAGCGGCGGCCGTCGATTTGAATCCCTGGCCTTACGGCTTACACAATTCATACAAAAACGCCTTCGTACCTATATAAGAAGCTCATGTGGTGTAGCAGTAATAGCCATTACAGAGAGAGAGTCTCTCGAGCCATTGTGTTGCAGGTTCCGCGACACCGAACGGCTGCGTGAGCCAGCGCCTATTCTCTGCCACGACACATGGCTTATCTGATTAGTTTCTAAGTGATCAGTCTTAGTTCTTAAGTAGTTGCATGTTATTACTTATATACTGTCAGAGTTAATATTTTATTTAATTGTAGTACTGTGTTATGCCATGTATGTTGTGGATATGAATAAAGAGCATATCTATCTATCTATCTACGGCCCTGGTCGTGCGGATCCCTGGCCGTCGAGGACACGAGTAACTCACCCCCTCCTCGGTGATGGTGATCATGGAGGGCGCGACGGCGATGGCGACGGGCCGCCAGGCGCTGGGCGCGCGCGCGGCCGCGAGCCGCTCCAGCGCGTCGTTGAGCACGTCCACGCCGGTCGCGCGCGGCACCTCCGCGCTGCCCAGGTAGCGCGCGCGCACTGTCTTGCGGGGCTCCTCCATGGGCGTCGGGAATGAGGCCCCTGAAAGAGTTCATTATCAGTCTACTTGTCGTTGGAAATGTCACTTAAACATCAGAATCCTAATCACTAAACTTAAGTGAAGATGGGCGGGACACATTGCATAGGGCGTTTGAAATAAATAAATGAAATAAATGAACTTTATTCTGCAAGTAGGCCGCAAAGGCACTTTTACAAGTCAAAAACTACTAGCGTTTCTCATGAGACCACTGCCGAGAAGAAACGCCGAAAGAAACTCGACAGTCAGTTATTTTCTCCAAAATATGCTTATTACAATGATACTACTTAAGTAAATATAAATGGTAAAAAACAAAAGAGAATTGAAAGAAAATAAGGAAAAAATAACAATAGGTATTTACAATGTGTAGTTACACAAGAAAACAAAACATGTCGAATCGTTTGATATGCTTTCCTGCAAGAACTGTGTCAACTTTGGAGCGGATAGGTTCTCGACTGACGACCACGGACCGCCCATAAAGTGGACTGATGCAGCAGTATAGGTGTAGTGTACTAGTAGCCACGGCCGGCACTGACCGGAGAGCGGGCGCGGGCGGCGCGCGGCGGGCAGGTCGGTGGGGCGCGGGGGCGGCTGCAGGCTGCGCTCGATCATGATGCGCTTGCAGATGTCGCGCAGCGCGTTGGCGATGCTGCGCGCCGGCGCCTCGCAGCGGAACACGTGGCACATGTGCCGGCGCGTCGCGCGGTCCCGGGCCACGTATGCGAAATCCCTGGAACAACATAGACTTGGTCACAATCTTTTATTATACTGGGAATTCCAGCTAAGTTGGGTGAAAGTTAGGTCGCTTAGTTGCCACTAGGTGGCGTTCTGTTGTGAAGAGGTCACTTTTCAACAGACTTCAAAAAATGAGAAGTCTTCCACTGTTGGTATTTTTTTTGTAAGTTAACGGATTGTTCTGTAAATTGTAGACCTAGTTTGTGTACTACGATACGATATTAACTTACAAGGGTGTGTCAATCCGTCTCTTTTAATCAAGCAGTCTTTAAAATGTACACTTAGATACTCATGTGCACGAAACATGAAGTGCTTTAATCACTAAAATGTTAATTTATTTACCTTTCACTGTTCCAGGGTAGCAAAACAAAAAAGAAATGTTAGATAACAATCAAGTTTCATTATAAATAGTCATAAACTTCCGTAGAAGCGCCCATATTACCAACACCAGGCATTAGAAGTAATAATGGACTGGGCTTGAAGCAACGGGGTGTAAAAATCTTGTTATTAAAAAGTTCGCCGAAGATCATAATCGGTGGAAACAACATTTGTGCACAGAAGTTTTTGGAAGAAATGCAACGTTCTTCGTATATGTGATGTAAGTTAATTATAGGAGGTTGCGTAGTTTACTTACCGTCCGTTGTCTCTGCCGACGCCCCACACACGTATGGTGTGTATGGGCTGTGTGTGGAGTGTGTTCAGACTCTCGGGGTCCATTAGTTTTAGGGCTCCGTCGTCCAAGTCCATAAACAGGTCTTTTCCCTGGAATAAGAAATGTATGTCGTATAGCATTTGTTAACAAAGAAACAAAAATGCTGACAATGTGCCCTTAAATCGAGAAATTAATCAATTTTGTGCCTTAATAACATTGGTTAACATAAATACAAAGCACAATATAAAGACATGCTTATAAATAAATCCTATTTCAATAGACAACGTGTTCTGTACGTGGATCTGCAGGCGACCTATCGTATCCGGACCCTTCCTGTTAGCATTCTCTTTGGTATTATTACTGCTCCATCCACGTTTCAGGAGTACCTGCATCGCCCCAGCGGCCGACTTGGTCCAGCAAGTCGTTTCGTCCTAGACTCAGGTCCACGATACCCTTGTTGATGGCACATCTGGAGCGCTCCGGGATAAGGTTGGCCTTGGAGATCTCCACTCAGCCGAGCGAGCGCACCATGACACAGTTGTCTCCTCAACTTATGTTCTTGACCTATGCTCTTCGGTATTATTACTGTTCCATCCACGTTTCAAGAGTACTTACATCGCCCCAGCGGCCGACTTGGTCCAGCAAGTCGTTCCGCCCCAGACTCAGGTCCACGATGCACTTGTTGACGGCACGGCTGGAGCGCTCCGGGGTAAGGTCGGCCTCGGAGATCTCCACCCAGCCGAGCGAGCGCACGAAGAAGCGGACGGCGCGCGCGCTGTCGGGCTCCGGGCGGGCGGGGAAACTGCGCCTTCTGAGGATGATACGTTACTGTTTGAATCCTATACCTTTACATTTCAAAATTTCTTTTACACTGACATAGCACGTCTGTCGTCAGTCTTCTTCAAAAAAAACCGGAAGCTGTGTTTTTCAGTCAATTTAAGGGAAATGGTGGTGTCCTATTTTATTAAAAGTTGTAAGCGTTGGGGTTAGTAGAACATTTTACCTAAACTTCATTACACTGGCCAGGGCTGCCACGAAGTCACCTCTATTAAATTGGGACTTTTCTACTTACAACCTACGCTAACTCACTTGTAAGACATCTCCTCCTTCCGTTTCCTCTCAGCCTCCTGGTCGACATGGTCCAGCGCCCCACTGGTAGTACTCCTGGTGACGGACGACGTCATGACCCCGTCGTACTTGTTGACCTCCGACAGGTTGGAGCAATCCCGCACCATCGAGATCCTGGACTCCTTGGCTTCCACAGGCAGCATCTTTGGGATCTCTCGCTGTATCGTGCCGCTCTTTATGTGCCAGTAGTAGGGACCGTCCATATCTGGAATGTGTAAGATTACGTTCTGTATACCTACTATTCGTCAATAAGGTTGTGGTAACATATTTCTAAGATTAGCGGTCTTTTCATATGAGCGAACTATTTTTCATCGGAACGGAGACTCTTTCTTCGGTTGTCGTTCGGAGCATCTCTCTTAGACGAAATTAATTTTAACCTTAATACATATATTACCTAGCCGCGATTAGAAAAGTATTAGAGGTGACAGTTTTTCATACACTTAAGTCAAAGTGTATATGAAATGACAGCTATTCAGAGTGTAAACTAATTCCGGTCTTCTAATACAGTAGTACCCAACTGATATGGCTTACCGATGTACATGCGCAGAAGATGAATTTTTAAAGCGCGGGAAATGCTATTGACCAGTCGGCACGCTCCACGCACCGCGCTTCTTTTTTCTGTACCTACCGCTATTGGTCCGCAGCTACCCCCATGTTAGCGCCCGCCGCGTGGCATGTTAGTCAGCCGCCATACTTCTGATCGAGTGCACGCGCATTATGAACAGTGTATTATGAACCTTATAGTAGTGATCTACGGTTAATTGTAAGTTTTAAGCATTCTTTCGTTAATCTTCGGAGCGATACTTTCTTTTCTGCGCGAACGAAGATTCACGACGCGCCTTATCAGTTGGGTACTACTTTTTTTTGTACCTTTGATTGGACCATATACTTTTAGTGAATCACCTACTTGTTTCTCCCAACCCGGCGACAGCGGAGGCTCTTACTGCGCTCGCAACTTGAAGGAATCGAACATATGTAGATCGACGCTCGCCGCCTGTGCCGAGTCTGAGGTGGGAGCATCTCTTTTTAGACTAACTTAATTTTAACCTTCAATAATATACTACAGGATTGTTCAGCTGATCGATCTACATTAAGCAGGGTATTGAAGTGCTCCGCCCAGCGCTGGTGGATGGCGCAGGCTGGTGAACGGCAAGGTACGGGAATTCGAGGATCAACGTAAAGTTGACCTTGATACCAAACGCGACCAGCTTAAGGCCCGCCCACCTGCTGCCATCTCCTACAAATATGTAGACGGCGTGCTTACGTGCCCTCAATGTGCGCGGAGTTTTAATGCAAAAATAGGCCACATTAGCCATCTTCGGGCGCATGAGCGCCGAGGCACTGATTAGGAGTCGAAGTGGTCGCCATGGCCGAAACCGGTCGGACTCATCATCATCATCACAGGATTGTTATTAATAAATCACCTTCATGTTTCTCCCAGCCCGGCGGCAGCGGGGGCTCCTTCTTCGCCCGCAACTTCACCGGGATCGCGTACAGGTCGTCATTGGGCCCCTCCGCCGAGTGGGGGACGGGGGCGTGTCTCTTCTCTGAGTCCTCCTGATCTGCGCGCTCCTTCTCTGGAGGGGGGGATTCTTCGCCGCCATTCTGTGGGGGCGTGATGAGACCGCTCTTTTCACTGGAAGGAGAAAAGGGATTTAAATCAAAAGGAATTTAATTCTATCAGGGGAAAGTGGATAGGACAGGTTACTTTAGAAGGGGAACATAATTAGGGAACTTGTACCGACCCGACCACGACAGAGCATTATTTGGAACCCGTCACAAAGCACATACGCCCTGATAGTCGAAAAAGTGCAAAAAACATTCCTTAGGTTCTTATACAAAAAGCTGTATACCTACTATCCTTTCTTATATCCGACCAAGTTCTTATTGGGGTCGCTAGGTTTTAATTCCCTTGCTGTAAGGCGTAATTCCAATCTCCTAGTGACAGCATGTGGAATTTTATGTGGCGATACAGACTGTCCTGAGCTCGTAGCACGAATTGTTAGGCTCGCTATTCCGTTTCTGCCCAAAAATTTCCTAAGACCGCGAAATCTCAACCTTTTGGCAGTCCCAATTACACGCACTGTGGCGCATAGAAGCTCGCCAGCTGTACGCGCTCTGCGACTGCTGAACTCGCTTCTGTCATGGGCACCAAAATGTGATATGTTTGAAAGTCGATGGACGGTTGTGTATCGAATATGTCTGCGGTACTGTGAGATGATGGATGAAAATTGATTGATATTTGAATTTTCCTATTGTGAATTATGTGTTTTATAACCTAAATTATACAGTGCCTTGGTTTCGACTGTAATGCTGTATATAATATGAATTATTATATAATGATAATGAACCAATCTTACAAAACGTTCTACTTCGACGACCCAAAATTTAACGAAGATTCATGGACAAGCATACTTAATCCTACTACTAATTTAGCGCTTAACTCATTTTCCTTGCTTTAAGTATCTCACACTACACTAATATGGCCTTCCACTATTCTTTTGTGTTGCAGTAAAACTTATATTAGACAGAATCTGAGTCAGCATGACATCAGTAGGTATAATAACAACGTTGGCCTTAACCGAAACAAACGAATATTCACTGAATTTGTGACTCAGACTAATGGATGTCGAGCGTTTTAGGATCCAGTCAAGGTAAAGGAGAATTATTGACATCACTGCAGTTGTTGCTCCGAAAAACAAGGTTGAACAGTTAGTGTCTTTTTTATTTGAACCTGACTGTGGCTTTATAGGCCGGGCCCAATAAAGCGATAGGAGTGCGCGGTTGGAGAGTAGCCTGGGGAAAATCCAGGGGAAAATCTCCGGCATGACCACGCGTCAACAGTTAGTGTGTGAATATAGTTACCTATGTAAATCACATATAATTATGACGATATCGTTTCTGCCTTCCCGATTGTTGGTTGTGGGTCTATCTGCATTTTTCAGCAGCTGTTTTAAATTCAGAGCTCGTTGCTTGTTTGTTTCAACTATTAAATTAATCGAAAAAAGCCCAGCAGCCTACGAAAAGATACTTACCGGTAGAGTTTATTTCTCTTCGTCTGCATTACTCGCTAATATACAACTCGCTCTATATAAGTAGGTAGGTACAATTACATGAGTGGAACAGGTATTGT
Organism: Epiblema foenella; assembly: GCA_963556455.1. Classification (NCBI taxonomy): domain Eukaryota; kingdom Metazoa; phylum Arthropoda; class Insecta; order Lepidoptera; family Tortricidae; genus Epiblema; species Epiblema foenella. The sequence goes on from OY747110.1 coordinate 19,078,864, forward strand.
AACAGATTATTATTTCGCTAAACGATTACACTTCGCAAACTTCAACACGATTCCTAAAATATTCTAATTTACAACACATTTATTTAGTTAGTCTTCCCGATTTGAACCGCTTCGTCTTTGCCTACCTAACAAATTATCTAAAGTCAGACTCAACAACTGCAAATTAGCACAAAAAGGTGCGGGAGTTAAAACAAATGACTATCGCACACTAAAAAAAAACCGTTACACAGCCGGATTGGTAAAAACAAACGACAATCGCACAAGAAAATACCGAACACGGAATCTGATGCGCAAAAACAAAGAAACGTCTGAACTTGCACACGGACCCACCGGCACCGACGTCGACGACAGATGGAGAAAAACCAATAAAGCAAACGAGTAAACCAATTACACGGGTTTAATTTCGCGAAACGTAGGTAATTGTGGACCGGATCCGTGTAGCTGGTAACTCGATAACAATTAACTGGTCTCGAGCTGATTTTGACTGCAACCTGAAAGAATTTCAAAGAGCTACAGTATAGCTACAGTTCTACCGGAATAGCTATCGGCTGTATCCGACTTTCAATCTGGAACTTCGACTCACAACCGGGAAAACACCATGTGGATATTTTGACCGCAAAAATAATCCGAAATCACACATGTCAGTCCGACGAGCCCGTACCCATGGTCTAATAAAACAAAGTCATACAATCCGGATTCGTGACACCGTGACGTCACTGTCGACACACACGCGTCAGCATACCATCATTAGGCTGATGCCGTAGGTCGTGTCACCCAGATTGCCATACCTGGTGCAGTATATTATTGTATCATGCCCGTATCAGGTCTGAAAAACACACACACACCTCTGAAACACAGGAAACTATCGACACGAAAAGCTAAATTGCTAAATGTGGCACTGGAATTAATTTCCTGTGCTCTACCGACCCCTTTAGGAACACCAGCGTGAGTTTATGCATGTGTACTTTGGACTCTAATCCGATTAAACAAAGAGCTCAAAAGTGACTACATTCAAATTCCGCTAGTTTGGGACGCTACTTGAGTTGATACCCTGGCACCATCCCATACTCCAAGCACCAAAATCGATGCTGGTGCTGCAGAATCCGCGGCCGAAAACCAAATGCCGCATATATGTCGCCTTAGGAAGTGGCTATATGTTTGCGGCGTTTGCCGTCGAAATTGGGGCCGTGGGGGCCAAGCACACGTCGTCTTTATAAAGGTCTATCGAAGCGCCTAATAGAGGCTTCTGGTGACCAGAGGGCTGGCCTCTATTTCGCTCAGCGAATAAGTATTGCCGTGCAGCGAGGAAATACAGCCAGCCGTCTGGGCACCCTACCAATTTAGATTTAGATTTAGATAATTTATTTCATGATAAGGAATTACATTATAAATTTGCACACAATATGTCAAAATTACAAGAATTGTTATCATGATCGTCATAACAGGAAAAATAAAAAGAACATAATGTCAACTAGAGTAATACAAAACACGATAAAAAGTAAACAGAAAAATAAATGCATCTTCCATTCGGAATCGTCAGTCAGATAAATAATAATAATGTCCATTACAAAATACAAATCAGTTGATTTCAATTGACAGCCATTTGGACCAAATTGTTTATTTGTAATTTTAATTAGGGTATTTGTTTTATTAAATACTAATTACTGGGCCTGAGATACTTACTTTGTTTTTGTCACGGGCGATGCAGCCTCATCTTCCACTCTGAAATTAAAGAAAGAAACTTGTTAAAAACAAAATAAAACTTCATAAATATTCATATGACAAGAGTTCTTAACCTACTTAAAAAATAACAATTAAACATGCACATAGCAAAAACGAGAACAACCGAGATGGTATTTACTCATGCATAGGTACTTTAATAACTGCTATTAAGTTTATTTAATGGGGAAAATAGTTTTGGTTTGTAAGCATTTTTGCTGTCATGTACGTATTTTTGTTGTCAGCTGCGTAAGAATACGCGTATGGAGGGAAAAACATAATCTATACAAGTCTCTTCACCATCCATCGACCTTACAGGTAACCGCAGCCAAAGTAATCACCGCTACTTGCATTTTAGTCGGGTGGTATGTTCCTCATGGAGGAATGAGGGAGGGATTATGCTCTGTGTTGAAAATGAAGGACCTACATATGTCTTCAGCTGCCCATAAAAAATAATCCTCAAAACCACCTAATGCGTGCCAGATCACGCACAATAAAGGGCTCCGTACCAACCCTTTTTCTTTAACCTGACTGTGGCTTTATAGGCCGCCCAGTAAAGCGATAGGAGTGCGCGATTGGAGAGTCGCCTGGGGAAAATCCAGGGAACACCTCTGACACGACCACGCGTGTGGTTTGGAACACTGGAAAACTCTAAGAGTTTGCGCTCCAGTGAGATTGGTTGAGCGGATTTAACAGAATCTGACGTGTGAGTGGAATCGAGCTACTGGGAGTTTTGTCGCTGGTTCACTAAACCTAGCCTAGCTGAGAAGAGTCCAGCAAGAAACTCAGCTAGGCCCGACCTGAGTCGGACTGACACTACCCGGTGTGCGGCGGGACGAATAGGGACTATATGTGTCAGTGTTGTCGCGATCGCGCGGTGGACGTCCCCGCCGGCGGGAATGCCTAAGTGTAAGCGTGTCTGAGTTGGACGCTGTGATTACGTCGTCCGGGTCCGTGAGTGTGTGTCTAGGATGCCGGACCGCGCGGCTCCTAATCAGTGATCGCCGAGTTTGATAGAGGGACGAGGGATGGGTACGTAGCCAACTGGTCCACATTTAAAACCACTATTCGATACATTGAATCGTATCTTCATAGGGAACTCACGGCACTTACAACCTTTTGCTTGGACAAGACAGTTATTAAGCGAAAACTCAAAAACCTATCTTATTCAAACTAAAAATAGTTGAAAGTATTTATTACCACCACCTCACATTAGTAGCTATTGAATGGGAATATATTAAAAAAGCAAGAATATATAATTTCAGTTCATCAACTCATCCAAGTGGCCGCAAACTGGCGCATCAAACCGTAAAACAGGCCGTAAACCCACCCACCGACCCTACTTACTATATGAGTATTAATAAAACAAATAAAGATATGTTACCTATTTAAACTTAATGGTGTGCCCATTAATTCGCTGCTAAACGCACACTGATTTTACACACATTTTTCAAAACACTCAAAAATCGAACCATCTTATCTTTTAAACATCGGTTATGCGTTCCGAAATTACAGCTAAAATTTAACCCACTGTCACTACGCACTATTACTACTACTGCTATTGTGTTTTACGCTAACTAAAAATGGATCCAAAAAATATATATTTTTTTTATTTACTATGACGAAAGCGTCTGTCCGACCGGACGTGTGGACGGCCACGATTCGTATGGACCTTAATAGGTACCTTTCTCTTTGATTTTATTGGTGTTCAAATTAGTGTAAGTGCGCTTAAAACCATTCTAAGCCAGATATTTCGCTGTTATGCAAAATAGCTGTGTAGTATAATTAGAAACTGCATAATTTCCTTCTGTAAAGTTTTTTTTTTTTCATATAGTACTGAATAATGATAAACAATTCTTCCCAACATCACAAAATTCGGCAACCTCTAACCTACTTCCTAGAGATAAAATTCCAATTTTAGTAAATTCTAAATTAAACAGGCATGCCTGTAGTCCTCACGTCATGTGTATAAAGGTTTACAATAAACTCCCTAAAAATATTAGGGACGAAGAGAAAGACACTTTGTTTAATGGAAAAATTACGAATTATTTAATATTAAACTGTTTTTACTCATTGAAAGAGTTTTTAGAAAGTTAATTTATAATATAGTTTAGTTAGATATAGTTAGAACAGTGTTAAAATATTTGTTAAATTTTATGTATTTTGCAATTATATGTTTGAAAAAATAGATTTAGATTTAAGTTATATTGCAGTGCCCTACAGGGTTTCATAGCTGAACTCAAATAATGTTACATCTGAATGACCTATGGAAGCAATAAAATACTGATTACTGACTGTCTGTCAGAAAAGATAGACATACTTATATGCATCCACTACATTACACGGATAATTTTTGGGCAAAACTTGGCAGTTCGCACTCCATCCGCGGCCAAACTTGGCGAATCCCCTTTAAATTAGGCTTGATGGCCTATAAGAATACTAATTGCGCCAAGTTACCGGCTTGGCGGGAAATTTATACTCATATCTTGTAAAGTTTGGTTTGGAGGTCAACGAACTGCTTTTTTTGCACAATAGGCACGTGTTTTTTATAACTTTTCATAAATAAATAAATAAAATAAATAAATAAATATTTGGACAATCTTACACAAATCAATCTAGTCCCAAACTAAGCAAAGCTTGTACTATGGGTACCAAGTGACGATATACATCCTTATATAGATAAATAGATACTTAAATACATAGAAAACATCCAAGACTCGGGAACAAATATTCGTGTTCATCACACAAATACTTGCCCTGACCGGGATTCGAACCCAGGACCTCCAGCTTCGAAGGCAGGCTCACTACCAACTAGGCTAAAGCGGTCGTCAAAACCATAAGACTTATAATGTCCGTATGTATGTTGATAGTTTACAAAACCAGTGAAATTTCGTAACCATTTTTTTAGCACAGCTACCCGATTGAGCGGCGCCAATGCACCACCTAAAGACTTCTTTTCTTAAAAGAAAACTGTTGCTGAAAATAAAATGGCGGCCAGCAACGGACTCATACGAAATTTAAATACCTCTCAGAATTCACATGCAACGGTGCGTTCGCGTTGGTTTTACGACGGACTTAACAGGGCTCTCGAGTACTAGTATCTTTTCAAAGAAATGCAAAGAAATAAAACGAGTCTTGCTGACCAGGTTAGAAACGGTTAAAAAAGTGGTTACAGGGGTCAGATTAAAAGACTAGAAAATGACGGAACAACGAGAGTAAACGAACAGATTTATTTTGTTTCGGAAATATCTTTGAATAATTTATTTATATAACTAGCGACCCGCCCCGGCTTCGCACGGGTGCACTATTTAATGGATGTTATTATACATATAAACCTTCCTCTTCAATCACTCTATCTATTAAAAAAAACCGCATCAAAATCCGTTGCGTAGTTTGAAAGATTTAAGCATACATAGGGATATAGGGACAGAGAAAGCGACTTTGTTTTATACTATGTAGTGATTTCATACGCTCCAGGCTCAGAAGAATACTGATAATGCAATCTGGATTTAGACTAAGGTAACCAGTGTTGCCAGATGGTTACATTTCTTACATTTTTCGTAACTTTTGACGGGCTCGCGTAACATGTAAGTAACTTCTGTTGTAAAGGAAATTTTTGTAACTTTTGGGAATAATAAAACTGTATTTAAAAAGAAAGGTCAATTGTATCTAACCGGGACCAAGCGAGACAATTTATAGGCTTTCAAACAGAAAAGGTGACAAAAGAACCTACATGGTACGCCTCAGTCTGTCCGTCTGTTGCAACTATTGTATGACATTATTCGAGATACCGCCCATCAGACTGACGTAATTCTGTCGCCGAACTCGCCGAACTACAGTTGTATGTGGCTACTCATTTCTTAAAATTGAACGTTACGAAAGTAATTATGAAAAATATAAAAAATGTAACATTTGCATCAAAAATGTAACTTTTCAAGAATATATGGCAACACTGAAGGTAACATATGCTAGCGATCAGTGGTGGTACGTCCATACAACTCGATTCCACCTGGTTGTTTATTTTTAGTGCCCTTGAGGCCTATTTGCAGAATAAATGTTTTGTTTTTTTATTTCGGCCAGTCCAATCCTTTTACTACGGCTCATGAAGAAAAAACTGACAAATTATTTCCGGCTTCACTAAGAATATTATTAACGCGCCGCCACTGCATAACAGCACTTACATACGTCATATCAAATGACTTTTTTAAAAATTAGAATTACGATTTGAAACGGCATATTTACCATGTATATTTGTATTTTTGACTTCCCGATATTTCGGCACTGTTGCAAGCGCCATTATCAAGGATTAACACATGGTAAATATCCCGTTTCAAATCGTAATTCTAATGTAAATGACCATGTAAGCTTGAGAACTTTTTTAAACAAAAACCGATATAAATTAAAAAAAAACCGGCCAAGTGCGTGTCGGACCGCGCACAATGAAGGGTTCCGTACCAACACCTACTAGTTCACATTTAAAATCACTATCCAATACATTGAATCTAAAAAAGTCGTATCGTTCACAGGGAACTCACTGCACTTACGACCTTTTGTTTGGACAGGACAGTTTTTAAGCAAAAACTGTAAAACCTATATTGTTCAAACCAAAAATCGTTGAAAGTATTTACTAATGCACACCACCTCAATTTTTTTCAGAATTTTAAACTTTATAGTTTGGAAATTAGAGGAGGCGAGGACACTTTCTATGACTTTGACAGCTAATATCTCACCAACGGTTGACTTAAATGGACAAGTTTTTTAGAAACCTCCATATCATTTTTAAAGGCCTATCCATCGATATCCCACACGACTATGTGCGTTGAATTTTTTTTTTTCATCCACCGGTTACATGTATGGAGTGCCCCCCCTAATTTTTTTTTTTGTAATTTCACATCACTTTTATGTAGCGGTTCATAGAATACACCTTCCTATCAAATTTAATAATTGTAGTGCTTATAGTCTCCGAGTAAACCGGCTGTGACATACGGACGGGCGGACGGACGGACATGACTAATCTATATGGGTTCCGTTTTTGCCATTTTGGCTACGGAACCCTACGTCTAAAACCCAGTTTTAGAGTACGAAGACCTGACAGTGACTAATGCCGACCATAATATGGTCTTTAAGTCACTGATTATACATCTCTAACAATATTAAATTAGTCTTCATTTTGACGCTCTGAGACCATGTACATCTCTAAGGACGTTAGAATAGTAACTATTAATTGTATTTGGACGCTCTTTGTTTAATCAGACTGACACCTTATACATCTCTAACTTTACTAATGTTGTAATAGATAACTTTACATGTTTATTTTCACCATATGACTTTTTTCCTGTATTTGTAATTTCAAAATTATTATTCTTTCTTGAAATGCAATTTAACAGTTTGATTTGAAACATGTATTTTTATAGTCAGACTTTCTTAAATTGTAAGTTAATATTTGACATGTAAAAGTGCCCTTGTGGCCTATTTGCAGAATAAATGTTTGATTTTGATTTTGTACGCTGCTAAAAACTTCAAGAAATGACCATTAACATGTTCCTTGTAGCCTCTGTGCTTCCACATCCAGTGCATCCTCAAATCTTATAAAGGGTCGGCAACGCGCACGTGACTCCTTTGGAGTTGCAGGCGTCTATAGGCTGCGGTGGCCGCTTACCATCAGGTGGACCGTAAGCTTGTTTGCCACCGGCGTTGTATAAAAAAAAATTGATGGTAAATCCGAACATTCGTGAGCGTTCGCATTAGTTCAGCTACAACTGGCTGTTAGTGCAAATCATGAGCGTGAGCGATTATAGAGAAAACAGAGAATGGGGGCAATCGCGTATGAATTCGCCGCTAGAGGCGCTAGTGTAGCGTGGGGTCCTCCGAAACGTCAAATGTCACTCTTTTTGGTTGCGCTACGCGGGTTAATATCTAATTGGAACAATATGGTCACTATTTTGCAATACCTGAGCTTGATTATGGCAAATATGAATTAAGGGTCAATGACTGTCAGGGCTTTGAGACAGATTTGTCTTTCGGAAAATTATTTCCTCCTTTTTTCCGAACAAAACGGGACCACGCTACAATGCGGTATATTCGATATTTTTACGGTACGGTTTTAAGGTATTGAATATGATTTAAATGTAAACTTCGTTCTTACGTCCATAATAACCAATAACAATTTTTGACAGCTGGACCTTAGTCGACAGTGGCGCCAACTGGTGAGCACAGAAACGATAGCCCCCATTTAGTTAAAATAGGTACTACGCGCTAGCTATTAATTTTTATTACACGGTTGCCCAAAAAAAGGAGTGTAATGTTTTTCAGGCTTCATGTATGTATGTGTATTCTTTATTCCACCAGAACTTCTCAACGCCTAACCGATTTAGATGTGTGAGGTATCGATGGAATCCTTACGTTATCTTGATATGTGACGTTGCAATGGAAGCAATATGGCGAAATATGTACTCCATTTTGAGTGATCTGAAGAAAAATATTTTTTTCGATCTTCTCAAGTTTACATATGTAAATGAAGAAAACGAAAAGACAATTTCTGAAATATATACGGCGTATGTATTTAAAAGAGGATTTTACGGTATTAGACATTTTAAAGGGAAATTAAAAAAAGGCGAAATAAAATAATAATCAAAAAATTAAAAACACGACTACACTGGATAAATGAACTAAAAAGATAATAAACAAGTTTCAAATAAAAAACTTAAGGAAAATTATTTAGTTTGCAGTCGGGGGACCTACCACATACAATACCAAAATATTAGGTTCCCCGACTGCAAGCTGAAAAATAAGATTTCATTCAGTTTATTTATTTATTTTGGTACTTCTGTCTATCTCTTTACTTAATTTTATCCAGTGCAGTCGTATTTTTAATTTTTTCATTAATATTTTATTCACCAAGGATAAGAAGAAGTGTTCATTTTTTAATGTAATTTAGTATAAAGGGACGTTTACCTTAGCTACACTAACTTAATGTAACAAAATTATGTTCTGTTTCCGAGCTTATTTAAAACGGACAAGTAGACAGTGATGGCTGTCAGCGTTGTTTTATAAAAGTCTGACTAACTCCAGCTATTAAAATGTGAGCTGTTAAGTTTCATGAAGCATACAGTAACAGGTTTCTCGTAGGTGTAGTTGGTGCTTCGACGTCGGAGGTAAATACTTGGGTTATTGTCACTTGTAAAAACAAAAGTTGTCCACCCGGTAGTCAATAGTTAACGGCTTGTGTACATGTAAGTTATGTTTTTATTACATGGATTTATAGTTATGGAAACACCGTTTATGCGGATCTATCTCATTAGATCCATTCAGTAGATCCACTGTGTATCTAATGAGATTCTTTTTTACCGCTAGATACATTGCAATTCATAATGGATCTATTGGGATGTTTTTTTTCATTAGATACATTTTAGCCGGGTCTGTGAGGAATGGATCTAGTGAGAGTTTATTTCTCATTAGATTGAAATCTAGAATGGATCTAGTGAGAAGTTAACAAAAAATTGTTATTATTTATCATTGTATTAATATTTTTTTGTTTTTATTTTTTATTTTATTCCTAATTTAATTCTACTAAATTAATAAATAAAATAATAAATTAATGAGAAAGATTGCATGTATAGACATTAATTCCTCAATCACACTAAACAGTCGATGTACCTACAGTTTATATTAAAATATATGCAAACCTACCCAAATACCTACACTTTTTTTATTAATATTTTTTCTCTAAAATTATTTAAACTCAATTTTATATTGCATAAAAGATAAAATGTAATGAAGTTTGATCACTTCGTACTCTCTACTTTGCTGTTTCATTTATGATTCTTACCTACAGTATAAATGTACACTGTAAAAAAAGGACCTCCCGTAGGTACTCGATCGAGAAAATTATAAAATCACAGATTTCACCTAGTGAAATTAAGGCGTTTCCATTTATTTGGAATTTAGGAAGAATAAATTGAACAATCGAGTAGAATAGATCTTATGAGAAATACTTCTTCACAGATCCTTTATTAATAATAGGAATGGATCTAATGAGAAATAAATTGTCACTAGATCTATAATGTATCTCGGGAAACAGATCTAGTGGGAATAAATGCTTACTAGATCCACAGTCTTCAGAAGTAATAGATCTAATGAGAAATAACTCTCACTAGATCTATAATGTATCTCGGGAAATAGATCTAGTGGGAATAAATGCTTACTAGATCCACAGTCTTCAGAAATAATAGATCTAATGACAAATAACTCTCACTAGATCCCTGATAAACTGTAATCCAATAGATCCAATGAGAAAAACACTGTCACTAGATCCATCATGTATGTCCCAAAAATATCTAGTAAGAATAAACTCTTACTAGATCCTGTAATGAGAAACTAGATCCTAGATCTACAATTCTATAATAAGATTTATAGAAAATCTCTAGCATATAGGGACAGCATAGGAATTACAAGCTTTATATGAATTTGGTCGAATGCTTCATAATTTCAATTAATTATAATAAGTTTTTTCGGTATTTATTTGATCGGCTCACAAGGAAACGAGCCCGAGCGACGGACACAAATCATGTCCTTGCCTTTTGATTACTTCTGTTTAAATAATATACAATAAAGAATAATACACTTCTTTTTAATCCTAGCTAGTATAATGGCCGGATTTAGAGTACCTAATTAATCAACGGCGAAATCGAAATCCAAGGATTTCTAATATTGAATATAAAAGTCGATTAGAGTAGACCTACTGTAAATAGGATATGTATTTTTTTCTTAACTGCAAGTAACATTATGTCTACTAAAAGTACCTTTCAAATAACCGTGGGATATTTTCTACTAAAATAATAATCCAGTCAAGGGGTATACATATTATTAAGTTATTTTCCTCTTTTCGCTTCTTAAAAAAATGTCAACTTCTGTATGCGCTCCTTAATCAATATTAACTTATTTATTCAACGGGTGTCAACCGAGCCGTATACTAAGAACCGATCATTTTTATGTTATATAACTTGTGTATTACATGAAAATTATACCATATTATGGTTATAATAAATATTTGAAAATTACATATACAAAACGTTTATTATATAAAATAAGTGACTAAATAGTTTGCAATAATATAAAGTGTTATTATACTGAATGCAAATATATAATTTATTTTTATACCCCACATTTTTTACACACCCATGGGTTCAAACCTCGGCTGGGATTATTCCCAAAAAAAACTTATGTACGACCCTCTCGGTTTTAAAATAAACTTATGGACGAAATATCATCTGATATTTAGCAGTAAAATTGTCATTAAATATTTAATGGATCTGGGAAAATAGATCTATTGGAAATAAAAATCTCGTAAGATCCATTGTCTTTGATCTAATGATAATAAATTCTCATAAGATCCACGCTTGATCAGTAAATGTATCTAGAGAGGATAAATTTCTCATCTGATCTATTTTATATAATCTAATGAGAAATAAATTCTCACTAGATCCATTCCTCACAGCCCCCGGCTAAAATGTATCTAATGAAAGAAAATATCCCAATAGATCCATTATGAATTGCAATGTATCTAGCGGTAAAAAAAAATCTCATTAGATACACAGTGGATCTACTGAATGGATCTAATGAGATAGATCCGTTTATGCGGGTTACTAGACCAATCCAAAATAAGCTTTGTGGCCCTTAACTTTTGATATGTCCACCGAAAAGACGCGAACCTAAATCTGACAATGACCCGCTTACATCCATGAAACATTCACATTAGTTTAGCTACAATTGGTGGTGGTAGTGGGGTGCGAAACGTAAGAACTAGTCGTTAAACATGGATAATATTAACCTGCCTGTGTCTGATAAGGATCGGTACAATAAAAAAATAACTCTATGACAAAAAGGAAACATACTAATATTTTCAGCACTGTCAGTTTCATAACATACGAAAGGCTAAAATACGAACCAACCCTATCGCACGGATTTTACGGGTTAAGGATGATTCACAGTAGACCGTTCCGTGTCCGGGCCGTTCCGTCTCCGGGCCGGCCCGTCTCCGTCTCCGGGCCGGCCCGTCTCCGAGCTTTTTGTGTGTTAATGTGTTAACCGTTCCGCGTCCGGGCCGGGCCGGGACCGTGCCGTTTCCGAGCCTCGAACGTAGGTAGATCGGCCGTCAAACGTTTGCATTGATATTAGAGCGACCGTTCCGTGTCCGGGCCAGCCCGTTTCCGAGCATCAGCGGGCCCGTCCGTGGCCGGGCGGCCATTGATTTCCTGTCATAGAAAACGGGCCGGACCGGACACGGAACGGTCTAGTGTGAATCATCCTTTAAGCACTTCTGTGGTTAGGAACGCACGTTGTCCCTCACTGACATATCGAACCTAATCCCAACAAGATCTTGTCTTCCATTTGGGTTGAAAGTTTAAAAATCGCTTCCACAAAAAAATATCGTCTACGCCAATACTCGGGATTATTTACTCTCGACCCCAGGATATTATGTAACCGGGATAGCGATCAAAGTTGAAAAGAAGTAGAACAGAAGTTTAGAGAATAACCCCAAGTGTCGCACCAACATCAAACAAAACTTAAGTGGTTGGTTACTTTATAAAGTTTAAAATAAAACTTTTCAAACCCGAGTTCCTAGCAAGAAAGTTGCCCGCTGCCGCCCCTCGCTTGGACGGCAGAGAAGTTTTCAATTTTTCAACTGGAATAAAAGTGGGAACTCACGTACCCTTTTGTGTCTAGTGTTGAGAATGGATTCCGATTTCGCTGCACTTTCCTAACGAAACAGTAAGTACGTGTTTTACTTTGAACGTGACTTTGGAGTATTTGATTTTATTTAGGTCCTAAACTTTTTTCTTTTTTATAAAAACATTCTTTATTCAGAAATAGCAAATAATATATTAGGTTATAAAAAATTTAATAGTAACTATGTTTAGGACGATATCGTGTTTGTGGACCACTAGATGGCGCTGTACCTAATAGAAACTAGATAACGGTTGTTCGATTCGAATTCCGTAAGAAAGAGCCGTCTAGTCGTCATCTTTGATTGGTAACCAAGTGAGTGCATAGTATCGGTGTAAACAAAGTGGTCCTTCGAAATGTTATATTTAAAATGATAAATTACCTACTTAATAATAACAAAACCTAAACTGAAATTAAAAGTTTGACGACCGGTTTAGCCTAGTGGGTAGTGCACCTGCCTGTGAAGCTGACGGTCCTGGGTTCGAATCCCGGTCAGGACAAATATTTGTGTGATGAGCATGAATATTTGTTTCTGAATCTTGGATGTTTTCTATGTATTTAAGTATTTATATCTATTAAATATATCGTCGTCTAGTACCCATAACACAAGCTTTGTTGAGCTTACTGTGGGGCTAGTTCGATTTGTGTAAGATTGTCCTCTAATAAAAAAAAAGTAATTAAAGTCTAAAAAGGGCCACCGTGGCATCGTACCAAAGACGCTGACAGCATTCCCTCGCTGTATGGCTATACTCAAACGTTGCGCGAGGAAGCTGCCAGCTCTTTGGTCACCAGTTGCGTCGACGAGCCTTTTAATGAGTTCTTTATGCAGTTGCCGAGCGCTCGGGCCCCACGGCCCAAGGGTCTCAACACCGGAAGCCATGAAATGGTATTGGGTGCTGGACTGGACTCTTCTCAGCTAGGCTAGGTTTAGTGAACCAGCGACAAAACTCTCAGTAGCTCTATTCCACTCACACCTCAGGTTCGGTTGAAACCGCTCAACCAATCTCACTGGAGCGCAAACTCTTAGAGTATTCCAGTGATCCAAATCACACGCATGGTCATGCCGGAGGTTTTCCCCTGGATTTTCCCCAGGCTACTCTCCAACCGCGTACTCCTATCGCTTTATCGGGCCCGGCCTATAAAGCCACAGTCAGGTTCAAAAAAAAAAACTATTGGGTGCTGAGACCCTGGTACTCCGATGTTTTTTCGGTCCTAAACTGGATCTTATTTGTCAAATGTAGCGTTAAAATGGTTTCCATAAAACTTTATAACTTTATTGAAGCTATTGTAATTCATATATAAGGACACAGTTTTCGTCACATAGATATGTTCAAAAATATTTATCAAAGAAAATGCACAGTCGTGAAATTCTATAGCATGAAATCGGACCAATCCCATTGTATATGAGCGCGATAAATATTAATATATATATTTATTTATGTTATAGGGGGCAAACGAGCAGACGGATCGCCTGATGGTAAGCAATTACCGTCGCCCATAAATACCTGCAACACCAGAGGAGTCGCAAGTGCGTTGCCGGCCTTTCAGAAGGGAATACGCTCTTTTCTTGAAGGTTTGAAGGTCATATCGGTCCGGAAATACCGCTGGCGACAGTTCATCCCATAGTTTGGTTGTGCGAGGCAGGAAATTTCTTGAGAAACGCACAGTTTTGGACTGCCAACCATCTAAATGGTGAGGATGGAAATGCTGACGCGTAGGACGATGACGACAAGATGCGGCAGAGATCATACTAATACACAAGTTATAATATAAAACCTATTCAAATTCAAAATGTTTTTTTAAAAGTCCCGAAGAAGGGACTCACTACTATTACTTTTTAACCCACAATTTTTTTAACATTCGAAAGCAATCGCGTTTTAGTCGAAAGAATTTTTCATCCTGTGTTCTGATCCGCGAACAGTCAGCCAGAACAGTGGTCTTACTGCGTTTGAACCTTAATACACTAATAATAGAGTAGAAAACTGGTTCACCACTTTAATAGCTGACTGTAGTTAGACTAGTATAGACGTCGGATGCAATTGTTCTGCACCAGGAGTGAATCTGATACGTGATCTAAATCAAAATAAGTACAGCTCCGGTGAGATTCGTTGTGGTTCTGCTTTATCATGTTCGAATTGGCTGTGGTAATGTTTTATGGATAATGCGTGGCTTGACATAAAATATTGAAATGGCTACAGATTTTTATGGTATGATGGTCTCACGAAACTTTCCGAAATCACATTCTATGGTTTTTTTTTTCCGACGTAACATCATCATTTGCTTGTCCTGTCCCATTTACTAAGGGCGTTTAAAAAGAAAAACTATCAGACGTTTTTTTCTCTATGTAAAAAGTGTGTTGTAATTTGAGCCACCAAATTAAATCGTACACAACAATTCTGGACTCATTAGATCCACTGATTGGTTTATGCTTCAATTGCTATTACTGTTATTTTTTTTCATTAGCGTGTAATAATAGTACCATTAAGCCTGTTTTTATTAAATCGTAATGACTAATTAAACTATTAAAGCATTGTCATACCTAACCGTACCTACTTACAAGTGTGGTTTTCGTTTATAATGAATAAATTTTATATTTATTCGAATAATTTTACAAGCTAAATCAAACTAGGTACCGAAGTATAAAAATGAACTATTATGTTCTAAATGGTAAGTATGAACTATTCGGTCTCGTTCTTTTACAAAATGAAGTATAAAGCCTATTCATTTTCATGTACATAATTTTCAGATACTTTTTTTTTAAATGGAGATATTGAAACACTTTGCCCTCATCTCATATTTTTGTATTGTTATTTAGAAAGAGGTTTAATTGCAGTATCACTTCCGATGGTTCTGGTAATTAACGAACCACAGCTAATATCCATAAAACGAATAACTCAGTGGTCCTTGGATCTCTCACCATTTGTATGAAAAAATGGTTTTTATCAGTGTGTTACTCACCTTTTACAGCAATATGGTAATATTTAAGTATTTTTACCTATAAATTCTTTTTATTAGATTCAGGTACTATTTCGAAATCCTATTATTGTACACTAATTCAATACGTATCATAGATTTTTTTTTAATAGAAAACTGGTCATTAAAAAGTAGAATGACCCTTTTTTTTGAACCTGACTGTGGCTTTATTGGCCGGGCCCAATAAAGCGATAGGAGTGCGCGGTTGGAGAGTAGCCTGGGGAAAATCCAGGGGAAAACCTCCGGCACGACCACGCGTGTGGTTTGGAACACTGGAATACTCTAAGTAGAATAATCCGTCTACCCAACTCCTTGTGTTTACAACTCGAGTCGATTAAATCGAACGGGTGCTGTTTTCCAACCGCCGTCGAACAAACAACATTATTTACCCAGTTTACGATGCTCACCGACACTAATGGACATAAATTTGAACTGTTTTTCGGAGCCGAAGTTTTAACTCATAATTTAATGTCCTTCCGCTAGTACGTACGTTCGTAACGATGAAAGTTTTTGTGTCGTCTTAACAAACTCATAATAAACTATGGTTGTATGTTATTTAATTATATGGACGTCCAACGAACTACACTAAAAGCGGGTGCAGCGTCAGAAAATGCCGATATATTAAAGTGTAATAAATATAGGGGCCTCGGCAGAGAGTACAATTTTGTACCTTTTGGTGTCGAAACTCTTTGTCCATGGGATCCCAGCGTGCACAAGGTATTTAATGAAATCGCGAAGCGTTTGGTTGGTGACCGAAGAGCTGGCGACTTCCTCGCACAACGTATCAGCATTGCGATACAGCGAGGAAATGCCGCCAGCATCCTCGGTACAACCCCCCAAGGGCCTGTTTTAGATTTAAGTTAGTTGTAATATTATTTAAGTTATCGTTATTTAACTATTATTACCGCCTGTGAATTAGTTATTAAAATAAATTCGATTATCATATGGACTCTATGTTAATTACCATAGACTCTCTGGGCAACTAGCTTAGTCGTCAATACAAGTTATACATTTAGATTACAATTTAGAAATACTTACTTGGAAATTAAATCTAAATTTACTTATTATAAACTAAATACCTACGCTGATACGTTGAGACAGAAAGCTGCCAGCTAGGATGCCAGAATCTTACGGACTATGCCCAGGGGACTCAATTTTTAAAATATATTTTAGTTTAATTTGAATTTTTAGTCATATATTTTCATGTATAACCTATTACTTACTAGCTACAAAAGATAGCACTGAATACCGTTGCAGTGTGCACTGACCAGCTATAATAGACACAGCATATTTATCACTAGATAAGACTGTTCGTAAGTTTGTACCTATTATGATAACCTGTATCACGGAGGTGGCCTAGCATAATGGGGCATTGTCAGATTTAGGTTCGCGTCTTTTCCATGAACATATCAAAAGTTACGGGCTACAAAGCTTGATTTTGGATTGGTCTAGTAACCCGCATAAACAGTGTCTCCGTTGCTATAAATCCATGTACTAAAAACATAAAATAAAAAAAAATAATAAAAAATAAAATTATAATAATAATTAATTATTATTAATAATAATAATTATTATAATTTTAAATTTTAGTGTTAATCGTGTTTTCAATTATTATTATTTCGTGTTTTTCTATATACAATACAGTTATTAGTTTTTAATTTGACGAACTTATGTGATGTAATTTTTGTAAAATAATTCTCAGGTGACATTTATTAAATTTCGACTACATTAATATTATTTCAAAATCATTAGTTTGTCATTTTATGAAATTGAATGACATTTTATTATTGACGATCATAATATAAATTCGTATAGATTAAGCCACCATTAAATTTTATTGTAATTGTATATTAAGAAATAAAAAAATCAAATCTTATCTAATCATAGCTTACATGCACACAACTGTTAACTGTTGACTACCGAAAGGAGAACTTTTGTTATTGCAACTGACAATGACCCATTTCCTAAAAACCCCAGGAAAAAAGGAAAAAAAAGACAATATTATGCATTTCATCGCAGTAACGTTTTCTATAAAACGTTACTGCGATGAAATGCATAATATTGTCTTTTTTTTCCTTTTTTCGCTTCTATAAGCGTGTTGGGGCACCTATGCACCGGAAATGACGCGGGTAGGGCTATTTGATAATATCCTGTGTGCAGTTTTATTTTCATTTTTTATGAGTAGTCCCTAAGTTTGTAAGTTTGTATATAAATAAATAAATAATAATAAATAAATATTAGAGGACAATCTTACACAAATCGAACTAGCCCCACAGTAAGCTCAAGAAGGCTTGTGTTATGGGTACTAGACGACGATATATTTAATAGATATAAATACTTAAATACATAGAAAACATCCAAGACTCAGAAACAAATATTCATGCTCACCACACAAATATTTGCCCTGACCGGGATTCGAACCCAGGACCGTCAGCTTCACAGGCAGGTGCACTACCCACTAGGCTAAACCGGTCGTCAA
Organism: Epiblema foenella; assembly: GCA_963556455.1. Taxonomy (NCBI): domain Eukaryota; kingdom Metazoa; phylum Arthropoda; class Insecta; order Lepidoptera; family Tortricidae; genus Epiblema; species Epiblema foenella. Next base: position 19,096,760 of record OY747110.1, read on the forward strand.
CCGGTCATATAAACTTGTAAGTTTGTATATTTACGAAAAATGTTGCAATATATGATATTTGTTAACAGTAGTTAGGGATTTAGTTACATGTAATTAGAGAAAAATATAGGAAACTAAGTCTCGTTATATTGTTATAGTATAGCTATTAGTTAATTGCCCCATATTTAAGACAGTTTTTTTCTAAATAAAAAAAAAATAATGTTTAATGTGAACGGTACGGTTACATACTTTATCTATTAAGTAAATAGTTCATTATTTCATATACCTATTGTGTCACGGATTCATCTGTATATACCTAAATCTATTCAAAATAGGTACAACAAAAGGTACGGTTTATTTAAAATTTTAACTAAAATTCCATCTCAAAATAACATAGTAACTTTACAAGCTTTTCGACGGAAAGAATTTCCAAACTGACAAGCTAAGCGTGCAGCGAGCAATAAAAGCGGGAATGTAGTTATAGTACAAAGTTGGCAGCGTTAGGGCGGGTGCCGAGTGGAGGCGAATACATCACGTACCGTATTACAGGCGGTTATTAAAGGCACGAGTCATGAGCGGAAGCGATTTCAATGTTGCGTTCAACGTACGTATTGTTTTTGAAACCATTTTTTTCTGATTGAGATGTGGATGTTCATCTAGATGGTATATGAGATAAAATAAAAATAAAATAACTATTATTGTAATATTTATTATTATTTTTTATTTATCGTGTGGCAATAATTTCGAACAGTGAGATCTTCGAGAAGACGATGCAGTTGCCAGTTTTTGTTGCACTTTTAGCACCACCCAGGGGCCACGTGTAGGGTAGCATTGGCTCACCGCTGGGTACTCCCTACGGACGTGGTGCAACTCCGACCCCCCTAGTCAAGCGAGTGGGCAACTTGACTGTGAGACGTTCTCAAGCCGCCCGGGGGCTCCAACTCGGCTTAATGACTGCTGCCATAGACAGCAGCCGGGATCAACAGCTTAGCGTGCCTTCCATAGGAGCGCTCAGTTAATAAAACGGTCTCCCATCCAAGAATTGAACTGGGCTGACATTGCTTAACCTCGCATACCGCACGCGGTACGCGAGCGCCGCTGGGCCATGAGCGCTCATTCTTAATTTTATTAAATCTTAGCTCTCCGAAATTCAGGCATAGCCTAGTGTAGGAAATGGTAACTAGAAAACTTATGTATTTTTGATGTTCAATGAAATAAACGTGTTATATAACTCGCCTCCGCTTTCCGCTCCCTCCTTATCGCTGCACCGCATACGCCATTATTATCGCCAACGGATGTAGTTCCGCCTTGTGTGGGGCCATTAAACCCGCGCTTTCATCCGCGTTTTCAATCCCTTATAGGGTGGAGTTTAATACAACACGGCTTATGGCTGTTGACACACCGGGATTAAGAAATAAGTGCAGGAAAGACGTTATTGCGTTTAGGGTTGGCGGTGTTTGGGTTCAAAGCATTAAGGAGTAGGTAAATATATAATTTGATGTTTTTTTTTCCTTTACTTCGTGCATATTTTCCTTATAAGTGTAGATATATTTGTGAAAACTTTACTGGCTTATGATCTACCTTAATTTATTAACTTTATGTGTGATTGATGCTGTTTGATTTCCTTAAGGGTCCTTATCAGTTAAAAAACGCTCATCTATTTACGCCATTTTCTGTTTGAATTGACACGTATCTTGATATTTTCTTAATTTTACTATCTAGAACGGAACTATTGCGACCTTATGTCATAAACTTTAAAAGTATTTTTTGGATTTTCATTAATAAATATTGTTTCAAACATCACTCCAAATCGACCACTTTCAAGCTAAAAACTAGTTTTTTCCGCTTAAATTCTACTAAACACAATAAAATAAAAAAATGGCTTTGTTACTATCTAAAACTTTAATAAAATCATCGTATTCTTTAATCACTTTATTGGTATTATCAATACTGTTGTCATAATTTGAAATCAAAACATTTCAAAACTTATAAAGAATAATGGGTCATACACGCATTTAGATTCGCGCGTCTTTTCTATGGAAATTACAAAACTTAAGGGCTACAAAGCTTAATTTTGGATTGGACCAGTAACCCGCATAAACAGTGTCTCCGTTTCTATAAATCCCTATAATAAAAACATAGCTAACATGGACATAAGTCGTTAACTATTAACAGGCACGACTTTTGTTTTTTCAACTAAATATGACCTATATGGGGCTTTATTGAAAACCTATTTTATAAAAACAAATAATATATTGATAATGTATACAGTAAGCCGAAGTACTTATATTCAGAATGGCGATCATATTGAAATGAAATGCAATCATTTATTCTTCAATTTAGGCATATTACATGAACTTATGAATGTCAAAAGAACTACCACCGGTTCATAAAATAAACCTCTGCCTCGAGAAAAACTAGCGTAAGAAACCGAAGTTCATTTTTCAAAACAATATACAATGTATCATTGCTACTGCAGAATTAAAATGCTATAATATAAAACATATATGTATACATTTTTAATTTTATTAGGATCCCTTTCGTGACCAAGTCGAGTAACTTTATATGTTTGTCACGAATAACTAATGAATTATAATGGCGCTGAAGGGTAGTGTCATTCTACTTTTTCATGACCAGTTTGCTATTACAAAAATAATCTATGATATGTATTGAATTAGTGTACAAAAATAGGATTTCGAAATAGTACCAGCAGGCGAATCACGTAACTTTATGTACTAACGGTAGATAGATTTTACTGACAATTTTGAAGTATAAATGTATGAGCAGCAGGCGAATCACGTAACTTTATGTACTAACGGTAGATAGATTTTACTGTCAATTTTGAAGTATAAATGTATGAACTGACATTTAAAATTTGACATTAACATCTATCTAACGGTAGTACAAAAGTTACGTGATTACCCCGCAGCAGGCGAATCACGTAACTTTATGTACTAACGGTAGATAGATTTAACTGTCAATTTTGAAGTATAGGTAAATGTACGAGTTGACAATTAAAATAAAGAAAAAAAAACTGTATGGCTATCCTGTACTAGCGGCAATTCGTATTCGTATTATTTCGTATTAAAATTTGACATTAAAATCTATCTAACGGTAGTACAAAAGTTACGTGATTACCCCGCTGAACCTAATAAAAGGAATTTATAGGTAAAATACTTAAATATTAACATATTGCTGTAAAAGGTGGGTAACACAGTGGTAAAAACCATTTTTTCATACAAATGGTGAGACATGCAAGGACCACTGAGTTACTCGATTTATGGATATTAGCTGTGGTTCGTTAATTACCAAAACTATCGGAAGTGATACCGCAATTAAACCTCTTTCTAAAAAGTAGAATGGCTCAGGTGTGTGTAAATAGGTGCAGGTATATAGTGGTGTCAAACATTAATAATACCAATGTTTTGATTTTTTATGAATGTTTGATTCTGAATTGACATTCAATCAATCTTGTCTGGTAGTGGGTAAATACTGTTGGTAAGTAATTATTTATATTCAGTATTAACTAAGTAGGTAAATAGTGCTCACGCTTTGATTTTGTTGTACAGATTTGAAGACCGACTTAGCCTAGTTGGTAGTGGCCCTGCCTACGAAGCTGGAGGTCCCGGGTTCGAATCCCGGTCAGGGCATTTATTTGTGTAATGAGGACGAATATTTGTTCATGAACCTTGGATGTTTTCTATGTATTTAAGTATCTATTTATTTATATAAGTATGTATATTAGTGCCTAGCACCCATAGTGCAAGCTTTGCTTAGTTTGGGACAAGTTGATGTGTAAAATTGTCCCCAAATATTTATTATCATTATTATTTATAGATCTACAAGCAAAAACAATCAGGTATTTATGATTTCGACAGACCTATATTTTGCGGTCGAACAAATCCTTTGGTTCATCATCGAAGCCATCCATATAGTCATGTTAAAAGAGACTTAGTGTACGTTGAATAGGGTTGCTTTTCGGTATGTTAGACGGTTTGGCAGTTCCAATGCTTGAAATTTAAGTCGTAAGGTACGATGATAGAGTTGATTTTTGCTGAATGCACATGACGATCGATGGTGCATCTGCGCAGTGAGGGCTGCAGGTCGCTGCACTCGCGTTACGCAACGACACGTCAGTTCTATAAAGACGTATGTCCAAAACTATTCAAGTGCAATGAAAAAGGAAACGTATATTTTTTTCTATACACATAAATATTTTACAGAAGTTTCAATACATGGGTCATTCTACTTTTTCATGACCAGTATTCTATTATAAAAAAAAAAACTATGATACGTACGTAATTAGTGTTAAATAATAATTAGATTTCGAAATAGTACCTGAACATAGTAAAAGTAATTTATAGGTAAAAATACTTAAATATTAACGTATTGCTGTAAAAGGTGGGTAACACAGTGGTAAAGACCATATTTTCATACAAATTGTGAGACATCCAAGGACCACTGAGTTACTCGATTTATGGATATTAGGTGTGGTTCGTTAATACCAAAACTATCGGAAGTGATACTGCAATTAACCTTCTTTCTGAAAAACTATACAAAAATATGAAGTGAGGTCCAAGTATTCCAAAATCTGCATTTAAAAAAAAAGTGTCTGAAAATTATGTGCATGAAAAAGTAGAATGGCCCACATTTCAGGTTTTCATGCATTTTCCGAGAGACTATTATACTCGTATTGAGTTTTTCCAAGAAAGCTTCTGAAAACTTATTGTGTGAAGAGTGACGGACCGGTTTATAGCTGTCAATACATTGAATCTTCAAATCAAAAAAAGGTTGGCAGCGCGCTTATGATTGTTATGAAGTCGCGAGCGTCCATAGGCGACGGTGTCAGATTACCATCAGACTATATGCTTGTTTGCTACCATCGTATAAAAGTACAATACAATACAAATACTCTTTATTGCACACCTCAATCAAAGGATACAGTACAGTACAAAAAACACAATGAGAAGAGGCAAACAACAGGCGGTCTTATCGCTAAAGAGCGATTTCTTCCAGACAACCTTAGGGTAGCGGAAATCTAAACAGAACGATTCATAGCAGGTGGTGCAGAGTTAATACATATGAAGCCTACTAATAATTACAACAATAACATTTAATTAAGGATAAATAAACAAAGTACAAAGTACCAAAGTACTTATTAGTACTTATTTTACCGTCGGTGGTAGGTACTCTAACTTAAGCTGCAGTACTGCGGTCACTTGTGCAAGTTGTGCACGATTTATGAGCTTACAGTATTAAGTTCGACCAATCACTCGTAAAAATCGCTTTAAAGTTATGGTTACTTGATGGATCGTAACTTAACCTACGTTTAACGGTTTAACATCGCGTAAACTAGGGATATTCAATATTGCAGACAGTAAATCTGAAGCCATTTTTATTGACAGTAAAATCCAGATGTTCAATGAGATTTCCAACTTTACGATGACTGCTCAATAGTAAGTCTAGCCTTTTTCAGTCTTAACCGAATGAAGCCATCTTTTTTTTTTAATAGTTTCTTTAAGACTGGCCTCCAGTGGGGCCAGTTTCTTTTTCGGGAAGACCCGCTCGACTCGGCCTTTTGGGCCAAGTCGAGGTCAAGAAAGTAAAATAGAAAAGGAAAAGTGAAGAGAAAGAGTGAAGAATAAAGTAGAAGAGAGAAGATAGAGAGGAAAGAGGAGAGAATGAAGCCATCATGTCTCGTTCTCTCGACGTGCCGTGTTCGTCGCTCGCGCGCGGAAACTTGATAAATCGGCATGAAAATTTTACTATTTAAGGTATCTATGATTTGATGATATTTTTTTTTTGAACCTGACTGTGGCCTTATAGGCCGGGCCCAATAAAGCGATAGGAGTGCGCGGTTGGAGAGTAGCCTGGGGAAAATCCAGGGGAAAACCTCCGGCACGACCACGCGTGTGGTTTGGAACACTGGAATACTCTAAGAGTTTGCGCTCCAGTGAGATTGGTTGATCTTTCGATAGACGCTATGATTGCGTCATCCGGGTCCGTAAGTGTGCCTAGGACGCCGGACCGTGCGGCCCCTAATCAGTGATCGCCGAGTAACGACAGAGGGGGAGGGATGGGACCGCGCTATCTCGACGTCTTGTGCTAGGCGTACTAATGAAGATAATGTACTAATGCTTACCTTCTGTTGTCGAGATACGTGTCGTATTCGTCTGGCATTTTGTCGTCATGCATGTCGTAAAGATCGCTGTAGAGCGCCGACTCGAGGCGCGACGGGTCCAAGTGGTAGTTGGGGTTCTCGTACGAGAGCAGACCATTCTCTGTGGACAAGGGAAAGACTGGTTACTGCGAGTGTTTTTTCTGTGTAGATTTTAAAATTAGTCGGAGAATAACTGATCGCACAGATAACTTTGACTCTGCTTTGTTGGGTTGACCATCTTTTGTGTAAAATCGATTATCCATATTAATATTATAAATGCGAAAGGCTGTCTGTCTGTTACCTCTTCATGCATAAACCGCTGAACCGGTTTAGATGAAATTTGGTATGGATATAGTTTGAGTTCAGGCGAAGGACTTAGGATACTTTTGTCTCGGAAATTATCCGCTGAGGGGGTGGAAGTTTGTATTGAATAAAGATGACTAGATAAGTGCTTGATAAAAAAAAACATTCTCAAAAAACCTGATATAAAAAAAATTCTATCGCGATGAACGAGTTGCACAGAGACGAAGTCGCGGGAAAAAGCTAGTAATATGTATATAACTAAATGGGGTACTAACCCACCCAGGGTTAGTTACTGATTTCCGCAAGTATTAACCTGCTTTGTAGATAAAAATAGATAGCATAAAGTACCAATAAGTTCGCTACTCTTACATAATGTAGTGACTTCTCAAAACGGGTAGGAGGTAGGCACATAACACTTCATTCTTAAATGGTTTATGTTATTAATCTTAATTCTTTATTTATGCTTAATACAAGCAAATATGGTCTCTATCGCGCGTGCCCCAAAACAGTTCCGAAATTCATTATTTACCATTTTCCCATAGAAAGCCCATTACAGGCCGGAAGCGGTCGTTACGCCGCGCGTGTGGACACGGCCTTATGTGCGCCCTAATTGGGATAACGCTGGGGTCACACTAACGCTGTGGTATAAAAGTAAACAATATAATCAACCTAATACCTGGATATGCGGGGATAATCTTAGTTTAATGCCTCTTGGGACTTATGATTATTATCATCCATATCCTCTGCTCCTGTGGACCACTTATGCGCAAAAGAAGTATCTATCTAGGGAGGCACATTATGCCCACAGAGGAGATACAACAGATTGCGACCCAAAGAATCTGGAAATTCCTGGAGGCAACGGGTATAAGCAAAGAACTTTAAGGGCTGCCACAATAGATCAATACTGGTCGAGGCGGCAAAGAAGGCCCACAACTAACAATAATAATAATAATATGATTATTATTTGTTTTGCCTAGTGAGATCGATATTATGTTAGGCATGAATAAAATGAATAAAAACGACAAAGAAGCTTAGTGTACACATCACAATTCTCTTGAACTCTAGAAATGTTAATTCGTAAGTAAGAATAGTTCATAAAGCATGCGTTTTTATTAGGAAACTCTTTTCGGGTTCCGTAGCTACTTTTATAGATAATTGTTTTGAACAGCAGATATACATTAAGCTTTTGGAATTAAGTCGTCATTTGTACACTGTATTTTTATGCAATAAAGTTTAAAATAATAAAATAAATAGCTCAAAAGATTACGTTATCACCGGAAAACGGCGACGGCGGAACTTGAGATGACGTGCATGTACCTACTCACTCGCGCGGCGACAGCCCTTGACTGACGGGCGACCTCGGGGAGCGCGAGCGTTAGGTATCTAATGCTTAGCGCACCGCCCATTGCAAGCCCTCTGCCACGATGTGGAAATGCTTTATGCGTATCCCGGGTCTGGTAAGCCTGATGGGGTTTATGAGTGGCTCACTCAGGAGCATATCCACTAAAACCACGCCGGCATTTCCCCGCTTTGCCATTGACGGCATCATGGCATCGCTGTCATTCTATCACGACGAATTTAGTTACCTACAATTCCTAATTATATTCAAAAAATCAAAATCAAAATCAAAACATTTGTTCTGCAAATAGGCCTCAAGGGCACTTTTATTCTTATCGTAACCAAAGTTTTTATCAAGTTCCGGCAAGTTTGTAACTTCTCTTGATGTCTATCGTCGCCTACAACCACAATGACTCACGCGTCAACTTTCAATTCAACACGGCATCAAAATACTTAAGCAATAGGTAGAGGCGAAGGGATAATGGAGGATTATCTCCTGGATTTTTCTCAGGCTACTCTCCGACCATGTACTACTATCTCTTTATTGAATCCAACACTTGGATGAAAATGACACCCAGCAAAGATAGGCGTCATAGGCCGTGCCCTGTAGCCCGGGCATAGAATATGGCTACGGTATCCTCCGCCTGTCGTAGAAGGCGACTAAAAGGGGGTCCTCGGGGTCGTAGACGGTCGTAGTTGGGGGCTACGATCGTCATAGAAACATAGCGGGATCCACAAAAGTGGACTCTAGGGCGGCACTGGTGCGTTCCGTAAGAGATCCCAGAGCCGCCCGAAATGGGTTGAGGACAAGCGGGGGGTTTTTAGTCGGTGCAAGTCCGCCCCCACGGTGCGGAGGTATCCATAACGGATTTTTCCCCCCGTCAAAAAAAAAAGGCGTCATAGGCCATGATCATTCATGAAGAATCTCGTGGGTTATAAGAAATATTCCAAAAATAGTCATGCGAAGTGAGAGCATAAGTTTTTCTTTGCAATACAAACCTTTTATCATAAGCTAGCTCCATAACCCTTTGTACCTTAACCCTTAACGGCCCCACGCCCATAACACTCCCGGCTAACGCGCCCTGTTAACATTTATGGCGGTTGGATTGATACCGCAGCCGAAGGGTTAAAGTTTTGGGTCGAAAAATTGAAGTTTTTGTTGCTTAGTTTCGTACACTCGCTACCGGTTGTAGTTTCAGTTTTATGTGTGTAGTTAGATTCATAATCAATAAATAAATATTATAGGACAATCTACACAAATCGAACTAGCCCCACAGTAAGCTCAAGAAGGCTTGTGTTATGGGTACTAAACGACGATATATTTAATAGATATAAATACTTAAATACATAGAAAACATCCAAGACTCAGAAACAAATATTCATGTTCATCACACAAATATTTGCCCTGACCGGGATTCGAACCCAGGACCGTCAGCTTCACAGGCAGGTGCACTACCCACTAGGCTAAACCGGTCGTCAAAAACAGGTAAGTGCATGTAATATGCCTAAATTGAATAATAAATACCATTAAGTTTGACTTTGGGCTTATCCAAAAATCACGTAAGGTTTTTTTGGCCCACTTTTAGACCCCCTCCCCCCACGAAACCTCACATGCATTATTTCACGACTAAAAATTTAGACTGAAACGGTATTGTGTTAGTTGATATTGTGTTTATTTTCGTATGTGTTATGCAAGCGGTCCAAAATTTCAAAAAAACGTAAATAGACTCGCTGCTTTTGACGTGTGAAATGATGATTTATAATTTCCTACATTAGTAGCAGCAAGTAAATCCATATTGTACGAAGGGTCGGCCTGAAAACCAGCGTTGTAGTAGCTAAGCCTGCTGCAACACATGCTGAGGTTCGCTCCTTTTTAGCATCATAATTTTAAGTCTTTATTTCTACATGTAAACATATCAATTTGTGCCTATTTAAGTTTTATTGTAAGGCTTTTAATGTTTTATTGCATTGTAAACACTTATCAATTTGATGTTAAATAAAAATTTTCTATGTCTATGTCTTCTAGTAGATATTATTTCTCGGTTTTGTAGGTACAGGAAAAATCCCCCCCTTCGGAACCTCACATGATTGTTGGATAAACCCTTTGACTATGGCTCCGCCATTTCTAAAAAGCATCCAATAACCTGCTCACAAAAATTCACGAGAATCTGTTAAGAAATGCTACCAGGAGAACAGCCAGACCAGACATGCGCCGGACAGACATACGAAAGCATTTTTGCCCTAGCTGAAACTGACTGGCTTGGCTTCGCTCGGCCACTAAAAGTTGTGTTGAGAGCGAGGGACCTAAATTTGTCCCTTCTGCTGTCATCACAGTGAATTCTCAAATTTCATAAAGGATCGGCAACACGTACGTGACTCATTTGGAGGCTGCGGTGGCCTCTTACCATCAGGTGGACCGTACGCTTGTTTGCCACTGACGTTGTATAAAAAAAAACTAAAAGTTGCACGTAACAAGAATGTTCGTTCAACCACGTCTGGATAAAAATAAACTGTGCTCAGTGAGTCTGGGCTGGTGGTCGATAAAATCCAGCGCGATAAAAATTTAATGCCCTATGAATGCCGGCAACACATAAGTACTTAGTTTGCTTTTGAACGACGCTTGTGTAAACTTTTGCCATGTTGGAATTGAACTGCGTTGTTTGTTCATAAAAGTCAGATAGTTTGAAACAAATAACAATATTAATTACCCCGTGTGGTTGCCGGGTAAGAATTGCGCCACCCCATCTCTTCCCGTGGGTTTCGTAGGAGGCGAATAAGGGAAAATCGGAGGGTGGGCAGCAGCATCCTTCGATCATTACCACCATCAAACTGCGGTCGCCAACCCGCTTGCCAAGCGTGGCGACTATGGCAAATCCCCCCCAAATTGGGGGAGGCCTATGTTCAGCAGTCTTTCGGCTGAAATGATGATGATGATGAACAATATTAATCATCAGTCTATATGATATATACCTGGGGTAAAATAATAATTAGATAATTAATAACAGCGCGGGAATGCTGCCTGCGATTGTACCCATTAGGGTACAATACCTAGGGGGCCTAATTTTGATATTATTTTGACCACGAGCGCCATAGTAAATGACCATCGCATCGTTCGAACACAAAGATGCGTTTTGCGGAAACGGCACAGAGTATTTGAAGACTTATAATTATGTAATTATTTATTCGAGTTACTTTTTTCGCCATTTGATTAAGAATTTGATTTTTTTTCGAGAAAAATCGAAATTATTGATATTCTTATTTGGTGTCGACATCGATACATGCCAGTCTATGATTATTTTCTAGCTTAATTTCTAATACCCAAAGGTTGTCTGGAAGAGATCGCTTGTTAGCGATAAGACCGCCTGTTGTCTACCACTGTTACATGTATTTTAATATCTGTTGTTCTTTGAATGTACTTCGTTTGGTGAGCAATAAAGAATATTTGTATTGTATTATTTAAGTAGCCATTCACGAGTAATTTCACTCATTATTTCGCATTTTAAATTTTGAATGTACATGCCTAATTTTCTGGCGCAGTCGGTAGTATCGCGCTTTTAAAAAAATACTGTCAAACGTAGATTTTCCGAGTTGAGGGCCCTCTCTGGAATATAGAAAAGGGCCTCTAAATTATTGAACACCGTACCTGTGTATTCGAGTCACGGTGAGGGCGGAATTAATGAACTTTTTAAGGTATTTCTGGTCTTACTCACATTTTCTCTTCACAACATAACCAGTGTAAGTTTGCCCTCTATCTACTTACAGTTGTTATTAATTTTAAGGTCAAGTTATACTAGAAATGAGGTTCTAGACGGGTTATGAATGGCGTGGTTGGTTACTTAGGTGACTTAAAAGTTTGTTTCATAACTTTCAAATCAGTTTCGGTTATGGATTCGATGTGGACGGGATCTGCGGTGTATTCTAATTTTGTCGTAAAGTTGGGGGTTGGTTTTGATTTGAAGGTGTCAAAACAGGATAAATTTTGATTTAAACGGTATAAGATTAGCACCTAAAGTCTACATTTTATGAAGTTTGCTCCAGGTGTGGACATAGGTAGTATGATGTTTGTGATACCGAATTGTATAATTGGCGGCAGTTACAAACATTATACTGTCCCGACTGTTTAGGTGACATGTTTGTACGTATGTAATAAGTAAAAATAAATAGTTTTATTAAACAATGCTTACCTACATACTTGTGTTATTAGTAGTCCTGTGTTATCGTGGTATAAGTACCTAAGTAATGCTCGCAAGATAATTTATAAGGAGTAAGTATTATGTAAAATTAATCATCTAATCGTTACGCGTTTAATCAAAAAAAATAGTTACGCGACTCCATTTACCTCTGTGAAATTTGCCACCGAAACTCCGGACACTAGTTATAATTCTAAGAAATAGGTCTCTTGGACGGCCCACTCAGTGTGGCATGATGATAAAATACATTTGTTCATGCCATTCGAACCCGTTTTTAGAGTCGATCAAATTTTGTATGGGACCAACTACAAATTAGAGCGACACAAAAAACGGAAATGAGAGGCAAAGTACAGCACAGCTAACGAACGCTGAAAACGCTCCAGACTGCTTCGCCTCCCACAACATTTATAAATTGTTGCCCGTGCCCGCCCGTTGTAATATTTATAATAGATAACTTTGCAAGTTTATCTTCACTGTATGACATTAATTTTGTTATAATTGTAAACTCGAAATTATTATTCTTTCTTGAACTGTAAATTAATATTTTGACATGAAAAATGTATTATTATATTGTTTTGTTTTTGTTCCTATATTATATCTAATCGTAATATAAAACGTATCTAATGTGAATCACAACACGAAAAAATGTTATAATCAGAATTTCTTAAATTGTAAATTAATATTTTGACATGAAAAATGTATTACTTATTATAGTCAGAATTTCTTAAATTGTAAATTAATATTTTGACATGTAAAAGGGCCCTTGCGGCCTATTTGCAGAATAAATATTTGATTTTGATTTTGACTAACCAAATAGAGGCCTAGTAAAAACGAGTAGAGACGTAGCAGCTCCATACACTATTCATCTATGAGTCATGCATTATGTTCGGTAGGTTGTAGGGCTTCAGAGCCGTCCCAGGAGGCCGTGCAAGCGCCGACTTCGTTTATTTAGCCATCATTAATATCAACCCATCGAGCCTAAAGTGAATATCGTGATATTTTGAGGTTATATTTATTGCCAGCTATTTGAGTCTTCATCCAGAAATGGAAGGTCCCCAAATAAGCAATATTAACTTAAAACCTTTTCAATCGTAGGTATTACTTTAAAAAAAAACTATTTATTTTGTATTTTTCATAAATAAGGTAGGTAAGGTAAGGTATAGCTTCGCCGCTTTGGTCAGAGTGTAATACCGTGGAAGACGTATACCATATATTAATGGAATGTATACAGAACGAGGCATTTAACTCAAGATAGCTTACAATATTTTCTCACATGTTGGCGGCTGCAATAGCGCACTGGCCTTCCCATTATCGGACGAGGCCAGAGCACTATTTAAGCTAGTAAAATAGGTATCAATAACCGTAGTTAAGCAGAATTGTTATTGGTCTTATGGAGCGCCATAATCGCTAAGCAATAAAGCTCTTTAATAATGATTGAAAAAAAAATAAGGTAAGAGAATAAGGGCTATTTTCATTTTTTTAATTAATTTGGAGCCGCTGCGAGCGGTTAGACGTGACTTTTGATATGTAATTGTGGAGGTCACGGGTCCAAACACGACTTATTAAATCATCTTATACTATATAAATAAATAAATAAAAAAATAAATAAAGCATTTATTCACGAAAACAGTACTCTTTTACAACTTGTTATAACTTCCGCCAAACTGTATAACAGTTTGTTGGCAGAAATAAGCTCCCTTTCTTTACATTACTGTTTTAAGTTAGCTATTTAGTTAAGTACATCAACTGCTGTAGTAGTGCAAGTTACAAATTTAAGTTTTTTATAAGTGTTATAACATAAACTATTCTAATAATATTCGCTAATTAAGTTGTTGTATTTTCAAATTGTTTTAACATAAGCTTTTTAAATTCAGATTTAAAGATATTTTTACTGGCGCTTTTCTTGATACTTAACGGTATATTGTTATAAATTTTAGGAACGAGATAAGGTCTGGTTCTCTTACCATAATAATTGACTACTCTAGGTACAATTAACGCTTCATTGGCCAACTTTCTCCGCAAAAGCGTGTTAGTCACAGGGACCTTAAACTCACCCAGCTTGTATTGTCTAATGCAATTTGGAACGACACCCTCTCAAAGACTGGCAGCATATTACACTTAAGAAATAATTTATTATAGTCCTCTCTACAATCTTGTTTTGTTTTTTTATCAACTAGAGCTTTCATAAACCTAATTTGTAGGTGTTTAATTTTATCAAGATAGGTTTTAAATGTTCTGCCGTACGTGCTTAGTCCATAAGAGAGTATCGAATCAGTGATATAAGAAATTACATAAATTAGTTGCGTATAAATACATATACAATGCCTATAGGACCACTCAGTTACTAGGTAATTTGTCCGCCCTTACTTACAGAGTTTCAATAATAGCGAAATTAGATGAAAATGGAACCCAATTTCGTAGACATCCAAATTTATTACTTACTTATTTTAAGAATATTTTACACTAATTTGACACATAACGATCTCATTACCTTGCCAAGAGACATTGAACGAATATATGTATCTTTTATACAGCCTGTTTAAGTGTCCCACTGCTGGGCAAATGCTCTTCCCTCTTTTCCCCATTCGGACCTTTTCCTTACGCCCCGCCAATTTAGCAAAACGCGTCCAAGTCGTCCCGCCATCTCCTTTTCGGTCTACCTAAGATATAATGAGATGGTACCTACCTCTAGATCGCTCTTTAGTGATAATTTTTGCCTCTACTCCTTATAATTATGTACTGTACTGTTTCTTTATTGAGGTTATGCACTACTATTTATCTCACCCGTACTATTTTTATCTCACCCGTAATTACTCGTAGGATCTATCGTTGTGTGTGCTGTTTACTTTAGACTGTTGGTGCTACGGCTTCTTGAATACTTAGTTATTGTATTTATATATGTATGTAGGTCTACATATCTATGTATTTATGTAAGTTTATGGTACTTCTTATAGTCATATAGTATTATATGTTGTTTGACGACCGGTTTAGCCTAGTGGGTAGTGCACCTGTAAGAAATATTATTATTATTAGCCAAACAACCGTGCCATTTTCTCCATAGAAAAATACCGGTATTATTACGGTCACCAGTTCATTATTTCGTTTTTAATGGGACAATCTAATAATACGAAGTTGTTACCTAAATACATGATTCAGCCCTACGCAAAGACCAAAAAATAATCCAAAATATTGGGCTAATTCAGGGTTTTTTAAAAATACCGGTATCGGTCCCTGGTCTGAAATGGGTGGCTTTCAATCCTTTGTTAACAATCTACTATGTATCCGTACCGGTACCTATTATACTGTGTTGTGGGTCATACTTAGGTGAAAAAACAAGTCGTCCCTCCTGTGGTCAATAGTTAACGGTTTATGTGCATGTTAGCTATGTTTTTATTACAAGGATTTATAGAAACGGAAACACTGTTTATGCTGGTTACTGGCTCAATCCAAAATTAAGCTTTGTAGCCCGTAACTTTTGGTATGTCCACAGAAAAGTCGCGAACCTAAATCCTTTTGCATTTGAATTCTGTAGTATTATGATACTGTTATTTTATATACGTTGTATATTGTTTTGAAAAATGACACCTTGCCGAGTTTCTTACGCCGGTTCTTCTCGAGGCAGAGGTTTATTTTATGAACCGGTGGTAGTTTTTTGACAATCATAAGTGCATGTAACATGCCTGAATTGAAGAATAAATTATTTCATTTCATTTCATTTCCTTATATGTCAACAAAACAATAGAAATTCAGGGTTAAATTCCATGTCCATTACGTTACTAACGACACTAATGTCAAGTTCAAAGCTGACTTTTTATAGTCAATTGCAGGTTTAAGCGCAAAATATGTGTAGTTGTGCATTCCGTTTGCATTCCACTAGAAATTAAGTACATTTATTGAGAACGACACGAACAGTTACTACACAACCATTACAGTACTTATTTACAACACAACCATTACTATGAATTTATTATTATAAACAATAACAGACTCCTTAACACAAAAATCTTTTTAATTTAAGATTAGTTTGTTAAGAATGAAATGTAATTGAATATATTTTTTTTCACTGAAATAAACAGTTCAATTTTTTTTTTTTTTAAGTTATGCTATTTATAACACCACATTCTACACCGCTCACCCCTAATATATTACAAACATATTCCTATGAATTCCCAAAAAACTATGATCCAGAGACCCTGCCATCATCATCATCCTCCTAAGGTTATCCCAGTACATTTTCATCAGGAGTCCGGTCTGTTCATGCTTGCTAAGACATAGTGACTCGACGAAGTCTGACTTTCTTAAACTGTAAATTAATATTTTGATATGTAAAAGTGCCCTTGTGTGTGGCCTATTTGCAGAATAAATGTTTGATTTTTTTGATTTTTTGATGATGAATACCTGGGATCCGTTACTTAATCCCAATTTTTACGGAAGCAACTGCCATCTGACCTTCCTACCCAAGGGGAAACTAGACCTTATAGAGATTAGGGTTGTCAAGTGAGTGGGCAACTTAATTGTTAGAATTTCTCAAGCCGAAGACCCTCTCCCTGTAGGTATGTAAATAGAAAATAGATATATTTAATTGCAAGATCCCTGTGAGGCGAGACATGGAGGCGGCGTATTTTCGTTGAGTTTTTTGTGTACACCCATGTTGTCATTCCTTTGAATTGTTACTTTCTACCTAATTTATTTAAGTTAAATATGAGTTCACAATAGGCTTAGATTGCTTATTTTTTCCCTTTCAATATCCAGATACAAAAGGTGTTTTCTCCCCCTTTCAATTCCTCTTGCTTCGTGTAACTACAGACAAAATAGCTTCTTGATACGAGCCGGTAAAAGACTATAGTGTAACGAAGGAGTTGGACATTGATATCTTTAGGCTCGGTTTTATAAAGATCCGTTACACCTTATCTCGCTTTGTTATGTCAAAAAATGTACTGAGTTACTGAAATTTTATCTGACATTTGGTCTAACGGATCTTTATAAAAGCCGGCCTTAATAGTAACATCCAAACCGTGCAGCGTAACCTGACGGAGAATTTCTTTGAATGAGCGTGTTTTAGACCGAGTGTAATTTACTTTTCATATTAAACTGTATTTTTCTTTTTTTGACTATTGCTTTAGATTGACAGTCTTGACATTGACCTTTGTTGTAAAAATAAAACCTTGTAACTAAATAAAATTATTTTAACCATAAATAAAACATTTGCATGCCTACTTTATAAGGTATTGACATTATATGGACGCTATTTATCATTTACCTCACCATCTTCATATGTACATAATGTTAAGCAAATAAATATATTTCATTTCATTCATTTCATTTCATTTCATTTATTTGGCATCTGTGATGCAGTGGATAGAGTGCTAATCACCATTTGTTCTTTGCTATTATTTTGTTAGTGGTGTGAACCTGTAATTGGTTTTTTGTATTATATGTCAAAAATTAATGTATTGATCGCAGCTGTTGGTTCTCCGAATAAATAAATAAATATTCTTGTTCTTATACTGTTTGTATTTGTAATTGTGTACGAGTGCGCTTATTTCAGTATATACGAGGGATCGGATACCGGTATTTTCTCCATAGAAAAATACCGGTATTATTACGGTCACCGGTTCATTATTTCGTTTTTAATGGGACAATCTAATAATATGACGTTGTTACCTAAATGCATGATTCAGCCCTACGTATAGAGCAAAAAATAATCCCAAACATTGGTGGGCTAATTCAGGGTTTTTTAAAAATACCGGTATCGGTCCCTGGTATATACACTCTATAGCGCTATCTGTGAGATCCTGTAATTGACATTTCTGTTAATATTTATGTTGTGACATTTTTGTTACTGCTGTTGGTTCTCCTAATATAAATAAATAATATCTTTATGTCGGTGGTTTTTTATACGCCAAGACAGAAGGTACGAGCGAGACGAAATATCGATTGGCTGCCGACCTTCAGACGGTCGCGCCGACCTGGCTGGGCTGTCTAATTATTCGGAATTATACCCTATTGCCCACAAGATAAAGATCATTCCTACATGCCCTAACAAAAATATGTTGTTGACCAACTCGGCTATTTGAAAATAAACTCTATTTGGTTATGGATTTGGTAGGTTTTAGGAATATTCAGTTAATATGCGGTTTGAATTGAATTGATATTAAATTTGTGTCATATTGAATGGATATGTTCCTTGTGGTTTTGATCAAGTATATCATATACCAGCGATGTGGCTAGCCACATCATTATGCTGAGCCAGCGCCTATTCTGTACCACGACACATGGTTTTGTATTTAATTTGTTTTTAACGTTAGTTCTAAGCTGCATGCCTCTCTTTGATATTTTAACTTTTTTTTTCTTGTGTTTCAATTTTTACCATGTATGTTGTGGAAAAGAATTAAAGAATTTATCTATCTATCTATCTATATCATGTACAGTCAGGCTCAGATATCGCTAAATTCTATTTTTTTTCTGGATGTAACGGCATACTACGATATAATTTGAACAAAAAATAAAATAAAAAAATGTTTTATTGCCACAAATTTAAGTACAGACAGATATTTAAACAGGACATATAAAATACATAATTTTAATAATTGTGATAATCCTTATTGAAAGGGACCTTATGGTGGCCGGCACTTACGCCTTTATTGCCGCTGTTCCAATACAACAGTGAATAGGTGTAACGTAAGTGGATTATCACATTTGGGCAATGGGTACCAGTCTCAGCCACAGCTGGGCGTGTTGCACGTCCAGCGCTGATTTTCAGACTGATTCCTTTTTTATTATGACATTATAGTCGAATAAGGCTCTGGCTACGTGCAATATCGAGGGTTCTTTGAGTAATGGTAAAAGTTGTGAAGCCTATGGTAGTTTATAAAAGCATATAATTCTCTGTTATACTTAATCTACCACCAGAAAAAACAGTAAAAATCAAAATCAAAACATTTATTCTGCAAATAGGCCTCAATGGCACTTTTACAAGTCAAAATCTATCTAGGTACATCAAATAAAAATAATACAATAATCAAAGTATCATTAATTAAATGTAGTGTTACATGTCAAAAATAAGACTAAGAAACTAATAACAATCGAGATTTGTTAGAGAAGATAAGGTCTCTAAGCGTCAAGATAAAAGGTAATAAAGTAGGTACACTAATCATAATAAAATATTTTGAGCTATATTTATAACACGTCAACATGAAAATAATAAAATGTAATAAATAAATATCCTCAGAGATGTATAAGGTCTCTGAGCGTCAGTCTAAAAATAAAATCAAATGAGAACAGAGCGAAGTCTCTCATCATGTCAATTCCACTGAACACTAGTACGAAGTTACTAGTCCTTGCATACATAAACAGACCAAAAAGCAAAGATTTAAATTGCCGCAACACAATTCAATTGCGTATTTTCTAGATGTTAAAATTTATAACATGGTGTCTTTGTACGCATAGTAAATCTTCAAAATATTAGAAAAAACTGGGATTTACAAAAGATAACACCTAAATGACGTTCGTTTCTTCAATCACATTATTATAGTCTAAGCATTTTTTTATACAACGCCGGTGGCAAACAAGCTTACGGTCCACTTGATGATAAGCGGCCACTACAGCCTATACACGCCCGCAACTCCAAAGGAGTCACGTACGCGTTGCCGACCCTTTATAATGTGGAAATGTGGTTAGTTTTCTTAACATGGCATTTAGTTGACTGATAACATCGATTTTTTACATTCACCGTATGTTCAACAACTTGAAACATATTAATAGCACACTATTAATATGTTTAATTAGACACAGCAAACATTGCACCATGCGTACACAAAATGTTATAATATACGCAGTATCTTAACTCTGCTTACAACCTTTGCCTTTACCATGAGTTTATATGACCGTACTCGCTAGCGACTGCGTAAAAAATTGTATGGGCCAAAGTACAGCGCCTCTGGCGGTTACGCAATAGAACTAAGAATAGAACTAATAGAATCGGCTATAGTGTCCGCAGAACAAACTGACGACCCGAGTTATAGCGCTATCTCTTACGTACTTGCACCGTGTTACGAAGTGTGTCTCATATGTGCTGCAAATTGTAATCTATTGCCCATTGTTAATTATTATTTTGTTAAACGATCACGATATGATTAGTAGTATAAACAAACGTGTTGTATTATATGAAACTTGTATGGTGAGATAAAATAAACTAAACTAAACTAAACTAAACATATTTTTTATGGCACCGGTCGTCAGATTGGTTTGCGTGCACTATAAATCGTTTACTCTGTCGCTAGCGAGTACGGTCATGCAAATTCATGGTAAAGGCACTACATATGCAATATCATGGCAATATTGTAACAATACAGAGTAAAAGTAACGAAATTTAATGCCTACTTATTAAGGCCGTGCAATGAAAAATGTCGCTGACTTTGCAACGCCGTTCTAAGATTAAGAAACAATAAGGACTGCTTTTCAGATATGTGATTCTTGACTAATTGTTTCTCCGACACTTGACAAGGGGGGGGCCGAAGTCGCACCACGTCCGTAGGGAGTACCCACCGTTATCCTACACGTGACCCCTGTGCCTTTACCATGAGTTTGCATGTCCGTACTCGCTAGCGACTGCGTAAATGATTTAGTATGCCGATTCTTAGTTCTCAATTTCTTAGCAAATTTCAGAAAGATAGCAATGTATTGCGAAATGTGAAATTATTTTCCAAAAAAAATTTTTTTTTGAATTCACGAAAGTGGTCTAAAGACATACTTACAGTGGTCGTTATACTGTTGCTAACACGACGTACCCCTATACACAAAATGTTGTATACCCACAGTATCATAACTCCGTTTACAACCTTATGTCACTAGCAGCAATAACGCCACGCAATTTTATCGTTATTGAGTACCTTTTAAAGCCGTAAACAGGGCTAATATTCCCAACGAACCAACAACTTCATTCAAACGTACCAATAAGTCTGACCCTGGACTACACACGTTTGTTACAAAAGCAGGGTTCAAGTAACACTAGGGCCAGTAGCGAGGTAAGTCGAGGAAGGTTGTGAGTCGTATATTAGGGTAGGTAAACGTACCTTAATGAAATTGGGAGCAAGGTTACTAGTATTAAGATTACTGACACGCATAATCCCTTCGGGTAAAGTAGGTTAATGTACGAAATAGTAATAGTAACATTAGACCATGTAAAAGTGTTAGAAAGTGAATATTTTATATTTTTAAGCATAATAGTTTAACTTTGAAATTTTTATTACATCCTTAAAAACAAATAGGAGCATAACAAAATTAACCTAACTTTAAACTAAAATAAATCCAAATATTCGCAAATAAAAAACTGGCCCAAGGTCGGTGCCGTGGGGCAAGGTGCCCAGAAGGCTGGCGGTATTGCCTCGCTGGATTGCGATCGCAATCCGTTGGGCGAGTTAGGCGCCAGCCCTCTGGTCTCCAGTTGCCTCCACGAGCCGCTTCGCCAGCTCCCCATATAGTGCATGAGCACCGGGGTCCCCACAGGCCAAGCGTTTCAACCCCAAACGGCACAAACGTATAGCCATACTTCGAAATTGTATTTATACCTTGAAAAGGGTAAATAAATTAGTATTGTACGCGATTAAGTCCGGTTTTCCAATAATAATGTATTTAACCAGTCCAATAGGAGGTGCAGTTTTGTTCGTCACTTTTGATTTTAATTGCAATTCAATGTTTCACTCGCGTCAAGCTAACGTCAGAACGAGAGAGATCTGAATATGAAAGAGATGAATCGATTTCATTGTACAATTTTTAGCAGGTGAGCAACCTAATAATTATAAACTGATTTACTTCACTCTGCATGTTCCACGACACTCTCCAAATTAAAAAAATGCATTAATTTTATTCAATACAGACAAATAAACGTGCAGTCTTTGTATAGTTTACAACATGCTCTCAAACCGTCAACTTTCTGTTAACACTCTCTGTTTACACTCGCCGACTAGTCATTAAAGTTTACTTTCGATGATCCGGTGACTTGACTTAACGAGTGCGTTAACAACACAACTGGATGACTTTCCACTCCTGCGCATCGGCACGGTCATAGTCATGAACCACAGTAATTTAACTGGACGAAGAAAGGGGTGATTGTAATGTTGATCGGATGTTATTTTCCATACTTAATAACCACTATTAGATCTACTAAGTTTGACACGTCTTGTAATCAACTATTTAGAGTAATTGATAGAAAATATTAGAGTTCATAAATACCGTAAAATATTAGGTTGCAAAATTTATAAGAAAATCCTACGAGAAAATACAAGTAAACATACTCGATACTTTCTTATGAGGTTTATTTCTAAAAATGTATATATTTTAATGTGCTCATACCAACACAAAAATAAAATTCTTTATTATTTATTTATTAACTAAAAACACACAAACATTACAATTGGCTAAAGAGCACCGTTAAACCACAGCGTGGTTTGTCTCGATGCAGCATTCCACGATAGCTAAAAACGAGTACATGAGAGTGTAAATAACTACTTAACTAGGTACTAATAACATAAAAAATAAAATTACGACTAATAAGTTGCAGTGCCTTATCTATCGTCGGCCGGCTGCGCTAGCGAACCGGTCTACTGTACACTCGCCAGGCACAGATTGATCCAATAATGTCAATGAAAGAGAACAGTCAAAATATCTGGGATTTACTTTGATAATTTTAAATAAATATTTTACAAATTTAACAAACTAGAGCCAGTTACAATACTTATATTGCAACACATTAAAAAAAAAAAAAAAAAAAACAAAACATTTATTCTGCAAATAGGCCTCAAGGGCACTTTTACAAGTCAAAATCTATCTAAGTACATGAAATAAAAATAAAATTTCCCAAAAATTGCAGAGTTTTCGCCTTGGAGTGTGAAATTGAAGGAACAGTATGAATGAATGAATGATTTATTTGCTTAAACATGTTGACATTGGTAACAAGTATAAGTAGTTTCACATGTTTAGCCTATTGCAGCTTACAAATTCTAAATTCAGGATTAACCTTTACAATAATTATTAAAGTTATTATTAAGCTATAACATTGTTTTTTATTAACACTAGGGTAGTATGTATACATAGCCTATTTTAAATAACAAGAAATAAAAGACGCGTATACCACCGATTTACCTTAATGACGATGCGAATGTTTTCATAAAGTGAATGTACTGCATTTAAATAGTATCACCGTTGCGTAACGGTAAAGCATGATGATCGGGCACGTGCAATAATCAAGTTTGTTTTGATTGGAACTAAATTGATTTCAGAATGACGCGACGAATTTTATGATACATATTATGTCAATGGGATGGTTATTTAATCATGGCTCCTTGAAAATGCCTACTATAACATTTCAGAACTATGTGACATTTAAATATTAAATAATACATGTGTTTCTTTTTTAAATATTATTATTGTTTTAAATGGATTTATGATGATGATTATTATTATTATTTTAATTTTATACTGGAATTCCAAATTTAAATGTAATTTTACTGTGACAGTTTGACAAATTGTAAATCAATCATACCTTGACATTTTTATCATTGTCAATCATTGTTTCTGACGAGTAATGTACATGATCCATTGCAAATAAATGAGTATGAGTATGAGTATGAGTATATATTACGTACCTACATATCCGGTATGTGCAACTGGGCTGTTTCAGATGACAAAATATTTATTATCCTGCGTGAAAGGGAAGTCATTAGCATATCAACTTCAACGTTGGAGGTATCTTTTTTTTGAACCTGACTGTGGCTTTGTAGGCCGGGCCCAATAAAGGATGATTCACACTAGACCGTTCCGTGTCCGGGCCGGCTCGTTTTCTATGACAGAAAATCAACGGCCGCCCGGCCACGGACGGGCCCGGTGCCGCTCGGGAACGGGCCGGCCCGGACACGGAACGGTCGCTCTATTATCAATGCAAACGTTTGACGGCCGATCTAGCTACGTCCGAGGCTCGGAAACGGCACGGTCCCGGTCCAGCCCGGACGAGGAACAGTTAGCACATTGACACACAAAAAAGCTCGGAGACGGGCCGGCCCGGACACGGAACGGTCTACTGTGAATCCTTAAAGCGATAGGAGTGCGCGGTTGGAGAGTAGCCTGGGGAAAATCCAGGGGAAAACCTCCGGCACGACCACGCGTGTGGTTCGGAACACTGGAATACTCTAAGAGGTATCTTTTGTCTTTATCATAAACCACTAATATGACTGGGCTAACCTGTGTTAATCAAACATCTTCTAAGAATGGGAGAAGATCAAGACCAAGGCCGCCGGGTCCCAGATGGTGCAAATAAGATCATGGAGGAGGTTACAATACAAATACTCTTTATTGCACACCTCACATAATAAAATAGCACATAAACAAAACAAAGATACAGGGAGACAGAGGCAGAACAACAGGCGGTCTTATCGCTAAAGAGCGATCTCTACAATCCTTCTTGGATCACGATACCAGGACCAGGACGCAGCTATGCGATGGAATGAAATGAAAGTGCCTTTCTCCTTTTAATGTATTACTCCGTTCTGTACGATGGACCATGGACCAATGTGAGGATCTGGCGTTAGAGCTTATGTATATAAGTTGTGTCAAAAATACAAAAAAACAGACCTGGCCAAATCCAAATCGGAACCGGAACGGATCTTAATAAAACCGAACCATGAATCTAGTTTTCACGTTGCTAGATTCTTAAAACGGCCGTTTTTCTTTGGACGCATAGATTGACGAATCCAGCAATGTAATAACTAGTTTGATGAATTCAAAAAGTACTTAAATACAAACTACAGTACGCAGCGGCCCCCTTTTTTAGTCATATATCGTTAAATTTAAGTAATTACAATTATTTACGAGTGGCGCTAGTGGACCTGTTACATTTTATTAAAGCGCTCTTTAAACTAGTGCCAGTGTAAGAAATTAGTTCCAATGATATTCCGCAAGATGGCCAACTGTCATATATTTCTGTGCCTTTACAATGAGTTTACATGAACGTACTCGCTAGCGACTGCGTAAAAAATTTGTATATACACCCATACAGTAAATCCTCTTTTATGTGATCAAAAAGTGTAGGTAAGGACCAAATTTACAATATCGCGCCGGTCCGGGGCGGAGATGGCTATAACAGTATCAAAAACGGTATCGTTATGGCCATCTCCGCCCATTACGATTCAGGCTCGTGCTCAAAAAGACTTCAACGAGCTCACGAACTCGAACTCTTGCACTTTTAACGCAATGGTGCCTCAACACATGAAAGAGGATTTAATGTATGGATGTTGATAAATGACTTTTCTTCCCTGTTTATAATTGATATTATTATTTTCATTAACCGTAGCTAGATGTTTTGTATATGTGCTGCAAATTGTACTCTATTGCCCATTGTTAATTATTATTTTGTTAAAGGATCACGATATGATTGGTAGTATAAACAAAGGTGTTGTATTATATGAAACTTGTATAGTGAGATAAAATAAACTAAAACTAAATCGTTTACCCAGTCGCTAGCGAGTACGGTTATGCAAACTCATGGTAAGGGCAATGGTAGAGCTTTAACGCTGTATACTTGTATTTTAGAAAATCTTTGAATGCAGTTTTGTTTCTTTTTAAAAATAATGTCTCCTTTAAGTAAAATTTTAAGGAATTAAGGTATTTTCCCTCCAGGGCCCGACTTATCTTTCCACACTGTATAACGGTGGATTTACCTAAACCAATCGATTTTTCCATAACACCTTGACTAATTAATACCATAATGCTTTATCATATTTAAACATGTTAGTACTCACTGTCTCGCTTGTGCAGCCCCATGTTGTAGCAGATCCGCGGCAGCAGCACTAGTGCGCGCACGCATACATTGTACAACTCCGAGATCACGCACACACCGACACGACACTTCACATCACTCCTCAACAGTTATACCTATTCATTTAAATATGAGTTTAAAAAAATGACAGATTCAAATGGAATGCGATGGGACACGCATTGAATGGAGTAAAATGGGACACGCATTGAATGGGGTAAATTTGGACACACATTAAATGGGGTAAATGGGACACGTACAGGTTACTTAAGACACTTATTTTCACCAGCTATGTTATTTATACAGTTCACTCCACCGCTTACCTCACCACTCATCCCTAGTATATCCTGATGCCAGGATTTGTAATAGAAACACATAATCATAGGTCTGACGACTCCCTGGTTGGTCTAGGGTGAGGTGAAGCGTGGCACAAACTATTAGACTAACACTGCAGGTTAAGTAAGAGGCATATGTTTGTCTGTGGGAATAATTTTGACAGTTACTCTCATAAAGGTAGAAGTTGTACCTACAGATTGACATATAAATAATTCCAGGTGTCTCAAGTAACCCCCATCTGCGTCTCATTTTATACCCAATTTGATGGTAATTAGTACAAGTTATGATGGGTCGATTTGGAACACATTGGGAATAACAGATATGACGATGATAAATCTTGTCAAAATGAAAACATTTATTCTGCTAATAGACCTCAAGGGCACTTTTTCAAGTCAAAATCTATATTGAAAATAACACTGTACTCAAAATATTATGTAGTGTTACATGTCAAAAATAAGACTAAGAAACTAATAACAATCCTGATTTGTTAGAGATGTATAATAAGGTCTATAAGCGTCAAGATAAAAAGTAATAAGGTACACTAATCATAATAATATATTGTGAGATACATCTCTAAACGTCAACATTAAAATAATAAAATGTAATAAATAAATATCCTCAGATATGTATAAGGTCTCTGAGCGTCAGTCTAAAAATATAATCAAATGAGAACAGAGCGAAGTCTTTTATCATGTCAATTCCACTGAACTAGTACGAAGTTACTAGTCCTTGCAAACATGAACAGACCGGACGACACAAACAGCACCCGTTCACGAGTATGACGTGTAAGTATGTCATACTCGTATAGTGGTTGTCACATATTGATAAATTAACGAAGGAATTGTTTATGTAACAGGCAAGAGATATGGGGTTATTTATTTATTTTTATTTGGAGATCCAACAGCTATGATATTACATTAAACAATCAAGTAGATACAGAGAGCCAATTATAGGAACTCACAGGTAGTGCCATGATACTTAACTAATATGTACTAATATTACGCACTAACCTAACCACTTATATCAATCAATGTTTAATTTCGCAAGTTATCCCAGACTAGCGACCCGCCCCGGCTTCGCACGGGTGCAATGCTGATGCATGTATTATACATATAAACCTTCCCCTTGAGTCACTCTATCTATTAAAAAAACCGCATTAAAATCCGTTGCGTAGTTTTAAAGATTTAAGCATACATAGGGATATAGGGATATAGGGAACATAGGGACAGAGAAAGCGGCTTTGTTTTATACTATGTAGTGATGATGATGTGCATGACATGCCGAGAGCAAAGGTGCGTAAATGTTTATAGAACCTGTACATTATAAACGTACCCTCATGTATATGATGGTGACTTTATACGAGGTTAGATAACGTCAACCTACAATAAACAAATGAATAAAACAAGGAAATGAGACAGAAATCTTTGGACAGAACAAAATTGCAATGCAAGCCATGCAACAAAGTTTCACTTTTCACTTTTACTCGACACATCATTCTTGCGTGGCACTAGTCTGGCCCGTTTTAGGAATACTAAGTGTTATCATAACACTTAAGTGTAATATTGTTGAGTAACTGCGATTACCGTTCTAGGTTTAAAGAGTGATTCAATTTTTTTTGTGTTTCGAATCGCCTCAACCTACCCTAGATTCTTTTGTTTTTAACAAATTATGAATGTAATCCACTGAGACTGACACTGGCCGGTCTGCTCGGATGATGTGATCGTTATTTTTTTTGTGTTTTATTCTTTGTGTCACCAGGTACAATAAAATGATGGTGTATTTCCACATTAAAATTTACGAAATTTGGATTTTTTTTTTTTAATTGTATTTACGATCATATTCTGAAATTAATTAAAATAATATTAATTTATAAATATCTGAATACCTGGGTCATTACTTTTCATGACCAGTTTTCTATCTCAAAAAAAACATCTAAATACAAAAATAGTATTTCGAAATAGTACCTGAACCTAATGAAAGGAAATTATGGATAAAAATACTTAAACATATTGCTATAAATATTGGGTAACACAGTGGTAAAAACCATTTTTTCATTCAAATGATGAGACATGCAAGTACTCGATTTATGGATATTAGCTGTGGTTCGTTAATTACCAAAACTATCGGAAGTGATATTCTAAAAAACCTCTTTCTAAATTACAATACAAAAACATCAAATGAGGGGCAAGTATTACAAAATCTGCATTAAAAAAAAAAAAGAAAATTATGTACATGAAAAAGTAGAATGGCCAACTTGACATGGTATAGTAAAATTAAATGCCTTTATTACTATTATATGGGATTGTGTATGATTATATTCGTCTCTAACCCTTATGGAACATTACAAGTTTTCGATCTATTAAATGTTGATGTAATCTGCGCAGCATTTTCATCCCTAAAGCCTAAAGCAAGAAAGTAAAATAAGTTTATGCAACTTGTCGCATGTATGTTGTCACCGATGCGCACACGCAAACCCGCGGGGCGACACACTCCTGGGAACTGTTTTGAATGCCATTATTATGCCGGATGAAAGTTAGGTTTTTGCCTGTACCTAGTTAGTATATCAGGGTATTGTGTGTAGTGAAGGTAATTTTAGATAAGTGTAGCTAATGTAAAATGTAATATCTACTAGCTTTAAGTTGAGTTTGAGGGTATCTCAAACTCAACTTAAAGTTAAATTGGCAATCGCTATGATTAATTACCATCATCATCATCATCATCATTTCAGCCGAAAGACGTCCACTGCTGAACATAGGCCTCCCCCAAGGCTCGCCATTTAGACCGGTCCTGTGCCGTTCGTTTCCACCGGATTCCCGCGACCTTCACCAGGTCATCACTCCACCTTGTCGGAGGCCTACCGACAGCTCGTCTTCCGGTGCGTGGACGCCACTCAAGCAGTTTCTGGCCCCATCGACCGTCAGTCCTGCGAGCAATGTGCCCTGCCCACTGCCACTTAAGCCTCGCAATTTTGAAGGCTATGTCAGTGACCCCAGTTCTGCTACGGATAGCTTCATTCCGAATTCTATCACGCAGAGAAACCCCGAGCATAGCTCTTTCCATTGCTCTTTGGGTGACCTTGAGCTGTGACATTAATTACCATACTTTTGCTTAATTCACATCTACTACCGCGACACGTTCGCTTCGCTCGCTCGGCTCGCGCGCTGTAGGTTCGTACCTCTACCTAACCACTCCTCCTTGCTTCGCTCGTCGTCGTACCTACACTGCTTTTTTTGCTTAATATACAATGTGCAAAGACTTATTGCTCAAAATAAATAGGAAAAGTTATTTTAGACTTTTAACCATTGAACTGAGGGGTGATTACTGATTAACCTACATAACGTTTTCGAGCGTGCTAAGGTAAATTTAAATCATTTTGCATACAAAAACGACAGATTTATCTACACAATGTACAGTCCAGGGCATATGTATACATTTTTGGACCTTATTTTCAATGGTACCCGTAAGTTCCCGCGTAGGTACTCACACAAGTCCAAATTCAAATCGAATGTAGAAATGTAGAAATTAAACGCTGTTGGGTAGACTGTTAGGGTTGAAGCGTTGGTTCGTTTTGTGTGTTGTGGGAGAGATGCAGCAGCAGTAGAGGATAATTTGTAGGAAACAATGTATTGCGACATTTAGGCTTGCACACGAAGTAGATAAGTATGGCGACAAGTGCCACAGATAATAATCCAGACGGGAAACACTGAATCTTAATACTACGTTTAATCTAGAATGTGAGTAGTACCAACTTAATGATTTAGGTATCTATTGTTGGACTCTCCAACAAACGCTATGGATACAGCGCCATCTATCGGCGAAATTTGTTACAAATTTGAGCGACTGAATAACTTAGCATGTATGGTGGTTTTTCACAGAAAATAAAATGAAATAATAAATAATAAATGCATCGAGGTTACCCTTCTTTATAACTATTCCAAATTTCAAATCGATAGCATAAGTAGTTCTTAAGATATTTAGCGATGTGACAGAGACAGACGGACAGACAAAGTGAAATCATAAGGGTTCCTTTTTTACCATTTCGGTACGGAACCCTAAAAATGTAGGTATCCAGGTACCTACAGCCCTCGACTGCATGAGACGTTACGGAATCGACTATCAGAGGCACCGAACATCGAAATCCGAATATCGTGCCGTCCCTTTCACTCATATAGTGTACAACGCGAGAGCGAAAGGGACGGTACGATACGAAGTTCGGAGTAAGCCCTCAGTATATTGAACCCTACTATATGTAGTCGCCTTAATCTTACTCATATCCCAGTTTTTACCATATTTACAGCGAGATGAACCGATAGCTCCGCTCTGCGTAAAAGCGAAAGGCTCATTAAACTTAATTACCCCTTAACTTGCGGTAGCATTAATTTTTATACGGTTATAATCGGTTTATAATCTCGATTTAATTGTTGGCTTCTGTAATGACAATTTTAATTATCTTTTGTTGTCGCGGAAGTAGATTATTGTGTATTTAATATTTGTAATTGCTTTTAAATACAACAAATAATAGGGGGAGGCCTATGTTCAGCAGTGGACGTCTTTCGGCTGAAATGATGATGATGATGATGACAACAAATAATTAAAAACGAAACTTAACCTATTCTAATCTAATCTAATAACCCACCCCGAGATTAGATTAGAATAGGTTAAGTTTCGTTTTTAATTATTTGTTATATTTATATTTGATTTATTTGTGATTAAATTTTAACTTTAAAAAAATTGCTTTTAAACGTTTCCTAAAAACAATATAAGGTGTCCTAGTGCTCGACACTGACACAATACATGACACTTTCAATCTTATGTCAAAATTATACGGGTGGACAAATTGGTGTCATCTATTGGACATGAGGTGTCGAACATTGGAACGTTTACACTATACTGTAAGATAAGATAAAATATACGACCCGTGGGCAAAACCACCGAAAAAACACACGCGGAAAAAATCTCCTTCTGGTCCCGCGACGTCGACTTGCTAAAACTCGGAAGTCACTCGGTGTCATTGGTGTCAAGATATATAACACCCTTCCGACTGAAATAGTTAACTGCCCAAGTAACGCAGCATTTATAAATAAACTAAAAATCTTACTAGTTGACCTAGCATGTTACAACATAGATGAATTTATTCTAAGGAAAACGGATTAGTTTCTTTAATGTAGCAATAGCAATAATGATTATGTTATTTAATGAAATTGAATGTAAACAATATTATTATGCCAAATTGACTTGTAAAATGTATTTATACTTTTACCAATAAAATTATCTGAATCTGATAAGATAAGATATCATTTATTGTCAAAAACTGTGTACATAACATGTCTTAAATAAGAAGTCTCAACAGTCTGCCCATTTCGGTCGTACAATATTAATAAATTCAAAATAGGTTTAACTGTATAAGGTTAGCTGGAAGAAATCCCTTACAGGGATAAGCTCGCGTTCTTGTAATTTGTGTTGTATTTTTCCTCATGTTATAATAAAGAATTTTACGTCCATACATACATAATGTGTGACGGAGAATGAGATATTGTCTGACAGGCGAAATCTTCATTTTTGCTGGGTTTTCTGATAGTAGTACTTGCCTAGAAGGTATTTAAAAAGAATAATAATACATTATTTTTACATATTTAACATTTCGTAAAAAAGTTGCTGATATGAGCAACAAAAATAGATTTTTTTGTGGACAATCTACACAAATCGACCTAGTCCCAAACTAAGCTAAGCTTGTACTGTGGTGACTCAGCGAAGATATATAGATAAATAGATACTTAAATATATAGAAAACATCCAAGCCTCAGGCGCATCGTGTTCATCACACAAATAAATGCGCTGACCGGGATTCGAATCCGGGACCAGTTTCGTGGGCAGGGCACCAACTAGGCTAAAGTGGCCGTCATTTACTATTAACCCAGTTTTAGAATGGAAGACTCACCTAGTAGAGATTATGTCAATGTGTTAGTTTCTGTCGGTTACCTATCGCAAATTCGAATTTTTTTATGCCGAATATGAATAGTCCGAAAACGAAACGCCTTTTTTCGTTTTACATTTTTTTCATTTGTCCGAAGTTCATTTTCTATATTTTCTATTGACAGATTTTTGTATGGTCACAATTTTATTAGCCAGCTGATTTAAAATCACAATGATTATAATTCCGTACGTGATTATTTCTGGGCTTTTATAAAAAAATAACCTCGAAGATTAAGATGGGAGCTTCGCTTCGCTTCAGCTCCCGTCTTAATCTTCTAACCTATCCGCATTAGAGTCGATTTTGTCTCAACAAGTAATTCTGGGCATTTATAAAAAAAAATCGGTGAACCGTTTTCGGACAAGTGAAATTCGCTAAATAGATTTTCGAAAGATCGATAGGTTACCGTTTCTGTGTATTTTATACAGTGGTTCCAAAACTGTTTCATACAAAATCCTTCTTACATATTTTCTTATTGCATGACGATGTTCTGAAGTTTATTTCCAACTTCGTGTATTCTCATTTTGTGTTATTCAGTGCCTTTACCATGAGTTTACATGACCGTACTCGCTAGCGACTGCATAAATATTTGTATGGGCATAAGTACAGCGCCTCTGGCGGTTACGCAATAGAACTAAGAATCGGCATACTAAGGCCGGGTTTTATAAAGATCCGTTAGACCAAATGTCAGTAACTTAGTACATTTTTTGACATAACAAACCGACATAAGGTCTAACGGATCTTTATAAAACCGAGCCTAAATCGGTTACGCAGTCGCTAGCAAGTACGGTCTTGCAAACTCATGGTAAAGGCACAGGTCCTTAATGTAGATTCAGTGGTGCCCTTCCAACTCTCTCAAGGCAATGAGA
Source organism: Epiblema foenella (assembly GCA_963556455.1). Lineage (NCBI taxonomy): Eukaryota > Metazoa > Arthropoda > Insecta > Lepidoptera > Tortricidae > Epiblema > Epiblema foenella. The sequence continues at coordinate 19,129,713 of OY747110.1, forward strand.
TAAATCATCTAATACTCTACAAAGGCAGTCTCATTATAAGAATAATCTTTAAAAACAATCAAACATCAGTTTGTTCTATTTGCATATATCCGTTTCGCAACTCCAATATGAACGTAATTAGTTAACACTCCACTGAGTGCTGTAATTGCAATGGCCTTGCGTGGCTTAACCGGCCAATATTTGTGCCAATGTTTGACATGAACCATATTACGAATTAGGCAATAAGTTAATACATAAATTAGTTATCTAGTGCGTTAAAACAAAAAAAAATATATAAGTATTTGCGACCCAAGGTCCCGGGAGACCGCTGGATGCGGGTGGCGCAGGACCGGTCATTATGACACTCTTTGGGGGAGGCCTATGTCCAGCAGTGGACGGCTGATATGATGATGACATTAGGTTAGCAAAGTTAGAGGACTTAGGGCGGCTGGAGAACTTCTAACAATCAAGTTGCCCACTCACTTGAAAAGCCTAATTCCAATAAGGTCTGGTTTTCCCTCGGGTTGGAAGGTCAGATGGCAGTCGCTTCCGTAAAAACTAGGCCTACGCCAACTATTGGGATTAGGTACGCCCGGGCATCCTTTAGGATGCAACTGTACCGGGATGTCCAACTGATTCTTTCCGTCTTGGGTACATAACCTGAATTATTCTCTCCCGTTTTCAATCGTTTTCATCAAATCCCTCTTCTCTTTTACTATGTTTAAAACTTCTTCATTAGCTTTCTTCTCTGTCCAACTGATTCTTTCCGTCTTGGGTACAACCTAAATTACTTGGTTTTTTTATTACATTTGGTATTTTTATTCGTGGATTCACGTGATCCCAAAGGAAGACCAGCGCTAGCCAATGGCTAGCACTATGCTGATTTGGGGCCATTTCGTGGCTATTTTCTATATTTTTGTGTTATGTTTATTTGTACTGTATCTGTGCCACTAATTAAATGTTTTTTTTTTCAAAATGGGATTGTTATCAAGCCGCCGGTATCTTAATCATTCCACCTGTTTACACCGTTACTATGCACTCCCTTGGTTACCAATCAAAGATTACGACTAGACGGCTCTTTCTTAAGGAATTCGAATCGAACAACCGTTATCTAGTTTCTATTAGGTACAGCGCCATCTAGTGGTCCACAAACACGATATCGTCCTAAACACCACCCGTGTGTTTGGTCAAACATTTGTAACTAATCTACAAACAATATCTTCTAAGCTGTAATTTTGTGTTTCCGATCATCTATTATATAAGAGTGGTGTATATTTTGTGCTGATAACACCGACATGAATATCCTTCCGGTTCCGTGAAAAACGTACAAGTGGTTTACTAGATAATTTAAGGTATTTGTTATTCTGGGTTTTTAATTGTCCATCCTGTAATGGACTGTTCCCGCCAGCCTAGCGTAGTTTTTTTTTATATATTACAATTCCTGGAAAAAGTATAAAGATTGCTCCCTAAAAAATTGCTATAATTTGTTCCAGAAGCGATCACCGAAAAGGTTGAGATTGTTGAGAATATCTTCCTTGGTGGAATATTACGATTAGGGATGCGCCGAATATTCGGTTATTATTCGGTATTCGGCATGTTTTTGAATGTTCGGTATTCGGCCGAATTATTCGGTTCAGCTGCCGAATATTTACCGAACAATTTTGAGAGGGTTTTGTTCCAAGTTACAAGAGTGTATTATAGTTACTGCTTCCTGAAATTAATACTTGACCCATTTAGGCCGGGTTTTATAAAGATCCGTTAGACCAAATGACAGATCAAATTTCAGTAACTCATTTTTTGACATAACAAATCGACATACGGTCTAACGGATCTTTATAAAACCGAGCCTTACTACAGTGATTTAACTTAGTTTTTGACAATATTCGCTTTGATAATGAACAAAAGTTTTACCATTCAATTAGTCTGTTTTACAACAATAGATGAAGGAATTACACTGAACCGAATAATTACTTGCGGGCCGCGAGCCTCCTTATTGACAACCCAAAAAATGAACAAATGAATGATGATGCTGATGATGATGAATGTTGATTGTGGTATCTTTTGTCTGATAGATTCACAAATTAGATATCAACACGTGCGGTCCGCGATAATTTTCATATTTACTATGTGGCCCTTAACTACTAAAAGGTTGCCGACCCCTGGTTTAGAACATTTGATGCTCCTTAACCTCCTGAGGCCTGACCTTCAAAACTTAACAAAATAATCTCGACCTTAATAAGTTTAGATATAGTTCATAATCAATTGTGTTTTATGTAGTACTTATATGACACGGGGCCTCACGAGGTTATAGGCGCGGTTTTATAAAGACCCGTTAGACCTAATGTCGGTAAGTTATGTCAAGAAATGTACTGAGTTACCAATGAAGCCGCTCAACCAATCTCACTGGAGTTCAAACTTTTAGAGTATTCCAGTGTTTAATCCGACCGCGTGGTCGTGTCGGAGGTTTCCCCTGGATTTTTCCCACTTAATAGATCAGGTTCATCATATCAGTTTATCATATAACAGTTGTCGATATCTAATAGTCTAGTAAGAGAAACAAAGATAGTAGATATATGAAACTGTATTGGAGTAAAAGAGAGGAGAAGAACTTGAATATAAAACACTTTCCAAGATGTCATCGTTTCATTTAACAGCCTAACAATATCATATCAGCCGAAAAACGTCCACTGCTGGACATAGGCCTCCCCCAAAGAGTGGGGGGTATATGCCATAATCGCCACGCTTGGCATGCGGGTTGGCGATCACAGTATTTCCCACCGCACTCCAGGGATGCTGCTGCCCATCTCCCGGTGGTCTCAAGTCTCAGTCAGGTTCAAAATAAAATAAAAAGCTTATTTTGTCACTGTATTACGTTTACATATTTTCGATATTGACAAAAGCTGTTAAATAAAGATTTAAATAAACTGAAGTACCAAATATAATCTTGAATGTAATGGCTTCTTACATTAATTAGTATCATGTCATGATAATCCCACAGCGCAAGCGTCGATGTCTCAACTTAAAAAACCGGCCAAGTGCGTATCGGACCACGCACAATGAAGTGTTCCGTAGCAACATCTACTAGTCCACAATTAACATCACTGTCCAATACATTGAATCTAAAAAAGTCGTTAGGTTATAGGGAACTCACAGCTCTTACGACCTTTTGTTTGGGCAAGACAGTTTTTAAGCGAAAACCCAACAACCGTAAAACAAATATTGTTCAAACCAAAAATCGTTGAAAGTATTTACTAATGCACACCACCTCAATTTTTTTCAGAGTTTTTAACTTTATAGTTTGGAAATTAGAGGGGGGGGCACACTTTCTATTACTTTGACAGCTAATATCTCACTAACGGTTGACTTATATGGAAAAGTCTTTTAGAAACCTTCATATAATTTTTAAAGGCCTATCCATCGATACCCCACACAACTATGTGTGCTGAAATTTTTTTTTCATCCACCGGTTACATGTATGGAAACCCCCTAATTTAATAGTTTTTTGTAATTTCACATCACTTTTATGTAGCGGTTCATAGAATACACCTTCCAACCAAATTTCATAATTGTAGTGCTTAGTCTCTGAGTAAATCGGCTGTGACACACGGGCGGACAGACAGACATGACGAATCTATAAGGGTTCCGTTTTTGCCACTTTGGCTACGGAACCCTAAAAAGTCACAAGTACCAAATATCATCTTGAATGTAATGGCTTCTTTACATCAATTAGTATCATGTCATGATAATACCACAGCGCAGGCGTCGATTTCTCAACTTCAAAACTGTTAATTATGATAATTTTCTCATCCAAGTGATATGTATGTTATGTATCCTTGACATTATGTTGTGATTATGTCAATGACGGTGACGTCATCATCGAAGGTGCAGAAGAATAATTGACAAAGTAGGTAATGAGTTATTAAAAGACATTCATCTTTTGTGATGCTTTAATTATTAACAAACCATTGCGGTAGTGCTTATTTATTACCTTTTTTGTTTAGTTTTTGGAAACAGCAGTGTACTTGTAATACAGATACCAAGCATTGATAAAATATTACAGAGGCCTTATAAGTTTTAAAATGTTTCGATTTCAAATTATGACAAAAGTATTTATAATACCAATAAAGTCATTAAAGGCTACGATGATTTTATTAAAGTTTTAGATAGTAACATAGCCTTTTTTTGATTATATTGTGTGTATTAGAATTTAAGCGGAAACAGTTTTTAGCTTGAAAGTGGTCGATTGAATACCTATCCAAAAAACATATTTAAAATGTTTGATATTAGGTCACAATAGTCCTGTTCTAGATAGCAACACTGAGAAAATGTCAAGATACGTGTCAATGGGGGCTATCGCGTATGAATTCGCCGCTAGAGGCGCTAGTGTAGCGTGAGGTCTTCGAAATGTCAAATGTCACTTTTTGTGGTGGCGCTACGCGGGTTAATATCTAATTGGAACAATATGGTGACTACTTTGCACTACCTGCGCTTGATTATGGCAAATATGAGTTACGGGTCAATGACTGTCAGTGCTTTGAGACAGTATTGTCTTTCGGAAACTTATTTCCTCCTTTTTTCCGAACAAAACGGGACCGCGCTACAATGCGGTATGTTCGATATTTTTACGGTACGGTTTTAAGGTATTGAATATGATTTAAATGTAAACTTCGTTCTCATGTCCATAATAACCAATAACAATTTTTGACAGCTGGACCTTACTCGACAGTGGCGCCAACTGGTGAGCACAAAAACGATAGCCCTCATTCAATCAGAATACATTATTAATAAGATTCCGCACTTGACTTTGAATAGTTTTGGGCATCTTTTGTCAATTATCATTTAATTTTCGTTACTTTAATTATTGAAACAAACCGCAACGGTGACACTGACAAGTGACAAGCTATCATTATAATTATTGCCAGTGTAAGAAATTAGTTCCAATGATATTCCGCAAGATGGCGTATGATCATATATTTCTGAGGCGCTACCGCGAACAGCAAACGAAGTTTTCCCTCTCTGTCGCACTTACGTCCGACCGTGCAAGTGCGACAGAGAGCGAAAACTTCGTTTGCTGTTTGCGGTAGCGCCCCAGCCACGTCGACCAAAACGGAAACCGAAAAATAGAGCGTGGATAAGGACGATCGTTTTATAGTCTGTGGCGTGCCGGGTCGTTGACCTCCGAACAGTGAATAACAGGGGTATTTTTGTCGGAATTAACCTATTTTAGTTATCTATATTACGTTTTTGCTTTATAAGGTTGCGTTCGATTGGATACGGTTCAAATTTGTTACATCGGAGCCAGAGTTGGTTAGCTTTTATGTGTTGGAATCTTGAAAGTGGGGAGTAGCATAGATATGTGTGTTTATACTAAGTCGCTTTTCATACAGTGAGGTCATAGCAGCTACTATGAATTAATTCTCAGGTTAACCTCCTGACCCCTGAGCATTTACTGAAATCACTTGCCACTACGGCCGAATGTACTTTGCAAAGCATTAAACTGCTTTTGTTATAAAGTCCGAGACCTTTTCTGTTAAATAAAATATAAACTAAGGTTTTCTCGAGTTTTCACTAAAACAAATCATTTTTAATATTACTTGACAAAGACATTGAGCATATTTTTGTTTAGGTATTTTTTGTCTTTTATAAAGGACTTTAGGAAAAAAATAACAATCGGAAATTGATGCTACCAAAAGGTCGGCCGTCTGTTGGCCAAATAAGAAGTTCAAAAATATTCGGACTTTACTGTAAGGTTTATTTAGCACTTTGTAAAGGACGCCAGGTGTCAGGAGGTTAAAAAAAATAATTATAGTCATTGTTCATAGTTAACGTCCTATACAATTTTATTACGGTGTTGTTTATTTTATAATTATACTATATCTCTTACAATACTTAACAGAATGTTTTAAAATCTATTCTATTTAACTAATAAAATTAGTGCCTACGCGAAATATGGAATTAGGTGTCATATGGGGTCCCGGTGTACTTTAGGATAGAACCGGGATAAGCGCTTAGATGACGATTTATTTAATTATTTTAGTTTAAAAAAAGATAAAAAATAAATAAATGTGGTAAATGTATATTAGTTACGATTACATGTATGTTTATTCTTTCGAAATCGTTTAACTTTTATGAATTATTTTCTCATTGCACCCACATTTGCTAGTTTCTGTTTGGTCCTATGGTCGACTGGTAGAGAATGCCTCATGGTATTAAGTCCGCCCTTTCTACTTATATTATTTTTATGCAATAAAGTTTAAATAAATAAATAATAATGTTGTTTTTGGTTACCTTCACGATTAAGTATGTCAATAATATAGATGTATTACATAGTAGTGGCAGCTTTACTGGTCGATGTATCTATATAGTGTAAGTTATAATTTTAAGTATTATTTGTACCGTTGTTTGCCCAAATAAACATTAAAACATAATAATCTCAGCAGTTAATTACACCCCGAAACCTTATGACCGTTAATAACCCTTAAAACTATGAACAGATTATTAAGTCGGCATGTCGCTCATAATATTTACCCTAAAAAAGGGGAAATGATGGATCACCGAGGAAATAGAGTGGCCAAAACAAAATGGGCTGTGCGTGATTGATCGCAGAACTGTGACCCCGATTACACGATGGTGCGATGCCCTCATGATGCCACTGTGGAACAACCTAATGGTAAGGTCGTTTTTGGCTGGCTGAAATTCTATATAAATCTTATTGGATTTTGAACCTTATTATTTGAAGAGTAAAGTAGCTTTTTCAACGAATAGCTTTGATGCAACTACCAAGTATAATACCAGTCATTCACAAATGATTTCATTTATTTATTTATTTATTTGGACCTTCAACAATAAGTAGACTGATACATGTTAGGTAATTACATTTCCACTAACAGTTAAGCGCCTTATCACTTAAAGAAGATCACCACCTGATGAATCTAATGTTGCATGTTGGGACAGTTATTTGGCTAATTTGACAGATGTGATGTGATGTTTTTATTGAGATTGCACAGCAGAATTCATCTCACTCATATCGGTCCAACAGAGGAAGTACCCGCCTTCACAGAAGACCGGAGCCATAACACGACTACCTTAGGTATGTAGTGTTTTATTTTTATACAAACGCCTTAAGGGAGGCGTACAGCGACATCTACCAGAAGACTCATGCTTCATTAACGGCACTAACGTCTCAAATCATATTGAGAATAATCACGCCTCCCTTAAGGAGTTTGTATAAAAATAGTTTACGTTAGCAGCGGTACTGCTTAACACGAAGGAACGGTTGATGAATTTGGAACTGGGTAGCGATTGCACCTATAACTCAGTTGGCTAGAGCGACTGGCCGCGAGTGCCGGGAGGTCGCAGGTTCGAATCCTGCTCGGTGCCTAAATTTTTCAATTTTTCCTTCATTCTAAAAATATAATGTTCCCGCTAATGAATAAGATTAGTTGGACCGAGAGAAAATCTAATGAGGAAGTTGAGGAACACTGTACAAGAAATGAGGTCTGTTGGAAACCATTGAGAACAGAAGACGAAAGATGTTTGGGCACCTTGTTACGACACGAAGAATTTTTTTTTTGAACCTGACTGTGGCTTTATGTGCCGGGCCCAATAAAGTGATAGGAGTGCGCGGCTGGAGAGTAGCCTGGGGAAAATCCAGGGGAACGAAGAATTCACATAAAATATTGTCGAAGGGAAAGTGGAAGGCGGAAGAGAGGGAGACCAAGAAGAATACATGGACCAACTTAAGGAAAGAGTAAAGGTCGTCTCGTACCAGGCAGTCAAACAAAGGCTCAAGAAAGAGACACATGGAAATTGCTCCACCGACAAGAGCCTGACTTTTAAATTAATGATGATGAGTGATTAAGATGGCCAGTGCTCTGAGGATGCGCTGTGTTAAGAATGAAGGACCTAAATTTGTCTGTAGCCGACGACAGCTAATCCTTAAATTAATAAAGGATCGGCAAAGCGCTTTTGACTCCTTAAGAGTTGCAAGCGTCAATCTACGGGGTCTGAAAACTTAGGCAAGCCGTGGTTAGCATCGCATTTGCCGTGGCGGTATAAAAAAGGAGGGTGGGTTGCACCAAAACGTCTGTAATCGCAAGCGGTGTTCCTTAAAATCTGATTGTATGGAAAGTTTGACAAGTTTCTATGGGATGACAGCTGCCGACGCCATATTCGACTATTACCGGCCTGTGATCGTGTGTTGGTGCAACCGACCATAAGTATAGAGACAGCTCCCGTGAGCGCGGAGCCGCATCAACGTCCGGTTCGCGCCTGCCGCCCAGAGATCCGCCTCCCGACCGTGGCTCACGAGTTGGCCAAGTCCCACAAACTCATTTATGTCATAGGCCCAGTGGATATATAACCACATACCTCATGACATAGTTGCAGCAAAAAGAACGTATATGTGACGACCGGTTTAGCCTAGTGCGTAGTGCACCTGCCTGTGAAGCTGACGGTCCTGGGTTCGAATCCCGGTCAGGGCAAATATTTGTGTGATGAGCATGAATATTTGTTTCTGAGTCTTGGATGTTTTCTATGTATTTAAGTATTTATATCTATTAAATATATCGTCGTCTAGTACCCATAACACAAGCCTTCTTGAGCTTACTGTGGGGCTAGTTCGATTTGTGTAAGATTGTCCTCTAATATTTATTTATTTATTATTTATTTATATGTTTAAATTCAATTATAATATTATTTACGATTATCGGCAGCTCTATGACACTAACGTAAATTAATCTGTACATTCCATGTATAATCATTATTTTCAATAATACTCAATTGTACTATAATGAAAATATTACTTTATTAATTAAGACATTATTTATAAATGTAAAATTATGACATGTAATGAAATATTACCAATAAATATAAATATAATAAATACTAGATGGGATCGAGTCGACGGCGTTCTCCGGCCTGGAATGAAATATGTATTTAACGTCTGACTTACTTAGCCAGTACCCATTACCAACATACATACTTACGTAACCCATATAGGTATAGGAATTTATAAATCATACCTATTTTGTTTCATTATTCGCCTATTACATTCTCTTCAGGCAAATGCTTCCTTTCATGGACAAGAGGGCCCATTTCACTTGCTAATATAGTTACCTATATAAATTAGAAACTTTGTAAGATTGTAACTTTAAGACGTAAAAACGTTGGAGTGTGAGTCACTCAAAGTTAAGTAGTTTATAACCTAACCGGCATTTTTCCACCAAAGGCAAGGAATAGTCAGTAGAAGTTCACGCGAACGAAGTCGCGAGCAAAAGCTAGTAATAAATAAATGTCCCTAATACCGTGGAAAATGGGACGGGTGCTGGTTTGGGACGCAACTTGCGTTGATACTCTAGCCCCGTCTCATCTCCACGGTACAATGCACAGGGCAGGCGCAGCGGCCGGGGCGGCCGAAGCCATCACATTACGCAAATACAAGGGTCTTGACGCCGCGCCGGATACAACTTCGTTGCCTTCGGCGTCGAGACCCTCGGTCCGTGGGGCCCTGGGGCAACAGAGCTCTTCGATCAACTGGCGAAGAGACTGGTCGACGTCACAGGGGACAAGAGAGCTGGCAGTTTCCTCGCACAACGCCTTGCTATCGCCATACAGCGAGGAAATGCTGCCAGCATTCTAGGAACCATGCCGCAGGGACTTTTTTAGATTTTTATTAGTTTTTATTATTTATTAGTTCTACTTTAAGTTAGGTATTGTTATATATTTTTTTTTATTGTATGTATTTAAAGATAATCTAATTAATTATAAACGTTCCTGTTCGAAATAAATAAATAAATGTATACAGGAGCTATTAGAGATGGGTAAATCCTGACTTGAAGATTTAAATGATTCGAATCCGTAAGCGGATCCGAATCCCTTATCGACTCTTTATAAATCTTATCGAATCCAAGGAGTTATTAACTCCGATTCGACTCATCGGTACCGCGGGCCGCGCGAAACAGTAAATCGGTTCGGGCTCGCGGCTCGCTCGATTATCGAATCCGCGGAGTTACCCACTAGCGCCGATCCTCGTTTGGTTCGGTGGCGTCCGCCTATGTTCGGTTCGACTCGGTTCCGTGCGGCTGTGTAAAGTACGAAGGGAAATCAACCTTGTACATAAAAACCAAAATTTATATTTTTTTCTTCTCATACAATTATCATAATATATTATACGTAATATTTTTTTTTTAGGTGTAAAATGTCATAGCATTTAAAAAAATACTTAAACGAACCTGGGGATTCAAAGAGTCACTCCTTTTTATAATAAATCGGTACATCTGCACTGCCAACAAAGCCAAAAGAGCCAAGGATTTAAAAGAGTTGAAGAGTCATTAAGAAGATTCGGTACCGATAGCGGATTCGGATTTAGTGATTCGAATCACAGCAGTGAGCCGAGATTACCCATCTCTAGGAGCTATACCTCTACGCAAGCCAGCACAAAGTGGCTTAGAGCAGGCGTCGGCTGAACCGTAATCCCGTAAGCTTAACCCTAATTAATTGAAGACCTCATTTTAAACGCGTGCTGATTTATGTAAATAGATATTATTAAACTCAAATACAAATACAAAAAGGTTTATTTCTCAAAATTTTACAATGTTCAATCTATAGTAAGTATGGGTATTAAAAATAAGACGTTGAAAAATCGGTGTGAGCACAGCGCTAAGCTGGTTTTAAGCCCACCCGTAGCCAGTGAGTTGGTTTCCCACTAAATAAGGGTTATAAAATTAAATTAATTACAATAACAATATAATTAATTTAAAGTAGGTTGTATGCTATAACATAAGTAAGTTGTAATTTATGAAATCACGTAACAGTTTTCAGTTTAAAATTATATTTATATCTACTCTTTTAAAGAAGAGTAAAAGAGATGAGATAGATTTTTGTGCAGATTGTTAAAACGTAACTATTGTATAATTGTTTTTCTCTTTGCAGGCTCTAAAGCGAAAATCTTTTTGGCTTACGATTATATAATGGTGAGCCATCAAAAAATCGTTAGTCATCGTTAAATATAAGGGTACCTAAACGGTTTTACGATTCATGAAGATCTGTCTAATAAATGTACCGTTCCGCTTAGGCAGGTACAAATCGGTTTTTGTGATAAATCGGTTAACGTAGAGATGGGTGTGGCAGGAAGCAATTGAGAAAAATAATGTGGCAGGTACTCGTTTAAAAAGAACAATGATTTGGGCTGAGATAGGTATAGTTACTTAGCCAGGGGGAATGATCAAGAACTAACAGAAAATGTTTTAGAAATTAATCATAATCACTACATGTATAAAACAAAGTCGCTTTCTCTGTCCCTATATCCCTATGTATGCTTAAATCTTTAAAACAACGCAACGGATTTTGATGTGGTTTTTTTAATAGATAGAGTGATTGAAGAGGAAGATTTATATGTATAATAACATCCATTAAATAGTGCACCCGTGCCAAGCCGGGGCGGGTCGCTAGTGTTCTATAAACTCAGTTTGGTCGGCTGGACAGACGAACGTCCGAATTTAACCCTTTATAGAAACAAAAATTGATACCTGATTACACCTCAGATTCGGTTGAAACCGATCAACCAATCTCACTGGAGCGCAATCTCTTAGAGTATTCCAGTGTTCCAAACCACAGGCGTGGTCGTGTCGGAGGTTTTCTCATGGATTTCCAGGCTACTCTCCAACCGCGCACTCCTATCGCTTTATTGGGCCCGGCCTATAAAGCCACAGTCAGGTTTAAAAAAAAAGTTGGTGCCTGATTGTTCACGAATTTTTGATTTTTCATGCCGATGCAAGAGATGCCGATGAAAGAGACACAAAATATCATAATCAATCCTTATTGCAATTACTTTGCCGGTGAAATACTTAGTAACTCTTTTTTTTTCTCACGTTCCACTGGTATTTAAATACTAGTGTGTTTTTAATATCAAACAAAAGCCGGCTGTGTCGGCCGTTCGTTTTAGGCTCGGTTTTATAAAGATCCGTTAGACCTTATGTCGGTTTGTTTTGTCAAAAACTGTACTGAGTTACTGAAATTTGATCCGACATTTGGTCTAACGGATCCAATGCAATTGACATGACATTTTGTATATCATAAAATGGTACATATAATAGGTACGTTATTTTAATGAAAGTCAATTCAGCAACTTTTATAAAACGTCATAAACGTAAAGGTGATTATGAAGTTCGTATTTTTTACCTACAAGCTTTTTCTAACATGAATTATTTGTGTATGTGTCCAGGCGCGGATCCAGGATTTTGTTCAGGGGGGCGGCACTTTCAAACTTTCCGAAAATAAAACTGACTTTTGATAACTGTTTTTATTGTCAGAACATATTTCCTACGTCAAGACATAGGCAATTGCCCTGCCCTGGCACAGGCTTCAGGGGGGGGGGGGGGGGCAATTGCTCCTGTTGCCCCCCCCCCTGTATCCGCGCCTGTATGTGTCGGATTAAATCTTGCGACTGAATTTTAAAACAGTTATCCTCAACTAATTGCGCTGAATTTTGGCATACTTATGAAGTTCGGTGACAATGCAATATTGAGGTCAGGGACCGATACCGGTATTTTTTTTAAATCCTTAATTAGCCCAATATTTTTGATTATTTTTTGCTTTTTACGTAAGGCTGAATCATGTATTTAGGTAACAACGTCGTATTATTAGATTGTCCCATTAAAAACGAAATAATGAACCGGTGACCGTAATAATACCGGTATTTTTCTATGTAGAAAATACCGGTATCCGATCCCTGATTGTGGTACCACAGAGGTGATATGATGGATAAAGAAGGTAGTTACAGCAACTCCTAAAAAAAACTACAAAAGTCAAATCCGTCGTGTTTGGGCTCATTGGAATCGACACAATGAGTAGTTATGAGTGTTATGACAGATGGGAAAAATCTAAAGATTATCTAAAGTCGGAAATAAAACCTTGTACCAAGAATGAAATTTTGTACCTAATATTACGCATTGCAAAGGGATAAAAACCAACTTTACTTACAAGTAGGTATTTAGAATCAAGTGCCTGCACCAATAAGGCTTTAAGTCCTACATATATGTACAATTTTGTATTGTGCAATAGAGTTTGTATACATAGATATCTATATCGAAAAATTATATCTATTATAATATTTATAATCCTTGCTATATAAAATGAATGAAAAACTAAAGACATTAAAATAAAACACGACCGACTATGGGTACCGGGTTTGTGTGTTGTGGAGCCCATAGGCTACCAACCTATCACCGCAATCTTTAAACCTACAATTGCTACCCTTAAACAGGTTTCTGTGCGCGACTACTAAATATGTTTTGTAATTTTTTCTCTTTTAATATGAATAAATAAAAAAAAATAAAAAAATGTGGCACTGGAATTGAATTTCATGTGCTCTGCCTACCCCTTTTGGGAATACAGGCGTGAGTTTATGTATGTATGAATTACGAAAGATAAAAATGAAATGGATTCTAATTGCATATTGACCAAAATACAAAATAAAAGCAAAGACCCTAATATATTTTACTTAAGGGTAATCTCAGTCTCAGCCAATGAGCATCGAGAATACGAATAATTGCGTGATTCCATTATTTTCAAGGCATTGCTAATTTGAAGCACGCTCTAGAACTAATCAGAATTAACTTCAACGAATTAACATTTCACAGTTCGTGCCTGGCCTATCATTATTTATTAACCGGCGAGACAAATTCGTAATTAAAATTACCGTTTAAAAACGCAATGATATCCAGAACCGATAAAATCGAACACAGCACAACACTATTGGAGCGGTAAGTCAAAATTCAAATTCGGAACACCATAGACAGTGAGTCACTTTTTTTTAATGGTTTGGATACGTGCGGCCGCGAGCGCGAATGTTGTTGGACTGAGGGGCGCCCGCCCTGCTCTTTTTTCAGCCAGTGACGTCTAGTGGCCATTTATTTTTTTGGTGCGTTATTAGCCTTAGTCATTGTAAATTTAATGGGAATTCTATTGGATTGCAAACCAAGCAAGTAGGGAGCTGAAAACTAATGATTTTATGGTAACTAGCCACCCGCCCCGGCTTCGCACGGGTGCACTATTTAATGGATGTTCAAAATCAAAACATTTATTCTGCAAATAGGCCTCAAGGGCACTTTTACAAGTCAAAATCTATCTAGGTACATCAAATAAAAATAATACAATAATCAAAGTATCATTAATTAAATGTAGTGATACATGTCAAAAATAAGACTAAGAAACTAATAACAATCGAGATTTTTTTAGAGATGTATAAGGTCTCTAAGCGTCAAGATAAAAGGTAATAAAGTAGGTAGGTTATTATACATATAAACCTTCCTCTTCAATCACACTATTTATTAAAAAAAAACGCATCAAAATCCGTTGCGTAGTTTTAAAGATTTAAGCATACATAGGGACATAGGGATATAGGGACAGAGAAAGCGACTTTGTTTTATACTATGTAGTGATGAAGATTCTGACGGTGGAATATAGTAAATTATATTATGTAAAGGCTAGAAAGAATTAAGTTTTTTTAGTGTAGTAGTGAGTCTAATCTAATTGGATGGCCTACTGCGAACCACAATCGAAATTTTCCCTTTCTGTCGCAATTGCAGGTCTGTATGTAAGTGCGACAGAGAGAGAAAACTTCGTTTGTGGTTCGCGGTAGCCCCTCTGTTATTTATCTACCTACACCTACACCCATACCTGCCCAAGGTATGGGTTTATTTTCGGGTTTCTCTTAAGTTTGTGATACTTATATATGTATATGCATGAATGTTTGTTCCTGAGTCTTGGATGTTTTCTATGTATTTAAGTATTTATATCTATTAAATATATCGTCGTCTAGTACCCATAACACAAGCCTTATTGAGCTTACTGTGGGGCTAGTTCGATTTGTGTAAGATTGTCCACTAATATTTATTTATTTATTTATATGTATGTATCTTTATTTATGTATGATTATTATATGTGTTTTACTTTTATTTTATTGTTTTATTTAACGTTCCAGTAGTTTTAATTTTTGCACCACCCACTAAAATATGTGTTTAGCTCTCTCTAAAGGTTGTTTAGAAGAAATCGCTCTTTAGCGATAAGATCGCCTCTACCTCCGCTTATATCTCGTTATGTTAAGTTTTTGAACTGCTTTGTATTTATTACACATTATTATTGGACAACGGGACTTAATCGCGTACAATACTAATTTAATTACCTTTTTCAAGGTTTGCCCGACGTTTCGAATGTGTGTTTCGAATGTATCACAACATTACATACATTGCTTTGTATTTTTTTAAAGAGTATATTTGTATTGTATTGTAAATAATTGTAATTAGTAGTTTAGAGTGACGTATTGTGCTTTTTTGAACTGCACTTAGCGGACATGTTTTTTTTTTTAACCTGACTGTGGCTTTATAGGCCGGACCCAATAAAGCGATAGGAGTGCGCGGTTGGAGAGTAGCCTGGAGAAAATCCAGGGGAAAACCTCCGGCACGACCACGCGTGTGGTTTGGAACACTGGAATACTCTAAGAGTTTGCGCTCCAGTGAGATTGGTTGAGCGGTTTCAACCGAATCTGAGGTGTGAGTGGGATCGAGCTACTGGGAGTTTTGTCGCTGGTTCACTAAACCTAGCCTAGCTGAGAAGAGTCCAGCAAGAAACTCAGCTAGGCCCGACCTGGGTCGGATTGACTCTACGCGGTGTGCGGCGGTACCGGGACGAATAGGGGCTATATGTGTCACTGTTGTCGCGATCGCGCGGTGGACGTCCCCGCCGGCGGGAATGCTAAGTATACGCGTCGTGTCAGAGTTGGACGCCGTAAGCGCAGTGTTCCATCTTTCGATAGACGCTGTAATTGAGCAGACATGTGTAAAATTGACAATGCTGTTCAAAACCTGCCTTCTAATAAGCTGGTTTTGTATAACAGCACCAATGGTAAAATGAATAATCTACATATTACTTATTAGGTACATTTTAAGGTTCCGTACCCAAAGGGTAAAACGAGACCCTATTACTAAGACTGCGCTGTCCGTCCGTCTGTCACCAGGCTGTATCTCATGAACCGTGGTAGTTAGACAGTTAAAATTTTCATAGTTTTTTTTTATGTTATAGGGGGCAAACGAGCAGACGGACGCCTGATGGTAAGCATTTACCGTCGCCCATAGACACCTGCAACACCAGAGGCGTCGCAAGTGCGTTGCCGGCCTTAAAATGATAAATGATGTATTTCTGTTGCCGCTATAATAACAGATACTGAAAAATAGAACAAAATAAGTATTTAAGGGGGCCCCAATACAATAAACATGTTTTTTTGCCGTGTTTACAGACAATGGTACAGAACCTTACGTGCGCCAGTCCGACCCGCACTTGGCCGGTTTTTTACATTTTGCTAGAGAATGAGGACAAATTCATATTTTTAGACCATTTAACTCAGTAAATTGGGTTTAAAAAGGATCCAAAATTTATGTCGAAAGATGTTAGACAAGTGGCTATTCTACTTTTACATGTACATAATTTTCAGACACTTTTTTTTTATGCAGATTTAGAATACTTGGCCCTCACTTCATATTTTTCTATTGTCATTTAGAAAGAGTTTTAATTGTAGTATCATTTCCGATAGTTTTGGTATTTAACGAACCACAGCTAATATCCATAAATCGAAGTAACTCAGTGGTCCTTGAATGTCTCACCATTTGTATGGAAAAATGGTTTTCACCACTATGTTACTCACTTTTTATAGCAATATGTTAATATATAAGTATTTTACCTATAAATTCCTTTTATTAGGTTCAGGTACTATTTCGAAATCCTGTTTTTGTACACTAATTCAATACATATCATAGATTTTTTTTGTAACAGAAAAATGGTCATGAAAAAGTGACGACCGGTTTAGCCTAGCGGGTAGTGCACCTGCCTGTGAAGCTGACGGTCCTGGGTTCGAATCCCGGTCAGGGCAAATATTTGTGTGATGAGCATGAATATTTGTTTCTGAGTCTTGGATGTTTTCTATGTATGTATGTTTTCTATGTATCTATTAAACATATCGTCGTCTAGTACCCATAACACAAGCCTTCTTGAGCTTACTGTGGGGCTAGTTCGATTTGTGTAAGATTGTCCTCTAATATTTATTTTTATTTTATTTTTATTTTAAAAGTAGAATGACCAAGTGACTATTTCGAGGGGGCGTCTGTCTTGTTTTACATCGTCCACACATCGATGTACTCAAGTTTCAATGAGCTGTCAAACGACGTTAGCAAACGTTAGTGTAGGATTGTGTGAGTCATCTATAAAGCCAAGTACATAATGATGTATTTAAAATGTTTTTTCTGGTTATCAATTTAAATGGAAGAATACCTAAACTTTTCCAGTTTTTTTAGGGTCCTGTAATTGGATATTATTGTAACAGTGATATCATTATGTATTGGATATAAGTAGGTAATTTAAAAGTCACATTTCGCATCACCATTTACAACTGTAGAAATTATATAGTAAACAACACTAAATTATAAGTATGTATCAAGTGATGGCGATGAATGTATGGCTGATTTTGTATGATGTTTGATTATGATTATATCTCTTCATAATTTAGCGAAGGAAAATGTTTATGTAATTGTAGGTATTATCAATGATATACATATATGCCTACAGAGTGTATCTTCCATACGAACTTCTATTTTAGCTACCGATAATTTTCAAAGACAAAAATATTTATTTTCTAGAATACAGTACAGAATTTTCCATTAACTATAATTATCAAACCTGCTCATCTTGAGAAATGCGACCTGTAGAGGAGAACTAACCGAAATTAGCCCGCAGAAACTTACAAACTTGACTTGACTTGTTAAAATGAGCGCGGTCTCGCCAACAAACTGTCTTGTCAGTTTGGCGAGTAAAATTGAAACTGGAAACTTTATGTACCTTTTTGAAAATAAATTTAAAAAAAAAAAACCATTGTAAAAAAAAATGTTATTGAAAATTTCCAAAAAAGTTCTTTATAATTACCGAACCTGCTCACAAAATTTCTAGAGAATCGATTGGAAAATGCGACCTGTAGAGGAGAACAAATGGAAATTTGGAAATCCGGATTTCGGATATACGTAAGCATTTTTATCGAAGCTGAAGCAAAGCCCTTAGTTTTTCTAAGTATTGGTGATATTTGTTGCAAAAAAAAACTAGAAGTAGGATGTAGGTTTTGGCCGCATTTTATACTTAACTTTAAAATAAAATAACTAAATTAAATTTAAAACTTTTTGCAGCGAGGGTATAACCTGCAATATTATTATGAGCAAGATGCCAAGAGAATACTATCTACCAGTTAAAGTAAATCTCGTCTTAATATAGAATTCGCATTTACATGCAAATTTTAGATGAGTACCCTTCAAACCACAATGGGAATGGCGAGACGGGATGCAAGCAATGTAATATTACTAACGCAAATATTACCCTGTTTGTTATAATTTCATGGCTAAACTATTGAACAATGAGATAACGCTAAGGATGATGATTATGAACTCTAACATGTAATGCTAGTGAGTGAGACAAAACACAACACCTATTTATACATATACTCGAATAGTCTAATCTAGAAATCAATTCCCTTCCCTCACGTATGCATCTACCTTTACAAACAACGACCTTTTAAACTTTTTAAAATCGCATTTTAAAAACCAAGGCATTCTATTCAGCCAGTGTTTATGTTTATATTCGCGAAGTCTCAGACAAGGCCGGTCGGTACGAAGGTTGAAAGCTTTTGTTAATTCAACCGAGAGTTTTACAATAAATTGGATTCGAATTCCGAACGTTACTCTTTTTTAATTTAAATGGATGTTGAAAATGGCCTGAATGGCTTCAAGAAAAGAATGCTACGGCCGTGCATCTTTGTTTTGCTCGACTTGGCGGGACACTGCCATTCCCCCAGATTCGTGTTCTAACTTTTAAGAGCCGAAGCGATAATATATATTTACAGTTAGATATTTTGATTTCGGAATTTTAGATCCGGGGTTTCGGGAGTAAATCAATAACCAAAAAGTTTGGCTAAACATACATATACCTAATCGTGAAAGTAGGGAGCTGAGAACTTCAATCTCTCCCTCTTTCATAAATCTCTTTGATACGCTAATCTTGTTATTGCTAAGAAATTATTCTGGCAGGCAAATTATAGCCATTCTATTTTATTTAACACTAGCGGCGCCCTGCGGTGTTACCCGCGGATAAAAGGTAGCCTATGTCCTATTCTGATGTCTAAGCTACAATACTGGAAAGTTTCATAGAGATCCGTTCAGTAGTTGAGATTAAGCGGAACGTACATCCATCCGCACAAACTTTCGCGTTTATAATATTATTAGGATTTTATTACCTGATGATGTAAATAAATAAATATAAAATAAATATATAAACGCTTGTGAACAAGCCTACACAAATCGACCTAGTCCCAAACTAAGCAAAGCTTGTACTATGGGTACTAAGCAACGATATAGATACTTATATAAATAAACAGATACTTAAATCCAAAACTCAGGAACAAAATATTCGTGATTATCACAAAATAGATGCCTTGACCGGGATTCGAACCCGGGACCTCCAGCTTCGGGGACAGGGTCACTGCCAACTTGGCAAAAGCGGTCGTCGAATGTCTAATATTAGGTACCTATACCTATAATTCAAGGGGATGCCTGAATTCGGTCAGCCACGCCCCTCGTGAAAGAGACACGCTTATGTCTTTCGCGGGCGACAAAACGGGATGCAACACTCTTCGGGAATGACTTGTATAGGCAAATCTCGATAAATATCTGACTGTGTGCAATTTTATTATATTTCCTCTTGACGGAGTTTAGATGAGGTAAAATACCATCATTTTAATTTAATTGTATCGTTTAATAATGCGTTGGTTTAGCAGGATGAGTAAAAAAAGGAAAATAAACTACTTCGGATTTTTTTCTATTGAGAAAATTTTAAGCAATCATGTTTCGGCTATTGTCAGAAACACAATATAGTCAAGAATCATATATTTGAAAATCAATCCTTATTGTTTTCTCGTCTGGGTAGCGTTTCAAAGAACGCGATATTTATCGTTGCGCGGCCTGAACAATAAATGAATGATTGATTAAATAGCTGAGCTTTAAAAAAAAACTGATCGGTGTTCAGACTATAGATACGGGTTATTTATTTATCGTCT
Source organism: Epiblema foenella (assembly GCA_963556455.1). Lineage (NCBI taxonomy): Eukaryota > Metazoa > Arthropoda > Insecta > Lepidoptera > Tortricidae > Epiblema > Epiblema foenella. The sequence goes on from OY747110.1 coordinate 19,149,835, forward strand.
GGCAATTATTTCAAACAGTGAGATCTTCGAGAAGACAGTACGGGTTTTACGTATTCAAAAATTGATCGTTACCGCTAAAAACTTCATATCTATTATATTTTTTAGTATCCTATCCATATTCGAAAGTTAATCCCAAACTAATTTTGCTAAAGAAATAAATAACGATATGAAAACTATTTTATTATCAGACAAAATTGTCGCTGATGGTTTAAATAAGAATAATAAAGGCGGTATCACTACACTACATTAGTATAAAACAAAGTCGCTTTCTCTGTCCCTATGTCCCTATAGACATAGACATAGATATAAACATTATTTATTGGTAATAACACATTACAAGTCGAAAAGTAATAATAATCTATATCACTATGTATGTTTAAATCTTTAAAACTACGCAACGGATTTTGATGTGGTTTTTTTTTAATAGATAGAGTGACTCAAGGGGAAGGTTTATATGTATAATACACGCATCAGCATTGCACCCGTGCGAAGCCGGGGCGGGTCGCTAGTTATTTATAAAAAAAAAGTTACGAGATCTCGGGCCGGGGCCGTGCTGGCTGGGCGGTTGGCGACGCAACGGCGATTTCTGAACAACTTGGGCGACTTAATGTCGACGACCGACGTCGCATCGCTTATCGCCCTAACCAGTGCGTTCGCGGCCTTAGATAGTTTTTTTTTTAATTTAGTCGTTACAGCTGTTTATGAGAAAACAAATGAATTTACAAACTTGTTCGGCTCTCGCCTTATAAGTTTTAAAATGTTTTGATTTCAAATTATGAAAAAAGTATTGATAATACCAATAAAGTGATTAAAGGATACGACGACTTTATAAAAGTTTTAGACAGTGACATAGCCATTTCTTAATTTTATTGTGCGTAGTAGAATTTAAACGGAAAAAAGCCGTTTTTAGTTTGAATATGGTAGTTTAGAAGTGATGTTTGAAACGATATTTCTTAATGAAAAATCCCAAAAATACATTAATAATTTATGGAATTAGGTCGCAATAGGTCTGTTCTAGATAGTAACAGTAACAAAAGGTCAAGATACGTATAAAATCAAACAGAAAATGGCCTAAATACATGAGCGTTTTAACTCATCTGGACTTTTAAGCTGTCAAAGCTGAAGTGGGACTAGGCTGGACATGTCTGTCGAATGCACCCGCAGCGATGGGCCAAAATTGCCACTGAATGGATCCCACAAGATGGCTCCCGAAGCAGAGGCAGACCGAAAAGGAGATGGCGGGACGACCTTGATACATTTTGTACGGATTGGCGGGAACTGGCACACGACCGAGACGAGTGGCGAAAAAGAGGGGAGGCCTTTGCCCAGCAGTGGGACACTATATAGACTAAATAAAAAAAAAATGGACTCTTAAAAGTAGATACGAGATACAGCGAAAGTTTGGATGGCATATTCTAAGCCAAACTTCGTTTAATGAAGTCGCAAAGCCGGGTGTAACAAATTTGATGTCAATACATAGTTGTATTGTATACTTACAAAATATTCCCACAAACTATGCAAACGACGAGTAACATTCAGTAAAAGTCAATGTTATCTTAGAATCGCTTTTAAGCTTACGACACGTAATCGTTACAATAAATCGTGTATAAAAATTTATGGTGCGCTGATATTGCCAGTTGCCCACGGTAATATCAGCTGGGGCGGCTACCAAGAAGGAGCCAGTGCCTTTACCATGAGTTGACATGACCGTAGTCGCTAGCGACTGCGTAAAAATTTGTATGGGCAAAAGTACAGCGCCTCTGGCGGTTACGCAATAGAACTAAGAATCGGCATACTAAATCGTTTACGCAGTCCCTAGCGAGTACGGTCATGCAAACTCATGGTAAAGGCACAGGGGGGAATTGGTGATGGAGGTGATGAACGTAATCACGGACGACGTAATCACAGCCATCGAAAGATGGAACACTGCGCTTACGGCGTCCAACTCAGGCATTCCCCCGGTGGGGACGTCCACCGCGCGATCGCGACAACACTGACACATATAATCCCTATTCGCCCTGGTACCGCCGCACACCGGGTAGAGTCAGTCCGACCCAGCTCGGGCCTAGCTGAGTTTCTTGCTGGACTCTTTTCAGCTAAGCTAGGTTTAGTGAACAGCTCCCAGTAGCTCATCCAATCTCACTGGAGCGCAAACCCTTATTCGAAAATAGCTAAAGTAGCCCAGTAACGATATATCTACGTTATTGATAGCTGCAAAGTGCGTTAGATGGGCTTAATCGGTGCGTCAAACAAACGTCAATGTGTCAAAGTTTCTAACCTCATTTTCCTTCTACATAAAGTTGTTTAAATCAAAATAAATCTGTGCAACGCTAGTTATAATGGCATCAAATTTCTACAAGTACATCAAAAGAAAAAAAATCATGTTCTTCCATATTGGTCTTGCCTGCCGCTATCCGCCATTTTCAAATAAATGTCAAAACGATTGATGCTTCGCCTCAACGATCAATATCGCACCTGTCAAACTCCATCAATCAAAACTAGGATCAATGTCCTTCAAGCGCGTTAATGAGATTGACAATGGCTTCCAACGCGACGATCAATATTCATTGACAAGCAAGCAAATTAACCATTCCCGGATATCGTCTCCGTAAAGTAAATAGGTATAACAACTTCACGAGCGAATTGCAGCGGCAGTTATACCTGTACGGCTTTAGTCGCTGCTCCATTGTAATTTTTAAACTGTATCTTTTTATTAGTAAAAAAAAAAATATGTCCTTTATGGGGAACTTTGTACGGTTTTACAATAAGTTACCTTCTACTATGCTGAAATTGTCAATGATTAGATTTAAATCTAGCGTTAAATGCCATCTCTTACAAAAATCTACTAGATAAATGAGTTTATAGAAGATAAAGCCGCATTTATGTAAAATATATTTATACTTAGTATTAAAATGACGTGTAAAAGAGCTAGGTTAAGCCTATTTACAAAATAAATATTTTGATTTTGATTTTATTGACGGCTGACATTGATTGTTACCGGGCTGTCTAAGGGCCGATTTTTCAAAATTCATCCCTATATCAAAGTATCTGTCAGATAAATCCTCAGTCCTTTTCTTTCTTATGTCATTAGAAATTGACAGCTATAATTTTAACTGCCGAATAATTTTATCTGGCGATAAAAAATCAACCCTAAGCCACCGCCATAAAACCACCATATATTCAGCAGCAACCGCGTCCTGGCCATGATAGCGGACCGGTTGGACTGCCCTTATGTGAACCACCGCATTAGTGTTCACGTAAGAAATTTATAAAAATATGTAAATAATCTAAATTTCAGTGATTTTAATGTTTCGCTTATAAATATTCTTTGAATGTATTTAAATGTCATCTATTATTGGCTGTGTTTATCTATGTTATTAAATATTAAAATATATGTAATAAATACAAATGCAGAATCAACTAAGATAAACTTAAAATTAACTTAAAAAAAAAAAAATAAACAAAAGAAAACTAATCAAATAAATTAGTATTTTACAATTATTACTATTTATTTTTTATGATGTGTGAATTATGTTTTATGTTTCCAATTTATTATTTTTGTGTACAAATTGAAATTGAAATGTGACTATGGACTCATGTTGTCTGGAAATAAATGATTATTATTATTATAAAAACATTCGATTTAAAAAAAAAATCGCGCTCATATCGGTTCATCCGTTAGAGAGCTACGATGTCACAGACATATATAGTGTTTTTGTTTTTCTCGTATCCAATCCTTTGTCCTATTTATTGTACGGGAGTATTCCATTGTTCCCATGGATTTCCATTTGGAGCCACAGTCAGGTTCAAAAAGAAAAACGCTAATTGACAGTATTATTGACGACCGGTTTAGCCTAGTGGGTAGTGCACCTGCCTGTGAAGCTGACGGTCCTGGGTTCGAATCCCGGTCAGGGCAAATATTTGTGTGATGAGCATGAATATTTGTTTCTGAGTCTTGGATGTTTTCTGTGTATTTAAGTATTTATATCTATTAAATATATCGTCGTCTAGTACCCATAACACAAGCCTTCTTGAGCTTACTGTGGGGCTAGTTCGATTTGTGTAAGATTGTCCTCTAATATTTATTTATTTATTTATTATTTATTTTATTTATTATTTAATAAATTATAATAACTATTAAGCAACACAAAAAAGGAGCAGAGGGGTTACTCCGAACTTCAAAATCCGAACTTCGTGTCGTGCCGTCCCTCTCACTCATATAGTGAATAACACGAGAGTGAAAGGGACGGTACGATAAAAGTTCGGGATTTAGACTCAGATTTTCCCGTCATGTTTTACTGTCGTGTCGTGCGCTATAAATGGTACCTCGGTGGTAATTGCAGTCGTAACGAGCGCGACATTTGGCTAACGGCAGATGATGTGACCATTATCATCGTCTATATCCCGGAGACGCTCATTTTGGAAATTTAAAGGTCCTGCTAACTCAACTAACCGAGCTAGCGCGAAGCGTTTCAGCTTGGGTTACGGTTATAATGTTAGAAACATGGAGAATGCAATATAAACACCATAAAATACTATGAAACCAATCCACGCGGCAATCCAAGTAGGGTCGGTAGGTGGGTTTACGGCCTGTTAATTTGATGAGCCAGTTTGCGGCCACTTGGGAGTTGATGAACTAAAAGGATTTTTCTTGCTTTTTTAATATATTCCCATGCAATAGCTACTAATTAAAACGACTCACTATTTCTTTAGGGCATGTGAAAATGTAAATATCTTTAATTGAAAAAACTTCGTTATTCAGAAGGCCGCAAACTGACGCGGGCCGCGTAACTGGCCTAGCGACCCTACACCCCCTTATTCATACATAAAAAAATAAATAAATAAATATTAGAGGACAATCTTACACAAATCGAACTAGCCCCACAGTAAGCTCAAGAAGGCTTGTGTTATGGGTACTAGACGACGATATATTTAATAGATATAAATACTTAAATACTTACATAGAAAACATCCAAGACTCAGAAACAAATATTCATGCTCATCACACAAATATTTGCCCTGACCGGGATTCGAACCCAGGACCATCAGCTTCACAGGCAGGTGGCACCCACTAGGCTAAACCGGTCGTATAATGTTACAAACATGGAGAATGCAATATAAACAGCATAAAATACTATGAGACCACGTGGCAGTACAAATACACCGCCTCATTCATACATAGAACAGATTAAAGTTTAAGTTGAACACATACACACCTTTAAAATTAATCGACAATTAAGTAACGAACATAAGCGCACTATTGCCTCCTTTTTACCCACGACGGAACGGAGAAGGTATATATATGCGTTTAGGGTGAGAGGTTGTTTGTTTGTTTGTGTGTGCACATCAATATCTTCAAAACGGCTTGACCGGTTTAGAAGCGGTTTTCGGCAATAGATTTGTAGTTTAGTCGGGACGAATTTTAGCTGGGTGTTACGATGATAACTCACCAGGGGGCGCTGCAGTAAATATTTTTCACCGCACATCCGTCGTGGGTTTTTCAAATTTTTTTATTTTGTTTTTTATTAATCATCCATTAATTCTACACTAAAACTTCACATATGGTTGTCTTCGGGTAATTCCGAATGTCGAGTAGTTCCGAAAATAACAAATTCCTGTCTAACTAAGTGATTTTGTTGCACTACCAAACATCAACAAAAAAATTAACATTTCTTTTTGATGATGATGATGATGAGATGCAATTCAAATCGCTTAGTTAGACGGGTTATTTGTTATTTTCGGAATTACCCGACATTCGAAATTACCCGAAGATACCTTACTAGTAAAAATCACATTAAACAATACAGGAAATTTTATATTAATCCCTCTTTAGTAGCTACTTTACTTTACGCTTTAACTGAGCTTTCTGAACAATCAGTAATCACACTCGGTTACCAAATCCTTCAACCAGTTCTCTCTTACAAAGCCATGGGGAGGTATACGCAGAGTGGCATCTACTAAAAAGACTCGCGCTTCCTTAACTTCAATTTATAATTTTCTTTAGCAGACGTTACTGCTTAAAACAGTACTAATATTTTTAAGTACATTATCGTTTTACAATTATGTTTAAAAGAATTTTTGTAAACCCGAAAACTGCCAGGTAGAATGCTGCCTAAACTTACTTTTCTCCTTCTAAGTAGCCAATTTTTACAATTTGAAGCTAGGCCAATTGCTTTTTTTTCGAATAACCTAAAATTTGAAATCTCTTCATATCTCCCATGTACTTCCTTACTCCAAGAAATACGACTGATGCCTGAGCGCACTCCTTATTGCTTTATTGGATCTGGCCTATAAAGCCACAGTCAGGTTCAAGAAAAAAAAACTGTTTTATATTTTTCTCAACCATCCGTTTTTACTCCAAAGATTTCGGAGTATCTTTCAAACACGTTGATTTAAATATAAACAATACAGGAAATTTTATATTAATCCCTCTTTAGTAGCTACCTAAATCGTAGTAAACAAACAAAGTAAATCATAGTAAAAAAGTATAATGCTGGTATCAAAGTACAGTGCAGGCCAATTAAAATGCACTGACATTGACGCAATGCATTGAGTAAGCGCGCCGCTCTACTAGACAACCAGCGCCGACAGTGTAAAGGGCCCTCCATACTGAGGCGCTAAAAAAATATATTTACCGAAATTTAAAATGGCCAATAAGTAATTACAGGCAGAGCCTGTGTCGTGGGTTTCAAGCACAATATAATAGTTTTAACAGTAAGATGCGGCTTCAGGTATAAGTTATCCTACAGTTACCTAAAAGATGGATACTTAAGTACATACTTGGTGCTCCCAGTCCCGGTGTAAAGAGACCTCCGATTAAGTATGGTTGTAATGTTCTTCGCGTTAACTTACACTGGAGTAGTAGAAAATTGAGCCTTAATGTGTCACTAATTCCACGCCGTTTATTGTATTGTTTCGGTACCCGAATTGGGATTATCTATTTAATATTACCTCACAATGTAATTACCATGTTGGTGTCTTTGTTCAATGTGTCATACATAGCTTTTAGCTCATTTTCATATAAACTCACTACCTTATTGTCCGCGAATGTTGTGTCGATACAAACCCGATAGGGTTTAACGACACTTATCTGTCAAACCTAATATAAGATTTTTCTTTTTAATGTAAATAAAAAAATAAAAAAAAGTCTGTTTAAAAGTGTGGCTTGTCACGCATTCGTTCTACACCTTCAACGAATTTTTGCGATAAAAACAATGTAATTTTACTGTCTAAATTTCCTATCAAATGTAGTGTTAATTGTGCTCAATATAATGTTTTTAATGTGTTATGTGATTATTATTTATTGTATTTGGTTACTGCCTAATGTTTTAATGAAATTGTATTAATTTCTATTGAATTCTGACATAATTCGTAATTGTATAATTTTACTCGTGTTTTAATATTTTATTTAAATACTCGTTGACGTGTAAATTAGTTTTATGAATAAATTGAATATGAATATGAATACTACAATAATACATATATTTTTATTGTTTACCAAAAAGAGTATACTACTTAAAAAATAATGGTAGACAATAGGCAGTCTAATCTGACAAGTAGGTAGTAATAAGTAAGAGTTAGTGAATTAAAATGTATAGTCATAGTCATAGTCATTTATTAATAATATTATCAATATTACATGTCATTGTTATAGTTGAATTATACAGTATTAATTATTATGTGTTAATTCAATTCTACAAATTACTGAAATCATAATCATAAGTAATAGGTATTATTATTATTAATTATTGATAATAGGTATTATTATTATAAAACGGACCTTTGCGGATGAAGGTAAAAAAATATGAATGTATGTCTATTCTGTTTATTTCTCCATCACTTGTATAATTGTAAGAGAAACTTTCAGACTTCGACTGATACTTTAAAAAATTATGTGAGCAAAAGCGCACACTGTCAGCCCATATATCGTCGGGTCACTATCAAATATAAATATCAATAAATATTAAATATAAATATAAATATTTTTTTGGACAATCTTACACAAATCAACCTAGTCCCAAACTAAGCAAAGCTTGTACTATGGGTGTACCAAGTGACGATAGACATACTTATATAGATAAATAGATACTTAAATACATCCAAGACTCGGGAACAAATATTCGTGTTCATCACACAAATAAATGCCCTGACCGGGATTCGAACCCGGGACCTCCAGCTTCGAAGGCAGGGTCACTACCAACTAGGCTAAAGCGGTCGTCACTACTCTTCGAAATCTCGTATCTCAGTACTGAAACGATGCTGATATACGAGCTTTATTTTAAGTAGGTATTTGTTGCTTAGTGACTTTTGCTTTTCCGACGATATGTCAAAAAGGTAAATTCTCCGTCAGTGTGCAGCGCCCTTTACCCGCCACGGTACACTGACGAGCATTGTCCTGCAACGCTTCCGGCACTCGCGTGTGGAGCGGCTTTAGTCGTTACGGTGGGTACGGCAACACAGACACATATAGCTGCGGCTGCTAGCGGTACCGGGAAGAATAGGGACTATTCCCTATTCTTCCCGGTACCGCCGCACACCGGATATAGTCTGTCTGAAACCGTACTGTACGCGACCATTTCGGTTCTAAGGTGTGAGGATGAATGCCGACGGCGAGCGGTGCGATGGTAGAAAGCGGCCGTGGGCATCATATCGAACAGTTCTTCGGAGCACAACCCATTATACAAACGATAGAACACGCACAAGGAGAACACTGACACATATAGTCCCTATTCGTCCCGGTACCGCCACACACCGGGTAGAGTCAGTCCGACCCAGGACCTAGCTGAGTTTCTTGCTGGACTTTTCTCTAGGCTAGGTTTAGTGAACCAGCGTCAAAACCAGTAGCTCGATTCCAATCACACCTCAGATTCGGTTGAAACCGCTCAATCAATCTCACTGGAGCGTAAACTCTTACCCCCTTATTCATAAACGTCTATCAAACCTATATTAGTGAACTAGCCGCTAAAGTTCGTTTGTCCTTATCTGTCACTTTGACATTTACGTTTGCGAGAAAGGGACAAAGAACATTTTAGTTAGCAAGAGGTTTGTTAAGTTTTATGAATAAGGGGATTAGAGTATTCCAGTGTTAAAACCACCCGCGTGGTCGTGTCGGAGGTTGCCCCTGGATTTTCACCAGGCTACTCTCCAACCGCGCACTCCTATCGCTTTATTGGCTCCAGCCTATAAAGCTACAGTCCGATTAAAAAGGTAACCAGCACCAGCTAGGCTGCTACTGAATTTATCCTAAAACGGACGGTATTTCAAGATATGGTCGTTTGTAAATTATTAAGGTTAGTGATACTCGTATAAACACTGTCTTATACTCTAAGTCAGTAGTCGGCAACCTTTTACCAGCCTATGGCAAGATAGTAACTAACGAAATCGTTGCAGGCCTCACTAGTAATAAGTAGGTATGTGTTACTCTTCACTACATAGTATAAAACAAAGTCGCTTTCTCTGTCCCTGTATCCCTATGTATGCCTAAATCTTTAAAACTACGCAACGGATTTTAATGCGGTTTTTTTTAATAGATAGAGTGATTGAAGAGGAAGGTTTATATGTATAATATTTCTGTAGTGTATTTGCATTACACCCGTGCGAAGCCGGGGCGGGTCGCTAGTTTTTTATATACCACGTCGGTGGCAAACAAGCTGACAGCCCACCTGTATGGTAAGTGGTTACCATCGCCTATAGACGCTTGCAACACCAGAGGCGTTACTCGCGCGTTGCCGACCCGTAAGAAGCCTTTTCACGCCTTTTTTGAAGAGTTTTCTGTAGCCCATTGGGAATACCTCGGCAGGAAGCTCATTCCACAACCTAAGTGTTCTTGGTATAAAGTGCCTGTTGAATCGTACTGTACGAGAAAGCAATGGCTCCAAGGTGTGGGGATGAGCTCGCTGCCGATGGCGAGCGGTGCGATGATGAAAGGTAGCCATGGGCATGTGATGCCAAACAGTTCTTCAAATCACATCCTGTTATACTGGCGGTAGAACACGCACAGGGAGGCAATCGAGAAGCGTGCTAAGAGGCTCATAGGAAAGGACTCTCTCTGCAATGCGAGGCTGCAAAGTCTAGAGCATCGCCGCAAAGTTGCCAGTCTTTCGGTTTTTTATCGGTTGCATTTCGGGGAGTGCGCTGAGGAATTACACAACATAATTCCTCCCGCCCCTTTCTACCATCGGACGAGTAGAAATACGGTAAGGCGCCATCGTTTTACGGTGGCTGTTCCGAAAACTAGCACGAAGCGTTTTGCTTACACCTTTATTGTGAGAACCGCCAAGCTGTGGAACTCCTTGCCTTCCTTGTTTCCCGTGAACTACAACCTTTTGGTCTTCAAAGCGGTCTTACTAGGTAAGCGCGTTCCATCCTAGACCACATATTGCTTACTATCAGGTGATTTGTGGTCAAGCGCAAACCTATTTAGAATAAAAAAAAGTCCCTCCTGAGACCAAGTGGTTCAAGGTCACCTGTCACACTGGGATCGTCGACAATTCTCACTGCACGTCTTTGAACCGAGTCACAAGGGCTAAGTTGGTATTTTGGAGCTCCCGCCAATAAGTGAGAGCAGTACTCCATATGAGGCCTAACTTGCGACTTGTAAAGATGCAGCCTTTGTCGAGGTGTGAAGTAGAGATGTAACAGAGCTCCGGTTCCGGTTCCTTTAAGTCGGAACTTCCGATTGATTTTAAACATCCGCTTCGGTTCCGGTTCTGTTATTTTTAATACGGATGTTATATTGGATATCACATATATAGGACACTGTTGTAATTTTGAGCTCTGACCGTGTACTTCGGTAATTCAATAATGAATATCATTGTAATTGTTTTATTTTTAATTTAACATCTAAAAGGTGATGCTAAATATAACTAGCAAAATATCTACTAATTAGGTAAGATTTTTTTTGTTGAACACCTAGAAGGTCTAAGTTTGTTAAAGTAAGTACAGCAATAATAAAGGCTGATTAATATTTGGAATTTTTATTTAGAATAGACTTAGCTTAGACCTGCACTACCCTTAACATCTTATCCATCTATCACTCGGGCTCCGCATCTGGTTCCGCATCCGTTTTCAGTTACGGCTCCGATTCCGGTTCTGGTTCCGATATAGCGAATTTAAAACATCTGGTTCCGCTTCCGGTTCCGATAAAACCACATCTGTTACATCCCTGGTGTGAAGTACTGCTTCGATCTATTGAGCACTCCAAGTTTCTTTGATAGATAGATAGATAGAAATCGTTTATTCAGGTAAAAACAATTACATAATACAGTTCACAAAATGCGCCAAACTGTAGCGAACAGTCACAACTTAACCTTACTTTCTAAATGGCTTTTGCTTGTAACCCGATGTAATATCCTTACACGTGTCTCAAAACAACCTGGTAACTACAATGTAATACCATTTGTAAAATCCATAACTATTATATATATGTTATGGATTTTAGAAGCGTCAACTATATACTTAAGCTATTAGAGTTGGTTTTAATATACAGGTTTTGTTGAGATAAGAGGTTTGGATAGCATTGAAACGTCAAGTCTTTGACTGATGGGAAATCAATACAGTACGTTAATTCGGGTCATTATTTATTCAACTGCTCGTAAGAGGTCGTCGTTAACTACTGAGATCAATATTGACTTGGGCTTATAGTTTGATCGAATGTTGAAGATTAAGGATATTTAGGTTACTGACCTTTTCATAAAAGACACTAAGGCTCGGTTTTATAAAGATCCGATAGACCTTATTTCGGTGTGTTATGTCAAAAAATTTACTGAGTTACTGAAATTTGATCTGACATTTGGTCTAACGGATCATTAGTACGGATCATAGTGACTACGTTAATTAATATTAGTGTCTTTTTATAGGGGATTGACGAGAGACATCATCCTGTTGTGGATTCGTTTTTATTATCAGTGACTTAGAGACCATATACATCTCTAACAATATTAAATTAATTTTAATTTTGACGCTCAGAGACCATGTTCATCTCTGGGATATTATATTAATTTCATTATACTCCTTGTTTAATCTTGAGACCTTATACATCTCTAACTTTACTGATGTTGTAATATTTGTAATAGACAACTTTGCAAGTTTATCACTGTTTAGTTTGCACTGTATGACATTAATTTTGTTATAATTGTAAACTCGAAATTATTATTCCTTCTTGAACCGTAAATTAATATTTTGACATGAAAAATGTATTACTTATTATAGTCAGACTTTCTTAAATTGTAAATTAATATTTTGACATGTAAAAGTGCCCTTGTGGCCTATTTGCAGAATAAATGTTTGATTTTGATTATAAAACTCGGGCTAAGATTATGACTTCCTTTTCTATCTCATAGGGTTTATCCAGAAATCATGCGAGTTTCCGAATGGGGGGGGGGGGGGGTCATGAAAACCTCACGACTGATCACTTTGGGGTACAACATAGACCTCACATGTATTTTTTTCCTGTACCTACAAAACCTAAAAAAATAATATTCTCTCACGTTTTTTGAAATTTTGAAGCCCTTGCATAACACATATATGTACATAAGAATTACGATTTCAAACGGGATATTTATCATGTATATTTTTATTTGTGAGTTCTCGATATTTCGGTACTGTTGCAAGCGCCATTATCAAGGATTAACTGACGTGCTGTGAGTTTTAGTTGTGGTCTACCCATAAACATATACATACGTAAATAAACACAATATCAACTAACACAATACCATTTTAGTCTAAATTTTTAATAGTGAAAAAAATACACTTGTAATTTCGTGGGGGGGTCTCCTAGAACCTCACGAAAGATCACCAAGGGGGAAGGGGTGAATAAAAATGGGCCAAAATACCTCACGTGATTTTTGGATAAGCCCGTATTGTAAATTAGCTAATGCCTACATGTTTGAGCCGTTTGGGGTGGAAACACTAGGGCCGTGGGGACCTGGGCTCACATCACCTATAAGGAGCTGGCGAAATGCCTTGTCGACGCGACGGGTGACCAGTGCCTTTAACATGAGTTTACATGACCGTACTCGCTAGCGACTGCGTAAAAAATTGTATGAGCAAAAGTACAGCGCCTCTTGCGGTTACGCAATAGATCTAATAATCGGCATACTAAATCGTTTACGCAGTCGCTAGCGAGTAGGTACGGTCATGCAAACTCATGGTAAAGGCACAAAAGGCTAAATACAACAAACAGTACAATACAAATATATTTTTTATAAATAGGTTAATGTCTACTTAAATACTCTTAATAGTTTCAAATTGGAGCCCCGTCTGCCAACAAACCGCACTGTGGTTTGGCAGAAGTGTGTAATTTTTGTCACATGTCTGTTTTTGTATGACTAAACGATTATGATTATGAATATGAGTATAGGAAATCATCTAGCCAGCAAACTATAATAACAATAATTATAACAAGAACCAAATCAACCATAAGTATAGTAACAAATTCCTAGGTGAAGTCATAATATTTCTCAATTTGTACGCGTAGACTTCCCGGGGAAACAGGGGCGCTACCGCGAACAGCAAACGAAGTTTTCCCTCTCTGTCGCACTTGCAAGTTTGCATATGAGTGAGACAGAGAGGGAAAACTTCGTTTGTGGTTCGCGGTAGCCCCTCAGCTTCGTTCTACAGGCCGCTTCAGAACGGTTCATCGTCGCATGACGCTTTCAACAAAGAACCCTCGCGTCATCGGTCCTACTTATTACGAACGTCTACCCGCCTATTTAAGGAAGGAACCATCTGACGAAACTTTTAGGCGCAAACTGAGAAACCTTTTGTTGGAAAACCCACTGTACTCCGTTGACGAGTACATGGAAATGACTTTTTAATTACCTGATATTTCTATTATTATATTCTCTGTTTTAAATATTAGTGACAATCCTTATTGGGAGATATGTTTGAGGTTTCATATTTTATTAGATAATGTAGACGTAGTTTAAATAATATTCTTTCGAGTAATTAATGACGATTCTTTCTAAGAGATACAGAATTACTCTGATACCTAATTATTATTATTTTACATTTTGAAACATTGCTTGTTAATTTATACCTACATATTGTTTAGTATTGACGATCATGATAGAAGTTCTTGTAATTTTGACATACACTCAAATTTATACTGTAATTTTTATCTTTAAATAAATGAATCTGAATCTATTAAGCCAACATGGGGACTACAATCCGAGCAGTGGGATCTATTTAAGCTGATAATGATGAAATTAAAGCTTTTACTAAATAACAAGGACATCAAAATGATATTGTAACTAATCAGAAATTACTCACTGTTAACGGTGACTTTGTTCTTCATAATATATCCCCATATTCCCGTAAAAATTATGAAACGACACATCAGAAGGTCATTGGCATTATTAACTGAACAATACTTGGAACCGCGTACATGCGCCTACAAGGCCGAATTTTCAACCTTATAATGAATTTTCACTGCAGTTGGCTGTCAAGTTGCAACGAGAAACAAATCTAATTAGGCTCTAAAACCACAAAAGCAGTGAGTTGCTTTTCGCTTGTGCCTACTGCGGCGTTTCAAACGTTTTACCATTAAGGTTACACTTCTAAACATCAGTAAAGACATAGCTAGTATGAAAGAAATGCGCCAACTGAAACCTACTGTATTACAAGTGAATATGATTTACTTTAGCTTGCTTGTCATGGAATAGTTTAGATGTTTTGTTTTCAGGGGCGGCATTCGGAAATCCCGGGAAGTGAGTCATGCTGAAAAGGCCTTAGTTTCAGGTTTGAGTCAGTTAGATGCAAACAACTGAATAATAAACATATAGGATTAATATAAATTTTCCATTAGGGTTGAGAATCGAATGTTAATAAATAGATACATTTTTATAGATTTTTTTTTTTTATTGAAACGGGCGTTGGATGACCTAAAGCGATACTATGTACACTCATCCTGAAGAAAAACCCCTGAACGTAGGTTTGACCGTATAAACTTTCATCATCATCATCATCATTTCAACCAACGCTCGCCATTTAGACCGGTCCTGTGCCGTTCGTTTCTACCGGATTCCCGCGACCTTCACCAGGTCATCACTCCACCTTGTCGGAGGCCTACCGACAACTCGTCTTCCGGTGCGTGGACGCCACTCAAGCAGTTTCTGGCCCCATTGACCGTCAGTCCTGCGAGCAATGTGTGTGTGTGTGTGTGTGTGCGTGTGTGTGTGTAAACTTTAATTTAATATAATATAATCATTATTATCCCTAAGCACACTCAATTACACTCTAAGGAAGTTCCCAAAGCAAATCTACACGCGTAAACAATTAAATAGTATGTGCCTATGTAGATCTAATCGTACTTAAATTCTTCAACGACAAGCAAAGAAATGGGCCGAAATCGTGAGCTGACGCAAGTTAAGAATGTCGATCAGATAACCTGCACTGCGGTAGTGAAAGCCTGTCGTGTGTCCCAGCAGCTCCACCATATTTCTAGAAGATTTTAGAGACATTTGTATTCTACAAATATACGGTGTGTATTGTCGTAAAAACGTGTTTTGACAAACAAACCTTTATTTAACCAGTTTTTGCCAGGGACTTCGTCCGCGTCAACTTTCAATCCCTATTTCATCCGATTGATGATTTTCGATGAATAAGATATGTTAATCCAAGCTACATACTCGTTGTAGATATACCAAGTTTCATTTCATTGCCTTGTGTGTACAAAAATAGTACATTACTTACCAAGGGCGGTAAAACAAAGAATGTCTCAGATCGCAGGTATTTGACGCCCGAGCCGAAGGCAAGGGCGATAATTATGCGATCTGAGGCATTCTTAATTACCGCCCGAGGTAAGTACAAAATTTTATGTCACCCTCTGGCCAGGAAGTGGGATTTTCTGCGCACGGAGCGTGCGGTAATTGCCACTTTATGGCCAGGTGTGACATAAAAGATCTTATAACAATTTGTAAGTTTCAACACAAACCGGTTAGGGCACTGCAATGCAATTATTCCACTTAACATAGTTTTAACATAATTATTTCGCATTTTATCATAGGAACAAAGTACAAAAATCAAAAATCATGCATTTACAAATTTTAACAAATCAAATTAAAATAACTTAACATCATTAAGTAATAAGAATTTCATTGGGTAATTTATAGTAAAATATGAATTAATATTGCACAGTCGTATATAATATTATCATATTGACAAAATCACGTCAAAGGCATACAGGATGTTAGGTTTTATTTTCCGGCAGAGTAAGGACTTTAAGGATCCGCATACCATCGTTCTTCTGTATAATGCTTTTGTTAGATCGCACTTAGAGTTCGCTTCAATTGTTTGGAGTCCTCAATATTCGGTTCATATTGATGCCATTGAGAAAATTCAAAATAAATTTATTAAATGGATGAAATATAAATTTAAATCTTTTTCCAGTGATAACATCGTGAGTCTTCAGCTGCGTAGAGAACATAAAGACCAGATATTTTTGTTTAAATTACTAAATCATTTGACTGAGTCGCAATATCTCATTAGTAATATTTCATATAGATGCCCTACATTTCGAACCAGATCAAACGCTCTATTTTCTATTCCATTTTGTCGTACTAAATATGTCAAAAATTCATACCTTGTGAGAGCATGCTCAACATACAACACAAAATACTTTGAGCAAGATTTATTTTGTACGAAAATTGGTAAATTCGTTGCCTCACTGAAGATTAACACCCAGTAACAAATATAGTAGTGTTTTAATACAAATGTAGTGTTGAATGGTATATTCTGTTACCACTAGCATTAAATCTCTGCATGTTATTGTATTTGTAAAGTATCTGTTATTGTTTTCCTTTTGTTGTTTAACCTCATTAATATTACTTTTTTTTTTCTTCTTTATACATTTTGCACCTTTAAACTTACACTTCAATTGTATTTTAGGTACCCTTTGAGCAAATTTTGTTGTTATTTCATTAGTGGAAACTGTTTTGGCTCATGTATCAGTTCATAAATTTTTATATTATGTATAATTTTTAAGCTGTTTGTTTCCCAATAAAATAAAATAAAAAAATAAAAAATAAAATAAAAAAATATTAAAATCGATTTAAAATAATAATCCGTTTAACCGTTTTTGCGTGATTGAGCAACAAATATCTAAACTTTCACATTTATAATATTAGCAGGAAGGCTAGGTAAATATCTAAGTAGGTAGCTATAATTATAATCCCCTTATGACTCCGACACTGTATCATCACTACATAGTATAAAACAAAGTTGCTTTCTCTGTCCCTATGTCCCTATATCCCTATGTATGCTTAAGTCTTTAAAACTACGTAACGGATTTTGATGCGGTTTTTTTAATAGATAGAGTGACTCAAGGGGAAGGTTTATATGTATAATACATGTATTAGCATTGCACCCGCAAGGGATGCATGCATCAGCATTGCACCCGTGCGAAGCGGGCGGGTCGCTAGTTAACAATAAAAACAAATGCTTTATCTTGCCGCTTCATTCTCCCAGTGATAATTAAGCTTGCAAAATACAGGTACGAGTAGATAAATCTATTGCATGTTGGTCAAGGTGAGCCAAGATGTCAAGCATGCCGAAGGGCAGATGGTATCTCAGATTGACGAAGGAATTTCATTAGAGCCGACGAAGGGCCATTCACAAACCAGCTCCTGTACTCCGAAATTTGAATTCCGAACTTCGTATCATGCCATCCTTTCACTCTCATGTTATTCACTATATGAGTGAGAGGGACGGCACGATACAAAGTTCTAATTTAGTTCCGAGTAGCTCTGCGCGGGGACTTGACAGCTGTCTGATAAGCGAAACAGCAAAATAGTAGGTGGCGAAACATAGTCACACAATTTGTACATACTTCATTACGCAAAAAAATTGTTTTCGTATACGAGTAAATTATTCACAATTCTGGCTTTAATAACGTTAAAATTCTTACTTTAACATCTTCACTACATAGTATAAAACAAAGTCGCTTTCTCTGTCCCTATATCCCTATGTATGCTTAAATCTTTAAAACTACGCAACGGATTTTGATGCGGTTTTTTTTAATAGATAAATAGAGTGACTCAAGGGGAAGGTTATGTATAATACATGCATCAGCATTGCACCCGTGCGAAGCCGGGGCGGGTCGCTAGTACTCAATAATTGAATGTTAAAATAACGGATTATCAGTACTTAAGTTGAGTTACTTTTTAGTTGGAATTGGACGCGGTATTATTCATATTCATTTATTGGTATTAATCATACAGTCATATTATAAAAGATTACATGTAAATTTAAAGTAATAGAATAAAAATTAAATTAAACTTCATTTTTATCAAATAATAATAAAAATGTAGTGGAATTCATATGTCAGTATTACATGTTAATTTATAATAACAGAATAAAATTAAAGTTCATTTTAGCAAATAACAATAATAATGTAGTCGAAGTAAGATAATGTCGGCAGAGTACTTTTCAACACTTAAAATATCCATAATAATACTTGCTTTTAGAATATTTTGTCTTAAAGGGGCCTCTGCGCTGTTGGCTTCGGCCCCACGCATGCCTTCCAAAGGTCCGGGACCTCATGGTCCCGAGATATGGAAAAGAAATCCAATAATAATAAAAATAATGATTGTTGATGATGTCATTCAGTTATCTATACCTACCACCTCAACTCTGTTATTCTCATAAGAAAACTGTCTGTTATAACGATTGTTACTGACACGTTGCTTTTAATATATAGTACCTAGCACCTAATTAGTAATTACAAATGTTGCATTGTTATCTTTCTTTGCTCCAAGCGATTTTCTCTGCTTGCACATTGGGCAATATAAATATAAATGTTATGTAAATAACGGATAACCGTTATTGGCCTTCAGTTAACTAACAACTTATGTAAAAAATATGTAATATAATAAGGCTGTTGTTATCCTTAATACAAATAAAATAAAAAAAATAAAAATAACAAACTATTACCTCCGATATTTACAGAAAGGGACATATCCCCACTGTCATTGCTCTGGTTTTAATTTACAATGACAGAAACACCAAATGTGTGTCCAATATCGCGTATTGAATGCCACACTCTTGTTATAGAAACTAAACTTCTCCAATTGTCGCTTACTGTCACGCACACACACACATACGTAACTTCACAAACACTCTCAAACAATATACATTATCACCCACGCATCCCCACTCACACACTTTTTGTGCATATACTTAATGTTTCATTATTTTAGTTTATTTTTTTAATTTTTTTGTTACCACTAAGTTGGTTTTGTTAATAGTATTTCTGTGGACATCTGTCATTGGCTATTGTTTTAGTTCTTTAAGAATGGTATTTTTGTATTGTATTGCTGTTGATGCCCCAAATAAAAATAAATAAATAAAATTTCATAATCTTTGATAGAAACGGACTAGCCGGTGACTATTTCAAATCAAACTCAGTACAAGCAGCAAGCATGATTGACGCATATTTCAAAATTAATTAGACCGAAAGTACCAGGCACCCATAACTGAGTAAGAAATAAATTCTCATTCTATGAATGTACAATGCAGGCGGCGGGGCGCCGCGATGTCTGCCGATAGGGGTGTCGCGTGACTCGCTTTCGGCAGGGTTGCCACTATCGATATTTGTGATGCTATCTGTAATTAGTATTTAACCTCGTAGGGGTAATATAGGTACTACATAAAAACAATTGATTTTGAACTATATATAAACTTCTTAAAGTTGTGATTTCGTAAATTTTTGAAGGTCAGGCTACAGGAGGTTAATTAATTGGAGGTAGAATCAGGCTTAAAGTTAGGCTTAAGTTAACGTAATGGATTGGGTTTTAAATGATTTCTATCTCATTTCCTGTTTTTTTTTTCAAAGTAGCTCTCAATTCCATGGAGAAGCGAAGCCTCTCTAAAGATCACCACAGACTAGTAGAGCATTTGTGATAATCCATATTGAAAGGGACCTTATGGCGGCCGGCACTTACGCCTTTATTGCCGCCGTTCCAATACAATAGTGAATAGGTGCAACGTAAGCGCCTGCCGTCATAAGGTCCCTTTCGATGTGGATTATCACATTTTTTAAGTTAGCATATAGGTGCCATTCATGCAAACTTCCTATTGAAATAAAGTGATAAGCTAAAAGGGCGTAGTTCATTTTAAATTTAGTTTCACTTTAGCATAATATTATTTTTCGTTCTATGAACTTAACCCGTCTCAGACAGATTTTAATCAACAGCTGATTAACTGATCTATAAAAACAACAGCTGTAGCATGAAACACAATAAATTTTGACACAATGTTTTCAAAACCAGACATACCATATTCATAAAGCTACTTTACTCCCATGCCTTAAAGTCCCAAGTTCATTATCATATTCAACTGCAAGTTAAAAAAGTATACTTACTTTTCCAAAGTCGTATATAAAAAAATCTGGAAAAGCAACTGTATATCCGTGGACTTAAAGCTGAATATTAAAGCCCTAGCTTATCCAATTTTCGGTAACGGGTGCGTTAACACGAGATTTTGAGATAGCGGAGTTGACGGGAGTGACCCTCGCGAATTTGTCAAGTCGGGACAAGTTCGGGAACGGGGTCCGTTATGGTAATGTCGATTTATTCAATCCTGGAGCAACTGTTAATATTCATAAACTTCCATTGGAAGTTTTTATAAGTCAACTGGTTCAGA
The DNA here is from genome assembly GCA_963556455.1 of Epiblema foenella. Taxonomy (NCBI): domain Eukaryota; kingdom Metazoa; phylum Arthropoda; class Insecta; order Lepidoptera; family Tortricidae; genus Epiblema; species Epiblema foenella. The sequence continues at coordinate 19,170,475 of OY747110.1, forward strand.
TTCCTCGATGTAATTGTCAGAAGCATTCTTAATGTCAAAATCAAAACAAGTCACTTTAAATTGCTCTTTAAAATAATATTTGAAACGAGGCAAGGTAAGGCTTGAAATAAAGTTTGATGCTAAAAACTAAGCAATGATCATTGAAGCCAGAAAGTCTAACATTGTGTCCATTATGGCCCCAAGTTGGGCGCCACTTTAGCATTTTTTTTTCTGTGGTTCATTATAGTCACTCTATAGGTAATGATGGCACTGAGACGTAACCCTTTCAAATAATATTTGAAACGAGGCAACGTAAGGCTTGAAATAAGGTTTGATGCTAAAACACTAAGCAATGATCATTGAAGCCGGAAAGTACAACATTGTGTCCATTATGGCCCCAAGTTGGGTGCCACTTTAACATTTTTTTTTCTATGGTTCATTATAGTCACTCTATAGGTAATGATGGCACTGAGACGTAACCCTTTCAAATAATATTTGAAACGAGGCAACGTAAGGCTTGAAATAAGGTTTGATACTACAACACTAAGCAATGATCATTGAAGCCGGAAAGTCCAACATTGTGTCCATTAAGGCCCCAAGTTGGGCGCCACTGAAGTATTTTTTCTATGGTTCGTTATAGTCACTTTATAGGTAATGATGGCACTGAGACGTAATCAGCTCTGTTCTTACCTCTAAAAAAACTCTAGAGCCAGACCTATCTTAAATTGAATTCCCCTCCAGTTTGTTTTCGCTCACATATGGAGTAAGTTTATCGGCGCAAAACAGAGAGCTCTCACTTTCAAGAAATATCTACTTAGGCAAGAGGCGTTCAGAAGTAATATGCCTATCTTTAGCACGGTAGAATAAGCAAAGAAGATGTGTTAACCTATTCGCCAACAAACTGCACCGCAGTTTGGCGAACTTTTGCAGTAATTTTTAACGTTCTTTTTTTGGTGAGCAATAAATTAAAAAATATATATATGTTAGCGCTGGACTTACTTTCAGTACGAGGTGGTGCAGGGTTCATTTTATAAGAGAAACTTTATCGGTGGCCGCTTTCAAATAAATAGTTTATTAATTATTTGCTATAGCACTTTTTTAGTTCATTGTGTAACTCCCGCCCCCTAGACTCCTGCCCTCTCTCACTAACTACCCCGCTCCTACCCCAACATGTCTCAGACCCCCTATAATAAATAATTAAATGTAAAAATATAAACTAATTTGGCCAAGTAATCGTCTAGTATTAAACCTACGTTATGTACCGAAATAACCCCAGTTCTTTAATGTGAAACAAATCTGACCTGGACTCTTCACTAACCAACCTAAACCCAACAAAACCTATTAGATTTTCTACAGAACCTACCAGATTTTCCTACCAATTGTAACCTTTCCTACCATTTCTAATAAGTTTTCCTAATGTAAAATACATACCCTTGTTCCCTAACCATATAAAAATAATATATTTATTTGGTGATTTAACCCCTACAAGGACTAAAGGACCTCTTTACGAAATCAGCAGCTATGGACGCTATAGGAGGCAAGTTTCCCAGAACATCCTTTCCTATATCAAAATTATTCACCAATATTTCCATAGTAGAGAATGTAATCCTACGTAATGAAGTACCCAGTATTAAGCTAAAGCTAAAGAATAATTTTGATTTGTATGGTATTTTGTTATATTATTTCCATACAGTGCCACTGATTCGCCAAGATGGGGTATGGTCGTAACCTACACCAGAACTAGACATACTAATGAGGTAACCTCATTAATAAGCCTTAGATGATTGAAGATCATCTCTAACTACTCAACCCTTCTAGCCTATTCACATCCCCATACTACCTAGCCATACATGAATATCTATGATCTGCGAAATACGGAACTTCATTGCTATCATAATCATGAAACAATGAAATATAAACAATGAGTATTCCTTCACTCATGAAATTACGAGATAAAACCGTGTGACTGCTCCGCCTTGCCACATTCAGAACTAGCCCACCTTTCTGAGCCAATTCTGCTATCCTAATCATAAAAAGAAATACTGAACCATTTAATGATCGCGTATTTGTTACCTAGCAAACCCATCAAAATACCTATTTAAACGTAAATACCTAATAAAACCCTAAATCCTAAACCCTTTCCCTAAAATCCAAGTATTATGTAAAACTCTAATCCTATTCTAAATGCATCCCCAAATAGAAATAATCCCTACTCTAGTGTATGCAAACCTCAGCCGAGAGGTATTTATATGTGAGTGTAATGTAGTGAGAGCCCTAATTTAGCTACTCTAAGCGTTTCCCTAATATAAAGTTCAGGAGGCTAATCTGATAATTGCAACCTAAAGCCCGTGTATTGCTCCATATCACAACTGACCGAAGTCTAAAGGGATCTGTGATATGAAACGCCCTAACATATAAGATAATATATAAATATATTTAACAAGACCGAAACTCAAATACTGGACAATTTCATCAAGCGAGGATCACCCTCTGTGCCAGGTCTGAAGAAGAAGCAGATAGGCCATGATTACGTTGCCAGCTGGACATTGAGAATCGCTAGGAGTAATGTTCGTCCCATTTTGATATAAAAGGACGCCAAATCCTCCATACAATTTGGTAAACTAATGTACTCCGGAATAAGCTCGGTTAACACCGCATGGTTAAGCGTATTTCGTTAGGCTTACTGTATGCCTAGACAGTGATCTGGCTCTTTAAAATAAATAACTGAAATCTCAAACCCCAAATAATAATGAGAAAATAAAAGTATGAAAGGATTTTCCCGCTATGGAGAATGCTCTCTTATAACGGCAAAATCCCAACAGAATAACGACTAAAAAACCCACCGATAATAATTTAGTTTAGTAACCAGAGTCACTGACAGTCTGAACAAGAAGTGAAACCTCGACTCGATACGTCCGCCCCTTTTATATCGTGAATTATCATAACTGACGCGCTTAGCAGCGATAGGTGCATTAGCCGCGCCAGCCGAACTGGTACTGTTGGCTGCTCTGTCCGCTTTGGCTCGTTTGACCGAATTATCCTAATTGACCGCGTTTTGACGAAACTACACCTTACGCGCATGCGTTTACGGTCGCAAATCGGTCTTCACGCTTTGAACAGATACGCTCTTAGTAAAAGGAGTTGTATACGTCGGGTAAAGTATTCGATACGAACACATTTGGTTTTGTTTCGTGATGGTTTAATAAATTCCTAAATGTATTAATTCCTTTACTATATTACGTAATGTGCTGCTTTCATAATAAATTAGGTACTCTTCTAGTAATTTCTCTTAACAGATGTGTATATAACTAAGATTCATTTTTAATGAATTACTTACGATTACTTTATTAATCTTTCTTTATCATTCAGTACGGAAGGCGTTCATTGTAAGCATCCTTCTAGTTACAATTGGATAAAACAAATAGTCTTGGAAATTACAGAAGGCAGACGGTTACAGACTAATAATACTGGTAGTTAACACTGAGAACTTGGTGGATTCAAAAGGAATCTTCAGCAAGTCTTAGCACTCAGGCGATCAGATGACAATTCCCTCTCCAATGAGGAATCAGGTCTTGAGGGCCCCATCTGAACCTAGCCCCACCTCCTCAGGTATCAGATGTGGTGGTTTGACCGGTAGTGACATCACATTAAAAGGAATTTGGCCTGAACATAATCGAAATTAATAATACGTACTTTCTTTGAGATACCAGATTTTGAAAAGGCGCCATCATATATACTCAGATAAATGTTCCTGTACTCGACACTTACAATCTTATGTCATGGTGACAGAGGTGATCAATAGGTGTCATCTAATGGTAACATTTCTAAATTGTTTGTTGCTTGTTTAGTCTTTGACAAATAGTTAAATAAATACTTTTACCAATGTTGTGTATTTTACTTTTCTATCTGTTACTAATTTGATATTTATAAGAAACCTGCAATGTGAGTGTGACTAGCAAAGCATGGAAGAAAGTGCAACGAAAATGTTATTTCATTTATATTAAAGACAGATTTTACTCCTGGTTTGCTACTCAGTCTCATTGTAGGTTTCAAAGTAAACCCAGAGATCAAATGCATGTGTGCGTGCATCCCTGTATACGTGTGTGCATGTGTAAGCAGACGTGTGTCTGTGTCAGTGGAATAGTCCGCTCGCTTGCGGGCCATTTTTTAGGAATCGCCGTATAGATGGCGAGGCAGTAATAAAGCTTGACTGATAACTCAGTAATAAATGAAATAAATGAACTTTATTCTGCAAGTAGGCCGCAAAGGCACTTTTACAAGTCAAAAACTACTAGCGTTTCTCAAGAGACCACTGCCGAGAAGAAACGCCGAAAGAAACTCGACAGTCAGTCATTTTCTCCAAAATATGCTTATTACAATGATACTACTTAACCTAATTAAGTAAATGTAAATGGTACACAACAAAAGAGAATTGAAAGAAAAACGAGGAAAAAATAACAATAGGTATTTACAATGTGTAGTTACACAAGAAAACAAAACAAGTCGAATCGTTTGATATGCTTTCCTGCAAGAAATGTGTCAACTAGATACAATGAAAATATTAGACTCTTTACGCTATTTAGGTATTTGGTTATAATATATAATAATTTCCTCTATGGGCAGAAGTTTGGCCCGACGGTGTCATGTTCCGGCGTAGGCGGAGACGACACCGCGAGTTGGTGTAACACATCTCAGACATAATTGAGAAGGTAACATTATGTTTTATGGATGTTTTGTATGTGAAAAATAAGTCATGTAGGTAGGTGTTTTGCTAGTTATACTGATGAAGTAATTTGCGCAGGCGTGTCTAATGATTATGTTATAGTACAGGAACATACTATGTGATCCATTTTTTACCATTTTTGACCCCTCATAAATAAATAAATAAATAAATAAATATTAGAGGCGATCTTACACAAATCGAACTAGCCCCACAGTAAGCTCAAGAAGGCTTGTGTTATGGGTACTAGACGACGATATATTTAAGAGATATAAATACTTAAATACATAGAAAACATCCAAGACTCAGAAACAAATATTCATGCTCATCACACAAATATTTGCCCTGACCGGGATTCGAACCCAGGACCGTCAGCTTCACAGGCAGGTGCATGCACCCACTAGGCTAAACCGGTCGTCAAAACCCTCACCTCATATCACGTAGTAATTTATATATAGTTTTGTTTATTTATTTATTTTAATGCACGGAAAAAACAGCGAAACGCATATATAAACTACAATAGAATTAATATAGCCAATTAAAGGATCTCACTCATAGAACTTAAATATCTTACAAAGAACAGATAAATAGTAAAGGAATAGTATTTTGTATGTACGTATGTATGTACATACTTTATTGTACACAAAACACAGGTCAAAATACAGACAAATTCGGTTACATTGGTATTGGTTGTATTTTGCAGACAAAGATTAAAAATCAACGATCTCCCTGGGTTGGGTATAGGATAAAGTTTTGTGGCATTGGAAAGAGCGCTGTGATTTTAAAAACAGTTGAACGCTTGGCTATAATCTGAATGTAGAATTTTGTATACGTGAGGAAGACCTAGTTTTCGACCCTTTGGCACAGGCTTAAGGCTCAAGACCGAACGGCCCTGGACTCAAGGCCATAGTCGTCACGTCACGTCCCTTAGACGTTAGGATATGACCAAGAAGAAGAAACTTAATTTCATATAATTGATTTTACAATTGCCGCCATAACAGCTCTAGACTTAGAACCATCTCTTTATAATTAAATTAAGGCATGTTACACGCAAATATAAATTTCAATACTGTAAGGATAGTACCGTCTCTTTTTAATGTACACGCAGAAACAGACAAAAGACAGTGGCCGGAAAATAGGCCTCTTTAATTAGTAAGTACACAGAAACAGACCGAAAGGCAGCTAGTGGTCGGAAAACTAAGGGTGGGTTGCACCAAACCGTCTGTAATCGTAAGCGGTGTTCGTTAAAATCTGATTGAATGGAAAACTTGACAAGTTTCTATGAGATGACAGCTGCCGGCGCCATATTTGACGATGACCGGCCTGTGATCGTATGTTGGTGCAACCGACCGTAATGAGGGCTATCGTTTTTGTGCTCACCAGTTGGCGCCACTGTCGAGTAAGGTTCAGCTGTCAAAATTGTTGTTGGTTATTATGGGTATGAGAACGAAGTTTACATTTAAATCATATTTAATATACCTTAAAACAGTACCATAAAAATATCGAACATCCCGCATTGTAGCGCGGTCCCATTTTGTTCGGAAAAAAAGGAGGAAATAAGTTTCCGAAAGACAAAAGCGTCTCAAAGCACTGACAATCATTGACCCGTAACTCATATTTGCCATAATCAAGCTCAAGAATTACAAAATACACAATTCCAATGACCAATGTTCCAATTAGATATTAGGCCTTATAAGTTTTAAAATGTTTTGATTTCAAATTATGACCAAAGTATTGATAATTCCAATAAAGTGATTAAAGGCTAAGATGATTTTATTAAAGTTTTAAATAGTAACATAGCCATTTTTTTATTTTATTGTGTGTAGTAGAATTTAAGCGGAAAAAACTAGTTTTTAGTTTGAAAATAGTGGATTTGGAGTGATGTTTGAAATGATATTTCTTAATGAAAAATCCAAAAAATACATTAAAAGTTTATGTCATAAGGTCGCAATAGTCCTGTTCTAGATAGTAACATCGAGAAAATGTCAAGATACGTATCAATTCAAACAGAAAATGGCCTAAATAGATTTTTTTTTATCTTTATTTATTTCGAAGCTTTCGTCAAGATGACGATGTCAGCTCCAGCAAGCCTCTAACTACATTACAACTTCTTAGATGTAATTTAAAAAAAAAAACTAATAATAAAACCACAAAATTTGTATACCTACTTATTTCCAAAAAAAGCCGTATACAAACCTTGCAGCCTTTGACAAAGGATCCGCTAAAATGGACTGAAAAATCCCAACATGCAAAAGGGAGAAGCCCCAAATTCTATTCAACTTCTCCCTTTTCTCCCGAGTTCGAACACACTCCACCAACAAGTGTTGCACATCTTCGATGGTTCCGCACTCCTCACGGCCTAAATAGATGAGCGTTTTTTAACTAGGACTAAGGACCCTTAACCCGCGTAGCGCAACCACAAAGAGTGACATTTGACATTTCGGAGACCTCACGCTACTAGCGCCTCTAGCGGCGAATTCATACGCGATAGCCCTCATTGTAAGCCTGGTGGGCTAGCACAACTTGCTGCCAAGTCGTATCTCGCGCGACTCAGCGATTCCTGTCTTACTCGAACTGTGCGAATAGAAAGAGGAGGGTAGATTTTTCTCTACTCGCGTCGCGTCGCAGCGGCAGTTGTGCTAGCCCCGCTGCTATCACTGACCTATGAAGCTGGAGTCATCGTCCTGGCGCGAGATGGCGTGCATGACGAGCGCGGCGAGCACGGGGCGCGCGGCGGGCAGCGCGGCCGCCAGGCGCAGGGACACGGGCGCGGCGGACCAGATAGCGCCGCACAGCATCTAGCGCACCATCCGACCGGCGCGGCGTCTGACCTGCAACATCAAAATCAAACATTTACTCTGCAAATAGGCCACATGTTACTAGTTTTAAATATTTGGGGAGTGGGACATTGTCAGTTGTAAAAACAAAATTTGTCCACCCGCGGGGTAATCACGTAACTTTTGTACTACCGTTAGATAGATTTTAATGTCAAATTTTAATTGTCAGCGGCGTAATCACGTAACTTTTGTACTACCGTTAGGTAGATCTTAATGTCAAATTTTAATTGTCAACTCATACATTTATACTTCAAAATTGACAGTAAAATCTATCTACAGTTAGTACATAAAGTTACGTGATTTGCCTGCCGGTGGTCAATAGTTAAGGGCTTATGTATATGTAAGTTATGTTTTTATTACATGGATTTAAAATTACGGAAACATCGTTTGTGCGGGTTACTAGACCAATCCAAAATTTAGCTTTTTGGCCCTTAACTTTTGATATGTCCACCGAAAAGACGCGAACCTAAATCTGACAATGACCCTAGTATCATCACCACGGACTCAAGATGCACTCCAGATATAAGAAGTAGAGTCGGCTTAGCAATAGGCTTTCCACAATAAAAAACAGCTACTGACCACAAATATATCCTAAAAAACTAAGAGGAAACTCATTAAAACTTTTGTATGGAGCATAGCGTTGTATGGGTGTGAAGCGTGGACCATGACTCAAAGAGATAGAGAATATTTAGAAGCCTTCGAAATGTGGTGTTGGCGCAGAATGGAGAATATTAGCTGGATGGAAAAAACACAAACGATGAAGTGCTGAGGAGACTGGGGGAAAATAGGAAACTGTTGGAAATTATAGAAAATAGAAGAGGGAAAATGATTGGTCATCTTATACGACACGACGATTTTATAAAGAACATCATAGAAGGCAAAATTGAAGGAAAGCGAGGAAGGGGAAGGCCGAGGTTAAGCTACATGCAACAAATAAAAGGAAAGCTAGCAGTCGTGTCGTATAAGGAGATCAAGGAGGCCGCCCTGGATAGAGTCAGATGGAGAGAGCTACACCGACAAGAGTCTAACTTTTTATGATGAGGGCACAAGGGTACTTTTACATGTCAAATAATAATTTACAATTTAAGAAAGTCTGACTATAATAATACATTTTTCATGTTAAAATATTAATTTACAGTTCAAGCAAGAATAATAATTTCGAGTTTACAATTATAACAAAATGAATGTCATACAGTGAAGATAAACTTGCAAAGTTATCTATTATATATTGAAACCGAGGAAAGGGTTTCAAGTTGGGGACGTCCACCGCGTGATCGCGACAACTGACATATATAGGGCTAGGCCATGCAGTTACGCGGCCTGCGTCAGTAGTACCCCCGGACACCGGGCAATGAGTCCGACCCAGGTCGGGCCTAGCTGAGTTTCTTGCTGATTCTCGGCTAGGTTTGGCGAAACAGCGACAAAACTCCCAATAGCTCGATTCCATTAAATTCACACCTCAGATTCGGTTGAAACCGCTCAACCAATCTCACTGGAGCGCAAACTCTTAGTATTCCAGTGTTCTAAACCACACGCGTGATCGTGTCGGAGGTTTTGCCCCTGGATTTTCCGCAGGCTACTCTCCAACCGCGCACTCCTATCGCTTTATTGGGCCCAGCCTATAAAGCCACAGTCAGGTTCAAAAAAAGGTCCCCACCTTGTAAAGTAGTGTCATATTTATACCCATAGTGCTAACCAACCCTCTACAACCACAGTAACACCGGTTGAAGTTTTTCATTTTTTCTTTCGAGCTCGTAAACTTCCACTACGGACTTCTTCACTTCAAGGCATGATTTTTTGATAAAAAGTGTTCTATATATCGATCCAGTCTATATACCCACTCTTTGTAAACGGAGTTTCATCATAATCTGTTCAGGCGTGCCTGAAACTTTGAAAGAGGGAAACCGTGTGTTTTCATGGAAAGCGGCCCTTCCACCAAATGTTTACTATACGTTTTTTATTAAGAGCCCTCATGACAAGATTATTTCATGTAAGTTTCAGCTTCCTATCTTCGTTATTCTGAGATATGATTTTTTAACTTTTCAGAATAAAAAAATGTAACGTTCATGATAAAGACTGCAATGTGCATAATCTTTTTTACGACTAATTTGTCTGGTATTATTTTAATTTTAATTAATAACTGGATTATTAAAAAAAATGTATATTGCAGACCACCTAAAGAAGACCTGTTGGTGTCGCTCTTCTAGGAAGCAAGAAAAAAAAATAGTAAAGTTTTATTACTTACATTTATCCAAGATTTTTTTTGAAAAAATAAAATAATATTTAAGGAAAACGTGAGTCTCTATATATAGATTACTGTACCAATAGTTCGTGCCAAAGTTAAATCGCATTAACCGGTTTTTTTGTTTTATGAAAAGTATAAAAAAGTCATATCTCAGAAAATAACAAGGATAATGAGGTCTCTTAATAAATACAGTAATCATGGTGGAAGGTTCACTTTTCCATAAAAACACGGGCTCTTTGTGCAAGAATCCCTAAAACAATTCGTCATCGTGTCTTTTCCATATTGTCTAGTTGGAGGAAACTTAACACAACTATCTTTTCCATTTTTTTTTTAAATTTATTTACCCAAAAAAGTATGGTACAGTTTACATTTGTTCCATGAACAGTAAAACTAGACTAAGCTTAAAACAACTAGACAAATTATCGCACAGTAAACCTCGTCGCTGGTAAACCAGACTGGCTCTATTGTTACTTATCTTATAGTCGACATACTGTACATCTACTATCATTAACTGGTTAAAGTGTTTCAGTCTAGACTTTTGTCTCCGGCGGCGATTGGCTCTTTTAAAAATATTGAAGCGATATAACTAACAAAGAAACATTAAGACAAAATGAAACTTCTAAATTATGTGTACATTTCTTGAAGATACTATGAACTTAGTAATTCTATAGAACTGCCCTGAAATGCACGATTCAGAGGGAAATTGGGTAAGAAATAGAAATCTTAAGTTTGTGAGGACACAGTCAACGATATTACCTAATGGCATGATAACAGAAAAACCGGTCAAGTGCGAGTCGGATTCGCGCACGAAAGGCTTCGTACCATTATCTATAAAATGGCAAAAAAAAACATGTTCGTTGTATGGGAGCTCCCTTAAATATTTATTTTACTATGTTTTTTAGTATTTCTTGTATAGTGGCAACAGTAATATATACATCTGTAAAAATGTCAACTGTCTAACTATCACGGTTCATGAGATAAGGACTGGTGACAGACGGACAAACGGACGGAAGGACAGATAGCGAAGTCTTAGTACCTCTAGCTTAGTAGGCAGGGTCACTACCAACTAGGCTAAAGCGGTCTTCTAATTATTTATCAAGACTATACTGAGCTTTTGATCATAGATGGAGTATTCCTAACAGTAGTTCAAATCGGCAGTCGGCCTTTTAGCAGCCGAGGTCCACGCAGTAGTTAACGAAATTGTTGCGAGCCTCACGACACGTGTTTTTTTTTTCTTTTTTTTTTTGCACCTGACTGTGGCTTTATAGGCCGGGCCCAATAAAGCGATAGGAGTGCGCGGTTGGAGAGTAGCCTGGGGAAAATCCAGGGGAAAACCTCCGGCACGACCACGCGTGTGGTTTGGAACACTGGAATACTCTAAGAGTTTGCGCTCCAGTGAGATTGGTTGATGAGTGGTTTCAACCGAATCTGAGGTGTGAGTGGAATCGAGCTACTGGGAGTTTTGTCGCTGGTTCACTAAACCTAGCCTAGCTGAGAAGAGTCCAGCAAGAAACTCAGCTAGGCCCGACCTGGGTCGGACTGACTCTACCCGGTATGCGGCAGTACCGGGACGAAACGTGTTCGTAATTTGAGATTTTATCATGCAAAAGGTTTTCAATCATAAGGAACGCCGCCTGTAATGATGACGAGCTCTGGTTTAAATGAATAATGAAATGAAATCTTTTTCAATTTAGGCACATTACATGCACTAATGAGTCAAAAAACTACCACCGGTTCATAAAACCTCTGCCTCGAGAAGAACCGGCGTAAGAAACTCGGCGAGGTGTCATTTTTTCAAAACGATATACAATGTATATAAAATAACAGTATGATAATACTACAGAATCAAATGATACAATATAAACATACATCTAGAAAATCGAAGCACCGCATTTATGTGGTATTCTGATATACTAGATATTTGGGAATCGGGCGAATGTTCTTTGAAATCGATGCTGTGCACGATTCAATTAAATTTTGATGATGATACACATAATGGGCAAGGATTTATGATACGAGTAGTGAATGAGGACGCAGCTATGCGGTGGAATGAGATAAAAATATATGTTTCTCAATTTTTTGATTATTTATAACTGTGCGTGTGGCAATAATGGCCAGTGGCCCATTGTGTGGCCCGGCATTAGTAATCCGGTATATTCTTAGAAACTTATCATATAATATATATTTTCTGTGATAAAACAGTACTATTTTTATTGTTACAAAAAAAGAAACACCTGTATTTGTCTGATTTATACAAAAAGTGTAACCGTTCAGTATTTGATTGGATCAAATTGATTCACAAAGAAGAAGGAAATAAGTTTTGGAAGTACCTAGGGCTATATAAATAACTTCCAAGATTCCCAAGAACCTCCCTTTGTATAAGTTTCAAGTGTAATGGAATTGGGAGCTATCAGAATAATGAATTTAACACCTCTAGGAAATACAGGACATGATATTGGCGTTTTTATTGGAAACTAGCGACCCGCCCCGGCTTCGCACGGGTGCACTATTTATTTAATGGATGTTATTATACATATAAACCTTCCTCTTCAATCACTCTATATTAAAAAAAACCGCATCAATATCCGTTGCGTAGTTTTAAAGTTTTGAGCATACATAGGGAGATAGGGACCGAGAAAGCGACTTTGTTTTATACTATGTAGTGATATAAAAAATAAATATAAATAATAGTAATAAGACGTTTATTCAATGATTGTATACATGGCAATATACGGGTAACTAACACAGGCACAACAAAACAACGTACACTAAACAATAACATACTGACATAATATCTTCACTGTGTCCCCTCAAGCTGAGTAGGGTCGCAAGGTTCTGTCGTAAATTGTGTAACATTACATATGTTTGTTGCAAAGTTGACATATATTAGTCATAACTATGAGTAATAAGTCTTTAGAATGAGTTTCAAGTTCGTTCACATCAGTTCACACTGCAATAAGGCGGGGTTACGATGTTAATAACACAATCATCGGCTAAAGTCGCAAACCTTATTATATCATATTTGGAATTAAGAGGTTTGCGCCTTACGCATCTTCGGTTAAAGTCGAAAACCTCTTAACAGCATTCTTGGAGTTACGAGGTATGCGACTTTGGCCGACGATACATAAAAATAATTGTCTTATTTCAATACGAGATACGCGTCATACTCATGATCGGGTGCTGTTTGTGGAGTCCGGTCTGTTCATGCTTGCTAGGACATAGTGACTTCGTAAATACTAGTGTCTTTATAGGGGATTGACGAGAGACATCATCCTGTTGTGGATTCGTTTTTATTATCAGTGACTTAGAGACCATATACATCTCTAACAATATTAAATTAATTTTAATTTTGACGCTCAGAGACCATGTACATCTCTGGGGTATTATATTAATTTCATTATACTCCTTTTTTTACGTCGGTTTTTTTTCGTCATTGTCGTTTCATTAAATATTGTTAAACGAGACTATGATCAGAGTAAACTTTTGTAAAAAGCGTAAACCAATATCGGGTCCGAGTCTTATTTGATCAATGTTTTCACCGGTTTTTCATTACTTTGTGTAGATAATCTATTTGTCTCTCTCATGACACACTTAAGACTTAGCTCCTTTAGACTATGTGGCTGACTATATATTTGTATATGTTTATATACGTATTTTTTTTATACTATATTTCTGTATGTTTATTATCCTTAATAGATAGTAGCTTTATTTCAATAAAGACAAATTCAATTCATAATCGGTATAAAGCATGAGAATATATGACTAAAAATTAAAACTAAACTAAACTAAAACTAAAATATATTTAAAAAATTTGGTCCCCTAGGCATAGTCCCTAAGATGCTGGCAGCATTTCCTCGCTGAATCGCTATGCTGATGCGTTGAGCGAGGAAGCTGCCAGCTCTATAATCCCCCGTGGAATCCACCAGCCTTTTAGAAAGGTCTTTAATTAGCTGACGGGCACTGGCACCCCACGGGCCAAGGGTCTCGACACCGAACGGGATAAAAGTGTAACCAGTGCCGAGACTCCTATATTTGTGCCTTTTCAGCTTTTCCGCTGCTTCGGCCGCCGCACCTGGGTGATTGCTCGTCCCGTGGAGGTGAGAAGGCGCCAAAGTGTCAACACAGGTAGCATCCCAAACTAGCGCCTTACCTACCTTCCACGGGACGAGGGACATCCCGTCCGGCCTCTTGCCATCATCTCTGGCGATGCCAATTGGTTCAAGAACAGATGGCACGTTGACTGTGGCTAGAGATCGGCGGATGATTTCATTCAGAGCGGCATGCCTGGAAAAGCGGCCAGCGCTTTTTTGGCAAGATAGCCCGTGATGTCCCTGTGGGTCAACCAAACTCCCGCAAGGACACATGTGAGGAGTACAGATAGGGAGCCCGAGCCGCAAGCAAGTCGAAACCCGGAGAGTTTCAGGCTCCAAGAAGGTGCCAGTGTTTGGCGATGGGTACGCGTTCAGCCATTCACCAGACTCCTTGGTTCCCGTGGCCAATAGCCTAGCGCGATCTGCTCCTGTACTACGGCTCAGCAGAGAATTAAAATAAATTTTTGACTAATCCTTAATTAAATGTTATTGTTGTAATTATTAGTAGGCTTCATATGTATTAACTCTGCACCACCTGCTGTGAATCGTTCTGATTAGATTTTATTTCCGCTACCCTAAGGTTGTCTGGAAGAAATCGCTCTTTAGCGATAAGACCGCCTGTTGTTTGCCTCTTCTCATTGTGTTTTTGTACTGTACTGTATCCTTTGATTGAGGTGTGCAATAAAGAGTATTTGTATTGTTTTGTATTGCATTGTATAATCGTGAGTCGACAATGACTTTAGAAACGAGCGTTTCAAAAGCCCGGAGAATCGCCCAAGGACTCTTAAAATCGCGTGTTCATGTATGTATACGTATAGCCAGACTCTAAACTCAACTGCCGACCTCAAAACTACAGGGTACGACCGCGGTACCGCGGTGCCAGCCCGCAGACAGATGGCCGGCACTTTAGCGGAAGTTTCAAATACCCCCTACATTGACGCTTTAAATTATTGTAACTAGCTTTTGCCCGCGACTTTGTCCGCGTAGAAATCGTTCATCGCATTCTAGATCGCATCGCATCGCATTAGAAAGAGCGACCATGTGCATCTCTGGGATATTATATTAATAAATGAAATAAATGAACTTTATTCTGCAAGTAGGCCGCAAACGCACTTTTACAAGTCAAAAACTACTAGCGTTTCTTATGAGACCACTGCCGAGAAGAAACGCCGAAAGAAACTCGACAGTCAGCCATTTTCTCCAAAATATGCTTATTACAATGATACTACTTAACCTACTTAAGTAAATGTAAGTGATAAACAACAAAAGAGAATTGAAAGAAAAACGAGGAAAAAATAACAATAGGTATTTACAACGTGTAGTTACACAAGAAAACAAAACATGTCGAATCGTTTGATATGCTTTCCTGCAAGAACTGTGTCAACTAGATACAATGAAAATATTAGACTCTTTACGCTATTTAGGTATTTGGTTTGGGCCATTCTGTCTGTTAAATAGTCCTCAACCCTATAATAAGCCTTTGACATCAATCTCATTAAGGATGATTCACAGTAGACCGTTCCGTGTCCGGGCCGGCCCGTTTCCGAGCGTCGCCGGACGCGGACCCGTCCGTGGCCGGGCGGCCGTTGATTTTCTGTCATAGAAAACGGGCCGGCCCGGACACGGAACGGTCTAGTGTGGATTATCCTTTAAACTCCTAATAAAATATTTGTTAATTTTTATTTATGTTATTGTATATATAGACTCGTGTGCAATGTGCATGTTGTGTGCGGTCACTCCTTCATGTTAAAGTCCGTTATACATTGGTTGCTAATAAATTATAGTAATAAATTATACTCCTTGTTTAATCTTGAGACCTTATACATCTCTAACTTTACTGATGTTGTAATGTTTGTAATAGATAACTTTGCAAGTTTATCTTCACTGTATGACATTAATTTTGTTATAATTGTAAACTCGAAATTATTATTCCTTCTAAAACTGTAAATTAATATTTTGACATGAAAAATGTATTACTTATTATAGTCTGAGTTTTTAAATTGTAAATTAATATTTTGACATGTAAAAGTGCCCTTGTGGCCTATTTGCAGAATAAATGTTTGATTTTGATTTGATTTTGATTTTTGTGTACGGGAAGTACCCTAAAAACTTTTTTTTAAAATTTTATTCCACGATTTTGTCGGCGTAATTGACATATCAAATTACAGGGTTGTAGTACCAACGGTTACTGAGCTAAGCCGCGAACGGACGAAGGACGGGTGGACATGGCGAAACTATATAAAATAAATAAATAAATAAATATTAGAGGACAATCTTACACAAATCGAACTAGCCCCACAGTAAGCTCAAGAAGGCTTGTGTTATGGGTACTAGACGACGATATATTTAATAGATATAAATACTTAAATACATAGAAAACATCCAAGACTCAGAAACAAATATTCATGCTCATCACACAAATATTTGCCCTGACCGGGATTCGAACCCAGGACCGTCAGCTTCACAGGCAGGTGCACTACCCACTAGGCTAAACCGGTCGTCAAAATATAAAGATAAAACAATGCTAATAATATGCAATTCAAGTGTAAACGATGTTAATTCTATTTCATATTAACGAATTGCTGACAGATTATTATTACTTTTCGACTTGTAATGTGTTATTACCAATAAATAATGTCTATGTCTATAAAGGTTCCGTGTTTACTACGGAACCCTAAAAACGAAATCAATTAACTCGTGCTCGGTACTCGAATGAGAATTCCCATTATTCTCGTAACCTCGCACGGAGTATACCAGGATCTATTATTACATTATATTACAAGTGTAATGGACGCATTCAGTCTTCAGTATTATTTGGCATTTCTCGCGAACTTTTTTTTTCTGTCTTCACCAAGCTCAAGCTCTTTTTTTTTATTTATTTTGCAAAAACATATACAGATGGTACAGTAGTCATGTCAGTGGTATTACATTTTCATGAATGCATGTTCCGCCACAGCTGGCATGCAAAATTATTAAGATTAAAACAATTACAATAATTCAGTATCGATAAAATTTACATTCACATTTAAATTGCACTTTGGATATATTTGATTTCAATGTATTTGTAAATTCATTAAAATTATTACATTCTTTAATGTCATTTTTTTAAAAATCCGGCCTAAGATAACATAACCTAGTGCAGACATTTAACAATGAATAGGTGTAGGAATCTAAATGCTGACCAGAGATATATGACCATTGTCTAGAGGGGCAGAGACATATGACCATTCTCAACAACAGCAACAGAGCAACAGCAAGAGATTCTTGGCAACAGATCTGTTAACATGTATTAGAGAATATTCAGCGACAAACAGAATTAGAATGTCTTTTTATTTATGGGCTCAACGGTCATTAAAATGTAACAAAATAGCAATTATTAAGAAAATGGAAAAAATCGATTATCTCGAAAACCAAGGGACTCTCACTTAACCTGAAAGTCCATTTTCTGGACCAGCCTCAGGTGCTCTATCGGTGGTTAGAAGCTTGTCCATTATTTACTGGACACCCTATATATATCGCGTCGCGTGCCAATATTTTGTCATCCATATCGACACGTCAAAAAAAACTTGAAAACGTCCAGTAAAATGACAAAGCGGTCCCACCTGTATTCTTCGCCGATAAATTTTAATATGCGAAATGATTATTGATGGGGCCATTATGCAAATCGGCCAATCTACGCTCTTTTTAAATTTATGACCGAAATCGGGCTCATTTTGAAGTTCTCCTAATAGGTTTTTTTTTTTATATTATTCTAAATTTATAGGCTTGCGCTTGATCACAAATCACCTGATGGTAAGCAATATTGTGGTCTAGGATGGAACGCGCTTACCTAGTAAAAACCGATTCACTCTCGCTTTGAAGACCAAAAGGTTGTAGTTTACGGGAAACAAGGATTCCGGCAAGGAGTTCCACAGCTTGGCGGTTCTCGCAATAAAGGTGGAAGCAAAACGCTTCGTGCGAGTTTTCGGAACAGCCACCGTAAAACGGTTGATTTTGTCAGTAAAGAAAGAAAGAAAGAAAGAAAGAAAAAACATATATTCGTGGAACGGGAGTGATACACCATACCAAGGATTAAAGTTGAAAAATGAGTAAAAACTGTGAAAAAAGGTGTAAAACAAAAAGAAAACAATCAATAATGCCACGAAATGGTCCCGACTCAGCATGTCAGTCATCAGTCAATTAATAAATAGGGTCGGTAGGTGGGTTTACGGCCTGTTAATTTGATGCGCCAGTTTGCGGCCACTTGGACGAGTTGATGAACTGAAAGGTTATTCTTGCTTATTTAATATCATCATGACCATCATATCAGCCGAAAGACTTCCACTGCTGGACATAGGCCACCCCCAAAGAGTGTCATAATGTGTGATAATGAGTGATTCATACCTATCCAACCCTAAATTACTTAAAGATGTTAACAAATATTTTATGTCATGTAATAATTATGACTACGCCTTGTGATAAGTACTTTCTTGTTGTTTACCAATGAACTGAATGTAATGTAAGTCCTAGTCCGAACTCTAGCTGTAAATAAGCCATTCATGGCTTTAGCAGTTAAGCAATTTCAAACTCTGCGTTAAATTATTTGGAACTTTAATAATAAAAAATAAAAAAATGACCGGTCCTGCGCCGCCCGCATCCAGCGGACTCCCGCGACCATTACCAGGTCATCAGTCCACCTTGTGGGGGGCCTACCCAAGCCGCACCTTCCGGTCCGTGGTCGCCACTCGAGAACCTTCCGGCCCCAACGGCCATCGGTCCTACGTGCAATATGCCCCGCCCACTGCCACTTAAGTTTAGCGATTCAAAAGGCTATATCAGTTTCTTTGGTTCTGCTACGAATGGCCTCATTCCTGATGCGATCACGCAGAGAAACTCGCAGCATAGCCCTCTCCATTGCCCTCTGAGTGAAATTGAGCCTTCTTATAAGGCCCATGGTGAGCGACCACGTTTCCGTACCACATGTCATCACTGGCAACACACACTGATCAAAGTTAATTTAATATATTCCCATTCAATAGCTACTAGTTAAAACGCATACGACTCACTATGTCTTTAGGGCATGTAAAATGTAAATATCTATAATTGAAAAAAAATCGTTCTCCAGAAGGCCGCAAACTGACGCAAGCCGTGTAACTGGCCTAACAACCTTAGGAATTAAAAAAAAAATCCCTTACAGGGATATGCTGGCCTTTATACATATATGTCAACTGTTCTTGTAATTTATGTTATGTTTTACTCATGTACAATAAAGAATTTTACATATATATACATAATTTTCCATTTGTAAGTACGCTAAGTGATATATAACGTAAATGTACCTAGGTACTTATACGTCTTCATAGTGACATGTATCGACTTAAGAATGAGTCAATAATTTTCTCCGAATTACTCTTGCTAAGGTCTTGTTATGTGTTATCAGGGTAGTCAGAATGAAGGCACGTTAAAATTTACAATATTTATTTTGTTATAACAATTTACTTAAATCTAACTAATAATTAGTGGGCGCCAGGAGAGTTTTTATCAGCTGTTTCGAAGGGTAACTCTGCCTAACCGTGTCTGCTGCGACTAGCTCAGCCGTAGGTTTGTGCCACAGACGAAAAGGGCATGTCGTCAGGCTAAAATGAAACAAATTATTTTAACTAACTTGCTGCATCACAGACATAACGGCTACCAATGTGTTCATCTATCTATTAATGATTTTATGACTACCACTTACCCCTTGTGGAAGTATTGACGAAACACAATATACACACCGTCACTTTGCCAACTATGGACTCCGGTGGTAACAATTTCGGTCGTTATAACGACAATAAAATATATTTCAAATTTGCACAGTCACAACAGCAGGTGAGGATGTCCGTATTCCTCGCCGATATGACCAACAATGATCTTATTTTATTTAACTGACCGCAACTCTATTCTAAATAGTTGTTACAAATAGCAACAATATAAAGATGGAAAAAGTTAGCCCCACCTGGGATTCGAACCTCTCTCCTCAAGTTTTGCAGTCCAAGCGTCGACCACTGAGCCACGCAAGAAGTTAGCATCCATCTCTAAATTGGTGATCGCATATAGCGGACATAACTGCGCAAGCTATTTAGAATCTTGCCTCACAGGTGTAAGGCTCACAATTGCTTAACACTTATAATAAAACATTTTAAGATAAAGTATACATAACAGTCTAGTAATATTTTCGAATAGATGTTAATCAGAAGCCATTTTTCAGTATACTTATAAATCAATACCAAATTACAAAAGTTTCACAAAAGTTTGAAATTGGCAAAGGCATTACAGAAAAAACCAAGGCATTACAGAAAAAAAATGGCTTCCGACAAATCATTTCACTTAAACCTATTCGGGGAAACCAAAATTGGAAAAATCAATTAGTTATAGGGTTCATCCTCTTTTGATGTACTCGTAGGTATACAATAATCAGAGATCCAATCTATGATACTATTCAATGTTAGGTTTCTGTGAAGGCCCTTAGACACTAATTGACCCAAAAAAGAACGTTCAAACGAAAACTACTGCGCAGATTTTGATGAAATACTTAGGTGCTTTCAAAGAGGCTCCAGCGTAAATACTACCTATGTAATATTGTAGCTTGTATATACCTACAAAGAATAGCAGGCAGAAACTACTTAGTAAATACCAGGGATGTAACAGAGCTCCGGTTCCGTTTAGTCGGAACTTCGGATTGGTTCTAAACATCCGCTTCGGTTCCGGTTCTGTTATTATTAAAACGGATGTTATATCGGATGTCAAAGCAGCGCAGCGGGGAGAAATGAGCGGCGTACATCAAAAACAAACAGGTTTATATTTTTTATTTAGACTAGCTAAGCTTAGACCTGCCCTGCCCTTAACATCTTGTCTATCTATCACGCGGGCTTCGCATCCGGTTCCGCATCCGTTTTCAAGTCCGGCTCCGATTCCGGTTCAGGTTCCGATAAAACCACATCTGTCTCATCCCTGGTAAATACATAGTTGAAACACGTCTCAAATAAATTTAGATTTCATTGTTATCGATCAACAATAAAGTATGACAATAGAAACTAACTTATTCGTCAAATCAGATCAATATCAAACTTTTTTCCACGGCGCGAATCGAATAGATTCGTCAAATCGATTTGCCAAGCATTAGCCAAAAAGCGTGTACAAAAACTAAAGAAGTCAAATCAAATCAAAATATACCTTAGCTTAAAGTTATAACGATTGTAATATGTGTAATTTTAACGTGGTTATATAATCTAGTTTCAATACCGCACGTGGTGAAGTGTAAAGGTCAATGTTAGTGACCCGGGGTTTTTACTTTTATTATGAAAAACTTGAAGTTTCACAAAGAAAGTGAGGAGTATTAAGACCAGTGTATAGCACGATTTGTATTTGTGCTGGGTACTCATATTTCAGTGATTTTAGTGCTACAGAATGCAACCATGCACTAGAGCACAAACTCTTAGAGTATTCCAGTGATTAAACCGCCCGCGTGGTCGTGGCGAAGGTTGGCTGGATTTTCCCCAGGCCACTATCCAACCACGTACTCCTATCGCTTTATTGGGCCCGGCTTATAAAGCCAGACTAGCCAGAGCCAGGTTAAAAAGAAGGCTACAGACTGCAGGTTCGCATTAAACCTTGTTCAGTAGCCTGAATTGGCGGCTAAAATGTCGCTGATTGTCGGGGGATCTAAGAAACTCATCATCATCATCATCATTAAGTAGATAACCTATGTACCCTCAGTTTCTACCACTAGCGGAGCGAACTCCGTAATGACTTGATTTAACTCGGAACAATAAACATAAATGGAATAAATGAACTTTATTCTGCAAATAGGCCGCAATGGCACTTTTATAAGTCAAAAACGACTAAATTTAGAATGAAGGAAAAATTGAAAAAAAAGAATAGTTTACGTTAGCAGCGGTACTGCTTAATACGAAGGAACGGTTGATGAATTTAGAACTGGGTAGTGATTGCACCTATAGCTCAGTTGGCTAGAGCGACTGGCCGCGAGTGCCGGGAGGTCGCAGGTTCGGATCCTGCTCGGTGCCTAAATATTTCAATTTTTCCTTCATTCTAAATTAAAAAAAAAGAACAAAAACTACTAGCTAGCTATAAGCATTTCCACCAACAAAGATTCTAAATATAGAAACCCAGTTAACTTGTGGCGAGTTAAGCGGAGTTACTACAGAGTCCGCTCCGCTCGAGGAGGAAACCTTGCTTTGGTTCTTCTACCTACTGCTGACCACAGGTCTCCTCTCTAGGATGAGAGGGAATGGGTAGTCCTCACATTGGCCAAATGGGGGTTGGTACACCTTTGGAAGCTGAAGACCGAGCTCAGTGGCGTGCCATGGGAGAGGCCTATGTCCAGCAGTGGACTGACACAGGCTGATGATGATGATGATGATTGCTGAAACAGTGTCTGTACTCAGTGGACGAATTCATGAAACAGCGATGACTGTGATAGGTTGACATGTAACGTAAAATGACATTTTATTTAATTGTTTGCTCTATATTTTTTATGTGATATTGTATATTCAATTAATTATGAATTGTAGTAGTAAATAGAGTAGGATAGCATATTTGACCTGTGATGTGGTGTATATAATTAGCTAATTTCCATTTTTTTTGACATAATTATGTAATCTGTTGTTTGTAATACTTAATTATTTGTGTATCGTGCGGCTTATAACAATGTATTTTTTTCTATGTTATCTTATGTATTTACATTAAGTTCAAACACAATATTGATTGTTGATGAATAAATGAATATGAATATGAATATGACACCTTTGAATCTCTTTATAAGCCATAAGTATATTGGCTAAAGGGTTTCCCCGAAAACTAGTGCCAACGTCAAATCTTGGGATTAAGTAGTGGATAGCGGACCCCGGGCATCCTTTAGGATGCAACCATATTGGGAATATAGACAATATTTTTTTTATAAAACGCCGGTGGCAAACAAGTGTACGGTCCACCTGATGGTAAGCGGCCACCGCAGCCTATAGACGCCCGCAACTCCAAAGGAGTCACGTACGCGTTGCCGACCCTTTATTAAATTTTAGGATGCATTGTGTTGACAGCAGAAGGGACAAATTTAGGTCACTCGCTCTCAACACAGTGCATCCTCGGGAGCTCTGGCAACCTTGCTCAAATGCTCACCTCCAGGAACACAACACTACACACTATTACTTGTTTATTTTAGTAGTATAATTTCGACATGTCTCGTGCCTGCGTTTATGTTTCGAAAATGTAAATATGCAGTAGTTTTAGCCATGGGTATGTTGAAATTGAAAGTTTATGAAATTCCCTTTATTTCACCGATGTATGCCGGTTTTCTCATGATAACGAAGATATATACTCGTACTTCTAATAGTATTTTGGAAACTTGAAATTAGGTATACTACAGTAGTGTTCCCATCACCTTAACTATTTCTGTCGACTCATAAAGCCACAACGACCTGCCTGCACACAATAGGGCTCCAAACAACGACGACACTTGTGACGTCATCGTATCACGGAAATATTTTTCAACCTAATAGTGTGACACGCTACAAAACGATTAATACCATAGAAATAACCACAATTTAGTTAGCAAGTTCACAAACATGCTTCTAAGTATTTCCAGTACACGTTCGTTGACTTTTAAACCTTCTTGGTTCATGTTTATGCACTCTCTTGCTTTAACACATGGTCAAGAGTGAGAAAGTGCGATGCATTGATAACCAGAGGGAGTGAGATGGAATTCATTAATCCATGATGATTCGAACGCACTATTGCGTAGGTATGAGGGCCATTATACTTCTTCATGCACATAATTTTCAGACACTTTTTTTTAAATGCAGAGTTTGGAATACTTGGCCCTCACTTCATATTTTTGTATTGTTATTTAGAAAGAGGTTTAATTGCAGTATCACATAGTTTTGGTAATTAACGAACCACAGCTAATATCCATAAATCGAGTAACTCAGTGGTTTGGATGTCTCACCATTTGTATGAAAAAATGGTTTTTACCACTGTGTTACCCGCCTTTTACAGCAATATGTAAGTATTTTTATCAATAAATTCCTTTTATTAGGTTCAGGTACTATTTCTAAATCCTATTTTTGTACACTAATTCAATGCATATCATAGTTTTTTTTTTGTAATAGAAAACTGGTCATGAAAAAGTAGAATGACCTAGGTAAGTAGCTACGGAAATGAAGAGTTCAAAAGCTCTTGTTCCCTTGTAATAACCTACACAGTTTTATACAATACAGTTTGTTCTATTCTATTCCATTCTATTCTATTGTAAAGACTTTAGAGGTCTTCATATCCATAGTTATTTTGATGCAGACTGGACCTAAAGAGTAAAAATTAGGTTTCGCGTGGCTACTTCGGTAGCTTAGTGTACCTACTTATTGCATACAATGTCAAATTGAATCCTCAAAACAATAAAATGTCGGCAGCGTGTTTGTGATTCCTCGCGAACCGCTAACTTCCGTAGGCTGAGGTGTTAAAACATCATTAAGTGGGATTTGTGCTTGTTTGCTACCGCATATAAATTAGAATTTGACAGTGGAACATGTGATGTTCTTTTTTTTGTCGATCGATATTTTTTTTTTGTTTTTCAGTTTAGGACCCTAAACTAACGTAAGTATATGCCATAGGCCGCAAAAGTAATGTATACATAAGTAGAAAGGAACACTTGTCGGTATAGTATTTTTTTTTTTTTTTTTTTTTTTATTTATCCTGCTACTTAGCAATCTGTTTCTTCGAAACAATAATCCAATATGTTGTCAGATTTTCATCAGTAGGTATGTCTTCCGTCGAGATGTGCTCCCACTGGAGCCATTCTCATCTTTTGTCTGCGAATCTTGTCGCTAGGTCTGGTATACTATTTCTCTTGAGGCGAGAGTATCTTAGACTGCCCACTCCCTGCAGCTCGGCAGCTAGCTGGTTAGTATGTTGATCCAGTCTGCTTTGATAATTCTTGCTGTATGACTCTATTTCTTCCCTCACTGTGCGCAATTTAAGATCTAAGTTCACATATTTATTGCTTACGTACGATGGAATATTGAACATAGCTCTCATTGTTTTGCTTTGAAACCTTTCGAGTATTTCGATATTACTGTGGCTGCTTGTGCCCCATAGCTGTATGCCGTATGTCCATACAGGCTTCAGTATAGCTTTATAGATAGCCATTTTACTGTCGTCTGTCAGCTGTGACTTACGTCCGATGAGCCAGTACATGCTTCGGAGTTTACAGTCCAACTGTTTCCTTTTGGTCCATATGTGTTTGCGCCAAGTGAGACGACGGTCAAGATGAATGCCTAAATATTTGGCGTCCTCTGATTGTGGGATCTCTGTGTTATATAGTTTCACAGGTGGGCATGTTTTTTTTCTGAGTGTGAAGGTTACTTGGACTGACTTGTTTGTATTAGCTTTAATACGCCATTGCTCAAACCATGCTTCTATCAGAGTCAGGTGTGATTGGATCCTTTCAGATGCGGTGTCGGGATTCTCATGTGTTGAAAGAATTGCGGTATCATCTGCATATGTCGCTGTAGTGGTATAAGCATGAGTGGGAAGGTCTGCAGTGAATATTAGATAGAGTACGGGTCCCAGTACACTTCCCTGTGGTACTCCTGACTTTATTTTGTACATTTCTGATGTGTCAGAGTTATATTTAACTTCGTAGCATCTATTTTCTACATAAGATTTTAATATAAGAAAAAAAGAGTGTGGTAGCGTTTTTTTAATTTTGAAGAGTAACCCATTATGCCATACCTTGTCGAAGGCTTGGCTAATGTCTAGGAAGGCTGCACAACAATATTGTTTATTTTCCAGCGCTCGACCAATGTGATCAACCAGCCGATGCACTTGCTCGATGGTACCGTGGCCCTCTCTAAAGCCAAACTGGTGAGATGGGATTATCTCTACTAGATGTTCTCGCATTCTATTTAGTATGATCTTTTCCAGTAACTTTCCAACTACTGGGAGGAGGCTTATGGGTCTATATGACTCCACTTCTTGAGCTGGTTTACCTGGTTTCAGTATCATTATTACTTGGGCTATTTTCCACTGGCTTGGGTAGGAGGACAATCTTAGACATGCGTTGAAAATAGCAAGTATGAGCAGTAATCCTTTTTTTGGGAGATGTTTCAGGAGTGTAGCGTCAATAAGATCATAACCAGGGCATTTACCTTCTTGAAGTTTTTGGATTTCCCGCTTTAGTTCATTCAGTGACACATGTTTCAGTGGTAGGCACATTTGATTTGGAGACCTGAGGTATTTAACTATTTCCTTGTCTAGATGTTGGTTGTTGCTAGGAGATGGTTCGAAAACCTTATGTAGGTGTTTGGCATACGTGTTAGCTTTTTCGTTGTCGGAGCGAGCCCAAGTTCCCATTTGTGTTTTTAATGGGGTAGCCTGTTGTTTGGGGCGCTTTAGATTTTTAGTAGCCTTCCACAACGAATAATTAGTGTCACTAGTATGTGTTAGTTTTGAGAGATGTGATTGCAAGCTCTCATTCTCCCATTCTTTGATTAGAGCTTATAGTCGCTGTGAGGCTTTGTTTAAAGCAGTCTTGTCCCTCGGGTAGTGGGTGTTGTGCCATACTTTCCGGAGTCTACGCCTTTCAATTATGCAGTTCCTGATGAGGGCAGGGTATACATGTTCTTTTGCACTTCCCTCTTTGTGATGGGGTGTGGACCTATTTGCTGCAATATGTATCAGTTGGTTGAAGCCTTCTATGGCTTGTTCAACTTCGTCGATGGTTTTCAGAGAGATCTTGAGTTGTGTCTCCGCGGCAATGATATCCTGATACATATCCCAGTTAGTTTTCTTATTGTACATTTTGGGTGGGGATTCATTTAGTATGATCTTATTATACACGTTTAAAATAACTGCAGAGTGGTCTGAGGTGAGATCGAAATCGGATTCCACATTGGTATTATTGATCGTGATATTCTTTGATATGAAAAAATCTAGTAAGTCAGGAGTTTTTCGTGTGTCAGTCGGCCAGTAGGTAGGCTCACCAGTGGACAAACAGTCTAGATTAAGATCGCTCACAGCTTGGTAAAGCTGTCTGCCTCTGGTTGTTGTTAGTCGGGATCCCCAGAACGAGTGTTTTGCGTTCCAGTCTCCACCACTTATAAAGCGATGTCCTAGTGTATGGAAGAATTTTTTATAGTCTTCCTTAGTTATCTGATGTTTGGGAGGGCAGTAGACTGCAGCAAGTGTAATGTCCGAGCTTTTATCATTGACTTTAATTACCGTGGCTTGTATCTTGTCCGTTGAGAAAGGTTCAAGCGGGTGGTGTTTTATGTTAGTTTTTATGATTACTGCCGTTCCTCCGTGCGAGTTTCCTGATGGGTGATTAGTAGCATAGATATTATAGCCCTTAATGGAGATATAGCTTTTTCTTGTGAACCTGGTTTCAGATATTAATACCACATCAATTTTATTCATGTTGAGAAATATTTCAAGCTCTAGTCTTCGTGCGACTAGTCCGTTGGCGTTCCATGTGATTATTTTGAGATTAGGATTAAATTTTCCTTTGGCTGCTTAAAAGCTGGACGAACCGATCCATCATGTTGTCTACCATGTTTAGCATCATGGCTTGGATTC
Source organism: Epiblema foenella (assembly GCA_963556455.1). Taxonomy (NCBI): domain Eukaryota; kingdom Metazoa; phylum Arthropoda; class Insecta; order Lepidoptera; family Tortricidae; genus Epiblema; species Epiblema foenella. Next base: position 19,197,949 of record OY747110.1, read on the forward strand.
TGCTGAACATCTTGTCTAAGATTTCATCAAGTTGTTGCATTTGAAGTGGTTGTTCTGAGTTTATTACGTTGTCTGTTTTATTTTTAGTCGCTGCAGCGTAAGTTGATGTGGTCCTGTTGTAGGTATTAAACTTCCTTAGCTTCGGTTTATCAACTTCGGGTTCGGGCATTCGAGCATGTTGGTTCTTATTGATTTGTTTTTGCTTAGGTTGAATTTTCAGTATGTGTTCCTTATATTGTTTGTATTTGATACATCCTCTATAACTAGCTGGATGTTTTTCTTGGCAGTTTGCGCAGATAGCTTCTGTATCCCTAGTTTTGGTACAAGACGTGGTCGGATGGTCTTCTCCACACTTGACACATCTAAATGGCCGGTAGCATTGATTTTTGGAATGACCAAATCTTTGACACCTTTTGCATTGGAGGATTTCTTTTTTCTTATAGGGTGATTCAAATGATACTTTCATATGACTTAAAAACTTTAGTTTAAATATGTCTCTGTTGTTCGGCTTTGGTTCCAGATCTACATAGAACAGTGGTAAAGGTTCTTTTGATGTTCGATGGCGTACATTTACGAGTTGTCTTACTTCGTGTCCATGTACTTTGAGTTCTTCCTTTATTTGGGCGGTGTCCTCTGAACTGTGGAGACCACGAAGTACAACTCTGTAGGGCCTTTCACTCTTTAACATGTATGTATAGTGGCTAACATTGTCCGTGATAAATTTTTCTCTTATCGATTTGTATACTTCTATAGTTGCTGGCATTATTTTAACTACGTGTCCTGATCTGAGCGTTGTCATAGTGTAATTATCTGCTTTTGTTATTTGTGTTATTAAACTTCTAAGAGCGTTGATGTCCAGCACCCCGGTTACGAATATTGGCTCTGGTTTTGGTGGCTTTTCTGTTTCTCTATTATCCGTTATGTCTTCCTCGTTGCCCAATATTTCAAATGGATTATCTGTGGGTATTGCGTATACTGTTGTGTTAGATTTTTTCTTTTCGTTTTCTGTCTGCGGTGATTTTGTTTCCACTCTTTTTCTTTTGGTTTGTGGTATTCGGTCTTGTTGCCAGGTATTCTTGTTTCCGTCTTTCGCTTGAAATATTGCTTCGGGGGCATTCGTATCTTGCTGTTTGGTAGCGGTAGAATTGGCACCTGTTTTTGTGAACATACTCTTATCTAGGGTCTGTTGGATCATAGTTGGGTTTGGGTTTGTTTTATCATAGTTGGGTTTGGGTTTGTTTTATATAGTATTAACACATTTTTAATACTGTTGTTTCTAACAATGTCATTGTAGATTACACCTACTACATTTAAATTTAAATTTAGTTATACTTCACAGATTACGCACGCGGAGTTTACCTTTAAGTAACTGTTACACTACTCGTAGAAATAAGTATGCATGTACATAATCTTAAGCATTGGTGTAAACATTTGTTGGTAAACCTTGATTAAATAAAATAAATAAATGTTAGAGACACGAACATGATTTGACTCAAAAAATATCATTACGTTCGCCATATCCCAAGATAAGCTATATCATTGAAACCAGTCGAATCACGGCCCTATTTACCCTGTCCAAAAGTGTGTCGTAAGTTTTTCATGTTGTAAGCAGGCTAAGTAAGTTGGAAGGCGGCCAAAGACGTCACAGTTCTAGCCGCTGAATTTAGGTATCGTAGGTACGTCGCCGTCAAAATATAAATATACGTTTTTCACTTTATTGCGTTGGAGTAAGGTCCAAATACATATACATATCTTTGACGTCAGCAGTAGCTATAGGAACGTGAGCGTGGTATGCGTAGTTATACGGGTTTATAATTCGGATCAATATAATTGATTGATGAGTATGTTGATTTGTATTGATTGCTTTTTTTTGAACCTGACTGTGGCTTTATAGGCCGGGCCCAATAAAGCGATAGGAGTGCGCGGTTGGAGAGTAGCCTGGGGAAAATCCAGGGGAAAACCTCCGGCACGACCACGCGTGTGGTTTGGAACACTGGAATACTCTAAGAGTTTGCGCTCCAGTGAGATTGGTTGAGTGGTTTCAACCGAATCTGAGGTGTGAGTAGAATCGAACTACTGGGAGTTTTGTCGCTGGTTCACTAAACCTAGCCTAGCTGAGAAGAGTCCAGCAAGAAACTCAGCTAGGCCCGACCTGGGTCGGACTGACTCTACCCGGTATGCGGCGGTACCGGGACAATGTATTGATTGCAATTTTAGTATTGTGATAGACCAGTTAGATAGTGGCGGATTTGCCCTAAGGCCCAGTAGGTCCGGGCCTAGGAAGGCCAGATATTAAGGGACGGCACATAGTGACCTAGGCACAACATGGGTGCTGAGAAAGGGGCGGCTGGTACTTAATAAATGGCCTGGGGCCTAGGGCGGCCGATACTGCAAATCGCCACTGGTTAAAGATAGGCCAAATTTATATAACTCATCTTTTATCAGGCACGTATCCAGAGGGGGGGGGGGGGATAGTAGGGATTTATCCCCCCCCGAAAACGTTTTTAGCCGTCTGTTTACAGTGATTACAGCGATTTTTACACAGTTCACACGGTTGTTTCAATGTTTGTCCCCCCGAACCAAAAGTCTGGATACGTGCCTGTCTTTTATATGTTAGTTATGTCATATTATACCTAGTTTATTAACATTGTTAACATTTGCCAGTGTAGCTTAATACTTGACGCTTCCAATCTTCACTACATGGTATAAAACAAAGTCACTTTCTATGTCCCTATATCCCTATGTATGCTTAAATCTTTAAAACTACGCAACGGATTTTGATGCGGTTTTTTTTAATAGATAGAGTGACTCAAGGGGAAGGTTTATATGTATAATACATGCATCAGCATTGCACCCGTGCGAAGCCGGGGCGGGTCGCTAGTAATCTATAATAGTAGAGGTGAACAATAGGCGCGAACAATTGGGTATAAGATGTCATACATTGGGTTGGAATATTCACCTAACGCTTATTATTAATGTAACATATTATGTTTTCATTTGTAGTTCGATACCTAACAACAGCAAATCAAATTCGATCAAACAGGAATAGAGACTTGGGTCTGAGTTCAAACGGCGAAATTGTATCTATAATTCTTGGAATAAACTTCGATCTATTTTAATAATTGATCTGTACAAGTAAAGATAATAGACACACAAATGGGTTTAACGTTTTATCTATCGATGTCATGTCATGTTAGAGTGATGCCACGTTACATGTTTTTGTTTGTACGCAATTAATAGCCTTTAGCACCATTTTAAGATCCTTTACATAATTTTACATAATTCGACTACTTCACATTGTACCTACGTACTTATAAAAAACCGGCCAAGTGCGAGTCGGACTCGCGCACGAAAGGTTCCGTACCATTATCTATAAAAACAGCAAAAAAACACGTAAGCCCCCTTAAATATTTTTTAGTATTTGTAGTTATACCGGCAACAGAAATACATCATCCGAGAAAATTTTAACTAACTGTCACGGTTCATGAGATACAGCCTGGTGACAGACGAACAGACAGACGGACGGACAACGAAGTCTTAGTAATAGGGTCCCATTTTACCCTTTGGGCACGGAAGTCTAAACAGACGTAATGTATTCCTGTGAATGGGCAATATTTACACAAAATATGAAAGAAATAATGTTGACTCTAGTACATTACTTACCAAGGGCGGTAAAACAAATAATATCTCAGATCGCAGGTATTTGACGCCCGAGCCGAAGGCAAGGGCGATAATTATGCGATCTGAGGCTTTCTTAATTACCGCCAGAGGTAAGTACAAAATTTTCCGCGCGCGGAGCGTGCGGTAATTGCCACTTTATGGCCAGGTGTGACATAAAATATGTAATGCGAGTAGGCAATATTTACACAAAATAGAAAGATATAATGTAGACTATGGGTAAGTAACATCAAAATCTGTTCGTTTTCTTTTAGTTTTCCCCCAGTGTCGCCGTAATAAACAACGTTCCCCTACGTCGCACAACGGACACCCGTGGCATTTGAAATCAGAACACATGGATATTACTTAATTTGATAAGTGCGTTGACATTTCCAAGTCAATAACGAAACGACCCAAGTTTAAGCACAGTACGAGATACGCATTTTATATCTCCTATTACCTATCTTAGATACAATTCTGGGTCTTCTAGATGGCTGTAAAGAAATCCTAAGATTTAGGTTTTATAGCCTTGGTAATAAGCATGAAAGAAGATTAAGTAAGACGTAGGAACGAAACGCAATACGGAGCCTTTTTAGTTAATTTCTTGCGGAAAAGGAGAATTCCTACGCGTCATTAGACTAGTCAAATTGAACCCACGTTATTGTAATTCGCCTTACTAGTAAAAATCGATGCTCGAACGTTACGAAAATACATTAATACATACTGTCTTGATCTTTTATTTCTTACCTTTACTTACAACAGCTTCCCGAAAAAAATATTACGTAAGATCACTCACGGGTCAATACACCTTTGTAAATATAGTCAAGTTCTCACTGCACTTTATAGTTTTCGAGTTGGTATAGTCTTTGAGCCGTACTGATATGATAGTAGGGAAAACAGGAAATAAATGAAAATAAAATGGAGACTCGTTCGTGTATTGGGGTTAGTATCAACGGGCGGCACGCATGCGCAAAACCTCCCCTTGTTTTGAGCAACCCTTAGTTCATATTCACTGTTATAACACTCGTACCCAGTATAAGTCTAGCTCCAAACCACACTTGTATATAGGAATCTTGGGGTCAGGTTAAATAAGACGTATGGTGACTAGAGTCGATATATTGTGAATTTTATTTGTAGGGTATTGCAATTATCGAATCCGTAAGAGTTGTTACCTAATCTTTGTTTTGACGTTGCACAGTAAAACTATTCTTATAAATCCAGTATTTTTCATGTAATTTTTGGCTGAAATGTAAGTTATTGAAATTGTAGTGGGATTTTTTAGATATGGCAATGCGGCTTGTCATTTATGTAGATAGAACATCTACGTCGCAGTAATAGGCCCTACGAATCGCAACTCGCCAGCTGTTAAAACGAAGTAATATTATGCCGACGCTATACCTACTAGAGATGTGTAATCTCGATTCCGGGAGCGATTCGAATCACTAAATCCGTCTCCGCTATCGGCACTATGGTAACTAACGTGGTATATACGTATCTACGTATCTTAGGTACCTATTATTGTTAGATTTGTTAGTCTGTCATTAGCATTGCATGATTTAGTTTATAGGAAAGAAGTAGGTGTAAGTTCCAAACCTGTAAATGAGAGAGCGCAACAGTCGCCAACAAACTGCCTATACAGTTTGGCGAGGTAAAATCATATGCCTACTGTAAGTTATATTTTTGAGTTAAATAAATAAAATAAAAAATATATTAATACTGGGGTATGCTGCACGAGAAGTACAGATTTAGAAGTACTGGGAGGAGATCGTAGCTAAAATATAACACTGGAAGCACATATGAAACTAGTATATTTCTTACTGTACTGAAATATGCTTGCAATATCTCTTAAATGATTTACAGAACATGTGATTCTTATGGTGTCGTGAAGACAAGTCCGTGAAAAAACCAATTGTTTACAGAAGAATGCCAGTTTGACGCATTCTCGGATCATAGTTTAAATTCAATTTGTATACGTTATGATTCTGGACACGGACAGCCTCATATCCACCCTCTACAGTACCGACTCCGTCTATCGACTCTTCGACTTCTTTGAATCCCTCGAACCAATTTACTCCGGACTTGCTAGTTTCACAACATTTGAATACCCTACAAAAGTCTATAAAAATGTGAAGGGTAAACCCGAAAAAAGCCCCGTCGGACCCGTGTCGAAACATCGGTAACAAAGGTATAAATATCGCGTTAGACCCGTTTAAACAAATCTTTAAGTATGTTTACAAAGCGCGAGAGTTTAAAATGTTATATAGCCCCTAAGGCTCAGTTTTATAAAGATCCGTTAGACCATATGTCGGTTTGTTATGTCAAAAAATGTACTAAGTTACTGAAATTTGATCTGACATTTGGTCTAACGGATCTTTATAAAACCCAGCCTTAGAGTTAAAAGTTCCGGCTGTGGAACAAATCCAAACGAAACTAGTACCACACTTACCAGACGCGACACGCAAATAATAATAATTACAACCGAGCGAGACAGTTATATACATTTTTTGTATAAGAGCGACAGAGAGTTACATATCATTAGTTGTCCCTGTTATAGTTTTTCTTTTTTTTGCCGAGCACAACTTATTTCATATGACTGTTGTGCCCAAATACGTCACACAAGCCATTACCCGCCCAAGTTAAGGAAGTAATTTATGGCAAACCGGCAGCCATTTTAAACCAATTCTCAATTTATCCGCATAAGACCTTTTCCGTCACTCGGTGGCCGCGAAAGGATCTCTTTAGAAATATTTATACTCTTAAGACTAGCCTACCTAACCTAACCCTAACCTACCTACCTAAAAATATATGGCTGTTGTCTATCGTCGAATCCTTTACCGCCTCACGTCTCGTGTAATCAGTACACTCGATACCTACAATTGGCTTAGAGCCAAACGTTCGTACGTTGATAAGTGGCATGTAAAATAGCGTCGCTATTTGGTACTATGTCTCTGTAGTCAGACGGGGACCATTTTTTTAATGTAATAGGTACGTAGATTGTATTTTTCGCCGGACAGCAATGGGTTAGTGCTCGTTTTTCCTTAGGTTTAGTTCGTAATTTTGACATAGACATAGACATAGAAATATCAGGGGGCACGGCAGTGCCCCCACCAAGTCGAGCAAAAAAGCGGCACGGCCGTACCATCCTTTTCTCGATTATTATTATTTAACATCACAAGGCTTAACAGTAGCAGTTACATGTACAAATATCTTAAAATTAAACTTAACATGTTACCATAAAATAATCATACGGACATAGTAGCGTGTTTAAACACCTTTACTGATCGTTCCGAAACCAAGACTGGCAGTTAAAACTTTTGAATTTGGAATAAGGGATTTTACTGATCAATAAGCAATTTTTTTTAAACGTCATAAACGCTTTTAGTTTGAAGTTTGTAGGGAAACAGTCTTAGTGACGTCTTGAATTACTATGATCAAACAATTTCAAACAACTTTTGAAATCTTTATGCGTATAAAATCTTTAAAATAACTAAAATAAATTGATGTTTTCCCAGTATTTTCGTAAGTTTTTATTAGTAATGTATAAAACAATTTATCTATACCTTCGTTTAATACCCCATTGATTATAAATATTAATCGTCACTGTTCGATGAAGATTAGAAGTTCTGGGGCCGATTTTTGATTGTCGAACGCTCGACTTTTCACTCGAGATCTGTCAAAAAACTGAGTTGATTTGACAGATGTCGAGTGAAAAGTTTAAAATAATAATATAGAAAGAAAGAACATAATAATATATTGTATTTATGTACTATTCTGAACCTCATTGCCCAAATCTCCTCGTTCTAAGGATTGGTGTCCAATATTTGACATATTTGTGGGTGAGTGGGTGACAGGTGAGAAGAATTAAAACAATAAAAGAAACTATAGGAATAAAATTTGTATTTCACAGTTCTGAAATGTTTAATACACAATAGTATTTTTAATAAAATAGTACTATTAGCTATTTCATTGCAATAACACTCAAAAATACATTGTCATAACAACGTTGGATAAATTTCTAGTACGAATAACATTAATTTGCCGATGTCTGCAACTAAGCTAAGTTAATCTATGTTAATTTAATAATATGTAATGCGGTCATGTCGTCCTTTTTGCTCCGGACTCTGAAACAAAACAGTGCATTAACCTCCTTATTCATACATTTTAACTAACCCTTGCTAACTTAAATGTGGCTTGTCTCTCTCGCAAATAAATGCCAAAGTGATAGATAAGGATTTAACTTCATGTAACTGGGTGGACCAACTATTCTTTGTTGCTCGTTACCATGGTTACGTCTCCTGAGTCACTCTTTAAAACTGTGATTTTATAGGGTTTAAATCTACCAAACATGAGTTTTAGCGATGAGCATAAATCCATTTGGACATAGGTCATCTCTTGAGCATGCTTGAAGTCCATATTATAAACATTTTTCTAAGAGACTCGGTTACTATTGTGTCCTCGCTGACGGGACAGAATAACAACAAGAAAAAGTTGATTGACCCAACTGACGATTTTCAACATTATTTGAGACGTTAGTGCCGTTAATGAAGCCTGAGTCTTCTGGTAGATGTCGCTGTACGCCTCCTTTAAGGCGTTTGTATAAATGAAGGAATGATTGGGGAATTTCGGGCCGAGTGGCGGTTGCATCTATAGCTCAGTTGGCTAGAGCGACTGGCCGCGAGTGCCGGGAGATCGCAGGTTCAAATCCTGCTCGGTGTCTAAATTTTTAAATTTTTCCTTTATTTCTAAATTTGTTGTTTACGTTAGCAGCGGTACTGCTTAATACAAAATTAACAAACACATAGCTAAAAATGCTGAAACTACTGTATATTTACATTTTCGAAACATAAACGCAGGCACGAGACATGTCGAAATTATACTACTAAAATAAACAAGTAGTGTGTAGTGTTGTGTTCCTGGAGGTGAGCAAGGTTGCCAGAGCTCCCGAGGATGCACTGTGTTGAGGGCGAGGGACCTAAATTTGTCCCTTCTGCTGTCAACACAATGCATCTTCAAATTTTATAAAGGGTCGGCAACGTGACTCCTTTGGAGTGGCGGGCGCCTATAGGTTGCGGTGGCCGCTTACCGTCAGGTGGACCGTACGCTTGTTTGCCACCGGCGTTGTATAAAAAAAGCCGCTAATTTTTTTTGGAAACAAACAAACGAAGGAGTTTGCGTTGAGTCTCAATTTGTATGGCAATGCAAACAATGCCTCTGGTGGTCTTTGGTGGTAACTATTTGCTGTCACACAATTAGGCGAAGTTGTTTGACAAGTTAAAATGCACAAATGTTGCCACATATGGCCAGTGCATTCGTATCGATATTATTTAAGCCGTGGTCTCCCGACGAAAAAATATCCTCATCACACAAATAAAATACCCTGACCGGGATTCAAACCCGGGACCTCCAGCATCGTAGGCAGGGTCATTACCAACTAGGCTAAAGTGGTCGTCAATTCGGTCACACACTCTGGTTAATTTACCTCTCAACTAGCACCATTTATTTGGTCATCCCCTGCTTGGCTCTGCGCTCCCACTCCGCCCGCATCTGCAGGATCCCTTTGAACTGCGGCGACGCATCCGCCTCCCCTTCAGCACCTTCCTTCTCCCTCCCTCCCTCTTTATCCCCCTCCTTCTCTATCACAGCACTCTCTCGCTTCTCTTTCTCAACAGATAAATGCCTCTTGTCATCCTCTTTCTTCTGCCAATGCCGCTTAGTTAAAGTATCAGCTTTATACGCCATGGCTTCAGATTTGGTCATGTTTTTGATGTCTTCTCTGTCGTTTGAAGGATCAGGGAACGTTCTGTTTCTCAATCTCTTTTCGGGCGTTGAATCTGATACTTCTTTTTTGTATTTGTTCGCTTCACTTTTGTATACTGGCGCGCTTTCCCTCTTAGGGTTTGATACGCTGTTGATGCTCACGCTTCGTTGGTAGTGTGGTACTCCGAATTGACTGACGCGAGTAGCGATATCTACCAACCTGTTTTCTTCATTGGTTTTTGACGATGTGTCATCGTTTTCTTTGTCACTGTCCCTGGATTTGATGGAAGCGTTAAACTCGTTTTTGTGTAGCTTTGACCTTGTAGCGTTATTGTCAAGCAGATCGTCTTTCAAGCTGTTGGCTTCCGCGATTTCTTGTGCTAAAGTCTCAGCTTCAGAATCCTTTAGTTTCAAAGAGCGTCTCGCGAAAACTTTCATTAGTTCAGGTTCGTCGTCGTTTCGGCGTTCGCTGCTGCGGAGTTCTTTAGACAACATAACAGGTTTTTTCCTGTACACGACAGTTTCTTCGTTCCTGTCGGGAGTTCTGATGTCGTTGCTATCGGAGCTCTGAATCGAACTCTTGCTTCCGAAGCTCGAATGTGATTTTCTATCCATGGATATGTTGTCGTAGATTCTCTCTGTGCTCCCATCGGTGCTTAAGGAGTTTGTTCGGGGTTTCTCTGGTCTGTCTTGCATCTCGACGCTCGTTGATTTGCGTTTGAAAAATGCTTTCGGTGTAGAAGGGCTCTGTGGTGTAAGCGGCGGTTGAGATGCAGATTTCTTACCAACGACAGGAGAACTCTTCAATTCTATTTGAGTATTTTCGATCACACTCTCGACTTTACTGACGAATGAATTCCTTTGCGCATTCTGAGTTTTGCTTTCAATTAAATCGAAAGTTTCAACGTCTTTTTCAATCTGTGGACTATCAATTTTCTTTGGCGTTATGTTGGCCGTCAACACTACGTTAGTGGTGGGCTTTACGTCAACTCTGTTCAGTTGTATTTTGAGAAATTCCGGCACTCCAGGCTTTGTAATTCCTGATTGTGGAAGTTTTTCGTCACTCTTGTTTATTTTAGGAGCATCATTCTTCACTTGGATTGGAGTATTTTCCTTGTTGATCATAGTTACAGACACATAGTTCTCAGCCTCCTGCTTTTCCTTCTGTATCATATTGTTGCTGATTCTTCCCCCTTGAGTCAAAGCGCTTTCTACTGAAATAGTTTTCCTTCTATCTTCTACCTGTTTTTCAGGGCTACTCTTAACACTATCTAAAGAGCTAGATTTGAGTATTGGTGCCATAATAGGCTTTGGCGAACTTATTATATCATCAATTTTAGCCTCTATCTGAGAAATGTCGCTGTCGCGCTTATGACTGTCCATAGTGATTTGGATGCTGCTGGAAAAGAGCTTCTTATCTTCATGAATGTCAGTTTTGAGGCTGTCCAGATAGCTACTATCTGTGCTAGGTAAACTATCATAATTTGATTCGGCAGTGCCGTGGAGTATGTTATAGTTCCTGGCGGACACTCTCTTGCTGTAATCGTGTCGCTCACTTACATTTCTCCTGTAATTTACCTCCCAACTTTCAAGCAAAGGCTCTGATATCCCAACGATAGCCGGTAGACTCGGCATCTGGCTCTCCTGAGAGCTGATCGAAGGAGATTCCGAAGCGTAACGGAAGCTATGCGACTTGCCAATACTGCTTCTAGTCTCCACGTATTCGTCTCCAAGCGATCGAAGTCCTGAGTTCACGTAGGCCTCTTCAGTTTTAGAGGCGAGGTGAGTCTCGCGTTTCTCGATCTTTCTATCGCGGAGCTCGCAGACATGGTCGGAAGATCGGTGTATGTGCTTCACGTTTTCGGAACTCTGATGCAGAATGTTCTTAGGAGGCGATACTGATGCCGACATAACGTTGTGGTTGAAGTAGGGAATGTTTTTAGGCATACTCCCGCTGTGGAACATGTAGTCACTGTGCACGCTTTTCATACGTTGAGCCCTTATAGGAGGTTCCTCGTCCGAGATCTCTAGAGTTGGCGACAAGTTCTCCTGAGTTATATTAGAGCGCTCGTTTGTAATAAATGCTTTAGAGGAGAACGGGTCGACGAGTCTCTGAACGGAGGCAGGTCGCTTCGACTTGTCGTGGTTCAAACTGAATGATTCTCTCTTGTCTTCGACAGTTTCTTTGGAGGACGTTCGTTTCGTGCGCTCGATTTTCTCGTTGAAATCGTCGCGGCGGCTTAAGCGGTTTTTCATTTCTTGGTTCAGCATTTTGTCCGTTTCTTCGGCGATTTTGAGATCAGTTATATTGTATTCTACGCCTGGCACTTTGGCTGCGCTATATACGTCTTTGTACACGCCCTCTTTGACGTATGCGCCTTTGTTGTCCATCCGTTTGTGCATTTGGTTGGTGAATACCTTCTGCCCGGTAGATTTGTGGGTTCTCTCAGCAGGCACTGGTTTATGCCCTTGTCCATGGTCAACATAAACAAATCCGCTCCTCTCTGTGTCCATAGATTTATACTGAGCTGTAGACTTCTCCGTTTTAGACTTCTTAGTTTCCTGGCATTCGCCATCAGGCTGGTCTTTCTTAGATTTCTTACCGCTCTTCCTTAGAAGTAGTCGGCTGAAAAAAGACTCCTCCTTCTTAGACCTGATGACTTCGTTCTCAATTTTTTTTTCCGATTTCGACTTCTTCTCATGGCAAGATTCTTCGACATATTTAATGTCAGATCGGTACTTGGTGACGTGTTCTTGGGAATGATAGCTGTTTATCTGACTCTCACTAGTAGTGACGTGTGGTTTGGGAGAGTCGTCTCGAAGGTTTTGGCCTTGGGAGCTGGATTTGCTTCGTTTTATGGAAGAACGTGGGGTATTTTGTTCTGCGATGCTCAGTTTTGCTGGAGATTGTCCATGTCCGATCATCTGGCTGAGTGCGAGGCCGGGGGGAAGTGAAGAGGACTTAAGGCGAGTGTCGGCTGGGGTTTCCAGAACTCTGTGAAGCTCTCGGTTCAACTGCTGATGCTGTGCGTTCACGATCATGTGATGTTTCGTAGTGGTCGATGAAGAGAATGATTCTGGAAAGAAAAGCAAAAATATTTTTGAGTCTATTTATAGCAACCTATAAAATACAGGATAATAAAATATCAAAAACGCATATACCTTCTCCGTTCCGTCGTGGGTAAAAATCAAAATCATACATTCTGGAAATAGGCCACAAGGGCGCTTTTACATGTCAAAATATTAATTTACAATTTAAGAAAGTCTTTGTCGCCTATTTGCAGAATGTTTGATTCCTTTTTGATTTTTTTATGGAGGGAACGTCTAACAACCCTAAATGTGATTACTATATCCAGAACTTCACTATCTTCTCTCACTCACTATTATGAACAATCTAAACAGTTCGTGAGTTCCCGAATCAATTTTGAGATCCGAATGAAATCTGATGCTTTAAGAGCCAATGAGAAGGAAGAAGAGACCCGAACAACAAGATAGATAGATAAACACTTTATTCATTACCACAATTTACATAGCATACATTAAGAAAAGAAACATGCACCTTAAGGACTAACACGATAATTAATCACTGAAAAAATAAATAAACTAAAAGTGGACAATTCTATCACCTATCAGTCCTATCACCCAAATAAAAGATGTTTCCTAAAGTGATGTCAACCGACACGTATAATACCTATATTCTTAATTTTTTTTAGGACAATTATTTAGTTTCAGACAAAGACACTAAACAAAAAAACCTTTTTAGGATAGGCAGAGGGGCTACCGCGAACCGAAAACGAACAAACTTGCTCATTCGTGCGATAGAGAGAAGTGATACAATATGAGCCATGTGTTATGGCAGAGAATGGGCGCTGGCTCAGCATAATGATGCAGCAGGTAGCCACGTAGCTGATATTCTGCCAGGACCCTAACAAGAATTTTAAGTGTTCACAGACTGTAAATCTGATTATATTTAGATTAATACGTACCAGTAACAACTTCTGAGGTTTTACACATGACTTCAGGAGTAGTGCTTCGTATCATTTCTTCGTTCAGTTCGGGCGTGATTGGCAAGGCTGATGCGGCAATCTGGAAACAGATACCAAAACAATATTCAGTATGTATAGTCATTGCATTGGCAATGCCTGGCGGCAAAAATACATTTAAATGATAGAAAACTTATAGCAGTAGTAAGGATAGCCGTTATCCAGGCGTAGTACGATGTATCGACCACCTATGTAAATGTCAATAGAATTATAATCTTAGTTCTCGGATTTAAAGTTCAATTAAGACTGTCTTGAAATAAGTCACCAAAACCTATTTTGAATATCATTATAAACATATTTTGTTTTATGTAACGCCTAAATCGGTGCGGCCTGGAAAGGGTTAAAGCAGTGGTAATTTGATTTTGTTCTATGTTAAGATTATTCAATTGAAGTAGCTTAAGTACATTTAGGGCCGATTTTTAATCCCCAGCTAAAAGCATCTGTCAGATAAATGTTAGCTCTGTCCTTTTCTTTCATATGACATTAGAAAGTGACAGCGATAATTTTTTACTGAAGGATAATTATATCTGGCAAACTGTAACACATAGCGCCATCTACTGGAGCGCACATGTACTTTTGAAATTTAGTTAAGTCTTTTTTTACTCCGGTACTTTTATCTGTCAATTACATGGTCCCGCAAACGAATATAAAAGCATGTCTTATGCAATTTCTAAAAAGTTTATCTAATCTATTCTTCATAAACACCCTAGGGTTATTATGTGATATAATGCAACTACTAACAGAGGTGCCCTGTGAACCCAACAAATAAAAAAAAACAACACTTTTACAACGAAAATCAAAACTGCCAACTTAACAAACAACTGAATTCATATGGTTTGAAACAATAACAAAACTAAAATAATTACTGCCCACATAAGGAAAAACGCAGGTCAGTAAATGACAGTTGAAAAAAAATTACCGTGTCTATGATTACGTTCTGTGGACTGTCACCTGTCAAGATCCAATTTACCGCTTTTTCTTATGCTGTATTGCTGTTTAATTTTGTGTTTTATTATTTAATCCCTAGTCGTAGAAAAAGTAATGTATGCAACGTTGTATAAGTAGGTCAAAAAAGGCTCATGGCGTCTTTATTAAAAAATTTCGGCCGTTACACACGCCACTCAACTTTTTTGAACCCTCTTATACAACTATTGCATAAAATACTATTATTTATGTACTTTTTATTTTTTCGTTTGTATCAGCAGTTTTAGTTCAGCAGTAGCGTAAGTATTCAACCTCATAACTTATATTTAAAATTCAATTTCACCAACTTGTCATGTCTAACAATGTCATTTTACGTTACATTTCTGGGTCAATAAGTAATCGTTAGTGACCCAGCAATGTAAGGTGAATAGTCAGTCATTCATAGTCAGATAACATCTGTTAAGTTGTTTTGTCTCAACCCAGCTAACACGATAATTTAACAACGTTTTATGGCCAAAGCTTACTAAAACCATAAAACATGACGGTATAAACTAACGTGCTAGCTATGTTGGTTAATGTCTAATGAGCTTACAGGATTGGTTTTCTTCCGCCGGGGCGCGCCGTGGGTCCGCCGCGGCCGCACCGCCATCTTGTGGCGCGCGGCCGAGTGCGACAACGGCGCGACGCCCAACGCCGGCTCTGACAAGTCTGCAAACGATAACAGATGGCGTTACTAGTAGTTAGGGTTTTCAATTAAATTCATTTTAACCTGTTGTCTCTCGGCGAAAAAAATACACAATAACATTGTTTTATGTGCCCGGAGATCTCCGGGGCCGGGAGATGACGGGCTTTATTAGGTTAATAAGACGCTTATCTAAAAATATATTGTTTTCACACCTGCCATTCAGAAAAGAGTTATTGTTGCCTTCGAATGAGGGATCAAAGTTGTACTTTTCTTCCCTCATTTGAGGGCAACAATGACTCTTTTCCTTATAGATGGTGTGAAAAGCAGTATGTGACACTGTAGTAAAATCGTTTGTAAGATATTTCATGCTTTTAGCAGCGGGCCTCATAGACGGTGTGAAAAGCAGTATGAGTCACACGGTACCAAATTATTTCCGTCTTGGGCGTAAACACTTGAATCCCTCGCTACGCTCAAGATTCTACTTTAGAATCCCTCGCTACGCTCAGGATTCTATTGTAGAATCTTTCGCTTCACTCAGAATTCAATATACCCTCGCCATAAATATATCATTTTGCTCCCTTGAGACACAATCTACTATTGAAGCCTGAGCCTTGATTTTCACTAGTCTCAGATAAGCGATGAGATAAGCGTCGGCGATCTAGAGGTCGTAAAGAACAAATTAGTGTTGGTGTTCACCTGGCATTCGAGCAGTGGTGCCTATTGTTGTGGTAGCAAGCTTGCATGGAACTGCAGTCGTGGTGATGACCACTGCTGCTCTCGTCCATCTCGGACACACGGTACCACTGCTGTATAAAGCGTGCCTGATGTATACTACGACAATCCTAACATTCATTCAGACACACGCGGCCTTGATTTTCATAGGCGCTGGCCGCCGCCGCAGACCACAGCAGTGTGTACAGGCTTAACTTACTGTATAGGTCCGAGTGGTCGCTCCGGTTGGAGTGGTCGTGCGAGTGGTGGTGACCGCTGCTGCTGTCCTCGTCCATCTCGGACGAGCCCACGCTGAGCAGCGAGCCGTCGCTGCAAGATGAATGCGATATGCCCGCATGGTGCCGCTGAAAAGAAAAACATTTATTTATTTTATTCATTGTAATGTCACGCATACACAATAAGATGTTACATTTCTAATTTAAGTCATTGCATGACACCCTGTAAGGGCACACAATAGTCATAATGTTAAATCTAGATTAAATAATAATAATAATAATAAGGGTCAGATACAGAAGGCGGTACCCCTGGACACGGCGCGGATAGTCAGGTTCCTCACTCTGTCGCCCTAACCACCGGTAGCTTAGGCCCCGCCTCGCTGCCGGCGGCACACTAGGTTAGGATTTTATAATATTTTTGTGTTTTGTAAGTGTATTTTTATATTTTACTTTTTATAAAGATATTGTAAAAAACCTAACCTAAGACCAAAAATAAATAAAGAGAATAATAATAATAATAATCATTTATAAAAACTAATAAAATAATCATTTACTTAGGAGACAATTTTACAGATAACACTGTCGATACATTATCTTGACGCTTTTACAATATCATCGAAACTGCACACTGATCGCTTTCCTTTGTATGAGACTGCAATTTTTGTGTTTGTGGAAAAAACATCAGAAAGTAAATATTTTTCTTTTCTCCTGTGGGGCTAGCACAACTTGCTGACAAATCGTATCTCGCGCGACTCAGCGATTCCTGTCTCGCTTGAACTGTGCGGGTTAGAAAGAGGAGGGTAAATTTTTCTCTACTCGCGTCGCGTCGCAGCGGTAGTTGTGCTAGCCCCCCTGCAAGGAAAGTTCAATTTTCATAAGTAGATAGCCGGGTTGAAAGTCGCTTTTCCGACCTTAGGGTGCAAAGTTTTTTTTTAAAGTTCTTTAGGCCGCGGATAGGGCCGAGATTGCTGCAGCGCATGTTTTTATTACTGAATCCACCGTTATTTTTCATTTATTTTCCTCACAGTCGAAATGAAAAGTAGTGTTTAACTCGGGTGATAGCACCCATTTCACCCTTGAACTATTGGCGGGTATATATTATCTCGGGTGAAATCAACCCTTGGATAACAATCTACTATTGTTCGTTTATTATCCGGTTAAATATCTTCCTACTATACACTAAAAACCAAATCCCGATAAAAAACGATAAAAAATTGCGCTCCACATTATAAGACCGTCGTTGATCTAGCCAAAGACACTAGAGCCAGGGCCGTCTTTCCCACTGGGCACTAAGGGCACTTGCCCAGGGCCCCGCGATCGATAGGGGCCAACTACTTACTGCCAGATCACCAAACGATAACCAATATTTAGTGATCTGTCAAGGGCATAGGGGCCCCATTACCCTAGTGTGCCCAGGGCTTCCAATTGGTTAAAGTCGGCCTTGACTAGAGCTAGATTAACCCGACACTATACCGAAGATATCCCGGACGTCAGCCTGTATGAGATTAGTATGGCTCTCAAACAGTTGAAGAACGGCAAAGCCCCGGGTGACGACGGAATTACAGCCGAAATCCTGAAGGCGGGCGGTAAACCTGTCCTCAGAGCCCTTCAGACGCTGTTTAATTCTGTAATTCACGAGGGGAAAACGCCGCAAGCATGGAACAGAAGTGTGGTGGTGCTTTTCTTCAAAAAAGGCGATAACACTTTGCTGAAGAATTACAGACCCATCTCACTTCTGAGCCATGTTTACAAGCTGTTTTCGAGAGTCATCACGAATCGGCGCAGGTTTGACGACTTCCAGCCTCCCGAACAAGCCGGATTCCGAAAAGGCTACAGTACCGTAGGCCACATACATGCCGTGCAGCAGGTTATGTAAGAAATAATATGTAATATAAAATGTTGCTATCTAAACAGATATTAAGTGTTATCTGTAAAATCATAAAACAACTTTTACGCAAATTTCTTTTCCATTGAAGACAATGAATTGCACAATATACCACAAGTACCGGATGCGAATAACTATACGTTTCGTGGATGCTTAGTGGCGCGAAACGCTTGCATCATAAGAGCGTAAGAATAAATACTTAGCAGCGCCTGCGTGGTCGTGTCGGTTTACCCTGGATTTTCCCTTGGTTACTCTCCAATAGTCCGTTTTCTATTGGGAATGCTTATCTTATCTTATTTAGATGAGCCCCTTGCGGATACACTTCGACCCAGTGGGATCTTTTGTGCAATTGCCCCCTCCTTTATGCCTACTCCAAGCTGCTCTTCAGCATTTCCACAAACCGAATGATGGAGTTCAGCGGGAGTATTCTGAATTCCTTTGGTTCAGGATAACCATTGCCAAACATTCATTCTCTGTCTGGCAAGGGCGTGACAATCACACAGTAATTGTTCCATTGTCTCGTCATCCTCACCACACATCCTACATTCTATGTCGTCTGTTAGTTGCATCTTGGCCAAGATTCCTTTGACCCCGAAGTGACCTCTAAACACCCCAGTTATCAACCTGAGCTGCTTTCTGCTGTATTTCCAATTTTTTTTTGGTCCAGCCTGTATCCACTCCTTCCATGAAGAGCTTTGAGTGCCTTAAGCCCGCCTTAATTGGGAATGCTAGTATGGGAGGTATAAAATTTTGAGCACAGTAATGCCATTTGGAACGCGTATTATACCTACACATCCACCTCCTCTTCTGTACACTCTTATTGGGCCCAAGCCACAGTCAAGTATAAAAAAAACTTAGCAGTCGTTACGTTTATTCCGTAAATAGGCCTCGAGGGCGCTTCGAGTCATACAAGAATGATTGGTATTTTGACAATTTGCACTTCGGTCATAATTTACCTATTTATTTATACTGCTATTAACTAAGCAAGACTCATAAAGTAGTTTAATCAAAAAGCGCTGTACGGAAAATCGCTACGAGAAGAAAAGTGAATAAGAAAAATGATGTTGTTCTCTG
Organism: Epiblema foenella; assembly: GCA_963556455.1. Lineage (NCBI taxonomy): Eukaryota > Metazoa > Arthropoda > Insecta > Lepidoptera > Tortricidae > Epiblema > Epiblema foenella. The sequence continues at coordinate 19,216,921 of OY747110.1, forward strand.
AAATATTGTGAGCAGGTTTGATAATTACCCATACAGTTTTTATTGTCGAAACAGTTTTTGGAAATTTTCAAAACAACTCTTTTTTTCAATGATTTCGTATGTTTCTGCGGGCGGATTTCGGTTTGTTCTCCTCTACAGATCGCATTTCTCTACCGTTACTCGTGAAGTTTTGTGAGCCGGTTCGCTAATTTTATAAAACAGTAGAGCCAGTTTTTTGGTGATGTAAAAAGCTTGCGAGATCTACGGATCACAGAACCATTAGTCAACACTTTCGCTGACAAGCTTTTCGCTGCGCTACGGAATTTCCTCAACAAACTGGGAAACGCATGTTATCGACTATGCGTCTATGAGAGAACTCCTCACGGGAGTTATTTGCACTGAAAGTGTTAAAATGTCTTTATGAAAATATCAGACAAACTGTTTCAGCTGATTTACGAACAGCAAGTGCGACAGAGAGGGAGACATTCGAAATTCTTTCGTTTTCGATTCGCGGTAGTCCCTCTATTTCCTGACTACCTAATTGCCTTACCAAGCAATAACACGATACAGTTCCTCGTGTTTCCCACAAATTGATCAATAATAATGTAAATCTGCTAATTTGAGCATGATTGGAAAAGTTAATGGTTATTGCTTCCATTAGAAATCAATTAAGTTTAATTGGTTCATTGTCAGTTTCAAAAACAAAAGTTGCCCTTCGGTGGTCAATAGTTAAAGGTTTATGTGCATGTAAGCTAAGTTTATCTACACCCATACAGTAAATCCACTTTTACGTGCTCAAAAAGTGTAGGTAATATGAGATGGCCATAACAGCATCAAAAACGGTATCGTTATGGCCATCTTCGCCCATAACGATATAGGCTCTAGCTCAAAAGACTTCAACGGGCTCACGCTCGACCTCACTACACTTGCAACGCAATGATTCCTGAACACATGAAAGAGGATTTAATATACGGATGTAGATAAAGTAGTGTATGCAACTGTACATAATCAGGCCTTAAAAAACTCGTGTGATCCTATAATGAAACTCGCTGACGTTCGTTTCATAAAACCACACTCGCGTTTTAAGACCTCTCATTATAAAAAAATAAATAATAAATAAAAAAATGCATTTATTTCGGACAACTTATATACTTATTATGTATCAGTTGCATGAACTTCTATTTTAGTACTTGAATTTATAGCAACGGAGACACTGTTTATGCGGGTTAATAGACCAATGCAAAATTAAGCTTTGTAGCCCTTAATTTTTGATATGTTCACCGAAAAGACGCGAACCTAAATCTGACAATGACCCAATTATTTCACGTATTGAACGTTTAATGGTCATAAAGTGTGATAGCGTTATCCTAATACAGTTGCATCCTGAAGGACCCGCTACCTAATCCCAAGATTTGGCGTAGGAACTCGTTTATCGGCAGCGGCTGCCATCTGACCTTCCAGCCCAAGGGGGAAACTAGACCTTATTCGGATTAGGCTTGTCAAGTGAGTGGGCAACTAAACTTTTAGAAGTTCTCAAGATGCTCGAACGCCTCTAACTAGTCTTAAGAGGCCTTATAAGTTTTAAAATGTTTTGATTTCAAATTATGACAAAAGTATTGACAATACCAATAAAGTGATTAAAGGCTACGATGATTTTATTAAAGCTTTAAATAGTAACATAGCCATTTTTTGATTTTATTACGTGTAGTAGAATTTAAGCGGAAAAAACAAGTTTTTAGCTTAAAAATGGTTGATTTGGAGTGATGTTTGAAACGATATTTCTTAATGAAAAATCCAAACAACACATTTAAAGTTTGAGAAGATGACATAAGGTCGCAATAGTCCCGTTCTAGATAGTAACATTGAGAAAATATCAAGATAACGAGTCAATTCAATCAGAAATGGCCTATATAGATGAGCGTTTTTTAACTGATAAGGACTCTTAACGCCGGGATTTCAAGACACGGGAGCGCTCAGTTAGTAACCACTCAAATTAGCACTACTCCCTTTCTTCCAGCAGGTGTCGTAGGGAGACTGGAATAGAGTTGAAATGTGTTGTGAGAGATGGGCTAAAACCATCACTAGATTTTTGGGCTACGATTTTACCCTTTGAATCAGTCGTGTGTCACACGCACGCCCGCTTTTGCGGAGCGAAGATAGAAAGCGCGAGAGTTTAAAATGTTATATAGCTGGATTAATATATCAGTTCTAATAAAAGTCAACAACGTCGGCAATAAAGTAAGAAAATAATATGTAAAGTTAATAAATATTTGCCGATAATCTTAAACGATTTCCTTTCTCTCCTAATAATTAGTTCCCCATTCTTCTATTTTAGTGCCTGTTCAATGAAATAGACCAGTTTTATGACTTATATGAATCCTTCACCGTTGAGAATTAAAAACAACTGACACAACATGTTTAAGTTCATGAGCTGTTAGAATAGAGTAAAACCAACCATAACCCCCGTGCGTTGTTCGTGCTAGGAAGGCTTGGGCCGATGATTAACAAGTTTAGTAAAATGTCACTTAGAAATAAGCTGACACTCTACAAAACTTGTGTTCGTCGAATCATGTCTTATGCACGTGTAGCTTTTGCTCACGTGGCTATGACATCGCTCAAGCCGCTTCAGGTCATTCAGAATCGTTTTCTCCGTAGGGCGACTGGTGCTCCGTGGTACCAGTCGAACCTCAGTCTGCACCACGACATGGGGATTAGCACTATGTACGATTTCTTTAAGCAGACTGCCAGACGTTATTTTGACAACGCTCCCCATCATAGGAATCCGTTAGTTAGGAAGGCTGTCGACTACGTTCCCATCTCTCCCCTCTCTGTCGTTACTCGGCGATCACTGATTAGGGGCCGCACGGTCCGGCGTCCTAGGCACACACTTACGGACCCGGACGACGTAATCACAGCGTCTATCGAAAGATGGAACGCTGCGCTTACGGCGTCCAACTCTGACACGACGCGTACCCTTAGGCATTCCCGCCGGCGAGGACGTCCACCGCGCGATCGCGACAACACTGACACATATAGTCCCTATTCGTCCCGGTACCGCCGCACACCGGGTAGAGTCCGTCTGACCCGGGTCGGGCCTAGCTGAGTTTCTTGCTGGACTCTTCTCAGCTAGGCTAGGTTTAGTGAACCAGCGACAAAACTCCCAGTAGCTCGATTCCACTCACACCTCAGATTCGGTTGAAACCGCTCAACCAATCTCACTGGAGCGCAAACTCTTAGAATATTCCAGTGTTCCAAACCACACGCGTGGTCGTGCCGGAGGTTTTCCCCTGGATTTTCCCCAGGCTACTCTCCAACCGCGCACTCCTATCGCTTTGTTGGGCCCGGCCTATAGAGCCACAGTCAGGTTAAAAAAAAAAGAATGTCTGCTAGGAGAGTTATTGTTCATTTTAAAACTGATGAACTCTAACAACCTTGATGGCAGTGATGTGTGATAAAGAAAATGAAGTCTTCTTATCCCTTATTATTTTCATTGCGATAAACGAGAAAGAGACAGGCAGGGCTAGCATAACTGTCGCTGCAACGACGCGAGACTAGAAAAATCTACTGGTCTAAGAGCTGGCAATGGCAAATCGTTTGCAATTTATACAGACACGAATTCCATCTAGTTAAGTGTGCCATACTATTATTATTGATCAGGGTGACTGGCAGCTTATCGTCGGTAGTGTTTTTTTTTACATTTAATTTTTTGATTAATTCAAGGTGTGCAATTTGTGGAGCCCAGGATTTCGCCGTCCTAAGTATATATTTAATTCGAATATTGCCAGCCGTTTAGGTTGGGTGAAAAGTAGTAACAGTCTAAGCACGCTTCTTCAACGGTGACTGGCATTACTGGTGCCGTATACCCTCCTCTTTCTAATTCGCAGAATGCTAGTGAGACGGGAATAGCGGAGTCGCGCGTGACTTGATAGTTGTGCTAGCTCATGGTCTAAGAAAACAAGGTCTGACAACCCGGATTCGTGACACCGTGACGTTACTGTCGACAACACACATTTGCGTCCGCATACCATCGATAGGCTGATGACGTAGTTGGTGTCACCCACACTACTAACCGATGTACCGGATTGCCATACCTGGTGCAGTATATTATTGTATCAGTCTACTGCCTCCTTCAAACACAATCTCAAAAGATATTTAACAGAAAAGCAAATTGCCAATACCTAAGCAGATATTTTATACAAACGCCTTAAGGGAGGCGTACAGCGACATCTACCAGAAGACTCATGCTTCATTAACGGCACTAACGTCTCAAATCATATTGAGAATCGTCAGTTGCGATGTGCCATCCCATACCCAAATTTAGAATAAAGGAAAAATTTAAAAATTTAGGCACCGAGCAGGATTCGAACCTGCGACCTCCCGGCACTCGCGAGTTAAACTTTAAATTTTTCCTTTATTCTAAACCTAAGCAGATGTTTAGTGTTATGTTTTATAGTGTTTAGTTAGCTTCATGTAAGTTCAATATCAACGATTTAGCTTGTATGTATATGTACAAAATATTGTTCTGTATGGCTACACATTTCCCACATTGCCAATGTCATGTTGTATGTTGGGGACAGCTCTCTCATGTTTACTGTTTTATCATTTCATGTTGTTTCCTGTTTGCCCTGAAAATCAGCGTCATGATTTTCATGACACTATGCTGAGCGGCACCCATTTTGGTACTAAATAGGTACCTATTTATAATTTCCTAGTATGTATGTTTGTGGGGTCCGGTCTGTTCATGTTTGCAAGGACCAGTAACTTCGTACTAGTGTTCAGTGGAATTGACATGATGAGAGACTTCACTGTTCTCATTTGATTTTATTTTTTAGACTGACGCTCAGATACCTTATACATCTCTGAGGATATTTATTTATTAGATTTTATTATTTTCATGTTGACGTGTTATAGATATAGCTCAAAATATTTTATTATGATTAGTGTACCTACTTTATTACCTTTTATCTTGACGCTTAGAGACCTTATACATCTCTAACAAATCTCGATTATTATTAGTTTCTTAGTCTTATTTTTGACATGTAACACTACATTTAATTAATGATACTTTGATTATTGTATTATTTTTATTTGATGTACCTAGATAGATTTTGACTTGTAAAAGTGCCCTTGAGGCCTATTTGCAGAATAAATGTTTTGATTTTGATTTATATACAATTTGTACCAAATAAATATTTCTTTCTTTTTATCATGGTGCTAGCTCATATGTTACAATTTCCTCTGGAACCGTATGTCGGTCTGTATGTTTACCTTGATCCTGGCACTGATGTACCTCCTGCGCGGCGTCACATATAACATCATCTTGAAGTCTTATCGATTGTCACAGCATCGTTTTTATCACAGTTTCATTACACTTTTGTTTTATTTAATCGTCTATTATAGTCATTTATCACTAGACTTCACTATTTATTATTTTTTATGCTGTAAACGGATTTATGGTTGTATATTGACATCCTTTTGCACACAAAAAAATTAAGTAGTTGAAATATACCGTACTTCCGCGTATAACGATGTTTTATATTATTATAACGATGATGATTATAGCCATGATGTTTTTTGACGACCGCTTTAGCCTAGTTGGTAGTGACCCTGCCTTCGAAGCTGGAGGTCCCGGGTTCGAATCCCGGTCAGGGCACTTATTTGTGTGATGAACACAAGTATTTGTTCCTTGTCATGGATGTTTTCTATGTATTTAAGTATCTATTTATATATATAAGTATGTTATCACTTAGTACCCATAGTACAAGCTTTGCTTAGTTTAGGACTAGGTTGATTTGAGTAAAATTGTCCAAAAAATATTTATTTATTTTATTATCTATTCAGAACGAGTACTACATAATAAGTAGCTATAAATTACACGGTCTGTATATAATTATGCACATATATATATATATATTGCAGTAACCGATTACACTTCTCAATATTATGTGTAAAATAAATGTCTTATGTTTTATGCATAAGCAAATATAACTGGATGATAAGTTATCAGATATCTACTTTGGAGAGGGATAAGTACGCCTAAACCTATGTCCACGTCTCAGTTTGATTATGGACTATTTACCGTCCTAAGTTTTTTAAAATAAACATGCGCTATTTACATTTAGATATATATATTTATACAATCATACAATCGCCGTCGAGCGAAAGGTTCAGGCTTGAAGCAAGCAAATAATAATAATACGCTATATCACTAATATAATATTATATTGACATATGAGTAATGATAATATCACTATAGAGTAATTTCCTTAAGCACCTTTAGTAATAAGTCTTTGTAACCTATAACTTGCATGTTTGGTTTATCTGTAAATGTAAGTTGGTTAACAAATAAATAAATAATTAAAAAGCCGTAGAATAAAAGGACGTAGGTAAGAAATAGGTAATTAATTGAAAAAATAACCGGCCAAAGGCGAGTCGGACTTGCGGACGAAGGGTTCCGTACCATTATCCATAAAAACGGCAGAAAAAAAACAGGTTTTTTGTATAGGAGCCCCCTTAATTATATATTTTATTGTGTTTTTAAACTAAGCTTAAAATAAACTAAACTAAAAACTAAATATTTACAAGTAAAAAGCTGGAGCCTCTTTTTTTACTTGTAAATATTTAGTTTAGTTTAGTTTATTTTAAGCTTAGTTTATATTCTATTTTATGCTATCGCACTTATAATAATGTATACTCCTGTATTAGTGGTCCAATAAAGAATATTATTATTTTTCTGTTTTTTAGTATTTCTTGTTATAGCGGCAACAGAAATACATTATCTGTGAAAACTTCAACGTCTAACTATCACGGTTCATGAGATATATCCTGGTGACAGAAGCTAAATCTTAGCTAAATAGGGTTCCGTTTTACCCTTTGGGTACGGAACTCTAAAAAGTGACAGACCATATTAAAATTGTATTTGAAATAAAGTGACGGTAGAAAAAGAGTTAGAACGGCTGAAAGAAAGGGCCCCTTTCTCATTTGTTAGGGTTCCGTACCAAAATGGTAAAAAAGATACCCTTATGGTTTCACTTTCTCTGGCTGTCTTTTTAAATGTCGATACTACGAATTCTCAAACCAATAAAGGGCCGGCGACGTGCCCATGGAAGCGCAAGTCTTTAAGCTATGGTAATTGCCACCGTCATTGTATAAAAAAAAAACATGTTTCTGATGATGCGATCTCTTTCAAGATTAGGATGTATTGTTAAACAGAAGATAAAACTCGTATAGCGTCAATGCCATGGTCGATGATAAGATATGGTTGATAAAACGAGATTAACATGAGATTTTGACGACCAGCAGGCGAATCACGTAACTTTATGGACTAGCGGTAGATAGATTTTACTGTCAATTTTGAAGTAGGAATGTATGAGCTGACAGTTGAAATTTGACATTAAAATCTATCTAACGGTAGTACAAAAGTTACGTGATTACCCCGCGGTTTAGCCTAGTGGGTAGTGCACCTGCCTGTCAAGCTGACGGTCCTGGGTTCGAATCCCGGTCAGGGCAAATATTTGTGTGATGAGCATGAATATTTGTTTCTGAGTCTTGGATGTTTTCTATGTATTTAAGTATTTATATCTATTAAATATATCGTCGTCTGGTACCCATAACACAAGCCCTCTTGAGCTTACTGTGGGGCTAGTTCGATTTGTGTAAGATTGTCCACTAATATTTATTAATATTTATTTTAATATTTATTATTTATTTTCGGTTATATTTTCTATCAACTTTATGTAATTGTCTTACCATTACGTTAGTTAGACAATTTCATGTTTTTAAATTGCATTGAAAATGTAAGCATTTTAAGTGTCAGTAGGGCGATTAAGGGTGGGTTGCACCAAACCGTCTGTAATCGTAAGCGGTGTTCGTTAAAATCTGATTGTATGGAAAATTTGACAAGTTTCTATGGGATGACAGCTGCCGGCGCCATATTTGACGATGACCGGCCTGTGATCGTATGTTGGTGCAACCGACCCTAAAACGAAGAAAGAAGGCAAAATATGTCAAATGGTGAAAATCATATTCAAATATCTAAAAAATATGAAGCTACAACCGTTTGAATGTTGCTGGTTAGAGAGAGACAGATCAGTGACGTCATTGACCACGAGCGCCATAGTAAATGACGACCGTTCCAATATAAAGGTGCGTTTTGCGGATTAGGGAAAGATAATTTATTCTTCAATTCAGGCATATTACATGCACTTATGAATGTCAAAAAACTACTACCGGTTCATAAAATAAACCTCTGCCTCGAGAAGAACCGGCGTAAGAAACTCGGCGAGGTGTCATTTTTCCAAAACAATAGAGAGAGTATATATTCCCCTCTTAAAACTTTGAAGAGTTATAATCATGTGATTATTTATTCGTTTGAGTTACTTTTTTCGCCATTTGATTAAGAATTTGATCATTTTTCGAGAAAATTCGAACTTATTGTTTTTTTTATCTGGTATCAACATCCCACCCAAGTTTTTGAATGAAGAAAAAGTGAAATTACGTTGTTGTTTGTGGCAATGTATGATCAATACAATAAGTGATATTCTATTCTAATTACACCCAATCATAACGGTCGTTTGTAATACGTTAATGGACTGCCCAGTTTGTCACCTTGAAAACTACATAGGTATTAACAAAGTACTTTACACTGCGTGTCAGCGGTTGGAAAGCACATTCGAGAACTCTTGATACATTTTGCGCAGCGTTATGTTATTGGTGAAAACGATAGGTTAGGTTAATTTAGGCCGGGTTTTGTAAAGATCCGTTAGACCAAATGTCAGATCAAATTTCCATTTTTTGACATAATAACAAACCGACATAAGGTCTAACGGATCTTTATAAAACCGAGCCTAAAACTTAATACTAAATTTTAACCTAATAAAATACCCCAAATATGTCCCCTGTGGCAGGCTGCCCACGAGGCTGACTACATTCCCCCGCTGGGTGGCTGTGCTATGTCTATCCTTTGGCAGAGGAATGAGCCAGCCCTGTGTTCTCCGTTGCTGTAGATTATTAATATATATTATTAATAGGTCGTAACACAAAATTTGATAATTTTAAGTAAGTATTGTTTATGGTTAGTTATATGTATATATTTTATAGTGTAATAAGTAAACATGTATTTAACCTAAATGCGGTCATGTGACACTCAACCTAAGGATCCATATATCAGCGTCGGGTCATCTACTGTGGCTCGACATTGTGCTGAGTGGACTCCTTTTTCGCACTTTAAAAAACACTACCTGTAACTAGCGTAATTATGTATATGTACCTAGATTAAGGTTTGCGAAATAAATTTTCTTTTCTTTCTTTCTTTCTTTCTTTCCGTTGGACTCCCGTAGTTTTTTTATAAATATTTTTTTTTAATTTGTGGGCGTCCGGACTCCATGGCCCTAGGGTTTCGACAGCAAACGCCGCAAATATGTTATTGTTTGAGAAACAATTAATAACATGCGAGCTGCGTTAATTGTATTTCACAAATGATGTGATCTTGACTCATATGATTAAAATTAGTCTCAATGTCAAGGCGAGGCGTACAGTACTACCCCAGAGAGTCGCTACAAATTATATACAGTGTATAATGTAATACATTAATTTCATAAACCCGGTGATGTAACAGGGTGTGAACGTGTGAATGTACGAATGTACAGTCAATTACAATGAGATGTATTCGCTTTTGAACCTTATTACAAGAGCATAGATGATAAACTGGATACATCTCTTTGTTGTTGACTGTACATGGCTAATACAATTACATTACAGTTACCTAATTACGTTAGAACGTGTGATGTGGAGTAATTGGTTGTATGGGAGGGTCATGACTCAAACTGTGATAATATTTTTTTTACAAAAAACTAATATTTTGAAAAATACCTTTTTTTTTATTGAACCTGACTGTGGCTTTATAGGCCGGGCCCAATAAAGCGATAGGAGTGCGCGGTTGGAGAGTAGCCTGGGGAAAGTCCAGGGGAAAACCTTCGGCACGACCACGCGTGTGGTTTGGAACACTGGAATACTCTAAGAGTTTGCGCTCCAGTGAGATTGGTTGAGTGGTTTCAACCGAATCTGAGGTGTGAGTGGAATCGGGCTACTGGGAGTTTTGTCACTGATTCACTAAACCTAGCCTAGCTGAGAAGAGTCCACCAAGAAACTCAGCTAGGCCCGACCCGGGTCGGACTGACTCTACCCGATATGCGGCGGTACCGGGACGAATAGGGACTATATGTGTCACTGTTGTCGCGATCGCGCGGTGGACGTCCCCGCTGGCGGGAATGCCTAAGTGTACGCGTCGTGTCAGAGTTGGGCGCCGTAAGCGCAGAAAAAAAAACCTAAAAAATACCTAACAAGGAGTTAATATAGGAAGAGATCTGCGGGTCTATGATGGTCTTGCGATAGCGTAATAAACAACAAGATAAAACAATTGTCACTTTCAGATACCACTCGATAGAACGTGACAGATGCTTCTGTCGCTATCATGCGACCATAACACGGGGCTAGGGGACGAATTAATGATAAAATGTGACATAGGTACATATTCCATGTCTCTGGATTTCAGAATAACACACACAAAAGAAGGGACACGTCACATGTTTTTCACCTCACTAGCTCGGAAAGCCCTTTTTTACTCTTTAAAAACAGATAGCAAAACTGCATTTTATCTACAAAAGTGCAAAGAATATTTATAATCCGAACGTGCTATTAGTAACTTTTTAAACATAATAACATGTAAAGGCCAGTCCAGACAGTCCCGCAACAACAATTTTATATTGTGCTGTTGTGTTAAAAAAACTAGTACCTACGCCAAATCTCGGGATTAAGTAGCGGACCCCGGGCATCCAACTATATTTAGGATGCAACTGTACTGGAATAACGCTAGGACGAGGAGGAGTAAAAAAAATGTCGCTCTAGTGAGATGAAAATACATGTGTCATACACGGCTGCAAAGTTATTTTAAGTCTCGTGTGTTGTAACGCCACGCTCAGGATACTATTTTAGAACCACTCGCTTCGCTCAGGATTTTATTTTCAAACCACTAGCTTCGCTCGCGGTTCAGCCATAGTATCCATTCGCTAGCTCGTGTTTCAATTCCACACTCGCGGTTAAAATACAACTTTGCACCCTTGTATAACAAATAATTATTAAATACATATGTTTACGGGTGTTTTGTGCCAGCCTCAAAACTACTGACAATCGTCTGACGAGAATGTGCATGAGAGATTTCACGCATGTTTTCGACATGAAAATACCTCCTATCACGATTGGTACCAAGACTAAATACATTTTTTTTTCACATCTGCCGTTTGTATTGCAATTACAAAGTTGGGTTTACTATGCCCTTGCAGGGCATCTCATGTATACCTGTATTATGATTATGACAAAATATTCGACCATGACTTTAATAGCAAGCAGATATTTTTAGCACAGGAGAAATACGCATATTTATGAGTTTGACAGTGTATCATCAAACACCATTTCCCTGTTAAGGTGCTATTAGTATACTTATCATGGTTTTATCAATTCACCCAAGCAGGAAGAGGGGGACTGTCAATCCGTCCAATCGAGTTTATCTAAAAAGTTCCTAAATGTTTAGACATTAAGAATCATATTTGTCCTTCTAGTTTTCCCAATGTTGCAACCAGTTCACATATACTATAATGTCATGCAATTTATTGATTTGTAAATAATGTAAGTAGGCAAGCTTTAAGTGTGTAGGAGGGTGATTCTCATTCCAAAATTTAATATTCTTAATTTGTCATTACCGGGCCCGGATTGTTAACGACTCGTGAGTGATTATTTCTGACTTTAACTATTTAAGAGTTAGGGATCCAGGTATAGAGTAAACTGGAGTCAACAACAAGTTTAATTTGCACTCTGATTTCCTTAACCTTCACTTAACGTTCGGACCGGTAAGGACATCAATTAACTTCAACGATGAGAATCACCCAGGAGAGTTGAAAATGGGCTGGCAAAACGATTCGAAGTTTAGTTTACTCAGTAAGTAAGTTGAACTTGACTGTGGCTTTATAGGCCGGGCCCAATAAAGCGATAGGAGTGCGCGGTTGGAGACTAGCCTGGGGAAAATCCAGGGGAAAACCTCCGGCATGACCACGCGTGTGGTTTGGATCACTCTAAGAGTTTGCGCTCCAGTGAGATTGGTTGAGCGGTTTCAACCGAATCTGAGGTGTGAGTGGAATCGAGCTACTGGGAGTTTTGTCGCTAGTTCACTAAACCTAGCCTAGCTGAGAAGAGTCCAGCAAGAAACTCAGCTAGGCCCGACCTGTTTAGTTTACTCCTTACACGAATGTTAGGTAAGAAACATGCTAATGTTAATTCGAATTAATTCTGAATGGACGTCAAAAGCACGTGAATAAAGTGTGAAAGCAATGAATTGACTGATAACACTAGTCATTTCACTGATAACATCTGAAACATCTCAAATCCTATCACACTTCGTCTAATTATGTCCGAATTTAGCCAATACCTATTCCTTTAGAACAAATAACCACCTTTTTCATACTACAACTGTGGCAGACTAGCGTCTATATGTAAAGCTTGCCTGATGGTAAGCAGATACCGTAGTCAATGGATGCTTACTGTGCCTTTACCATGAGTTTGCATGACCGTACTCACTAGCGACTACGTAAACGATTTAGTATGCCGATTCTTAGTTCTATTGCGTAACCGCCAGAGGCGCTGTACTTTTGCCCATACAATTTTTTACGCAGTCGCTAGTGAGTACGGTCATGCAAACTCATGGTAAAGGCACTGTTCTGGAGTCTAGTTGCAGATCCTTGCATGAAGTGACGATTAGTTGTGAGAACAGCTAAAGACAAATGCGGGCCTCGACGCCAGCGGGCAGCGAGGCGGGTAGCGGGGCGGCGCGAGCGCCGCTATCAAAATGTATAGACTCGAATGAGCCTTGAATTACGCATACGCACAATCCTGGCTACGATACGGCCTATTGTTATGGGGCCATTCGAGTGACGCTCACGATCTCTTCGTAGCCCAAAAAAAATGTATCCAAATATTAACTAACATCCCTCAATCCAACAGCTGTAAACCGCATTTTAAAAACCTTCAAATACTAACCCTTCCCTCCCTGTATATATTAGAAGTCGCCACATTTGTCAAAAATAATATTCACCTGTTTGAATTTAACAATAGTGCACGCCGTAAAGATAAACTTGTCTCTCCCGAATCAATTCTGGGCATATACAAAAAAGGTCCATATTATCGATCCGTACAAATATATAACCAATTACCCAAACATATAAAAGACATAGAAAAAAAACATCTGTTCACTAACCAACTAAAATCCCTTCTAATAAACAAAACCTATTATTCAGTACAAGAATTTATGCAGGATACTTTCACATAAACAAGTCCCAAATCGAATTTAATTTGCCTTAACACATATAACCCATTTCTCACCCTTCTATACATAAAACTCGCCACACCACACACTACAGATTAAAATTAAAGGTCTTAAGCAACTACATGCAACAAAGAATATAGCATTTAACTAGTTTTAAGTATCATGTTATGCCATACCCTAACAGGGTGCCATGTGTGTCAAAAATAATATTTTGTAACAACTGTACAAATACCATGGTTTGCAATAAATGAATTATGAATTATGAGCTTGTTCTGGACGACAGCGGCGCGATTCCATTGTTCTCGTCGCCCCGCTGTCCGCTGGCGGCGAGCCCGCGGCCTCAGTGGCACTTGAAAATTCGAGCGATAAAGCCCCTTGCGAGGCCTTCGGGTCTACTACAACATGCTCGGGATCTCTCGCGGCCTCACTCACCACCAGGAATGAGTAATGGTGTTATTAAGGTGTGTATTTGAAGTAATATAAACAATTGAAAGTGTTACGGTACGTTTCCACGCACGCCTACAAGTGTAACCGCTTTATTTGATCTGCTGTCCAAATCAACCGTAAAACGTAGGTGGTACAGTCACCCAAGAAAGCGGTACTTTTGAGCTTTAACAAACAAATAATAGAGTCGAAAACTGGTTTAACAATTCCTTGACTTACTGTACCTTAAGATGAACAAACAACTACCGAAAACGTCACATTCTGAAGAGCTCTTTTACTAACAATCACTTCAAACAAGAGGATCATTATCAGAGCTCGGAATAGGTAGTGCCTATTTACCTAAACTTCGCGGGAGGACGTAACTAAGAGTGGTTACAAGCACCAAAAATAATTATTTATTTTTAATGAATGCGGGGTTTCCCGGGATTTACTGTATTATTCTAGAGGCTTAATGCATTTGGCTTAACTTATAAATCTTGTTATATTGCATATTTTGTTTAATTACCTTTAATTAAAAATATAATATGGATCAAATTGAATCAAAAGGATTCCGAAATTTGATACTTTTTAGTTGACTTAGACAGAAACTGATTGTTATTTAAAGGTAAATAAACAAATGATATGCAATATAACAAGATTTATAAGTAAAGAGAATTGTACTAAGCCTCTAGAATAATACAGTAAATCCCGGGAAACCCCACATTCAATAAAAAGAAGTAATTATTTTTGGTGTTTGTAACCACTCATAGTTACGTCCTCCCGCAAAGTTTAGGTAAATAGGCACTACCTATTCCGAGCTCTGATCATTATACTGTCGTTTCTAGTGCATTTATTGCGGCGGGCCGTGTCATGTTAGTGTCATAAAAGATAACACGAGTATCGATTAAATATTGTGCTATTATATGTATTTTATGAAGTGGTGCTAATACTTATATTAGTACAAAGGAACCTGTTTTATGTTATATATGATACTAGCGACCCGCCCCGGCTTCGCACGGGTGCACTATTTAATGGATGTTATTATACATATAAACCTTCCTCTTCAATCACTCTATCTATTAAAAAAAAACCGCATCAAAATCCGTTGCGTAGTTTTAAAGATTTAAGCATACATAGGGATATAGGGACAAGGCTAGTGTTAAGTTATACCCACAATGATAACGCCCCTTTTTTTAACCTGACTGTGGCTTTATAGGCCGGGCCCAATAAAGCGATAGGAGTACGCGGTTGTAGAGTAGCCTGGAGGGTGAGGTGTGAGTGGAATCGAGCTACACATCGCCCCAAAAACATTATTATTTGAACATAACAAATGCAGCCTTAGATACAAGGTGAAGAGAATTAATTCAACTAAGCCGTCGTCACCCGGCGAAAAAAAATAAACAATAGCATTCTTTTGTTTTGATCCCTGGGATTCCAGGGCTCGGTTGAGGACGTATTTAAGATTTTAAATACCTACTTGGATTTAAACTTTCCTGAATCATGTTTAAGACTATACTTTACTAAATTCGAACCAAGCGCTTTGCATCATCTTTTATAATACGCACTTCTAAGGTTTGGAATTCTCTGCCGGCGTTTGTGTTTCCGAGCTCATATAACCTAGACCTTTTTAAGGCACGAGTGAATAGGCACCTTCTGGGTGAGCTCGCTTCATCGTCGGCCTCATCATTGCCCCCTGGCTAGATGTTGGCCAAGAGCGATCCCATTTTTAATTAAAAAAAAAAAATGATAAAAATTGTCACGGGCGACATGTTTCGAACTCTGCGGGAGCTCTTCTTCCGAAAAAGTGCATTTTAAGCGACGAGTTTAAAAAAAAATTAATAAAATTTTGACTTTGAGTTTGCAACGGACACAACATGCCGCTAGGAGTGACAATTAAATACGTAAGTTTTAATTTTAACGGTTTAGTAAAACAACATTTTAGATACCATATGCCATTCCTCAGTTCAACGTTATCTTTACGTGTTAAACAATTGAACCATGGAAAGTGTAGAAAGCGTGCGCCGGAGTTGGAGCGGCGACAATTTTTACTTAACCCATTAACAGTGCACAGTTGTGTGTTGTTTAAGGTCAGCTTCAAATGGTCGGGTCATGAAGATTTTGCAAGTATTTTCACGTTAATATTGGGTAAAAGTTCCAGTGGTTGACATTGACCGTGACCCAAGGTGTTATGTATTGGGACGTGTACCTTACCTAAACGGAGCTTATGACCTAACTAGTAAGTTGAATTTTCGTGTTGAATAATTGGGTCAATTAATTTTCTTGTTGGTATTCTGTCCAGTCAGCGAGGAGACAACAGTAACCGAGTTTGTTAGTAAAATAAATAAATAAATAAATTTTTGTGGACAATCTTACACAAATCAACCTGGTCCCAAACTAAGCAAAGCTTGTACTATGGGTACTAGGCGACGATATACATACTTATATAGATAAATATATACTTAAATACATAGAAAACATCCAAGACTCAGGAACAAATATACCTGTTATTGTGTACAATAAAGTGCTTACATACATACATACATACAAATATTCGTGTTCATCACACAAATAAATACCCTGACCGGGATTCGAACCCGGGACCTTCAGCTTCTAAGGCAGGGTCACTACCAACTAGGCTAAAGCGGTCGTCTAATATTTATAATATGGACTTCAAGCATACTCAAGGGATGACCCATGTCCAAATGGATGTTCATTGCTAATAGTCACGTTTGGTAGATTAAAATCCTATAAAATAGTTTTAAAGAGTGACTCAGGAGACGTAACCATGGTCACGAGCAACAAAGAATAGTTGATCCACCCAATTACAATAATTTTAAAAAAATACGAAGGGGCCTCGGGTAGGCCGTATGATTATTTGCCACCGTCAATAAAAAAAAACTAAGTATGTAGGTACCTATGCGTAAATTTCACTTAGAGATGGAGTAATTTCAGCTCGCAAAGAATAAAGATTTACATTGTTTGCCTAACGCGTTAGAAATACTAACTTAACCAACCGTAAAGAACATTTTAAAGTTTAAACAAAAGATTACCAATACTCTGAAGTAATCTAACTAGCATCAGTTGTATGCAATCGGTTGAAAAAACGCCTAATACCACGGCACTGGGCAGCGAAGCGGAATTTTAAGCATGCTGTAAACTTAACAGGAAACACGAAATCTTTTAATCGGGGACTTGCATTATTTAATTGATTTAGTCTATCTTTAAGATTTAAGGACTGGGTGATTCATTATATTTTTATACAAACGCCTTAAGAGCGCTTTAATAAAATGTAACAGGTCCACTAGCGCCACTCGTAAATGATTGTAATTATTTCAATTTAATGATATATAACTAAAAAAGGGGGCCGCTACGTACTGTAGTTTGTATTCAAGTACTTTTTGAATCCATCAAACTAATTTTTACGTTGCTAGATTGGTCTCTCTATGAGCTCAAAATTAAAACGGCCGTTTTTACTTTGGACGCATAGATTGACGAATCCAGCAACTTAATAACTAGTTTGATGGATTCAAAACGTACTTAAATACAAATTACAGTACGTAGCGGCCCCCTTTTTTAGATATCTATCGTTAAATTTAAACAATCACAATTATTTACGAGTGGCGCTAGTGGACCTGTTACATTTTATTAAAGCGCTCTTAAGGGAGGCGTACAGCGACATCTACCAGAAGACTCATGCTTCGTTAACGGCACTAACGTCTCAAATCATATTGAGAATCGTCAGTTGCGATGTGCCATCCCATACCCAAATTAAATTATATTACGTTAGCAGCGGTACTGCTTAATACGAAGGAACGGTTGATGAATTTGGGACTGGGTAGCGATTGCACCTATAGCTCAGTTGGCTAGAGCAACTGGCCGCGAGTGCCGGGAGGTCGCAGGTTCGAATCCAGTTCGGTGCCTAAATTTTTAAATTTTTCCTTTATTCTAAATTGTCCTTACCGGGCCCGGATAGTTAACGACTCGTGAGTGATTATTTCTGACGTTAATTATTTTAACAGTTAGGGATCCAGGTATAGAGTAAACTGGAATCAACAATAAGTTTAAATTGCACTCTGATTTCCTTAACTTTCACTTAACGTTCGGACCGGTAAGGACATCAATTAACTTTAACGATGAGAATCACCCGACTACGTAAATATACCAAACACGATGCACGATGCTGAAAACAGGTTGGGACGCTCAATTTTGGGTAATAGGCACTGATAAGCTGTAGTTGGTTGAACTATGTCATTACAATAAAAACATCTAAGAACTATGAATGATCTACCTAATAAATATTTCTCTAAGTTCTATTATAATTTGTATTAAATACTTAAATGACACAAATTGATATTTGATTGATTACGCTATTACAATAAAATTGACTAACTTGGGTAGTTATTTTTACCCATTACCTAATATTTAGTTATTTTTCGAGATAGCAAAAAACTATTCGCAAAAACTGGGCAAAATGCATCAAAGTCCATTTTCAAACTTACGTAAACTCACCGGACGAGCTTCCGACTAGGCTTGTGCTATTATCACAAATTACCGGTTTTGCAACCGATGTGTGTCAATCGGTTTTTAAACTGTCACTTATCGCGGGCGTAGGCGTTATGCGCTTGATAAATGCATGCGTAGTCGTCGATTAAATTGTCACAATGCCGATAACCTTCAGTTGAATCGGTTCTTAATTAGGCATGACATTCGTCAAGCAACTGGCTTTAACGAGCGGTTTCTAAAGATTCGGGTGCGCTTTTTGTTTAAGTGCAGAGTTAAAAAGAAATCTAACCCTGAGTATTGATTACTTAATCTAATCGAGCGATTAATCATGGTGAAGATATTAAACGAGTTAAGACTTTAACCTTGTTATCACTTTCTATCGTTGGAGATTCCTTGATGAACGCCTACCAACTCAAATATTCCTTTTCGACTTTCAGGTAGCAAAAACCGGTGTTACCCGTAAAAATCATTTAGATAATGGAAAATTCCAATTGCACTTGATGAGATTTAATTTATAATTAATTTGCGGTTAACAATCAAAATTTATAGGCGATACTAGGTATGTTAAAGGAATGGTAAAATTAAATTTGTAGTACAAGGTTAATTTTGCGGATAGCACGACCTACTTGAAGTACAGAATAATCAGTTTACGATACGCAAATGCGTTTGCGAACACGTGAATGTTAAACGCATGTAAACGTTTCGTGGCATTGTTGCTTGCGCAATACACGATTTTTTTAGCACGATGCTATCAATATAGCTACAATAGGCATTACCGTAATTACTCTAATTCATTGTTTCGAAATATAAACGATTTATGGGGCTACAGACCTTGCTGATTCCGGTAGTCCACTGATTTAACTCAAGGCTCGAAGCTACTTAGAAACAAAGTGTAACATGGTACCATGTTGCCACTACTGGCAAACCGGAAATTTGTAGTTAGTAGGTACTTATTTGAAATTAAAGAGAAGGCGCAAGTTAAGCTACTTGCAAGGTACATAATCTATAGCTTGTTGATTAAAAAAGCACAATTACGATAATTTTCAAAAAGATAAACGACGAGGAATGACGTACCTACACTATCTTACGCCTGCGACGGAATATTGTGCATGCGAAATCGGTAATTAGAAAAAAACCGAAAAAGGACCGTGGTGACGCACGGCCCTACGCACTTTAATCATATTAATGCGGTTGAAGACACGAGAGCGAAAACAAACCGGCCCACCATGTCCTATTTGCTGCTCTTGCTGAAATTACGTGGAAATTTAAACGGATAGAAATTTAGATTTATAGTGTTGCTCGTAATAACAATTACCGATTTTCGTTCTGGTAATTTTATTTACTAGTTTAACCTCATTTTGGCACTTTCCAAGGCTACGTGCAATGTCTGAAGTCGTTTAGAATAGGTGTTGCTGTTTTTGCAATCACGTTTGCACCAATTTCACACATAATATAAAAATCTATTAATATTCTAGAACATGTTTTTACTGGATAAATCTAGTACAGGACCGAGGTGAGTGGTGTATTCTTCAAAATCTCTTAAGTATCTAATTAAGGCGTTTACCCACTATACCGTATCATACCATAACCGTATTAGGAACGTATCAGACAAAAAAATATTATTTGCATTGAAAACTATGAGACTATGTCCACTAGTACGTTTCTTCACCGACCGTAACCGTAGCTTGCCGTGCACGGACCGTCAACAATTGCTGACAAGAGTATTTTGCCGGTTCCGAAATGCTCCGTGCACGTCAACGTTGGTTGCCAACCCGGTGCGTGCTAACGGCGAAACGGCGAGCACACGGGTTACTTATGAGAAATTTTCAGAAATTTTGTACATTTCATGGCTGTTTCAGAATACGGCAAATTTGTGGTCGTTGTACTCAGATTATGGGTACTATTAATTCCGACGAGAGGAAAAACTGTCCAAATTTTTTCATATAAATCCTGTTTTCCCCTTATTGTTACCAAACAAGTGCGATGAAAGGTAACTTTTTTGTTCAAACTTTTTGAGAATAGCTCTTATGACCACGTATATGATTACCGTGCGTTCAATTCTCCCGTGAAAAATTAGCTGATAGCCATAATATGACACGCGAATAAAAATCGGATGCTACAGGGATGATACGCGTATGCTACCGTCACTAAACCCGTTATGCATCTAATGGGCGTAATACGTCGTATATTTAGTGTTACATTCCGTGCCTGATGATACGTTCAAAGTACGATCATGGTGTAAGATACGGTGTAGTGGGTCTACGCCTTTATACATACATATAACAAAGACGTTCAAATATCAATTATAACGAATGACTTTCATATAAATATACGAGTTTAATTAGAAAACTAATTAGGAATCACACATAGTTATAACCTATAGGGACACTTGTGCTTTCTACGGGCCATGCATCCGTTATTCATTGTGAGTACTATCAGTTTCTTTCATGCCCATATGGAATTCCATATCACGGGTGTATCCCTAGGGATGAAAGTGAAGCCGTACCGATATAAGACATTTAATTGCTTGACTTAAACTATACCGATTTTATAAAAAACGCTTATTATTTTTGCCAAACATAATTGCTCGCATAATTGGGCACATTGCTCGCAGGACTGACGGTCGATGGGGCCAGAAATTGCTTGAGTGGCGTCCACGCACCGGAAGACGAGCTGTCGGTAGGCCTCCGACAAGGTGGAGTGATGACCTGGTGAAGGTCGCGGGAATCCGGTGGAAACGAACGGCACAGGACCGGTCTAAATGGCGAGCCTTGGGGGAGACCTATGTTCAGCAGTGGACGTCTTTCGGCTGAAATGATGATGATGATGATGATTTTTGCCAAAAGTGGAAGCACGGGAAATTGTTCGTTGTTGTACTTATCAATTGTTTCCTACTTCATTTGAACTAGTATCAAATTTATTGTTGACGAATCACATCAGATAAAAAAGAAACCTTCCAGACACATTAGCAATTTTATTTCGAATCTGGAGTGATTCTAATTGGCTCCCTTAAATCAATATATGTTAAAGAAAAACCACTTTGTGTACAGAAAATTATACGTTAAGCTTTAGACTTAGAACGTCTTTAATTTCAAGTAAAAATAAACCATTAGAAAACAGTTTTCCGACAACGATTATAAATCATCACACAATCGATAAAGCGAAGAAATGCGAGGTTGAAACAGTACTTAAATCAAATAGTAAAAGCAGTGACGTAAACAATTGTCTTTGGGAATTATTCAATTATCGAGTTTTCTACAAATCGCTACGCGTTCTCACGTTTTTGCTATTTTCCAACCGCTAGAATTACAGTAACTGCTGTTAATGGAAAATAAGTGTTATTTTCGTTTAGCGGGCATATGTTTTTTTTATACAACGCCGGTGGCAAACAAGCGTACGGTCCACCTGGTGGTAAGCGGCCACCGCAGCCTATAGACGCCCGCAACTCCAAAGGCGCGCGTTGCCAACCCTTTATAAGATTTGAGGATGCACTGTGTTGACAGCAGAAGGAACACATTTAGGTCCCTCGCTCTCAACACAGGGCATCCTCGGGAGCTCTGGCAACCAATATGTGGAAGGAAAGCGACAAGCCTTGTTGATAGATGTGAAGTTAATTTTTTAATAACTTATAAAAAAAAACAAAAAAATACTGAAGAAAAATAGGAACGGGATCATTTTGCCGTTTTTAATTATATTCACATTGTAACGATTTCAATCGATAAAGATTCAATCGGATTGGGTATTGTTTTTAGATACACTTATAGAAGTTGAACTTAACATTATGCCGTCAAAAATAAATCTTAAAGATTCGTGCTATTAGATACATTTGAGTATTAAACGAATTTTATCATATTATGCTGTTTTCGAACAGCTGAATAAAAATCCAAACACGAACCAAACTTGATATTTCAGTAGTCAAGTAATTCTAGATCATAACTTTAGATTAATATTGAAAGATATACATCAATTCGAAATCATTATGATACATAATTTGCTTGCCGTTTATAGGTGGTAGATATAAAATGATTAATTAAGTGGAGGTATAAATTAAAATCCAAGAGTTTATTAATGAAATAACATGTTACCTACACGCATTAATGTTGGCCATAAATCAGCGATCATAATCAAATTACCAAACTAATGTTAAACTCAATAATTACGTCTCATAAACTTCAAAAATTCAATAAATGTTATCGCAATTCACAGCCAATTAAATACTGTAACACCAATAATTGACGTTATCTGCAATATCCACAAATCAACACGAGGAAACGCATTAGTAGCGACTTTCTTTGTCGCTTTTTTTACTTGAAGCTCTTATGAAGTGTGAATTTCACGCACGCATGTCGAAACGGTTCTTCAATCAAAATTAAAAAATAATGTTTGAAGTGAGGTCGAAAAGTAACGATGTAACACGAAATTCCGAGACTAAACTTGTGTAAATATTGTATATTTTTTGTGTGCAGAAAGTGCCTCACAAGTTGTGAAACCAAAAATAGGCATATACACCCTTACACTTATTCATATTACTTACAAACAATATTTTATTGTTTATATTTTAAACTGAGCCTACGAAGATAATTTGAACAATAAAACCGGTAATTTTTTACAAGTTCGTTATATCACTAGCACAACACTATGGTTTTTAAGTTTTTAAACACCCACAAAACGTCGAAAAGTCATGAGTTCCAATTTTGAATATTGCACCGATGGAAAGCGCGCGTTTTTTTTCTAACGCGCGAGTGGTGTAGGCCAAAGTCGAAAGAAGACTGGCTGTATGGCTGTATGTTGTATGGACGATAGTCAGTATGGAAGCCTTAATAGGCAATGACGTGGGCGATAAAATGAGATGCTTATATGGAGATAGCGTAGATAAACATATTTACATATTATTGGATAATCTTAAGCTGAGAACTATAGGTATTGAGATTCGATTTTTGACAATGGAAATTCGGATTTAATTAAACATTTCCTTCTATTTTAACTGTGGTTTTGTTTTGTTTTATTTCGTTGCCACTTGCTTATAAATATTTCAGTTTCCTTCTATTAGACAGACTATACATAGGGTCGGTAGGTGGGTTTACGGCCTGCTAATTTGATGCGCCAGTTTGCGGCCACTTGGATGAGTTGATGAACTGAAAGGATATTTTCTTGCTTTTTTAATATATTCCCATTCAATAGCTACTAATTAAAATGCACACCACTCACCATTTCTTGAGGGCATGTGAAAATGTAAATATCTTTAATTGAAATAACTTCGTTCTTCAGAAGGCCGCAAACTGACGCAGGCCGCGTAACTAGCCTACCGACCCTATTATATTTATATCTTAGTATTGACGTCGAAGCTATACTTTTCATGAAATATGTACCTACGGCATTAATATTTCAGCCAGCTCTGACAGTAACCACGATCACTCGTTACCCAGTTCAAAAGAATAAGGGCATACGCACCGGTTACGCAACTAGAGTAGGTAGGACAAGATTTTTAGGGTTCCGTAGTGAACAAGGAACCCCAACCCTATAGTTTCGTCAGGTTTATTTTTTTGAACCTGACTTTGGCTTTATAGGCCGGGCCCAATAAAGCGATAGGAGTGCGCGGTTGGAGAGCAGCCTGGGGAAAATCCAGGGGAAAACCTCCGGCACGACCACGCGTGTAGTTTGGAACACTGGAATACTCTAAGAGTTTGCGCTCCAGTGAGATTGGTTGAGCGGTTTCAACCGAATCTGAGGTGTGAGTGGAATCGAGCTACTGGGAGAGAAGAGTCCAGCAAGAAACTCAGTTAGGCCCGAACTGGGTCGGACTGACTCTACCCGGTGTGCGGCGGTACCGGGACGAATAGGGACTATATGTGCTACGTCAGGTTCGTCTGTCGTTCCGCGGCTTGAGATAACGCCTACACTTTTGACACTTCGTCCCGATCTGCATATTTTTTGTTCATTGTCCAAACACAGTTTTTTTGGGGGTCGAACCACGCAGTTTAAATAGGATTATACCCGTGAATATTTTAAATCTGCAAATAGTTTTAGTATAATGTAAGTATTACGAGGAAATAATATTAAATGTAAAGCAAGTAATTTATACATATATTTCACTTAGCAGTCATTGCTTAATGTAGATATTAATAAGTACAAGTAGGACATTTAATCAATAATATTTTTTTTTATAATGACAATTATTGCCAACTTTTTTCAATTTGATAAGCGCGTGCACACGATATTTATCAAAACTAGGCTAGCTCTATTTTGATACAATATTATTATCAAAAAATACAATACTAGATTAGATATACAGCCATTGCTCCATTTCCATACAAAGATATTATTTAAAAAATACATTCACATACGTACTTTTTACAGAAAACACGATGGGTTAACGACATTTAAAATGAAACCATAAGGGTTCCTTTTTTACCATTTTGGTACGGAACCCTAAAAAGAGATCGCGGGCCCTTAATTGTTTGTACCTAATAACAATAATCGATATGTGGGTATTCCTTTTTATTAGGGTTCCGTAGCCAAAATGGCAAAAACGGAACCCTTATAGATTCGTCATGACTGTCCGTCCGTATGTCACAGCCGATTTACTCGCACTACAATTATGAAATTTAGTAGGAAGGTGTATTCTATGAACCGCTACATAAAAGTGATGTGAAATTACAAAAATATATTAAATTAGGCGGGCACTCCATACATGTAACCGGCGGATGAAAAAAAAATTTCAACGCACATAGTCGTGTGGGGTATCGATGGATAGGCCTTTAAATTATATGGAGGTTTCTAAAAACTTGTCCATTTAAGTCAACCGTTGGTGAGATATTAGCTGTAGTGTCATAGGTAGTGTCATCCCCCCCCCCTCTAATTTCCAAACTATAAAGTTTAAAATTGTGAAAAAAAATGAGGTGTGTATTAGTAAAATACTTTCAACGATTTTTGGTTTGAACAATAAAGGTTTTACGGTTTTTGAGTTTTCGCTTAAAAACTGTCTTGTCCAAACAAAAAGTCGTAAGTGCCGTGAGTTCGCTATGAAGATACGACTTTTTTAGATTCAATGCATTGGGTAGTGATTTTAAATGTGGACTAGTAGGTGTTGGTACGGAACCCTTCATTGTGTGTGGTCCGACACTCACTTTGGCCGGTTTTTGCTTTTTAAACAGTTTCTTTAATACTTTTAACTACATCCCCCCGTGAAAAAAAAAATAGCATTATTTTGTTATGGTCCCTGGGATCCCAGGGACCGGTAGACGATGGATTAATACTTATGCTACCGTAGTCATTTGTTAAGTTTGCGTAATTTTTCAAACGAGCTTTAGGAAGTATTCAACCATCATCGTCACCCTCAAAAATTGTATGTCCTAAAGTGTGTTCAAAAGTTACGGTAATTAATATTTTGACATGAAAAATGTATTAGACATTGACATAGTCATAAACATAATTTATTGGTAATAAGATATTAGAAGTCAGTGTTTTTATATTGTACATTAATTATAGCTTATATTACATATTATAGTCAGACTTTCTTAAATTGTAAATTAATATTTTGACATGTAAAAGTGCCCTTGTGGCCTATTTGCAGAATAAATGTTTGATTTTGATTTTGACGCAATTATCCTGTTGATAGTTTAAAACATGTGTGCATTGGGTAGGCAGACATACAATCCCGTTGTACAACGGTCGTCCGCGGCAACAATGCCAAAGTGCGGTTGCATCGATTGCGACCAAGATCCAATATTGCTTGAAGAGCTATGGAATTATATCGAGCGTACGTAGCCTGGGGAAATAGGAACTAAACAACACGAGGCAAAACCCCTTGTTCCCCGTACATGGTACCATATCAAAGCAGAGGAAAAAGATACAGTATATGCAAAAAAAATGAAGTCATTCCTTACAAAAAAAACCTACTATACACTTGAAGATTTTTATAATGATAGTAATTAGTTAAAAGGATAGAAGATTCATATTTTTAATTGTATGTCTTTGTTAATTAAGGATCATTTTGTGCCATGTTTTATTTAGGTATTTATTATTACAATTCTTTGATATGTAATGTGTATATTTACAATTGATACACCCGAAACGGGTCCATGAGAGACTATTATATAATGTAACAACTTGTATACCATAGTGCAATAAAGGATTATTATTATTATTATTATGGGTCAATCAACTTTTTCTTGTTGTTATTCTGTCCCGTCAGCGAGGAGACAACAGTAACCGAGTTTCTTAGAAATATGTTTATAATACGTATTTCAAACATGGTCAAGAGATGACCCATGTCCAAATGGATATGCTCATTGCTAGAACTCATGTTTGGTAGATTAAAATCCTATAAAATTACAGTTTTAAAGAGTGACTCAGGAAACGTAATGGTAACGAGCAACAAAGAATAGTTGATCCACCCACATAACCAAGTTACATTCAGGGACCGGTACCGGTATTTTTAAAAAACCCTGAATTAGCCCAATATTTTGGATTATTTTTTGCTCTTTAGGGCTGAATGTATTTGGGTAACAACGTCGTATTATTAGATTGTCCCATTAAAAACGAAATAATGAACCGGTGACCGTAATAATACCGGTATTTTTCTATAGAGAAAATACCGGTATCCGATCCCTGGTTACATTACCAGCACTGGTAGGGGACAAAATATTCCTAGTATACAACTATTAATGTGAAAGGAATGTCTGCTCCCCTTACAAAACCAAAATGGCCGACCAGTTATGTAGGTACAGCGACGAAAAAATACTGCTACATAATCCGATTTTATTTTTAGTGAGACTTTTCCCAATAATTCCTATTTCTACATACACACACACAGAGAGACAGCACCCGCCAGGGTGTACAGGGACTATTTCTGGTTGATGGAGTCTAAATGAACTGGGTTATTGGGTGAAAATGATGGATTAATGGCTGGGCTATTGCGTGAGACAACGGACGCCTGCCTAATAAAACTATCTCAGATATTTCAACCTTCAACCTTCCCTAACATATGGTCGAGGGAGGCGATGGCTGAGATACGCGTCATACTCGTGAACCGGTGCTGTTTGTGGGGTCCGGTCTGTTCATGTTTGCAAGGACTAGTAACTTCGTACTAGTGTTCAGTGGAATTGACATGACGAGAGACTTCACTGTTCTCATTTGATTTTATTTTTTAGACTGACGCTCAGAGACCTTATACATCTCTGAGGATATTTATTTATTCGATTTATTATTTTCATGTTGACGTGTTATAGATATAGCTCAAAATATTTTATTATGATTAATGTACCTACTTTATTACCTTTTATCTTGACGCTTAGAGACCTTATACATCTCTAACAAATCTCGATTGTTATTAGTTTGTTAGTCTTATTTTTGACATGTAACACTACATTTAATTAATGACACTTTGATTATTGTATTATTTTTATTTGATGTCCCTAGATAGATTTTGACTTGTAAAAGTGCCCTTGAGGCCTATTTGCAGAATAAATGTTTTGATTTTGATTTATTTCATCATTATTAAATATTCTGACTTTGGTGCACCGGCTCACATGGCACATCTAGTGCACCTAAGGCTGTGGCCATGCACGCGCGGATGCAACGGTGAAAGTGCAGCGAGGTCGTTGTTACAATAAGTATTGTCTTTGCTCTTCTCCCATGTTTATACCGAGTACCACAGTTGTATACAATATACATTATGTATTTAGAAGTACCTACATAAATAACGTTTCTACTGCGGAGCCCGCCCCAATGTCTACAGAGCTCAGTTAATAAATAAATATAGACGGACAAATCGACCTAGTCCCAAACTAAGCAAAGCTACTATGGGTACTAGGCGACGATATAGATACTTATATAGATAAATATATACTTAAATACATAGAAAACATCCAAGACTCAGGAAGAAATATTCGTGATCATCATACAAATAAATGCCTTGACCGGGATTCGAACCCGGGACCTCCAGCTTCGTAGGCAGGGTCACTACCAACTAAGCTAAGGCGGTCGTCGAATTTGTTCTCCTGAAATTGCCAGGATTATTATTTTAAGACTGATATTATTAAATTTTAATATTATTATTTGATGTTAGGAGACCTTTCACATCTCCGTTATTGGTATCTTATTCGGTAAATTTTAGTTTTGTTTATCATTATTTATATCATATTTAATATTTTTAGATAACAGCAGACCTTTTTACATCTCTAGTAAAATGGAAGCAGTTTTTAAATACTTATATATTTATATATTGTGTATGTACTATTGTATGACATTCGAAAGCTCCCGAGGGCCAACATGGAGAATAAATTATTTCATTTTATATCTTTTCAGTGGACGGATACTACGAGTTATTCATACTCGTACTTAAGCGACAACTTAGGTAATTATATTATTACACTTTGCTACTAAATATTTCCTTAAACTCGATCCTTTTGTCATTTTCCTCAAACACCTTACCAAGAACCACCCGCTGGAGGTGCATAACAGAACATTACATACCTAGAACGTTAAAACAAAGAATGATTCAAATGCAAGTGTTGGCCGTCCGAGCCGTAGGCAAGTCATTAAGCACGCGATTTCGGACTATTTATTACCGCCCGTGATGAGTAAAAAAATTAAGACTCCCCTGGTCAGCACTTTAAGCACGCGAAACGAGTCGTAATTTAAAAAAAAAAACATAAACAATTCATTATTTACACGCAGAGTCCAGAATAAAACACCTACAAAATTATAATTTTGTTATGCTGCTACAAAGAATGCTAGCCTCCTAAGACCCCGCGTCCTATATAAAGGACAAAATATGGTCAACGGAAAATAAGTTAAATTTTGAAGTGATAGAGTTGCATTTGTTTTGGTTTGATTGATTTGACATAAAATAAAATTCAAATTTGTAATCGGAACTGTTATGTTCAAATTCGATTGTATTTTTATTTGTATGGTGGGTCTCAGGAGGGTAGAGAAACTACGATATTGCGTTAAGTATTTAACTTTTGGACATTCGTAAAACTTAGGTACTCACTACAATACATAAGGATGTTGACATCAAATAAGAAAATCAAAAAGTACAAATTTTCTCGAAAATGGTTCGAATTGTTAATCAAATGGCGAAAAAAGAATACTCTGTCCCTTTTCAGCAAAACGCACCTTTGTATTGGAACGATCGTCTAATATGTATTACTAGCGACCCGCCCCGGCTTCGCACGGGTGCAATGCTGATGCATGTATTATACATATAAACCTTCCCCTTGGGTCATTCTATCTATCAAAAAAAACGCATCAAAATCCGTTGCGTAGTTTTAAAGATTTAAGCATACATAGGGATATAGGGACATAGGGACAGAGAAAGCGACTTTGTTTTATACTATGTAGTGATGGCGCTCGTGGTTGAGATTTTTGAATAGAATTGTCACCATTCGGCATATCTTTGACCTGGTTTCTTTTGGAGTAGTCTTTTCCTTATCTCATAAGTGTAGACATATTTGTGAAAACTTTACTGGCTTATGATTTACCGTAATTTATTACCTTTATGTGTGATTGATGCTGTTTGTTTTTCTTAATAAAGAATAAAAGAATAAAAAACCGGCCAAGTGCGTGTCGGATCACGCACAACGAAGGGTTCCGTACCATTGAATCTAAAAAAGTCGTATCTTCATAGGGAACTCAGGGCACTTATGTCAGACAGTTTTTAAGCGAAAACTCAAAAACCGTAAAACCTATATTGTTCAAACTAAAAATCGTTGAAAGTATTTACTAATGCATACCACCTCAATTTTTTTCAGAATTTTAAACTTTATAGTTTGGAAATTAGCGAGGGGGGATACTTTCTATAACTTTGACAGCTAATATCCCACCAACGGTTGACTTAAATGGACAAGTTTTTTAGAACCCTCCATATCATTTTTAAAGGCCTATCCATCGATACCCCACACGACGCACATGTTGATTTTTTTTTTCCACCGGTTACATGTATGGAGTCCACCCCCTAATTCAATATTTTTTTGTAATTTCACATCACTTTTATATAGCGGTTCATAGAATACACCTTCCTACCAAATTTCATAATTGTAGTGCTTATAGTATCCGAGTAAATCGGCTGTGACATACGGACGGACGGACAGACATGACGAATCTATAAGGGTTCCGTTTTTGCCATTTTGGCTACGGAACCCTAAATTTTTTTTCAAAAGGGTACATAAAGTTTCCAGTTTCAATTTTACTCGCCAAACTGACAAGACAGTTTGTTGGCGAGACCGCGCTCATTTTAACAAGTCTATTATCATGCACCTAAGTTACATAATTAAGTAATACTTGTAATTGTAAGAACTAGAACAATAAAAAACATACATATTAACTAACTAAATCTGTTAACAGTTAAGGTAATCTTTGTAAAAATGTCTTTTTTAGCTTGCTTTTCGCTACATTTAAACTATATTCTTTCTCTTTTCTTAACCAGTTAAATTCGTTATAAATAGTTGGAACCATAAACTGATTTGTTTTTCTGCCATAGTAATTGTTAACATAACATTGCACATATTTTCCTAGTCTAATATTTCTCGTCTTATATTTGCTTTGCTTCAGCACCTTAAATTCCTCATTAAAATAATTCTCTACGGCTATCAAATAATGAACCCTTTCATGTATCGTCAGAATTTTACAAATTTTGTATAATTTATCATAATTGCCTTTACATTTATGTTTGGTATTTTTATTTACCAGGTACCTACTTAATATCTCTGGTTTGTAATTTTTTGATTTCTTCTAAGTATGTTTGGAAAGTTCTACCATACACGCCAAGTCCATAATTAATGACAGAATCCGCTAATGCATAATACACCACTAGCATAGTTTGTTTACTTAATAACCTGTTTAACTGATAAAATTTACTTAACACTGACCGAAGTTTGGCACATACTGAAGCGGTATGAGTTTTCCAATTAAAATGGTTATCTATATGCAGGCCTAAGTATTTGTATGAGTTGACATATTCAAGCGGTCCACAGTTAATTATATCCCTATTTTCAACATATTGAGGCCGGGTTTTATAAAGATCCGTTAGACCAAATGTCAGATCAAATTTCAGTAACTCAGTACATTTTTTGACATAACAAACCGACATAAGGTCTAACGGATCTTTATAAAACCGAGCCTGATAGTACCTAATAGACATCACTACATAGTATAAAACAAAGTCGCTTTCTCTGTCCCTATATCCCTATATCCCTATGTATGCTTAAATCTTTAAAACTACACAACGGATTTTGATGCGGTTTTTTTTAATAGATATAGTGATTGAAGAGGAAGATTTATATATATAATAACATCCATTAAATAGTGCACCCGTGCGAAGCCGGGGCGGGTCGCTAGTAATTAATAAGCGTTAGTATTCATTTCAATTGGTTTATTTATCTAAAGAAAACAATTTCTAAAAAGAAAATTAGCTGAATTTAACTTATCAGTTGAACAACTGCACTAATTACTGTTATCATGTTATCTATATCATAAAGGATATAAATTTAAATTATAATGTACTTAAATAAGGCATTATGATAAGATATCTCGTTCCGCATATATATATTATCCGTGGTTTTATCTATGTAAATAATTATCTTTATAATTTCAGATAATGCACCTGATAACTTTCGGTTGCATTGCATGATGTGATATTATAAACGATATGGTACTGATAATGTTTTAGTGACTTTACACTGAAGTTTTTTTCTTGCAGATTGACGAGAGACATCCTTTTCTGGACTAGTGTTTATGGTTGGTGAACCTTAGAGACCATATACATCTCTAACAAACATTTAAGTTTTTTTAATTTTATTATATTAATTTTGATAATGTTAAGGACGTTAGAATAGTATTTGAACGCTCAGAGACCATGTCCATCTCTGGGATATAATATTGATTGAATCCCAATAAACGATAATTAATTAAAGTTGGCCAGTTTATTTGGACTGTATAATATTAACTTTCTTATATTTGTAATTTTGAGATTATATCGTTATTTCTTAAATTGCAAATTTATATTTTGTCATGTAAAAGTGCTATTTGCAGATTAAATGTTTGATTTTTATAAGTTTTTTAGCTTTATAATTAATAAAGGTATATAAAAGAAAAACGGATACAAAGAGGGAAGTGATGTATGAAAATTTTAATAAGAAGGATAAATATAGAATGTATATTTCTTTACTAAAGAGACTGAAATTGTATAATTTATATATGTAATTAAACCTAAGACCTATTAATAATAACAAATTAATTTTATAGTTAGGTACCGTGGAAAACGCACTGAGTCACAGTTGGAAAATCAGACTTTAATAACATCCCAAAGGTACGAAAGCAATATTAAACTTTTTGAGGACAAAGTGCAAAGTTATCATAAAACTTGCCTCAATGCCTAATAGTTGACATCTATCATGCACGTCTGTCACTATAACATAAGACTGAAAGTGACATTTATCTTACGGGTAGGAGTAAATGAAATGAATCCAGTTTCATTTTCTAACACTACCACGCCATCTACTGATAGCGAAATAAACTGATTCCTAGCCGAAGTTGACTAGGTTCGTGCGCGCTGCCAAGTAATTCAGCAACCCACCAATAGATGTCACTAAGCGTAACGTTGCTAGAAAATGACTTCGTCCTGACCTGAACTTAGTTTATGACTAGGGTCACTGTTTACACTGATATGTATAATTTTAACAGGTTTGGACGTACAGATTTGTATCTTCCACCTAGATAAGCAGGAATGTATAACCCTAAAGAACTAGTACACATACATTGCAATCTGCATCTTATTGTAACAGCTACAAGTGCAATTTACATTGTGAACGATATTTTTTGACAGGAATTTCGTCAACATTGAGATATCCGCCTTACCCTAATGACTTTAGAGTTAAAGTTACCCCAACCGAGTAAAGTGCAGTTTCGATTGGGGCTTTGCCATCCTTATTAATTTCACGTAACTTGAAACATTGGAATCTCCACCTTACACCTCAAGCCTTAAGGAGCTCCTAGCTCTGTTTCTCGTGTTTTTTATGGTTTATTGTGTTAAGAACAACTAGGTTTACCGAAATAATATACCACATTTACTTCAAAATTCAATGTCTTCGAGATTATTGTTTCAAACTTTGGCAATTTTAGACCAAAAAACCAGTTTTTTGGACGTAACTTTTGTGAAGATAAATTAAAGACACAAATCTCTCTTGAGTTTTAAGCTACGTCAATAATGTACAGTTACATGTATATTTTATATGTATAAGTGCATTATCAACATACTAGTATCGAGAATAGCGCTTTTTTGGATCATGTTTCAATATCATTAAAAAATAAGTAGTCAAATTTGGCTCCTACAAATGTAGATAAAGGATTGAAGAACCGATAACCGTTTGTGCAATAAATATATCTATAGTTTTGACGGAGGAGTATCAACTCATAACTCGTCAATAATCGATGAATATAGTGCGTGGGACTCAACTCATAACTCGTCAAAAATCGATGAATAGCGCGTAGAGCCCCTTAAAGTTTAGTTTAGACGAAGTCACAAACGCTGGCGCCATTACTCAGACAAGCCTGCGCTGGCCTGGCTCGTATTCTTTAGATGAGGTCAACTGGATTCATTTCATTAATTGATTATTCTTGTGTGCACAAGTTTTGTTCTAAGGATAAGCGCTAGCGCGATGAGTCTACTCGCATCCTCACGCTGGCGCGAGGGTTGAGGAGCACGCTTGAAAAATATACTGGCGGTCTATTCTAGTAGTCTGTTCATGTTTGCAAGGACTAGTAACTTTGTACTAGTGTTCAGTGGAATTGACATGATGAGAGACTTCGCTCTGTTCTCATTTGATTTTATTTTTAGACTGACTCTCAGAGACCTTATACATCTCTGAGGATATTTATTAGATTTTATTATTTTCATGTTGACGCTTAGAGATATATCTCACAATATTTTATTATGATTAGACCTACCCTATTACCTTTTATTTTGACGCTTAAAGACCTTATACATCTCTAACAAATCTTGACTGTTATTAATTTCTTAGTCTTATGACATGTAACACTAGATTTAGTAAATGATACTTTGATTATTGTATTATTTTTATTTGATATAAATAGATTTTGACTTGTAAAAGTGCCCTTGAGGC
Organism: Epiblema foenella; assembly: GCA_963556455.1. NCBI lineage: Eukaryota > Metazoa > Arthropoda > Insecta > Lepidoptera > Tortricidae > Epiblema > Epiblema foenella. The sequence continues at coordinate 19,251,322 of OY747110.1, forward strand.
CTATTTGCAGAATAAATGTTTTGATTTTGATTTTGAGTGCTCGCAGCCAGCGCTGGATTATCACGAAAAAAAAAAAATAAAAATAATAATAATAATTGAATATTAAATAAAAAAATATAAATAAAAATATTAATTTTGAGTTTCGTTAGTTGTTAGTTGCACCGCCAACAAATCTTTCTGCTTCGCCTTAAGGTTGACTGGTAGAGAATGCCATATGGCATTAAGTCCGCCTTTTGTACGATAAGGTTTCTTTTGTGCAATAAAGATTAAATAAATAAATAAATAAAAACTGTATATACGAGACCAACACCAAGTCATTGGCTGCCAGTGAAACTGGCTTCCTAAACCTAGCTTAGAGTTTTACCTTGTCAGCCTTGTCGGTGGGCGGGGATGCTGGGGGGCTGCGCGGCAGGCCCAGGTCCTCATCATCATCGCTGCCGTCACCGCGCCCGCGCCGGCGCACCGCCGCCACTAGCTCCGCCTGTCGGGAGAAAGACGATTCTTTATAAAGGAACCAGACGTCGGATGCTGATAGCGACCCTGCGGCGTCCCACTCTACAAGGCGAAACGGCACTATTCGGGGTATCAGACGGTACAAGGCGAAACCCGCACTCGTTGGGGTATTAGACGGTAGTCAAAGGCGTTACCAGGCTGGTTAGGGGGATCAACCCCGATCCTCCTAACCAAGCGGAATCCGTAATTTTTTTTTTTGAACCTGACTGTGGCTTTATAGGCCCAATAAAGCGATAGGAGTGTGCGGTTAGAGAGTAGCCTGGGGAAAATCCAGGGGAAAACCTCCGGCACGACCACGCGTGTGGTTTGGAACACTGGAATACTCTAAGAGTTTGCGGTCCAGCAGTGAGATTGGTTGAGCGGTTTCAACCGAATCTGAGGTGTGAGTGGAATCGAGCTACTGGGAGTTTTGTCGCTGGTTCACTAAACCTAGCCTAGCTGAGAAGAGTCCAGCAAGAAACTCAGCTAGGCCCGACCTGGGTCGGACTGACTCTACCCGGTGTGCGGCGGTATAATGCGTAAAAGCATTTCCCCAACGTAAACAAGACCTATTCCACCGGCATTTTGTTGCGAAAGACACAGACATGTATAACCTCGAACATTATCTTTATTTACTCTACACTACGACTATTATATTTATGTATTATCCCGTCAGCAAAGGATTCCTAGTAATAATGTGCATATAACAAGTTATGAGAGGCTTACAAGAAGATGTATTGAATTAATCCTCTCGTAAAATATGTAATCACATACCAAAACCTTAATTCACCGGCACAAGAGCGTTGCTCTATTACGGACTATATACGGACTATTACGGATTATATCTACGGACATATTTTTGAGTACCTATACACTAGATAAATAAATAAATATTTGGGGACGAGTTTAATGATACTTTGATTATTGTATTATTTTTAGTTGATGTACCTAGATAGATTTTGACTTGTAAAAGTGTCCTTGAGGCCTATTTGCAGAATAAATGTTTTGATTTTGTACTTATGGGTAATAAATAATACATAGAAAACATCCAAAACTCAGTAACAAATACTCGCGCTCATCACACAAATAAATACCCTGACTGGGATTCGAACCCGGGACCTCCAGATTCGTAGGCAAGGTAACCAATTAGGCCAAAACGGTCGTCTGAGCTGTTTATTTAAATAGCAGTTTATTATAAAAATTTCGCTTTTCCGGAATGTCGTTCGTGCTTCACCGATGTAAACAAAATAAACAATTACTAAAAACGGAAACAGTCCGATAATATATCAACGAATTGTAATATTCATGCTACACAATCTACACATATGCTTTTCATATCATAAAGGAGTAAATTACTTGAAAACTCTAAGTAGATACGTCGTTTTGTATTTGAAGCCGATGTTTCCTTCCAGTGATATGAATTATGGGTGAATCACGCAAATTACAAGTAATTATTGTACTACATTTCAAATAAGCAATGATAACATTGCAATACGATCTCGTTAGCCTAGTTGGTAGTGACCCTGCCTTCGAAGCTGGAGGTCCCGGGTTCGAATCCCGGTCAGGGCATGTATTTGTGTGATGAACACGAATATTTGTTCTTGAGTCTTGGATGTTTTCTATGTATTTAAATATCTATTTATCTATATAAGTATGTATATCGTCACTTGGTACCCATAGTACAAGCTTTGCTTAGTTTGGGACTAGGTTGATTTGTGTAAGATTGTCCAAAAAATATTTATAAAAAAAAATATTTAATAAACGTTTTGTGGAATTTGTTTGTCAGGCGCTTTTTTTTTATTAAAAAGGGAATTGTTCTTGGCCAGCATCTAGCCTGCGGGTAAAGATGAGGCCTACGGTGAAGCGAGATCTCCCTATTCACTTTATTTATTATTCACTATAAACTGTTAGGTACCGTCAACCGGGGTTACTTTCAAATTGAGGGGCGACTTTAAAAGTCCAGTTTTTTTTTGAGGTCAGTAAAATACCTTGGTAAATTTCCCAACTATTTACTAAACTGAATCAAACTAGAAATACTTGATGATGATTATATAAGTCTTCTAAATCTATCAAAGTGGCCCCGGTTTTTCTTAAAGTCACCCCAGTTTACGGTATATTAAGCGTGCCACACACTGCAGCGGTCTTTTGTACACTTTGACAATCCTAACATTCATTCAGACACGCGGCCTTGATTGTCATAGTGACAGCTGGCGACTGCAGTGTGTGACAGGTTTTATATACAAATTCCCGTTCCCTCATTTCACTCCCTAAAGTGGATGACAGATGGACAGTTAGTATTTCTAACATATATATATGTTGATATGGAAGCATGTATAGTGAAATATCTTTAATAGTTATCCAGATTTGATTTTTTTTCTATAGCAGAGGTTTCCAACCTTTTAACCTATGCGCCTCGCCTGACGTCAAGCCAAAATTCGACGGCTAAAATTGAGAGTTTACATAAGAAAATTAAACAATCGATGGAAATAAAAATTAGCAGTTAACTTAAACCGTATTCTATTATTTTATATAGGTACTCGTAGCGTGGACAACGGATAGAACACAAATTGATAATAGAGATTAGTATTTTTTTTTAATAAGGGATAATCTGGAGCCGCTCGCTGCGCCCCCCTTGGAATCGCTCGACGCCCCCCGGGGGGGGGGCGCCCCACTGGTTGGGAAACCCTGTCCTAGAAACTCCGTGAACCTTAGATTAGAGGTCTCTTTCCAAGAAAAAAATATAAAATTTTATTTGCCACGACGATGTTAATTCTCAGAATTCAGAATTTTATTAAGAATATGTTAGAAAGAAAAAGAAAGAAAGAAAGCATTTATTCACTGCACGAAAAGACACATCGTTACAAACAGAATAGACTCAGTACATTGACATATTATTATAAAGTGCGTCTTCGCGGCAGTGATGTTGAAGTTTGTAAGGAAAATATGAAAAAGTGGTTACAGTCAACATAATTTCCTCGTTTTGTACACACAATGCGTAATGACAATGATGATTAAGTAAACTTTATTACTGGAAATGGAATTCCAGCCAGATATGCCTAAGTGTTTATTTATGCTCACAAAATTTCCTTATGCGTTGTTTATTTAGTTGATTTCAAGATTTGTTTGCCATTACGTAAAAAATAAAAAATGGCATTCTTTTTTAATGAGCCCTGAGATCCCACACACAGGACAGAAAATAACAAATTGAAACTTTTGTATGAAAAGATTCACGTAAATTCAGAGAGCAATCCTAAGACTTAATTAATTGACACATGCAAGTACTCAAATTGAGATGACTTTTTGATGCCAACCTCTCTCAGACAGCAACATTATTAGGTATTTGAATAAAAATACACAGGTTGAGGTACACATTATTTTAAACCACGTATAAAAAATATATTAAAAATAACACGAGAACAAACCCATAGCTTGTGGATCTTTCCTTCTGTCACCCAACAGAACCGCCGCTTCCATGATCGACTCATCACAACACTTATCACTACACACTTAGCTTAACATCATCAACAACACACAGTCTTGGAACTTGAATAGCCACTAAAAAAAATACGTTATAGGACTGGCCGAAAACAAAAGGGTATCAACTATGACTGGCCGGAAAGAAAATAAAAAATATTTTGAAAATTCTTAAACACGTCTGGCCGATTAGACGAACTGCTAAGCACTACTGGGCTCAATTCCAGAAAAAAATCAGGTTACGACAAACCTGGCCGAATACAAACACCAATAACACTGGCCGGAAAAAAAAATATATAACGCGTCTGGCTGTTTGGACGAACCTGCAAGCACTGAAGAACATGCCATGTGCTGACTCACAGGAAACTATGAGGAATATGAAGTTGGTAATACAAAATACAATGTATATTGGCAATGGACACGATTAGAAGGAGCATTTAAAACTATAATGTTCAGGTAGTTCAACAATAGCCCTAAGGCCGTAATACCCATCTAATGAGCTCAAAATACCAGGTTAAAGGATAAGGCTTTGTCTGAACGGAATGTCGTTACATTTTAACGCTATTTTAGATAAACGATGGATGAGATAATGGGTTTAGGGAACTCAAAGCTAGTGTTACTTTTGTCAATAAGCTTTGCTAATAATATGTATTTGCCTCCGACGCAGATTCGATTAAGCATTGAACATTGAAATTCCCGGTAAATGAAGTTGTTTGTCTCGCTCAGTTATTTATGACTGATGACAAGTCAACCACAGGATACAGTTAATGACACTGGCAAATGCGGGATTATTTTACTGTTTACGTTAAGTAGTGTCTAATAAGAGTAATGATTGATTTAATTCGTTGACTGACAGTCACTGTGTTAAATCACCCACAAATTGCTAATCAGTGTTTATACATAGAAATGTACCTGGGTCATTCTACTTTTTATTTATTTATTTATATTAGGAGAACCAACAGCAGTACAAACAATGTAACATGCGTATTAACAGCAGAGCCAATTACAGGATCTCACAGATAGTGCTAGAGTGTATATACTGAACTAAAGTACGCATTCGTACACAATTACAAACGTTATTGGAACAAGAATGTTAAAATAGAAAAAAGAAAAAAAAACAAGCAATCCAAGCCCACTCTACTTTTTCATGACCAGTTTTCTGTTACAAAAAAATCTATGATATGTATTGAATTAGTGTATAAAAATAGGATTTCTAAATAGTACCTTAACCTAATAAAAGGAATTTATAGGTAAAAATACTTAAATATTAACATATTACTGTAAAAGGTGGGTACCACAGCGGTAAAGACCATTTTTTCATACAGGTGAGACATCCAAGGACCACTGAGTTACTCGACTTATGGATATTAGCTGTGGTTCGTTAATTACCAAATCTATCGGAAATGATACTGCAATTAAACCTCTTTCTAAATAACAACACAAAAATATGAAGTGAGGGCCAAGTATTCCAAAATCTGCATTAAAAGAAAGTGTCCGATTATGTATATGAAAAAGTAGAATGGCCTACCTAATAATAATACTGATCACATGAGTCAAAACGAAATGAAAACATTACGAATTAGAATAGAGCCTAATCTAATATAATTATCTGTGCCTTTACCATGAGTTTGCATGTCGGTACTCGCTAGCGACTGCGTAAACGATTTAGTATGCCGATTCTTAGTTCTATTGCGTGACCGCCAGAGGCGCTGTTCTTTTGCCCATACAATTTTTTACGCAGTCGCTAGCGAGTACGGTCATGTAAACTCACGGTAAAGACACTGAGCGGCCGCTTTTCCCCTTCCGACATGCCACCCTAAACGATATTATCCGCCGAACTCTTGCCACCGTCAACACGTCAGCCATCCTCGAACCCAACGGGGTGTCAAGAGACGATGGCAAGAGGCCGGATGGGATGACTCTGGTCCCTTGGAAGATGGGGCGAGTGCTGGTGTGGGACGCTACATGCGTTGATACACTGGCACCCTCCCATCATCCAAAACGTCATCCAGGGCTGGTGAGGCAGCGGAGGCGGCCGAGACAAAAAAAACATCGAAGCACCAGAGCCTCGGCACCCAATAACTAACAATGAAAATATAATGGCAGACGAATCACGTAACTTTATATACTAACGGTAGATAGATTTTACTGGCAGTTTTGAAGTATAAATGTATGAGCAGCAGGCGAATCAAGTAACTTTATGTACTAACGGTAGATAGATTTTACTGGCAGTTTTGAAGAATAAATGTATGAGAGCAGGCGAATCAAGTAACTTTATGTACTAACGGTAGATAGATTTTACTGTCAATTTTGAAGTTTTAATGTATGAGCTGCGGGGTAATCACGTAACTTTTGTACTACCGTTAGGTAGATTTTAATAAATTTAAAAACATCGAAGCACCAGAGCCTCGGCACCCAATAACATTTCATGGCTTTCGGTGTTGAGACCCTTGGGCCGTGGGGCCTGAGCGCTCGCCAACTGCATAAAAAACTCATTAAAAGGCTCGTTGATGCAACTGGTGCCCAAAGAGCTGGCAACTTCCTCGCGCAACGTTTAAGTATAGCCATACAGCGAGGGAATGCTGCCAGCGTCTTTAGTATGATGCCACGGGGGCCCTTTTTAGACATAATTTAATTACTTAAAAAATTTAGTTTAGTTTTTGTTATTATTAAGTTAATTATTTATAAATTTATATTTAAATAATAAATAAATAAATATTAGAGGACAATCTTACACAAATCGAACTAGCCCTACAGTAAGCTCAAGAAGGCTTGTGTTATGAGTACTAGACGACGATATATTTAATAGATATAAATACTTAAATACATAGAAAACATCCAAGACTCAGAAACAAATATTCATGCTCACCACACAAATATTTGCCCTGACCGGGATTCGAACCCAGGACCGTCAGCTTCACAGGCAGGTGCACTACCCACTAGGCTAAACCGGTCGTCTAATATTATTTAATAATCTAATATTTATCATCATTAATTTTCCAAGGATCTTAATAAATAATTATAGAGATATACGAAGGTACATAAGTATATGCCTTGCCGGGAGCCCCTCATAAACCCATCAGGTTTCTCAGACCGGTGGGTATACATAAAGCATTTCCACATCGCGAAAAAAAAGTACCCATGTATAAGTTTGGTACCTAAATAAGTACCAAGATAAATTCCCTAAACAAGTTGAAAATATAATGGCAGACGAATCACGTAACTTTATATACTAACGGTAGATAGATTTTACTGGCAGTTTTGAAGTATAAATGTATGAGCAGCAGGCGAATCACGTAACTTTATGTACTAACGGTAGATAGATTTTACTGTCAGTTTTGAAGTATAAATGTATGAGAGCAGGCGAATCACGTAACTTTATGTACTAACGGTAGATAGATTTTACTGGCAGTTTTGAAGTATAAATGTATGAGAGCAGGCGAATCACGTAACTTTATGTACTAACGGTAGATAGATTTTACTGACAATTTTGAAGTTTAAATGTATGGGCTGACAATTAAAAATTTGACGTTAAAATCTACCTAATGGTAGTACAAAAGTTACGTGTTTCTTTTTACAGATTTCACGAAGTGCAAGTGTGAAATTCGTACATTTGCTAATTATCGCTAGATAGCAAAAGTATGACCTTCACACTTGCACTTCGCAATGTGTCAACAGGCTATTTTAAAAGTTAATAATTGTATTATCAACCGAATACTTCTTTACAACAAATAGTAGATAACTTTTGACTTATTAATAATGGATTTAGGTGCAATATTACAGTTATCCAAGAACGAGTGCCAACTTTTCGACTCTATTCTTTATACATTAAGTTTCAAAATTAGTAGACTAATTTCTTGGTTCTACACGTAAGTATTAGAAACGAATTAATTACCATATTTGAAGGACTCATGATTGAATCACGTAACTGAGATTACTGCGAATTACGTATTTAGGACTAATACATATGTAGATAACCAATTTGTGTATTTTGAAACCTAACTTATTCCTGAGTATTACAGTTAAAATTTGATTAAAGTGGAAGATAACAAGAAATGAGCGAAAATCATTTCAAACCGTAATAGGGAAAATCATTCTGAATTTATTATTATTGCTCTACGTATAATTTTTTGGAGTATTGATGGCAAAATTAGTTCGATATAAGTAGGTAGGTAGGTAGGTATGTGTGTATGTATGTAAATACTTTATTCTACACGAGACAAGTAAAATGCAGACAAAACAGATTATACATGTACAAAGACAAACTTATCCATGGTAGGGATCTCTTCCAGTTAACCTTTAAGCAATTGAGTGGAGAACAGGAACCAAACGATAGACAAACCAACACGTGTACAAAGATGTATTTATATAAATTTTCTCAATATGCAACTACAGATTAATAAACACGTGTACTAGCGCCGCTAATATATATTTTAATAAATAAATATATCTATAAACACTTTTTATTTTACTTTTTTTTTATAATCATGCTATAATTAGTTACAAATCTAGTTATTAGTTACTTTATTAGTTGACTATTCGTTAAATAATCACACTAAATTGTGTTTAAGAAGATTATGGAGCCATTTACTCAAATATTGTAGACTAAAAAAATAAAACATAAACACACACACAACATTTTCTAAAGCAGCAGACAGAACAAGGGTCTGTAGATAAAAAAAAAACCGACCAAGTGCGTGTCGGACCACGCACAATGAAGGGTTCCGTACCAACACCTACTAATCAACATTTAAAATCACTATCCAATACATTGAATCTAAAAAAGTCGTATCTTCATAGGGAACTCACGGCACCTTCACGACCTTTTGTTTGGGCAAGACAGTTTTTAAGCAAAAACACAAAAACCGTAAAACCTATATCGTTCAAACCAAAAATCGCAAAATATTTACTAATGCACACCACCTCAATTTTTTTCAGAATTTTAAACTTTATAGTTTGGAAATTAGAGGGGGGTACACACTTTCTATGACTTTGACAGCTAATATCTCACCAACGGTTGACTTAAATGGACAAGTTTTTTAGAAACCTTCATATCATTTTTAAAGGCCTATCTATCGATGACCCAAACGAATATGTGCATTGAAATTTTTTTTTCATCCACCGGTTACATGTATGGAGTGCCCCCCCTAATTTAATATTTTTTTGTAATTCCACATCACTTTTATGTAGCGGTTCATAGAATACTCCGTCCTACCAAATTTCATAATTGTAGTGCTTATAGTCTCCGAGTAAATCGGCTGTGACATACGGACGGACAGGCATGACGAATCTATAAGGGTTCCGTTTTTGCCATTTTGGCTACGGAACCCTAAAAAGACTCTTTTTGTGTCTATGAAAAACATGATTTTTTCTGTCTACGTAGACGTATAAATAAATATATCGTTGACTAAAAAAAGGGCGCATATCTGATACATACATACGTGTATTTAAAATAAGTATACACTCAAGAGCAAAATAAGAGTGTAGATACTTATTTTATTTGCCCTTGAGTGTAGTTGAATTCAAAGATAATACTTTTCACACTTCATTATCCATAACCTAATGAACCGTCTAGTTGATTATAATATCAAGTAAGTAATTAATTATTCGCGGCATGCACTAAAAACATCTATCTTTTTTCTCCTCAGTGGAGTAAAAAGGGGATTTCTAGTATAATCTTTCATCGAGCTCGTGCTATGTTGCAATTTGTAATTTAAGAGTTAGCCTAATCAAAGAAACCTTGGATCCGTATTACTGTATTTTTCGTTTTGTTTTTTGTACACATACCGTTATAAAATGTGAGAGATCAATAGATCGTTTTTAGCACAGAGTTCGTGATTTAACATTTCCAGAGTAACACTATATAGTTTAATATCTTATATAGATAAGGTACTATACTACGTTTTAATCAAATAACTATGTATATTTATAGAATAAAATGACAATCTTAAGTTCTTATAAAATTTTTATAAAGACCGATCTTTTTTTAATACGAACGCGGGATATGTTACGAGCTAATTCATCACGTAAAGTTGCAAATGGTGTTAACTTACACAGTACAGTTAGCATCACAGGTACTTACGAGGTTAAGCCTTTATTATAGGGGAATAAGAGCTTTTAATGGATCCATATTATGCGCAGCTACTTCTAACTACTGTAAACATAATGTGTGATATTATATCAAATGATAACTAGAACCGGTTGTTAGTCATTTGATATCTATTTAATTGCACAGTAATCATTTGCTTGTCTACAGGACTGTTATTTTCATCAATCAGTATTCGGTCTAGTTGATCGGACTAACTCCCAACATGATTAACTTCCTTGTATGGCTCTAGAGTAAGGTGCAGAACAATGTTGATTACCACACAAGATACATAATACATTATTTATACCCCATTTGCCCGTTTCGGAAGGCCTTTTGCTTGTAGAGTGAATTTTTTGTAGGCGATATTAATCATTCGCGGTTTTATTATTGTGTTAATATATCCGTATATTAACTTCCGTAAGTTAGGCCAGTTTTTCTAGTTCCAATATTCGTTCGATTGGATACCTATTCTTTAGATCCAGGGACCGATACCGGTATTTAAAAAAAAAAACCCTGTATTAGCCCAATATTTTGGATTATTTTTTGCTCTTTACGTAGGGCTGAATCATATATTTAGGTAACAACGTCGTATTATTAGATTGTCCCATTAAAAACGAAATAATGAACTGGTGACCGTAATAATACCGGTATTTTTCTATGGAGAAAATACCGGTATCCGATCCCTGTTTACATCCCATGTTACTATTAACTACCGTATTTTGTTCTACTGCAAAATCTTCCAATATCCCCAACAAAAACAGCTCAATTCTCAAATCAAAGTAGTTAAACCCATTTGACGGGTCGTCGATGAACACTATCTATATCCTAGGCTTACTTCGGACTAGGCTCAGGGATATAGGCCAGCTGTCACCGGTATATCCAGTAATACTAGGCTTAACGCAAACTTGAGATAACGGCTTTAGAAATTGAATGGAATTGTAATTGTCTCTTCGTTGGTGGAAATACTGCTATCTTATAATAGCTATTGATTGGGGTATGAAGGAATTTTATTTAACTAGTTGTGCGCACAGCTCCGTTCGCTGAAGCTCATTAATTGCATTATCATAAACATACAAGTGTCCTCACCATCGATGTCTAAGCTAAAAAGAAAGTTTTGTCAAAATTCGTCCAGTTTAGCCCTGGCACAGAGTATGCAACAACAATAAGGAAAACGGTTACTTTTGTCTGAATTCAAACTAGTTTGTATTTGGAACTTCTATGCGATATCTAGGAATATCCTCCTTTGTACCTACCAAAGTTGTTTACTTTGTAAAGCTCAAAACAAAAGAATGCTATTATATTGTTTATTTTTTTCTCAGGGAGAGACGGCTTAAGCTTTGTCGGTAGGATCGTATCGTATAGCGTTATACAAAATTGTTTAATTTCATCCGAAGTGTGTCAACGAACCGGTCCTCGTCCGAATTACCATATCGTACGCCCACAACTCCCGCGCAGGAAAAATTACCCGTGAAGCGCATTTTAGCAGCTGTACAACAGCTTAATTTAAGGCAGGATTAAGAGGCCTTATAAGTTTTAAAATGTTTTGATTTCAAATTATGACAAAAGTATTGATAATACCAATAAAGTTATTAAAGGCTATGATGATTTTATTAAAGTTTTAGATAGTAACATAGCCATTTTTTAATTTTATTGTGTGTAGTAGAATTTAAGTGGAAAAAACAAGTTTTTAGCTTGAAAATGGTCGATTTGGAGTGATGTTTGAAACGATATTTCTTAATGAAAAATCCAAAAAATACATTTAAAGTTTATGACATAAGGTCGAAATAGTCCTATTCTAGATAGTAACATTGAGAAAATGTTAAGATACGTGTCAATTCAAACAGAAAATGCGCTAAATGGATGAGCGTTTTTAACTGATAAGGACCCTTAAAGTTATTTTGACAGCACGCTCAAAAGAGTGTTTGAGTACGTAACGTTTCCAAGCGTAAGGATGATCTAAACGTAAGTTTTACTCGTTAGGCTCGGTTTTATAAAGACCCGTTAGGTTATGTCGGTTTGTTATGTCAAAAAATGTACTGACTTACTGGATCTCACATTTGGTAAACTCAATCTTTATAAAACCCGGCCTTAGTTACCTGTCTTTAGAGACAGACCAGATATTCTGTCATGTAATTTAATTTATTCTCAAAGCATCTTTTCTTGAGATTCTCTGTAAGAAATTGGCACTAAATTCGTTCATCCCATTTATAAACTATTCTAAAAGACGGGTACAATTTATTATGGCAAATTTTGATACCTAGTTTTTAAAGATATCTACATTTCCAAAACTCATCCAAATCAGTTCAGTGCGTGTCTTTACCATGAGTTTGCATGACCGTACTCGCTAGCGACTGCGTAAACGATTTAGTATGCCGATTCTTAGTTCTATTGCGTAACCGCCAGAGGCGCTGTACTTTTGCCCATACAAATTTTTACGCAGTCGCTAGCGAGTACGGTTATGTAAACTCATGGTAAAGGCACTGAATTAGGTGGTGGAAAACGTTGCTGCTTTTTGTATGGATAAATTCTGCTACACAACCCTCTTCAAACGTGCAAAACTTCGACTCTTCGTTCAAACTTCAACAAAAGCTGTACCTAATCGCACTCATCTAGTACGAGACGAGAATGAAATTAAGAAGTGACCCACAGTTCACATCAAATTACCCAGCGTTTAGGGGTCAAGTGTGAAGATAACTGCGATTTACCCGCTTATTTTTTTGATACCACGGGGCAGGTCTGATGGTAAGCAGTCATCGCAGCCTATGTACGCTTGCCACTCCAGGGGTATCCATCAGAGGTATACACAGAATTAGGACCTATCTGCTACTTTATTTAAGACGTGTTATTTTGATAACGAGCGTATGTTCTAACCGCGTTGCTTGAAAATGGACCAAAAAGCATAATAATTTATTATTTTCATCTCAGCCGCTCGAACAAGCCTATTTTGCCGCGAGAAAATGAGTTATGCTCACTCCATGAGACAAAGTAACTTTTTAATTTTGTACGGCACGAACAGCCATTTCACAGTTCGGGGTCTATTACAAATTCGAAATATTTGGACTTCATTCTCTATCCCTTTCAGTTCGTTACGAAAAAAGAGAGTGCCAGAAATAGGTCTATTCACAGTTCGACATCACTTCGACATTCAAATTTTTATAGTAGTCCCCCAAACGCGCTAAATATGAAGACTTTCGTAAACTCATAAATTACCATATAAGTTAGAATTATCGTAAGTTGTTGGCAACGGTACTTTTAATTAAAATCGTATTTTAATAATAAATATTTTGATGTAAAACATTTGAAGAAAAAACAGAAAGTTTATTGCATGAACTAGTTATTACTAGTTCATGCAATAAACTTTCTGTTTTTTCTATAAATATCATCATTACACACTATTAATATAAATATCATCATTTTAGTAAATACCACGACTGCAGTTTGAGAAAGCCCCTTTAAAACAACGCGGGTTTAAATTGTTTTCAATTGTTATTTTCTTCCGTCTTGCACTACAGATATTAATAAATGATTAAAATATAAGATTTCAAGCTTACATGGTCATTTACATTAGAATTACGATTTGAAACGGGATATTTACCACGTATATTTGTATTTTTCACCACCACCACCACCACCATTTCAGCCGAAAGACGTCCACTGCTGAACATAGGCCTCCCCCAAGGCTCGCCATTTTTGGGCATGTTTTTTATTTTTCCCTTGGGGGGGATTTGCCATAGTCGCCACGCTTGGCAAGCGGGTTGGCGACCGCAGTTCGATGGTGGTAATAATCGAAGGATGCTGCTGCCCACCCTCCGATTTTCCCTTATTCGCCTCCTACGAAACCCACGGGAAGAGATGGGGTGGCGCAATTCTTACCCGGCAACCACACGGGTCGGGTTTGTATTTTTGAGTTCCCGAAATTCTATGGTTTTCTATGGTGTGTGGGTAGACCACAACTAAAACTCGCAGCACGTCAGTTAATCCTTGATAATGGCGCTTGCAACAGTGCCGAAATATCGGGAACTCAAAATTACAAATATACATGGTAAATATCCCGTTTCAAATTGTAATTCTAATGATTAAAATAACTAGAAAATAGTAGTGATCAGTAATGAAGGCTGTATTGAAACAGCAGTGCGTCTAGTTTTTAGTGTACACGCGAGCTGGCACGCGCGTGACATACAGAAATAACTTGCTACGCTCGTGATTCAATTTTAGAGTCTTTCGCTTGTTCGGGAATCAAAATCAGCATTCGCAGCAAAAAACAACTTTGATCTCTTGTTGCACAAATAACTATTTCCCTACTCTTGGGTTTCATCCTACTTACCAGCCTGCTTTTACTTGTGACATACAAAAATCAAAACACACATTTCGCATTAGCTTCCGTTTCTTATCTCTGTTCTGCAACTTATATTCTAATCTCCCCAAACCGCTACTCTCTCACTCCCTCAACCAAATATTCTCAAAAAATATTAAAGCTCGCGATAAATTTCACTTCCCTGTTACAAAAAGGCGTATTCCTTATTATTTGATTATATAATCTTTACTAGTGGCCGCCCGCGACTTCGTCCGCGTAGATTTTAGATGGTAACAAAGATATAAATGAGGTTTATTTGTTTCTGTAAGTTGTATGATGCTATTAATCTTTTGTGAAAATTACTCGACAGAAAAAATTAATGTCGGCCATCTTGTAATCTTTATAAAACAGTGGGGTCATAAAGAGATGGCACTAAAAGCATCAGTGACGCTGACAATTAATCTTAATTTCAAAATGGTACCTTGTCACTTAAGCACAAGAAGAGAATTTCTCTTGAAGATACTTCGCTGACTACTTGCATAATGTTCTAAGACAAGGAGGTTGATATAGCGAGGTCTTTCAAACAACTAAAACAGTTCGTCTAAGGGTTTATTTTTTTTTTTGCCACGTCGGTGGCAAACAAGCGTACGACCCGCCTGTGTTTAAGTTTTAATTGAACTTGTAATGTTAATTTTGATTGATTTGATTGTCCATTTGCGACTTTAGGACATGTTTACATTTAATTACCGTTGAATACAAAATTGATATCAATAAATAAACTAAAAAAAGCCAGTGTTAAAGTTGACCTGTATATTTACAAGTCAAATTTTATATCGTCAACAAAAAGTTCACATTATACAATGGTTCTCTGCAGTAATAAAGATTGTTACAATTTCATTAATATAGCTTTACAGTTTTACATATTAAAGATTTTTTAAACTAAAACATTTTGGGAGAAGTCCCTGTTTATAATTAAAAATGATTTCGAAACCAATAATGGTAATGGTTGTTATTTTGTACTGTATATATACTGTGTCCTTTTGGTTATTATTTTGTACTGTATATATACTGTGTCCTTTAATTGAGGTGTGCAATAAAGAGTACCTGTATTACAGTAAACATTACTAGTGTCCGACCGAACATGTTTTTTTGCCGAAACCGAAACCGAAGGTTCGGCGTTGGCTCTAGTTCCGGCCGAAACCGGAACTTTTGTAGATGTATTAAAATCGTGTCAGCCAAGTTCGAAAAGCAAAATGAGTGATTATGTTTTAATGGGATATAAAAATATAAAACATTTAGCTACAATAAGATGTACTACTGTAAATGATGTATATAAGCCTGACATTTATTAAATCTCCCCTAATAATTAAATTAAATTTTGACTAACCTTTAACTTAACTCTTAACATTGTAACTTTAATTGTAGTATAATTTGCATGCCCAGTAGCAGGCAGAATACATTGTACGAATATTATCATTATTAACATCCGCTTGACTGTATTCTAGCAAATAAATTACTTTTGACTTTTTTTTTTTACTGTTTGCGGAGTCGAGCGAGCTAGGCCATTGCCGGCTGTGCCGATGTTAGGAGAACGCGATCCGGAAGTACTATGTTGAAAGTTTCGGCGCGGCCGAAAAGTTCGGCAGTATTTTGGCCGAAACCGAACCTTCGGCCGAAACACAATTTTTAAGCCGAAACCGGCCGAAACCGAAACTTCGGTCGGATACTAACCATTACTTGTAAATGTTTTGATATACGCAACGCAATGTATAAATAGGTCACTCAACTTTTTATTATAGTTATTGTTGTCTCCTCGCTGACGGGACAGAATAAGTCCCGCCAGCGAGGAGACAGCAATAACCGACTTTCTTACAAAAATGTTTATAATATGGACTTCACGCATGCTAAAGAGATTACCCATGTTCAAATGGATTGATGCTCATCGCTAAAACTCATGTTTGGTTGATTTAAACTCTATAAAATGATAGTTTTAAAGAGTGACTCAGGAGACGTAACTATGGTAACGAGGAACAAAGAATGATCCACCCAAATACACGTTCATGTTGTTCATAAATGCGTCTATTTCTAACCTCACATTCATCCAGCCTGTATCCACTCATCTTGTCATAAATCCCTTACTTACGTTTAATGAAACGCTAATATAGAACTTATCTTCCCACTTCTACTTTAAGCCTTTATTGTAAGAATTAGCCAACTTTTGAGTATTTTATAATTTGTACTCATCGATTAGAACCAATTATATATTTACTTAGGTTTTATAACCATCGTCTCAAAGTTTGCACACATATCTGGTACAGACTGAAGACGGTAAAATGAAATATTTAGCAAACTGTAATGTACTAACGTTTCATCAACACTATCTATATTTAGAGCATTTAGGTGGTAAAACGTAGTGCTAGAAACCTGTTTATAACCGAAGATATGTGGGTATTGTTTCAAGCACTCCTCCCGCATACAGTCAAGGGCACCAATATGTATACATGTTTTCACCTTATTCCATTGAAACAAGGTCTAAAAATGTACACATATTTAGCAAGCTTTGGATAAAGTACATTACCAAGTATATCTTAGTAGTAATCAACCACGCCAAATTCCATATGGTCGCGGCCGCGCACCTCCAATATCGCGCCATTTTCCGACCACAGACAATAAATTTACTATTTTTTTTTTAAGACACGCACGCACTGCCGGAGCAAAGAGATTACTATTTAATTCCTAAACGTATACATTTTACATACTCGAGAGGTTTTGGAAAGTATGAGCAAAGACCGAAACGGCATCGAATTATTACGACTGGTAATGTAAGATTTACTTTCTAAGCGATGATTTTGAGTAATTGAAGGTATTTTAATTTTTTACAACTAATTGGATTAACGAACCTTTTGAAATGTTCACAGTCAGGTGGGCAGTTGCTCTAACCTGTCATTACGAGACGCATTCATGTATATCCGAAATGTAATAAATCCCCAACCGCCAGTCGGTAATCTTAGTCAATTAAATATAATACGAAACCGGTCTAGAAACTAGCCAGACTCGACGCGCGATCCCATTTGAATATCAAATGTTAAAGATAATACATAATATCCCATTATGCACGAGTGTAACATAAAAATTTGCATCCATTTCCCGTCTGCCCACATCCAAACTGGGTGTTTAAATTGATTGAATCAATGTCAAACATATTAATCACAACCGAAATGAGTCAGAACAACTAATAATAGAAACAAACTCCTTTCAGACAGAAATCCTTGATAGAACATCGTTTCCAGCCAGTCACAAAATGGTAAACAATAAAATAAAAAAAAACACCAATATCACTGGCCACAACACTGATTCCAAATTCGAATTTCAACACAGCCGCCACAGTTCGCGCGAGATCGTCCACTGCATGATTCATCCCATCTCGGGCATTAAAAAGTGGACAAAAAAGAAATAACTATACACGTCTGGCGCGCACGCGAATATGTTCGCACTGCGTGTTCAGAGAGCGTGGAGCAACGGTGTAACACACCGCCAAATCTAAAAGACAGCAACCACATAAGAATCTTATTCGCACATATGACCTCCTTCTTTTAGTTGTTTGCGAATACCGATTCTAAGGTTACCAAATTCTGTAAGTTAAGGATGTGTTTTTATGGAGGTCAGTGCCTTTTAAACCATTGAGCTTTAAGGAAACCAATAATTGCGATCGGATTTTTGTGACTTCGATAAACATTTAGAGTTGGGATAAGTGCTCCAAAATTGGGATTTTATTTTTATCGACCGAAGCTAATGGTCGATTTAATAAGGCCATCGCGATCTACACCAAAATGAGTACACTGTATTTCCTTCGTTATTTTGCGCAATACGGAAAAGTACATAAAAGTCCCTACTAATGGCGTTAAGACGTCCTCTACCAGTCAACCATTGGGTTGAAAATAAACTGGTTGTTATAATTTATAGCACTTATCTCTTTATACACTTTTGCACCTTATTAAATTGTAATAAGGCGAAAAATGTAAACATATCTTTGTCGTTGAAAGTACAAACAATTTTTGACGAGAATCAACACGACATATAGTCAAAGCCACAGCGAACAACAATACCGATAGAATTATACTATCTTCAAACGGTTAATGTCTGTAAAATGTATGTTTATTCTTGAGAAGGACATAAATAATGACCAAGAAAGATTATCATGTGTGCTTTCCATAATTGAATGACTTGTACCATCTGCCACTCAAACAAAGTAATATGATAAGAACAATCATTTTAAGCACTCTGTATTTCCAGTTAGTTTGATCGCTTATTAAGATTAAACACGTCTTTATAGCGTTATGTAATTAGGCTCCCGCCATTTTGATAACAACTCATGTGGCCATATGTGCGTAGGCGCATGTTACATTATTGTACCAAGGGGGCTATCGCCGCCAGCTCACATGTGGAAGCACTGAGCGAATGCCCTGTACTCGATTTTTTTTTTGAACCTGACTGTGGTTTTATAGGCCGGGCCCAATAAAGCGATAGGAGTGCGCGGTTGGAGAGTAGCCTGGGGAAAATCCGGGGAAAAACCTCCGACACGACCACGCGTGTGGTTTGGAACACTGGAATACTCTAAGAGTTTGCGCTCGAGTGAGATTGGTTGAGCGGTTTCAACCGAATCTGAGGTGTGAGTGGAATCGAGCTACTGGGAGTTTTTGTCGCTGGTTCACTGAACTTAGTCTAGCTGAGAAGAATCCAGCAAGAAACTCAGCTAGGCCCGACCTGGGTCGGACTGACTCTACCCGATGTGCGGCGGCACCCGGACGAATAGGGACTAGCCCTGTACTCGTATGAACAACGAAGTACGGTCGAGGAATTTGAATGTTTGTCACTTTTACAGTTTTGCACTCTATTTGAATACCAATAGAATCCAAATACAAAGTGTCAAAAATTCAATTTCCTTGACTTTCTAGTAGTTTATTAAATCAATTTTGTATTAACCATTAAGGGTCCTTATCAGTTAAAAAACGCTCATCTATTTACGCCATTTTCTGTTTGAATTGACACGTGTCTTGACATTTTCTCAATGTTACTATCTAGAACAGTACTATTGCGACCTTATTTCATAAACTTTAAGTATATTTTTTGGATTTTTCATTAAGAAATATCGTTTCAAACATCACTCCAAATCGACCATTTTCAGGCTAAAAACTTGTTTTTTACGATTAAATTCTAATACACACAATACAATCAAAAAATGGCTATGTTACTATATAAAACATTAATTAAAGCATCGTGTCTTTTAATCACTTTATTGGTATTATCAATACTTGTGTCATAATTTGAAATCAAAACATTTTAAAACTTATAAGGTCTCTGAAGTGCATTATTAATTAGGTTTAGGAAATCAGGAAAGCAAAATGGTATCTTTTAGCGGGGTCAGCCCTTTACAGCAATGGCGTATACAATTATTGAACCTCGGCACGATAGAATAAGGTCTAAAATGATATCTGTCATATATGGCTTCGTATAGGGTAACGGCTTAAGGCGCTTTTTACTTACCGAAGCAATTAAAAATCGCCCTTATTGACATCGACTACAAAATACAAATATTTATTCTGCAAATAGGCCACAAGGGCACTTTTACATGTCAAAATATTAATTTACAATTTAAGAAAGTCTGACTATAATAAGTAATACATTTTTCATGTCAAAATATTAATTTACAGTTCAAGAAGGAATAATAATTTCGAGTTTACAATTATAACAAAATTAATGTCATACAGTGAAGATAAACTTGCAAAGTTATCTATTACAAATATTACAACATCAGTAAAGTTAGAGATGTATAAGGTCTCAAGATTAAACAAGGAGTATAATGGAATTAATATAATATCCCAGAGATGTACATGGTCTCTGAGCGTCAAAATTAAAATTAATTTAATATTGTTAGAGATGTACTGACTGATGACTAAGAACGAACACTGAGTAAGTGCGTAGGAACCACCTGTGTTAAATGGTAGGTAAAGCACTTAAATAGTTCTGCGGTGGCCGGAACCTCGCTCCCTACCGCGCTGTACTCATAGGACTGTATTTTGTTGTTTTGACTAGCATCTTGTACATCCTAAAAAGTAAACCAGGTAAACCAGGTTATTCAGGTAGTAGGAAACAAGCTACAGAGCCTAGCACATAGACGCAAAGTAGCATGTCTGTGCGTCTTCTAAAAATTGTACTTCGGAGTGTGCTCAGGAGCTCCATGAGCTCATACCGCCTTCCCCCTTCTTCCATCGGACATCCAGACGTACGGCTGGATACCATCCTTACTTGGTCGAAATTCCTTATTCGAACCAAGCGCTTTGCATCATCTTTTATAATGCGCACTTCTAAGGTTTGGAATTCTCTGCCGGCGTTTGTGTTTCATAAACCCTAGACCTTTTTAAGGCACGAGTGAATAGGCACCTTCTGGGTGAGCTCGCTTCATCGTCGGCCTCATCTTTGCCCTGGCTAGATGCTGGCCAAGAGCGATCCCATTTTTAATAAAAAAAAAAACACATTTTGCTTGGCATCATCTGCGACGTGGAGAGGGAAAGAAAGGCGATGGCAATAAGAGGGAACATGCTCGCTTGCAAACCTGGGGCGCTACCGCGAACAGCAAACGAAGTTTTCCCTCTCTGTCGCACTTGCAAGTTTGCATATACGTGAGACAGAGTGGGAAAACTTCGTTTTTGGTTCGCGGTAGCCCCTCAGCACGGTGTAACGAATCAGTTAAGGTGACGCTCTTCAGAGCATACTGTCAGACGTTTTACACGTGCAACCTGTGGGTGAAATACATAGCTGGGCATCGTTACTCAAATAGTTAACTTCGTTAATCGATAATCCGTTAAAAAAAAGTTAACTTCGTTAAACGTTAAAGCGTTACATTTCGGGCCATTTAACGGAAGTTAACGTTAATCGTTAACTCCTGATGCGCCTTACTTGCATCGTCTGTCTCACTCAGCGCCTATAGCTCGCGCCTATGCCGCCCAGATCGAACGGGTTTGTCAGAACCTGGGGCGCTACCGCGAACAGCAAACGAAGTTTTCGCTCTTTTTCGCACTTGCACGTTCGGACGTAAGTGAGACAGAGAGGGAAAACTTCGTTTGTGGTTCGCGGTAGCTCCTCTGTCTATCGTGGCGCGGCGGCGCGGTGTTCCTTTGACAAAATGGGTACTTAGTTAACGGATTAACGGAACTTTGGACGGTTAGCGGAAGTTAATGAGTCCGTTAACAATTTTGCAAGTTAACATAAATGTTAATCCGATACACGGATGGTTAACTTCGTTAATCACTACATAGTATAAAACAAAGTCGCTTTCTCTGTCCCTATGTCCCTATATCCCTATGTATGCTTAAATCTTTAAAACTACGCAACGGATTTTGATGCGGTTTTTTTAATAGATAGAGTGACTCAAGGCGAAGGTTTATATGTATAATATATGCATCAGCATTGCACCCGTGCGAAGCCGGGGCGGGTCGCTAGTTAACGATAAACGGATTAACGAGTTAATGCCCAGTTCTGGTGAAGTATACACAACGGGCCTATAACTCTCATTCTCCCACTATACACTCAATCCCTCAATTTTTATTTGTATTGTATTCTCCCCCTTTTTTTTTGACTGTGGCTTTATAGGCCGGGCCCAATAAAGCGATAGGAGTGCGCGGTTGGAGAGTAGCCTGGGGAAAATCCAGGGGAGAACCTCCGGCATAACCACGCGTGTGGTTTGGATCACTGGAATATTCTTAGAGTTTGCGCTCCTAGTATTCTCCCCTATTTTTCACATTCAGGGTAGTAAGAGCATAGCAGACATCGCACTGACTGTCCGCAAATAGAATGAATTCAATTAGACTCCGAGGGCAATTCACAGCTCACTCTGAGTGCGTTGCACTGTGAGTAAACACCATGCACACAAATTGCATCTGTGTGTGTGTTTGGCGCCAACATTTATGTGCGATGAAGTCGCTTATGCAGGATTCATTGACATGTACACTTAAATAAATACTTTTATAACTATAGTAATTATCTCTAATTCTTGGCATGTGCCTTTTTACATACATTAAATGATTAAATAAACAAATATAGAGGTCTCGGCACCGAATACAACTTTGTTCCGTTCGGTGTAGAGACCCTCGGTCCGTGGGGTCCCAGGGCCCAAGAGTTCTTCAAGGAACTCGCTAAAAGGTTAGTGGACACCACTGGTGACCAAAAGGGCCGGCAGCTTCCTCACACAACGCATAAGAATTATTATTATATTAATATTTACCGTCCAGTGTTGCCAGATGGTTACATTTCTTACATTTTTCGTAACTTTTGACCGGCTCGCGTAACATGTAAGTAACTTCTGTTGTAAACGAAATATTCGTAACTTTGGAGAATAATGAAACTCTATTTAAAAAAAGGTCACAGTTGTATCTAACCGCTACAATTTATAAGCTTCCATACAGAAAAGGTGACAAAAGAACCCACATGGTATGATTTGCCTGTCCATCTCTTGCAACTATGTATGACATTTGAGATATCCCCCATCAGCCCGACTTAATTCTGTGCTCCGAACTCGCCGAATTCTAGCTGTATGTGGCTACTCATTTCTTAAAATCGACCGTTTTGATTGGTAATTATGAAAAATACAAAAAAAGGAACTTTTGCATCAAAAATGTAACTTTTCAAGAAACGAAACGTAATTTACGTCCAAATGGCCCTGGCAACACTGTTACCGTCGTTTGTCACCCCTTGGTTCTTAATACCCGAGGTAGACCGTTCCCCCCCCCCCACCCCACACGCCACCACTATTATGTCGCTAAATAAAACGATTGTGTCATGCGTACGTCACGCCCTATTGCTTGCACAGGCTACGGTTAACCATCTACGTAATATTAAAAAAAAACAATAGCCGTAAATAACGTAACTCTTCATAACAACACAACTTTCTCTTGTGTAAAAGTTTCGTTTGTTTAACGAACTTCGACGAAATTTTCGTAGGTACCTCCGGGAGTAAGGATGCTTATAAAATATTTGTCAGCGCTGGCTTGTTGAAGACTATGTAATAAACTGCTTGTAATAAATTAAGTGTGTCGGTCGAGACTCGGTAGCCTAGCCTTTCTATTTACACGAATGACATGACGTATCTAAATAAATATATTTCTTGTCAGTTTAATCGAGTGTCTACACTGTCTACATCGACAGAATTTCCTCTGTAAGTATTATTTTTTCACACCTGCTATTCAGAAAAGAATTGTTGTTGCCCTTTTCGTACTTTTCTTCCCTCATTTGAGGGCAACAATGACCTTTTTCCTCATAGAAGGTGTGGAAAGCAGTATGTTTAATCGAGTGTCTACACTGTCTACATCAAAAGAATTTCCTCTGTAAGTATTAATTTTTCACACTTGCTATTCAGAAAAGAATTACTGTTGCCCTTTTCGCACTTTTCTTCCCTCATTTGAGGGCAACAATGACCTTTTTCCTCATAGAAGGTGTGGAATGCAGTATGTGCCACTCGGTAGCCAAGTTATTTGTAAAACATTTCATGTTTTTAGCAGCGGGCCTCATATACGGTGTGAAATGCCGTGTGTCACACGGTCGCAAAATTATTTCCGACTTAGGCGTAAACTTGTACCCCTCACTACGCTTAGGATGCTATTGTAAGATCTTTCGCTTCACTTAGGATTTAATATACCGCCATCACCGTAAATATATCATTTGCTCCTTTGAGAGACAATACTGTTCTCTTTGGATCCCTTAACGCTGCGGCGCGTGCGCGACAGCCCCAACACCATACTAGCTATGATTGCGGACAGGATTGACTGTCCGTACATTATGCAGCACTGTTGTGGACTTCACAAGCCCAGTAACAGGGAATCAATGTGTTAAATCTAGTAAAATTGTTACTAACATAGTTTTTAAGTTTAATTGTAACTAACACTTTATGAGCCACGGGCTTGAAATAAACGTTAATTTAATTTAATTTAACAAATTCACTGCCAGGAATCCTAGCTGGCGTTCTGCTCGCAGACGCGTAACCGATACCATGGGTTTCCCCGTCATCATCATCATAGCGTTATCCCGGTAAAGGTGCATCCTAAAGGATGAGCTCAAAGTTAACGGCCGTAATTTTGAGCTCATAGAGAGACGAATCTAGCAACGTAAATAGTTTGATGGATTCAAAAAGTACTTAAATACAAACTACTAAACTGTAACTACTATATATCGTTAAATTTAAATAATTACAATTATTTACGAGTGGTCATAGTTGGAAACGTGGAAGGGAAACGCGCCCGTGGTAGATCTCCGACGCGATGGACCGACCAAATCAAGGATAAGACCAGCAAGTTCTACGATGTGGTGCAGATGGCCACCAACAGAAGCCGTTGGAAGCAAGTCGTGCTGTCCAGCAAGACTGCAGATGATCACGATCTTCAGTCATGAAGGAACGACTACAAAGAGAAGAGATTTACGAGTGGCGCTAGTGGACCTGTTACATTTTATTAAAGCGCTCTTAAGATAAAGCATCTGTCGCTACAATAAGTCGTTTATCACGCTATCACGCGACCATCATAAACCCCCAGTACGTACCCGGTGAGAGGTGGGGAGGTGCGGGGTGGGGCGCTCGTCGCTCGACTCGTCGCTGCGCTCGCCCGTGAACACGGAGTCGTGCGAGACCGACAGACCGCTGCCATAGGCGCCCTCTCTGGAATAAACGTCGAAACACATCAGCTACATGCCTTCTATACAGGATGTAACAAGAGTAGTGAGGATCCGTTTAAGGGCATATTCGGTATCGTGTTCTGATTAAGAAAAAGTAGAAGAAAATTTTTTTTGACGCATAAAATTTTTGGCCTTTGTATGGACAGCTGGCTGACTTGGACAACCTGCCCCACAGAACAAAAAAATTTTTCGCGTCAAAAAAAATTTTCTTTTACTTTTCCCTTATCAGAACACGATACCCAATATGTCCTTAAACGGATACTCATTGCTTTTGTTAGATCCTGTATATATTTGTCGTATGACAATTATTTTGAACCGTGAGATCTTCGGGAACGGTTACCAGTTTGCCACCGCCACACGTAACCCCTCGGTGGTGCTGAAAGTACATGCCTTCTCGAGCCTGGCTAATAAAAACTGAGGTTTCCGCCAGCGGGGACGTCCACCGCGCAATGGCGTCAACTCGAAAAAATTTAGTCCCTAATAAATATCGGGTAGGGTAAGTCAGTCCGACCCGGGTCGAACCAAGTTAGTACTAGTAATTTCTTGCTGGGCTCTTCATGTTGGAGGTTTCCCCTTGATTTTGACCAGTCCACTCTTCAACCGCGCACTCCTATCGCTTTATTGGGCCCGGCCTATAAAGCCACAGTCAGGTATACAAATTAGTTATGGGAAATAGAGACTGCTATAAGACGAGTCTTGGCTACTCACTTCCTCTTGGCTTGCCGCTCAGTCGCGAGCACCTCTCCCGCGGACTCCTCGGGTCGAGCGAGCCTCTTGAACGTGTGCCGGCCATGGGACAGAGACGCTGCTATACGACGGATGGATGCCACGACGAGTGTTGGCTACTCACTTCCTCCTAGCTTGCCGCACAGTCGCGAGCAGCTCTCCCGCGGACTCCTCGGGTCGAGCGAGCCTCTTGAACGTGTGCCGGCCGTGGGACAGAGACGCTGCTATACGACGGATGGATGCTACGACGAGTGTTGGCTACTCACTTCCTCCTGGCTTGCCGCTCTGTCGCGAGCAGCTCTCCCGCGGACTCCTCTGGTCGAGCGAGCCTCTTGAACGTGTGCCGGCCGTGGATAAGAGACGCTGCTATACGACGGGTGGATGCTACGAGTGTTGGCTACTCACTTCCTTCTAGCTTGCCGCTCTGCCGCGGACTCCTCGGGACGAGCGAGCCCCTTGCTTGAATATGTGCCGACCGTACGACAGAGACGCTGCTATATGACCAGTGATGGCTACTTACTTCCTCCTGGCTTGCCGCTCTGTCGCGAGCAGCTCTCCCGCGGACTCCTCGGGTCGAGCGAGCCTCTTGAACATGTGCCGGCCTTGGATAAGAGACGCTGCTATACGACGGGTGGATGCTACGAGTGTTGGCTACTCACTTCCTCTTAGCTAGCCGCTCTGCCGCGGACTCCTCGGGACGAGCGAGCCCCTTGCTTGAATATGTCCCGACCGTACGACAGAGACGCTGCTACATGACCGATGATGGCTACTTACTTCCTCCTAGCTTGCCGCTCTGCCGCGAGCAGTTCTCCCGTGGAGCTACTCCTCGGATCAGGCGAGGCGTCCGCGCGTGTGCGTCTCTTGAACATGCGCCGCAGACCGCGCAGGAACCGGCCCGTGCGGCCTTCGCCTGGAGTCACAAAACGAAGGAGTTGAAAATTATGTAGTTAGCACTAAACCGTCTTTGTCCTTGCCTACTTGGCACTTGAAAAGTTCACAGCAAAAGTATGAACTTCGCATTTGCAGTTCGTAAATAAGCGGTGTTCTTAAAAATCTGGATGTATGGAAGTTTTTATGGGATGGCAGCTGCCGGCGCCATATTACCGTATGGCGCGAAGAGATCGGTTTATAGCGATAAAAGTGTTATCTACATGTTTCATGTTAAGCCTGTTTTCTTTTGAGTACTATTTTTTGGTGAGCAATAAAGAATATTTGTATTGTATTATATTATATTGTACTACCTACCTACCCTCTCGATGTACCTATGGCTATCGGGCTACAATCGTAAGTTATTTACTAAAATAGCGAAGCATCCAGTTCATGTAACTGGTGACCGAAGAACTGGCGACTTCCTTGCACAATGCAATGCTGAATACAGCGAGGAAATGCCGCCAGCATCCTCGGTACAATGCCCCGAGGGCCTGTTTTAGATTGAAGTTATTTTTAATATTATTTAAGTTATTTTTATTTGACTATTACTACCGCTTGTAAATCTATAAAAAAATATGGTCGTAAGTTGGTGCAGCGCGTCCTAAGTTGGAGGTCTCTACGTTAACTTTATACCTAAATGCCAAAAAAAATATTATGTAGAGACCATAGTTGTGCATTTGTGTATATGTAGAATAGAATAAATTTATTTTGCAGGACCAACATAATAAATTGCATTACAAAAGATTTAAATCTAAAAGATATACAGTGTTGTCATAAAAAAGGAGTCCACTCAGCATGTGTTGCAGCACAGGGTGCAACGAAGCTGATTTTTAGTGGATCTCATGAACTAAAACTAAAGAGATCAGTTATGACATTATTGTAAACATAATAAAAATACACCCAATAGCATTGGGCCACATTAATGATTTACTAGCGGAAACCAATACAAAAATAACAACTCAAAGTCAAAGACACAGATACAAGACACCGACACAAATCACCTAGGCTGTAAATTGTTCTTTGAATAGGTGGAGTTTAAATTTGTTTTTAAAGGTGAACAGAGGAGAGTTTCTTATTGGTGGCGGCATATTATTCCAGCAGCGCGTGGCAGCGTTACGGAAGCTGCCATGTGAAACTGCACAGCTAAATGTAAAACCACTCACTGACAGTGGTTGTGTGTATATAGACGAGGATTTATCCTCCTACGACCCAATTTCGAAGACGGTACTTCCGAGGAAGACCCAATGTCCTAATATTAGAACTAATTAATAAAGTACTGAACGCCCGGACCAAAAATTGTTCATATCTGGTTAACCGTATATTTTGTTCTAGTACTATCACAGAGGGTCATTGCTCCAACTCTCTGTTAAAATACTTGGGCTTTCACTGCAAACTGATTTTGTCCTAGTATTATCACTTTGAACCCCAGAAGGTTATGTAAAGTGAGGACTCACCATGGTTGTGTGTGTCGGTGTGAGGGGGTCGGTAAGGAGGCTCAAGCGAGCCCTCGCGCACGCACGACATGAGCCCCGCGCCGCCGCCCGACATCCGCCTCCCAGCCTGCAGACAAACGGACAACATACATCAATACAACACTGAGGCAGACCTAACATTGACCTTACACAAACATACAGAAGTACAGTACAACAAATACAAATACTTTTTATTGCACATCTCAATACAAAGCAGATCAGAAAACAACAGGCGGTCTTATCGCTAAAGAGTGATCTCTTCCTGATAACCTTTGGGTAGTGGAGAGAACTAAGCACACATATTCAGAATAAAAACTAGGTACTGGAATATATAAGTAAAACTAGAAGATAAAAATTAAAGTAAAACACATCTAAATAAACATACATTTGGAACGGCGCTTGGGAGGCACAGTTAAATTTCGGATCCGAAATCTCAGGTCACTAAGTGACTTCCCGAGGAGAGCTGGACACTCTACATACATATATACCACAAACTTAAGGGAAACCCAAAAATAAACTACAGACCATTATCAAAACCAAGTAGTTATTATGGAAGAGACAAATAAGGATAAGTTCGCCTTCGTACGCTAATCTTATGTGACATGTATATTGTTTTAACCTGTTATTGTGTACAATAAAGTGCTTACATACATACATACAAATAATGGTTTGTTTATATTATTTTTGAAGGACGCACTAGATTTAGCCTGCCATACATCAAGAGGCAAAGAGTTCCAAAGTCTGACAGCTTGGAAAGTAAACGAACAGTTATACAATTTGGAGGAGGATGAAGGTACGGCAAGAAAATTAGTAGAACCTAACTGAAGACAGATATTTACAGCGGTCCTTGAGGTAGCGAGGAGCCGCCGGATTAAATAGTATATTAAAGAGAAGAGGATATGAGAGTTACGGCGAAGTACATATTTAGTAAGATTATGGTAGGTGCCAGAGTAGAGGAGGGTAGTTGGTAGCTGCTTTGGGAACAGAAATGCTTGGGTAAGCTCCTCATATGAGTACGTACAGTCAGCACCACACAATAGCTACCAAAATAACCAAATGTCGTAATAATCCTTATTCCTACGTTATTAAGGATGTCCTATGATTTATATTTAGACATCTTTGCTGTAGGTAACAATATGACACTGCTCGGAGTTTACATCTTTGTCTGACCCGCTCTAAGGAAATCTGGCAAATTCTATGAATATCATAACAGTGAAAAACAAACATACGTCGTAAAGGACATCGTAGTCCATGGATGCTTGCAAACTCCAGATCGTACGTCACGTCGACGGGAAACGTGTTAATTATTTCAAGCGAAGTAATTACTAGTACAATATTAATTAAGATGTAAGCAAACAACTGGAAATTCCTCTACACTAATTAGAGTGGTTATACAAATATCTAACAATTATGTTTGATATTTGACTTGCTACGATCTGTTAATTATTCTAGTCGAAGATCCTGGGCCAATACTATAAAATACTTTTTTTTTTGAACCTGACTGTGGCTTTATAGGCCGGGCCCAATAAAGCGTTAGGAGTGCGCGGTTGGAGAGTAGCCTGGGGAAAATCCAGGGGAAAACCTCCGACACGACCACGCGTGTGGTTTGGAACACTGGAATACTCTAAGAGTTTGCGCTCCAGTGAGATTGGTTGAGCGGTTTCAACCGAATCTGAGGTGTGAGTGGAATCGAGCTACTGAGAGTTTTGTCGCTGGACTATAAAACACGTCAAACTCCATAATGTCTCATCATCATCATCAGCCTGTGTCAGTCCACTGCTGGACATAGGCCTCTCCCATGGCACGCCACTGAGCTCGGTCTTCAGCTCTTCTCCTCCAATCCCTGCCCACTGCCTTTCGAATATCATCGCCCCACCTAGTTACAGGGCGCCCTACACTACGTTTGCCGACACGCGGTCTCCACTCAAGAACCAGTCTGCCCCAACGGCCATCGGTTCTGCGACATATGTGACCTGCCCACTGCCACTTCAGCTTACTAATTCGCTGAGCTATGTCGGTAACCTTTGTTCTCTGACGAATAACTAATAATGTCTAGGTTACATAAACCCGACATTTATGTAAACCAGACATTTTAGTATCTACAATTATGAACCCTAGCTGTATGTTATCTCGGTTCAAAACGGTGCAACGTGTAGACTAGTTGCAGTAAGTGCAAGGTTCCAGGGTCGAGTCCCGGCAGTGACCTAGTTAGTATCTGGGAGCGGATAAACCGTTGGCCAAGGTTCTGTTTAAAGGTTATGATATTTGTTATTACAGGAGGAACAACGTATTTCCTCTCGTATTTTCCCTGTTATACAGGGTTCGAAATTATCAAGATAATTATGGTCTTTGATAATTATCGTGATAATTATCCGATAATTATCGGATAATTATCCCTCTTATGGGTAGGGTAGTATACGTTATTTTATTAGTTAAATTTATTTTCCGATGTATGATATGACCTGTAAAATTTATTTTTACCAATAAAGACTGTACTCTGTCCTAATATATAAAAGATTATGGTGTTTTAGGCTGCAAAATAAATAGTTGCTATACAATATTTTACTAAATTTTATTAACCATTAAAATATAATCAATTAATCATTACAACATCATTAAAACAATTATTAACGTTCGAATTCACGCACGTATTTTTTTAAGACATGCTGAATTTACAATTTTAGGTTATGTTATTATCAAATCGATAATTATCAGCGCATAAATATCACGATAATTATCGATAATAATCATTGATAATTATCCTTTCGAACCCTGCTGTTATATCTTCAAGGATCCCCAAATCCGCTATGGCATAGGCATCCCGATTAGGCGTAGGAACTGGTTTTACCAAGACGACTGCTTCACGGCTGTTCCTAAAAGGAGTAAGCAGAAGTCTTACTGAAGAGTCAGTCAGCATACAGAGGTATGCTAATACCTATTACTTATAACGCCCTGCCAGCATAACGCTGAGTTGTGACCATTTCGTGACAATATGTTATTCTGTTCTGTCATCTTTGTAAATGTTTTGTGTTTGTCGCGAATAAATGTTTCTTTTTTCTTTCTATAATTCTGATGACATCAATATTTCTAACAATCGCTCTCCTTTTTTGATGTCAACGGCATTTTGTCAGCCATATTTATGGACTTTTAGTTGAATTCCATCATCTTGAATTCTGAGGAAAGGAGCTAAAATTCGGCTTGGCAACATTCAGAATCAGATTCAGAGGGGCTACTCCGGACTTCGAAATCCGAAATTCGTATCGTGTCGTCTTTCTCACTCATATGGTGTATAACACAAGAGTGAAAGGAACTGCACGATACGAAGTTCGGATTTCGATGTTCGGAATAGTATATTATTAATGATAATAATTTGTATAATGTTAATGGCTTAGCTCCTATTAGTTTAGTTTGTATATTGCAATGCTCGAAAGAGCTCATGTTTAGAACTACACCTAACTTTAAGACCTAATTGTCACAACATGAATGCAATAAAGAATCTGAATCTGGAGTACAGGCTCAGCAGGCTTACTTCGGAAAAGTCATGTTGCCAAAATGGCACACAAAATGTTGTTTAATTTGAAATAATGTCATAAAACCACCCGTCTAAAACCAACAATCATGGATTATTGAGATTTTAGTTGCCCTTGCCTCGACAGCTTCTTCTTAAACATCTTAGAGGGCAAAATTGAAGGCAGGAGAGGAAGAGGAAGACCTAGACTGACTTACTTTAACCAAGTGAGGGAGGAAGTTGCCGAGTCGTATGGGGAAGTCAAGAAACTGGCAATGAATAGAGAAGAGTGGCGGTTACTCCACCGACAAGAGCGAAGCTCTTAAGTTTTGATGATGAGTTGCCCTTAAACCTAGCTTATAGTTATTGCTCTTCCATACAATCTTCTACCCTCTTCAGGGATGATTTTTGGGATAAAAATAACCTTGGTTCTTCCCCGGGACTCAAACTATCTCCATAGCATTCATCTTAATCGGTTTGTAAGAGACAGACATACTTTCGGATGTATAATATTAGTATGGATTCACTATGGATTGTTATGATGATGAAATAATATGCTGCGCCAGGTATGACAATCCGGTACATTGGCTAATAGTGTGAGTGACACGACCTACGTCATCAGCCTATCCATGGTATGCGGACGTAAGCGTGAGCGTGTGCGACAGTGACGTCACTGGTGTCACGATCCGGATTATCAGACCTTTTTCTTAAACCTTGGGTTATCTGTAATGACTGGCTTAAGGGGCAACAGCTCAGCTTATTTGTGTATTTTATCTACACCCATACAGTAAATCCTCTTTTATGTGCTCAAAAAGTGTAGGTAAAGACCAACTTTACAATATCGCGCCGGTCCGGAGCGGAGATGGCCATAACAGCATCAAAAACGGTATCATTATGGCCATCTCCGCCCATAACGATACAGGCTCGTGCTCAAAAGACTTCAACGGGCTCACGCTCGACCTCACTACACTTGCAACGCAATGGTTCCTGAACACATGAAAAAGGATTTAATATACGGATGTAGATAAAGTAGTGTATGCAACTGTACATAATTAGGCCTTAAAACACTCTTGTGATCCTATTATGAAACTCGCTGACGCTCATTTCATAAAACCACACTCGTGTTTTAAGACCTCTCATTATGTATCAGTTGCATAAACTACTATTTCCGTAGTTCCCTAATGTAAACGTCACAGTGCTCGACACCTGAGTGCCCAATAGATAACACCAATTGGGTGCCATGTATTGAGTCAGTGTCGAGCACAATTACGTTTCCTTATACGAATGGCCAAGCAAGCCGAGAAAAGCCTTATTTACACTACACACGAGACTCGTGTGATTCATTACATTGCTGGTCAGGGAGCTATAACGAGTTTAATCGCTCTATAACATCGCGCAATGTAGTTAAACTAGCACGCGATTCACGTAGTACGTATTCCAAATGATCCCCTCTAACACGCGTATGTTTGCAATTAACCATCCCGCTCTCTTCGGAAGCTGTGCGCGTAATTTCGGAAATATTTAGTACCTACATTTAAATTAATTTTTGGAACTCTGGATCTGGTTATTTTGTTAGAACAATAAAAATCTATCCTTTTTGTAAAAAACATCACTGAAGTTGATAATTACGAAATCTGCAGCATGAAAGTTTTTACGACGATATTTAAGATTTTTTGACAGAGTTAGCAAGGCATTGTTGAATGAAATGAAATATTTTTATTACATATACAGACATTCAAAAACAAAATAGCAATGGTCCCACACTAGGCTAGGCCTGTCCCGTGGAAACCAAAACCGATACTGAGTAATAGTCCATGCGGCTAGAAATGAAGGCAACACAAAGTAAAATAAACTAATACAAATATATAATGAACGTGAATAATGCAATGGTGTGTGTGACGTGTGTATAGGTGTGAGTGTGTGTAAGTGTGTGAGTGTATGTCTGTGAATGTATGTTATGCTATTGTATTAATTATCGATTCGGATTGCTGATAGTTCCAGGATAACAGCAGGGCCTGAATTTTCTTTCTTGCCTGTAATATTTTGTTTCTTTGTTTCTTCTTCAGTTCACAGTAATTTTTGTAATAATTCTACATAACTTCTTCACACTAGAAGCTCAAACTTCAATATTTCCGTTAAATAAAAAAAATATATATATTAGAGGACTATCTTACACAAATCGAACTAGCCCCACAGTAAGTTCAAGAAGGCTTGTGTTATGGGTACTAGACGACGATATATTTAATAGATATAAATACTTAAATACATAGAAAACATCCAAGACTCAGAAACAAATATTCATGCTCATCGTCTCTGACTGCTCTTTAAAAGCTGAATTTTATTGATTCAGCATCAAGGAAAACGTGAATGGGAGCCTTGGCATATGAATTGGCCGGGACCTGCGCTGCATTTGGGTCATTGCCAGGCCGATCCCTCG
This sequence comes from Epiblema foenella, assembly GCA_963556455.1. Classification (NCBI taxonomy): domain Eukaryota; kingdom Metazoa; phylum Arthropoda; class Insecta; order Lepidoptera; family Tortricidae; genus Epiblema; species Epiblema foenella. The sequence continues at coordinate 19,285,462 of OY747110.1, forward strand.
CTGCAACTGCACTTCAATTACACGACTTTGAGGATTTTGCATAAAGTTTGTATAGCCACTGTAGGCGAGAGGTAAAGGCGCCCGACTGTAATAAATGAAATTAATGAACTTTATTCTGCAAGTAGGCCGCAAAGGCACTTTTACAAGTCAAAAACTAGTAGCGTTTCTCATGAGACCACTGCCGAGAAGAAACTCCGAAAGAAACTCGGCAGTCAGTCATTTTCTCCAAAATATGCTTATTACAATTATACTACTTACCCTACTTAAGTAAATGTAAGTGGTAAACAACAAAAGAGAATTGAAAGAAAAACGAGGAAATAATAACAATAGATATTTACAATGTGTAGTTACACAAGAAAACAAAACATGTCGAATCGTTTCATATGCTTTCCTGCAAGAAATGTGTCAACTAGGTACAATGAAAATATTAGACTCTTTACGCTATTTAGGTATTTGGTTTGGGCCATGCATTTCTGTCTGTTAGATAGTCCTCAACCCTATAATAAGCCTTTGACATTAATGTTTTTTTTAAGTAATTTTTAAGAGCTGGAAAGGATAAACTCAAAATTCCATCGGGTAACTTATTATAAAAACGGACATATTGACCTACAAAAGACTTGTAAACTTTACGGACACGAAACTTGTTAGTGGCAATTTTATTTTTATTCCTGGTATTAAAATTATGGATATCAGAATTTTTACAGAATGATTCTCGATTCTTTATGACATAAATAATATTCTCATAGATGTAATCTTGGTCTGTCAATTTGGAGGCTGTGAGTTTAAACCAGGGATCTTACTACCGGTTTTAAATAAGCCGGTTATAATTGCATTTCGCTCTATTAATATCGCTATAGCTCTGATTAGCGGTATAATCAAAACCGGTATTCAAATATATTAGCGGTTTCGCCAATTGACAACAATATCTCTATTTGACATTTTAGCCATAAAACCATTACCGGTAATAGCTGTCAGTGTCAGTATACTCGATTATTTGTTTCTGCAAACTGGTGTATTATAAAAATTAGGTATTTACACCTATTTGTTGCGTTTTAGTAGTAACGTTTAATTGACATCTTACCTTTCAAGTGCAACGAATAGCGGTATTGAATACAGGTATTTAATATTGTAAATAGTCATAGTCATAGAGGTATAGATAAAAGCGGAATGACAACAATACCTCTAATTAGAATATAGGTATTATTTTATTAGCGGTAATAGTTTGTCAATTTCTATACAGGTATTATATAAAGTCGGTTTTACAATCCCTGGTTTAAACCATAGTTGGAATTAATCCCCCCTCCCCCCCCTCCGAAAACGTTTTTAGCCGTTTTTATAGTACAGTGATTACAGCGATTTTTACACAGTTGTTTCAATGTTTGTCCCCCCCGAACAAAGTCTGGATACGTGCCTGTACCACTGGGTTTGAAAAATATGTACTCCGATAAATAGAGCCAAAAGATCGGTAAATCTAGTAAGGCCTTAAATAACATCTATATGAACAGCTGGCCATACTGTGGCAACATTTGTACATTTTGATTTGTCAATGAACTTCGCCGAATGGTGGAGTTTCTGACTGGCGTCTCTGGGTTGGGAGGTCTTCGCTTTTTTTAAACGAGTTCCTATATCAAATCTTGCGATTAGAAACAAAGATGTGAGCTGAGATACAATGGAGAGATGTCTATTTTAAGGCAAATCTCTGTCTCATACTTTTGAATGGTGGACTTTAGTTTTCCCTCTGGGTTGAGATGTCTTTGCTTTCGTAAAACTAGTTCGTACACCAAATTTTGCGATTAGAAACAAAGATGTGAGCTGAAACACAATGGAGAGATGTCTATTTTAAGGCAAATCTCTGTCTCATACTTTTGAATGGTGGACTTTAGTTTTCCCTCTGGGTTGGGAGGTCTTCGCTTTTGTTAAACTAATTCCTACACCAAATCTTGCGATTAGAAACAAAGATGTGAGCTGAAACATAATGGAAAGATGACAATTTTGATGCAAATCTCTGTCTCATACTTTAACAACATTTATTTATGTTGATGCAAAATAAAATACCACCACCTGCTATGAATCGTTGTGATTAGATTTCCGCTACCCTAAAGTTGTCTGGAAGAAATCGCTCTTTAGCGATAAGACCTCTCATTGTGTTTTTGTACTGTACTGTATCCTTTGATTGAGGTGTGCAATAAAGAGTATTTGTATTGTATTGTAATACCGCTTATTCCAAAGTGAAACTGATTATTGCCTGGAGCATTCAGACGTATACTCGAAGTCCTCGATATAATTTATTACCATCTTGAGAGCCAAGCACAGTCAAGCTAAGAAAGGATACGCCATTTTGAATCTTATTTAATGGCCTTACGTTTCAAAAGGTATTTGTGTTATTCGATGCAAACTAAAGTCCACTTAAGTTCGACTTTCATTTATTTTTGCTGACTAAGTAAACGAAAATACCAGTATATTACGACGCCATCTTTGAAATGATAGTAGTTTTGTAATACGAGCTTGAAGATACACATTCAAATCTCAACATAATATAATCTCATCTTAATTCTGCGATTCGTATAATACTAAAGTAGATTTTTTAAATTGGCCAAAGTAAACTGTTGTTTACGGGCGCCCATCGGAGGTGATTATGCCAAGATGGTTAAAGGACAGTACTTTTTATGAATTGAAAGTTACCCTTAATAGTTAATCCTTGATAATGGCGCTTGCAAGAGTGCCGAAACATCGGGAAGTCACAAATACAAATATACATGGTAAATATCCTGTTTCAAAACGTAATTCTAATGTAAATGACTATGTGAGCTTGAAATCTTGTATTAATTTATAAGTTCATTTTAAGTTTATGTTATTTGATTTAGTATTAAACAAAAACAATAATAAAAATAAATAATAAAATTACTTCATGTATTCATTCTTATAATTACATTAGGATCATCGCTCTGTCTCTGTCGTGACAGCATGGGCTCTGGAGTCAGGTGTCAGAGGGCACAATAGAGCATAATGTCAGAAAAGTGTTAACCCGGCAGTATGTTGTCGATTTTTCTTCCATCATGTTTCCTGATTTGATGATTTCTTGATCTTTTCTCCTTTCTGGCGGCGGGGAGATCGACAGTATACGTCGCGGGCTCGTCTTTTTTTTTTGCACCTGACTGTGGCTTTATAGGTTGGGCCCAATAAAGCGATAGTACTGCGCGGTTGGAGAGTAGCCTGGGGAAAACCTCCGACACGACGACGCGTGTGGTTTGGAACACTCGAATACTCTAAGAGTCTGCGCTCCAGTGAGATTGGTTGAGCGGTTTCAACCGAATCTGAGGTGTGAGTGGAATCGGGCTACTGGGAGTTTTGTCGCTTGTTCACTAAACCTAGCCTAGCTGAGAAGAGTCCAGCAAGAAACTCAGCTAGTCCCGACCTGGGTCGGACTGACTCTACCCGGTGTACGGCGGTACCGGGACGATAGTGACTATATGTGTCAGTGTTGACCCATGAGATGACCCATGTCCAAATGGATTTCTACTTATCGTTAAAACACATGTTTGGTTGTACCCTATAAAAACACAGTTTTAAGAGTGACTCAGGAGACGTAACCATGGCAATGAGCAACACAGAGTAGTTGATCTACCAATTTAAAGACTGTTATAACTATGATAAGTTCTTAAATATCTCGAATTACTTACCCATTTGTTTTTAATCCAACAAAACTTTAGGATTTTAACCCTTAGTACACGCGTTTATCAAAAGTGAGGGAGGGAGACGGGAAAAGGGCGACGCCCTTACCAATCGCCATTGGCTTCCTTATTAGGTAACAAAGGTTATCCGCAAGTCGCTACAAGTAAAAGATTTAAAGGCGCAAACAAGGTTGAACTTTTTTGCGCCTTTAAATCTTTTACTTGTAGAATAGAATAGAATTATTTATTGCGTGTTACTTTATAGACTACAGAGGGGTTAAGATGATCACTTGTATGTCGGACATAGGGACGAGAGAGAGGGCTGGGCTTTATGTCCGACATACAATACAACGATACAAATATTCTTTACAAGCGACCCGCCGCGGCTTCGCACAGGTGCACTATTTAATGGATGTTATTATACATATAAACCTTCCTCTTCAATCACTCTATGTATTAAAAAAAAACCGCATCAAAATCCGTTGCGTAGTTTTAAAGATTTAAGCATACATAGGGATATAGGTATATAGGGACAGAGAAAACGACTTTGTTTTATACTATGTACAGTGATTGTTCACCAGAAAATACATTGAAAACAAGATTAAAAATTAAACATGTTAATGTTAGACAACAGGCGGTCTTATCGCTAAAAATCGATCTCTTCCAGACAACCTTTGGGTGGTGGAGACATAAGAGAAAGATTTGACATGAGTAGGTGAAACAGAGATATAAAGTAGTATAAACAACCGAATCATAAGAAAGATCATACACTCACATAAATACATAGATATATAAAACTACGTAAACACACAAATACAATAAGGCTCGGTTTTATAAAGATCCGTTAGACCTTATCTTGGTTTGTTGTCAAAAAATGTACTGAGTTATTGAAATTTCATCTGACATTTGGTCTAACGGATCTTCATAAAATCCGGCCTAAGTATCGAGATGATGTAACACGTCATAACAGACTTACAAACGACAAAAGATACATCAGCGAACATAAAATTTATGAAAGTGATAAATAGTGATGGCCGACATACATATATGCGAGCATCTTAACCCCTCAGATGATGAAAAATTTAAAGGTAGGTATACAAGATTTCAACAGAATTGCAACTCTTACAATAAGAGCTAAAAAGTTTCGCTGAAATAATGGAATGCTTTTTGAAAATCGACTATCATGACGACAAGCGACTATTGTAAATAGCTAAAAAGTAAGTACAGCTGTTAGCCTTCCAGCATTTAGAACCAAATTAAAAAAATGGCTTGCTGAACAATGTTTCTATAGCTTTAAGGAATTCATGGAATATAAAGATTAAACAATGCTAATAATATGCAATTCAAGTGTAAACGATGTTAATTCTATTTCATATTAACGAATTGCCGACAGATTATTATTACCTTTCGACTTGTAATGTGTTATTACCAATAAATAATGTCTATGTCTAAAGATAGAAAGCTCCTCTATACCACTTCGCGTTCCTCGTTGAGCTCATTTCTTTAAAAAACAACAATACAATACAAAATACTCTTTATTGTACACCTCAGTTAAAGGACATAGCACAGTAGAAAAACACAATGAGTAGAGGCAAACAACAGTCGCTAAAGAGCGATTTCTTCCAGAACCTCAAAATTTGTGTCCTAACGCTTGTTCGAAAGTTACGCAAATACCCTGCTGGTTCATGAAATATATTTTTTTAGCACACACTGTCAGTCACTGATTAAATTCGACTGTACCTAACTATAGCTTTCGGCATTGCTTAAGAGGGCTTAAATAAATAAAATAAATAAATAAATATTAGAGGACAATCTTACACAAATCGAACTAGCCCCACAGTAAGCTCAAGAAGGCTTGTGTTATGGGTACTAGACGACGATATATTTAATAGATATAAATACTTAAATACATAGAAAACATCCAAGACTCAGAAACAAATATTCATGCTCATCACACAAATACTTGCCCTGACCGGGATTCGAACCCAGGACCGTCAGCTTCACAGGCAGGTGCACTACCCACTAGGCTAAACCGGCCGTCGCTAAACCGGTCGGTATAAGTTTTAAAATGTTTTGTTTTTAAATTATGACAAACGTATTAATAAAATCAATAAAGTGATTAAAGGACACGATGATTTTATTAAAGTATCTATATATAGATAGCAACATACCCATTTTTTGATTTTATTGTGTGAAATAGAAGCGGAAAAACACAGTTTTTAGATTGAAAATGGTAGATTTGGAGTGATGCTTGAAACGATATTTCTTAATAAAAAGTTTTGACATTAGGTCGCAATAGTCCCGCAGGCTAATCACGTAACTTTATATTCTACCGTTAGATAGATTTTAATGTCAATTTTGAAGTATAAATGTATGAGCTGACAATTAAAATTTGACATTAAAATCTGCCTAACGGTAGTAAATAAGTTACGTGATTACCCCGCTGACAACTAAAATTTGACATTAAAATCTATCTAACGGTACAAAAGTTACGTGATTACCCCGCTGTTCTACGTAGTAACACTGAGAAAATGTCAAGATTCGTGTCAATTCAATCAGAAAATTGTCTAAATAAATAAGCGTTTTAACTGATAAGGACTCTTAAACGGGGCGTAAACTCAACGGTAACGATCTGGCCAATCCTTACATGTAGTTACTATTCTAACCTATAATGACCAAACGTACCGCCAAAACCTGCACATCCCTATTTTCCCCATAATGCCAGGACTAAGGACACTTTCCCACAAGGTCAATACTGTTTACCTACTAGCTGAAGGCCAAGGTCGTGCGAGCGATCGATACGGATGCTGCGCGGTGCGAGAGAGACCACCCTCTTTCAATCAATACAGCTTAAATCAATCGCCAAGTCCTTGTAATTACGCTCTTTTGGTCATAAGCGGTATCAAGCGGGAGACAAGTTGTGCGGTAATAGTAAGTGGTAATTTTTGTAGGGAAAACTGTTGCAGTTACAGCCTTTTGTAAGTAACCAGTTACAAATGAGGATAGTGTTGTCTTATAAGCATAAGGGCGTAACTGTCGTGTATATAGTAAGCACGTTCGACCAAATGGGTGTTTGTTATGTTTCTTGCCATAGTGTGATTGATCTGAAACCTTTTTTTTATTTATATATTTTTCTTAATTTCTTCTCATAAGAAAACTGGTGCAAATCGTACGATTTCTAGTTTAAGCACAAGTATATTTCTAGGTTGCGTAATAAAATGTCGGTTGGCGGAAATGTCATGATGCGAGTTTTTGTTTTTTTGTTCTGGCACGTCTTTTGTATACCCTAAATTTAAGTTTTATTTTATAACATGTTATTTTTTCTTTATGGATCAATTATTATTTCTACTTTTTTTATGTAAAATATATCTGTCGTTGACGTCTGTGTCGCCACTTATCTTAGTTTTAAGTTAGGTCCCCACTGAAAATCAGTGCCTCAGCTTGATGTGTCTCGCCGTGACTTAATGCTGAGTGGGGATCTTTTTCAACGTCTTCTATTTTTAAATTAATATGTTTCTTTATTTAATCGGCTGAATTGGGATGTTAAATAAACGTATTTTCTTTCTTTCTTTCTTTCTATAAAACATTTATTGATTTACAGGCGGTAATAATAGTTAAATAACAATAACTTAAATAATATTACGACTAACTTAAATGTAAAACAGGCCCTTGGGGCATTGTACCGAGGCTGCTGGCGGCATTTCCTCGCTGTATCGCAATGCTGATACGTTGTGCGAGGAAGTCGCCAGCTCTTCGGTCACCAGTTACGTCAACCAGACGCTTCGCGATTTCAGTAAATAATTTGTGCGCGCTGGGACCCCATGGCCCAAGCGTTTCGACACCAAAAAGTACAAAATTGTACTCTCTGCCGAGGCCTCTATATTTATTACGCTTTAATATTTCGGCATTTTCCGCCGCTGCACCCGCTTTTACGTTCGTTGGAGGTGGGACGGTGCCAGTGTGTCTGCACAGGTAGCATCCCACACCAACATCCGTCCCAAACTCTAAGGAACTAAAGACAGCCCATCAGGTCTCTTACCATCACCCCTGACCATGCCAGCTGGCTCAAGAAGAGCAGGCACGTTGACGGTGACTAGTGATGGGTAAATCCGGACTTGAAGATTTAAATGATTCGAATCGGTAAGCAGTGCCGATTATTTATCAACTCTTTTCAAATCTTATCGAATCCGAGGTGTTATTAACTCCGACTCGGTACGGAGCCGAATGAATGACCGGTTTGCGCCGGTAACGCGGACCGAAGGCAAAATTGGTGGACTTTAGTATATTTCTATCAAGTCCGGAGTTTAAAAAAATCAAAAGATTCGAAGAACTATTAAGATCACTGGATTTGTATTGAAACAAGCGAGTCCGGAGTGAATTGCTTTGAGGGATTCAAAGGAGTCGAAGACTCGATAAGCGGAGTCGGTACCGATAGCGGAGCAGGATTTAGTGATTCGAATCGCTCGCCGGAGTCGAGATTACACATCTCTAACGGTGACAAGAGACCTGCGGATAATGTCATTTAGCGACGCATGTCTTGAAAAACAGCCTGCACTTTTTTGACAACATAATCCATGGAGTCTGCTGGATACGGGTGGCGCAGGACCGGTCATTATGGCACTCTTTGGGGGAGGCCTATGTCCAGCAGTGGCTTTCGGCTGATATGATGATGATGATGATGATGACGAATCCATGGTGTCCCAGTCGGGCCTTTGTCAGATTTAGGTTCCCGTCTTTTCGGTGGGCATGTCAAAAGTTAAGGGTCACAAAGCTTAATTTTGGATTGGTCTAGTGACCCGCATAAACGGTTTTTTCATAACTATAAATCCATGTAATAAAAACATGACTTATATGTACATAAGCCGTTAATTATTGACAAACGGGTGGACAACTTTTGTTTTCACAACTGACAATGACCCAGTCGGTCCACGTCTGTGCCACAAGAGCAAATGTAGGAGGTACATACTGAGACCCCGAGTCGCAACCCAGTCGCCAGTCTAAAGCTTTTTTAGGTTTATTGTCAGGGTAAATACTAGAAGCTTTGTTCTTGGTGTTTGAATAAGGGCGATAATTGCTTGGTTTGGTGGATGTTTTATTGGTCTGTCTAAGGCTCGTGTCGAGTTGCGATATCTTGGATTTCCAAAATCATGACTTATATCTAAACTTAATAATAATCTAAAAGAAAATAAAGTTTGTATAGACATTGACAGCATCCTGTTTTGTAAATGAGAATAGGTGACATCCCCGGCGGCAATGCACTGAGATAGATATACTTTCATGTGCCTGTCAAAAATCAAAATGACAAAGATATAAGAAATATAAAAAAGTACATTTTTTCCGATCAAGTCAGAGAAATTCTGAATAACGGAAAATAATGCCTTGATGTTTCTCAATAACGTGTCAAGTAGAAATTGGTGATCTGTGCCTATTTCACCTGGAAACTGGCTTATATACAATGGTTTTTTTTTATGTTATAGAGGGCAAACGAGCAGACGGATCGTCTGATGGTAAGCAATTACCGTCGCCCATAGACACCTGCAACACCAGAGGATTCGCAAGTGCGTTGAAGGCCTTTCAGAAGGGAATACGCTCTTTTCTTGAAGGTTTGAAGGTCATATCGGTCCGGAAATACTGCAGGCGACAGTTCGTTCCATAGTTTGGTTGTGCGAGGCAGGAAATTATGATTAAATGTATGTACAAGAGGAATACACGAGAAACGCATGTTTTATACTACTAAGCATGGACTCAGGAGGATAGTACTCTTACCATGAGTTTGCATGACCGTACTCGCTAGCGACTGAAAGAAAGAAAGAAACATTTATTCACAGACACTGAAGTCACACATATGACAAAAATGATAAATGAAGAAAAACATATTATACACAAACCACATAATATGTGTGTCCCCGCGGCAGTGAAACGGACACTGGCTCAGCATTATGCTGAGGTGTCAAACACCTACAGCGCTGATTTTCAGCCAGTACCGTCGGTGACTCACGGAACGTCATACAATTGTTAAAAATAAATAAACAAAATAAAAATAACTGAAATATATAAAAAGGTAGGTATATAAATAAACAAAAACCACTTACTACTTACATGCATCTGGAGTACAAAAACAAAAGAATTAAAAATTAAAAATAGATTTGTACGGTTAGTATATTTTTGCTGCTACTGTTTAAACGATTTAGTATGCCGATTCTTAGTTCTGTTGCGTAACCGCCAGAGGCGCTGTACTTTTGCCCATACAAATTACGCAGTCGCTATCGAGTACGGTCATGTAAACTTATGGTAAAGGTACAGGAAACCGTAAAACGCAAAAGCTAATTGTCTCCGTAAATTCACGTCCGCTGGGAAATCAGTGGCATTACCGTGGAGCACAGAATTAAACAAATTATTTCGTTAAAACGTGAGAATTTGGCTTTCCACCTTATATGCCGCTTAAATTTACTTTTAAATAATTCTTAGTTGTATGATATAATACAATACAAATACGACGACCGTTTTAGCCTAGTTGGTAGTGACCCTGCCTTCGAAGCTGGAGGTCCCGGGTTCGAATCCCGGTCAGAAATTTTTCGACCTACTTATACAACGTTGCATACATTACTTTTTCTACGACTAGGGATTAAATAATAAAACACAAAATTAAACAGCAATACAGCACAATCAATCAATCTTTGTAGATTATGGCCCCATCGATATTAATACAGCACAAGAAAGAGCGGTAAGTTGGATAGTGACAAATGACAGTCCACAGAACGTAATCATAGACACGGTTTTTTTTTTCAACTGTCATTTACTGACTTGCGTTTTTCCTTATGTTGGCAGTAATTATTTTAGTTTTGTTATTGTTTCAAACCATATGAATTCAGTTGTTTGTTAAGTTGGCAGTTTAGATTTTCGTTGTAAATTTAGTGTTGTTTTTTATTTGTTGGGTTCACAGGGCACCTCTGTTAGCAGTTGCATTATATCACATAATAACCCTAGGGTTTTTATGAAGAATAGACTAGATAAACTTTTTAGAAATTGCATAAGACATTCTTTTATATTCGTTTGCGGGACCATATAATTGACAGATAAAAGTACCGGAGTAGAAAAAAGAAGTAAATAAATATATATTTAAAATAAATATTTTTGGACAATCTTACACAAATCAACCTAGTCCCAAACTAAGCAAAGCTTGTACTGTGGGTACCAAGTGACGATATACATACTTATATAGATAAATAGATACTTAAATACATAGAAAACATCCAAGACTCAGGAACAAATATTCGTGTTCATCACACAAATACATGCCCTGACCGGGATTCGAACCCGGGACCTCCAGCTTCGAAGTAAAATACACGCTACACACACACTCATACAGTTCAGTAAAATACTTCACGACAATAGCCTTGCGATCCATTTCCCTAAAGGACTTAAGACTCGATTACCTCCGCTATTCGTTTTAAAAACGACTCATTACTGGTACCAGGGTACCAGGGTACTGGTAGGGGCCATAAATTCATGAAGTCTGCATTAAGATGTCGCTCGGATCGGCTCCTACACCTGAGCCTCGTAATTGGAGGCTGATGGGGCTTTGCTCTTAAGTGTTTTGGAGCCCTAGTCACTTAAAGGTCATAGTACAAAGAAGTGTTTCAATTTTGCAATTTAAATAAGTATATCAGAATCGGCGGAAAACCTCAAAAGGCGCAAATATAGTACCCTCGATAGCGGGTACATATTTGAGCCTTTTGGGGTCGAAACACTTGGGCCGCGGGGACCGGGAGCCCATAAGATCTTCAAAGATCTATCTGGACGTCTGGTCGACGCAACACGTGACCAAAATGCTGGCCTTTATCTGGCACAAAGATTGAGCATTGCCATCCAACGTGGCAATGCGGCCAGCATTTTGGGAACGTTACCTACTGGTAGCGGTTTGTTAGATTAGGGTTTTTGATAAGTATATTTAGGTTAGTTTTAGTTTTATTTTAATTTCTTTGTTTATTTGTAATTACTAATAAGTATATATCATAAACATATTTGCTAAATTACATAAAACATACTATACAATGAACATAATATGGAATGAACGGTCGCCTGCGGTATTTCCGGACCGATATGACCTTCAAACCTTCAAGAAAAGAGCGTATTCCCTTCTGAAAGGCCGGCAACGCACTTGCGACTCCTCTGGTGTTGCAGGTGTTTATGGGCGACGGTAATTGCTTACCATCAGGGGATCCATCTGCTCGTTTGCCCCCTATAATATAAATAAACCATAATCGAAGGAAAGATAGACGGGAAGAGAGACAGCGGAAGACCGAGACGTGCGTTTATAGATCAAGCAAAAGAGAAGGTCAATGTAATGTCGTATCAGGAGCTCAAAGTCTTGGCGGAGAACCGAACAGAATGGCGATTACTCCACTGACAAGAGCTAGGCTAGGCTCTTAAATATATGATGATGATGATATTTGCTAAATGTAACATATTTCTATCTTCTATTAGGTACCGCCTTTTAGAAGCGTTCAAACGAACGCCATTGCGGGCCTGGGATCCCAGGGACCGGTAGACGACGGGGCAACATGACCAAATGATTACAAATATTATTTAAAAAAACAAGCACAAATGCCATTAAAATTTAGCAGAATTAATTTTGAATTAGCTTACGTTTCCTTCTATTTATCTATTTGTAAATGACACTAGTTTATTATATGGTTAGTTTATGATATTATTTACTAGCGACCCGCCCCGGCTTCGCACGGGTGCAATGCTGATGCATGTATTATACATATAAACCTTCCTCTTGAGTCACTCTATCTATTTAAAAAAAACCGCATCAAAATCCGTTGCGTAGTTTTAAAGATTTAAGCATACATAGGGATATAGGGACATAGGGACAGAGAAAGCGACTTTGTTTTATACTATGTAGTGATAATATAAGTTACAAAATAAAGATTCAAGATTAAGATGTTTCGTCGTCTCCCGGCGAAAAAAAATAAACAATAGCATTCTTTTGTTATGATCCCTGGGATCCCAGGGACCGGTAGAAGACCGGTTAAACAAAAAAGGGGAAATAGCCTTTGAAAGCAAAACCGGTAGAACATGTCACACCTGTATCCAAGTGTCATTTATATACAAACTCAATTGGAAATGATCAATCATGCAGTCGTGGGCATGCTGCATTCCTTTTTTCATTTCATCGAGCAGCCTATACTGACAATACGACCAGTATAACTTGGGCCATCGATTCCTGACAACTATGTAGGATAGAGGGTCAGTTATACTGGTTTTTAGTAATGGAAGTGTGGGTATGCACGCATCAGTGATTTTAGATGTATATTTTGAAAGAAACTCAGCTTTTTATACAACGCCGGTGGCAAACAAGCTTACGGTCCACCTGATGGTAAGCGGCCACCGCAGCCTATAGACGCTCGCAACTCCAAAGGAGTCACGTACGCGTCGCCGACCCTTTATAAAATTTGAGGATGCACTGAGCCGGTAAAGTGAGGTAAATAAGACAAGTCGGGCATTGTTTACATTCGGATTTTGTTTTTAGGATGTTGAAGATAACAAAGCCGAATTCTAGAATATTAACTGTTGGTCAGAAAAAATATGCAAAATGGCGGCCAAAGACTTTGTCTATCTTAGCGACAAAATTACTAGTACTCTGAGCTGTAGAGAGTGATTTTCTTTTTTAATTTAACAAGAATTGACTTAACAAAAAATCTATATAATTATCGAAACGGCTCACAAAAATTCACGAGAATCGGTTGAGCAATGCGACGTGTAGAGACGATACATGCTTACGAAAAATATGTTTTGAAAAAATTCCAAAAACTGACTCGACAAAAAAATTCTATATAATATATAACCTGCGGGGTAATCACGTAACTTTTTTTCTACCGTTAGGTAGATTTTAATGTCAAATTGTACTCGTAATTGTCATCTCATACATTCTATACATTTATACTTCAAAATTGACAGTAAAATCTATCTACCTTTAGTACATAAAGTTACGTGATTCGCCTGCGGCTCACAAAAAATCACGCGAATCGGTTGAGAAATGCGACCTGTAGAGGAAAATAACCGGAAATCCGGAATTAGGACACACGAAAGCATTTTTGTTGAAGCTGAAGCAGAGACCTTTGTTTCACTCGGTCAGATTAAGTAATAGTACTAGTATAATGTTAAAGAACTAGTATAGAACCACACGCGTGGTCGTGCCGGAGGTTTTCCCCTGGATTTTCCACAGGCTTCTCTCCAACCGTGCACTCCTATCGCTTTATTGGGCCCGGCCTGGCCTATATTGACTGTTCAAGGCCTCGCCACATTCAACGCGGTAGCGGCGCGGTCGCACTTTGCGCGCGGCCCCGCGCTGATCTGAACCGCGCAGTTCGAGCGCGGGCCGGTGTGACATAGCTCATAACGTTCCGTGCATTCAGATCAGCGCGGGGCCGCGCGCAAACTGCGACCGCGCCGCTACCGCGTTGAATGTGGCGAGGCCTTCAGGTTCAAAAAAAAAACTAGTATAGAATTACCAACTTTTGTAGGTATGTCCTTGTCTTGGGACACACCCAAGGAATATATATTATGACTGAAAACGACATGTATATCATAATGAGGTCTCTTGAAGTGTACACAGGTGTACAAACGGCATTGCTAGGACGCGGCACGACCTCGCTATCTGGAGCAAGCTCCGTTGTTTATGACAGTACCAGGATATTGACACAGCAGGTAATGACGTACTTAAATTCTTTTGGTTTGGGAACTTTATAATGTTTTTAAAACATTATGCTTGTTATTACATTAATTAGTTCCTAGCCTTTTTCCGTGAGAAATGAGAATTGTTCTCCTGTACAAACTTACACCGTTTCATTTCATGCTTTAATTTTTGAGACTTAGCATCTCCTTTGTATGTTATTCTCTCATACTGACTCTTTTGTTAGTAGTTTTAGCTTCAAATCGAATTGCTGCATACATATGAAAAATTAAGGAACAAATTAATCGTGATGTATATCATTCCCTTATAACATAACTAGCGACCCGCCCCGGCTTCGCACGGGTGCACTATTTAATGGATGTTATTATACATATAAACCTTCCTCTTCAATCAATCTATCTATTAAAAAAACCGCATTAAAATCCGTTGCGTAGTTTTAAAGATTTAAGCATGCATAGAGATATAGGGACAGAGAAAGCGACTTTGTTTTAATACTATGTAGTGAAGCGGGGTCTAGACGGGTGTAATAAGTAACGTGATCTATCGTGTAATGTAACACGAATTCTGTGTGCGGACGGCACTATGTATAAAATGCTCGTAGCATACAGAGTACTTAGAAGATATAGCTTGTAGAACCGTCCATAGCTAGGCCCGACCTGGATCGGACTGACTCTACCGCCGCACACCGGGTAGAGTCAGTCCGACCCAGGTCGGGCTTATAGCTGAGTTTCTTGCTGGACTCTTCTCAGCTAGGCTAGATTTAGTGAACCAGCGACAAAACTACCATTAACTCGATTCCACTCACACCTCAGATTCGGTTGAAACCGCTCAACCAATCTCACTGGAGCGCACTTAGAGTATTCCAGTGTTCCAAACCACACGCCTGGTCGTGTCGGAGGTTTTCCCCTGGATTTTCCCCCAGCCCACTCTCTAACCGCGCACTTCTATGGTTTTATTGGGCCCGGCCTATAAAGCCACAGTCAGGTTCAAAAAAAAAGAAGGATTCGTGTTACAATAATTTGCGATCGATTACGTTAAGTATGACACTCGTTTAGACCCGGCTTAATGAAATGTATAATAAACAGTTCATAATCTTCAGCAATTTCGCAAATTAATTACGCATCGCCCCACAAACCCTCGGGTCAATCCAAGTCATTATAAAATGGGTTCAGAATTAAATTTTACCTCCATAAGCCCATTACACCATTACAAACCCAGTTATCTAAGTCAGTTTTGTTTGCAGATTTCGTGAAAGTTATCTGGTTTATGCGATACGACGGTAATACGTAACATAATCGTAAAACTCGACTATATTACCCTATTCTCTCATTATACAAACATGGAATTTAAATCAAGATGTTTCGCGCCATTAAATTTATGGATTTGGAGCAAACAGGTTAAACGTAGTTTTTATACTGCAATGCCAAACAACAGTGGCATCACGCATGACGATTATGTCAAAAACGCCGTTTGGTACTTTACTGGCATGTATGAATATCCTGTACTTGAGCATATATGCACGTAGGCCCTGGACAGGGTCTACGTTGAAATTAATAAAATCTTTTTAAGAAAACTATTCGTTTTTTTACAGCGTCGTTAATATTACATCTTTCCTCGTCCGGATCGTCTTACAAACTGAATCACACGTCAACGCATTCGCCATTCCAAAGCAATTCAAACTCCATTCGAATATTCCTTATTGCACAGTTATCATAAAGTACCAATCCCTTATGCATATTAACGCTTAACTATTTCATGTAATCACTTTGAAATTAGACAATTCTGTTTAAATAATAATAATTCTGTTTAAAAATGCTATTCTCTGTCTCGTTTTGTGACTACAACGCAGACATTTCATTTGCTTATGTGTTTAGTTTTAATCAGTAATTTTAATATTGTCATATGACGCTAACCTAATGCCTCCATTCTCATTTCACGAAATCGCGTAATCTGTCACTGTTTTAGTGGTTGTCCGCTGGCGCTAGTTGCGACTTGTGACAAACCACAGATATTTGAAGATTGTTTAAGGTCGCGTTCATGTGTATCTGTTCTTGTCTGTTTAAATTGTAAATTTTGACATTTATTTAAATGTTATGTTGTTTGTGACTTTAGTGCTTTTTGTCTTTCGTGGTTTCTTGTGGTCCCAAAGGAAGACCAGCGCTAGCCAATGGCTAGCACTATGCTGATTTGGGGCCATTTCGTGGCTATTTTCTGTATTTTGGTGTTATGTTAATTTGTACTGTGTCTGTGCCACGAATAAATGTTTTTTCTTTCTTTCTTTCAAAAATTCAACCAGATCCTAACGTTACGAATAGGTTAACCATGATACAATAATATACTGTGCCAGGTATGGTAATCCGATGCATCGGTTAGTAGTGTGGGTGACACGACCTACGTGATCAGCCAGCATCAACCTATCTACTGTATGCGGACGTAAGTGTGAGTGTGTCGTCGACAGTGACGTATGTGGTGTCACGATTCGGATTGCCAGACCTTGTTTTCTTAGACCATGAGGTAAACCACCCGGTTCAGAGGACCGCTAAAAACAATACGTGTAATTATTTAACACATTTACATTGCGAATAACAAAATTCATTAAAATGAATGATTTATAACTTTTTACTATTTTAAAGGTTTTTTATACATTATACGTAGTCTTGCCATAAATTCTGTCCTATATGAAATGACATTTATTTTGAAAATACAAGAAAGTTTTTAAATAAATTAGGGTTATTTTTATTAATTATACTATACAGATTGTATAAAATAAAATATTTATTCAAAATGTCCACCTTTTACTTTAACACACTTCTTTAAACGGTCCGGCCACTCGTCTATGACGGCACGGACGGTATCGATGGGTATTGAAGCCGCTGCCCGCACTAAATCTAACTTCAGAGACTCAACATTGCGATGAGGTTTAGAGCAGGCTTTCTCCTCCAAAATATTCCACAGACCATAGTCCAAGGGGTTGAGATCCGGGCTTCCTGAGGGCCAATCTTCAGCCGCAATAAACTCGGGTAAATGCGTCGCTAACCACCGTTGCGTTGTCTTAGCTTTATGTGCAGGGGCAGAGTCTTGTTGAAATATCCAGTGCTTACCGGCAAATAAAGTATCATTTAGCGGCTTAACAACTCTCTTCAAAATGTCTTTTTGATAGTACGTAGCACGTATTTTTACCCCTTGTTCACAAAAATGAAGCTCTGTGACGCCTTCATAGGATACTCCCCACCAAACCATGACATATGCAGGATGGTGGCCTCTTTCTACCCTTGGAACTTTTTCAGAAGCTTCTTGGGAACTGTGAGCATATATTTTATCATTTTGGCGGTTGAATTTTTGCTCCACAGTAAAGATTTTTTCATCTGTAAACAGAATATTACGATATCCGCCCTTTGCATGCCGCGACCATAACACTTTAGCTCTCGTCGCTCTTATTTTCCGTAGGGCCGCTGTCAATCGCTGACCTGTGCTCCGTCGATAAGCCCCAAGCTTAAGGTCTTGTTTTATGATACGGGACATAGTTCTAGGGGGAATTTTCATTTCCCTAGCCATGATTTTCTGCTTGCGTAGCGGATTTCTCCGAATTCGCTCAGCTACCGCTTTAATCGCTGCCGGTGTCCTTGTTTGCCGTGGTCGACCGCTCCAGGGCCGGTCGTCGACTAAACCGATGTCGTTGTATCGCTTGATGGTACGATAGATAAATTTCTTTGTTATATTCAAAGGTTTCAGCAGTTTGAAAATGTTGTTCACTTGCTTGTTATACTTGTATAACGCTATCACTGCGACACGATTCTCTTTGATGCCCCACTCCATCTTCAGGGAAACGATACCTGGAGCCAAATATACTTTTTCTGACAGCCAAATGTCTATTTAAGCATAATCAAGAACCAAAAATACATCGAACGTTCCATTATTAAATTTAAAATGGCGAAAAAGTTGGGACAGAATTTATGGCTAGACTACGTATAATTTTATATAACACAGTGTAACAAGGATAAAATTATGTAACACTATATGTGGAAGAAAGATAGATGCTGTTATATAATATTTATAACAGCCAGTGTTAGCACCATAAGACAACGTTTGATAGTTAAATACTTACCCAATAGTTAACACATTCTGTATTTATGACATGAAAATTTACCTTACCATATCTAATGCCTGAACTAGAAAACAAAATGTATTAATTTTCGGTATGTCTTGACTAATGGCCTAGCTGTTTATTGCTAAGTGCAAGTGCGAAGTTCATGATACTTGTCACCTGACAGCAAATGTATCACTTCACACTTGCACTTCCCAATACGTAAACAGACCACTAGCCGAGCGGCCGAGCTTTGCTTATTTTCTTTCTGCTGGTGATTGCTATCTTCATTATCAAAGCTAATCTTGCGAAAACTGTCAATGACAGGTTTTCGTCAATTGGCGTTATACCCTACTAATGTGCAGGTATACAGGCTATAGGGTCATGTGGTACTTACCCGCTAGTTCAGGGGTTTGTTTCCCCTCCGGTTGCCATGGTGACGGCCTCGACACGACCTGCAAATAGAGAGAACTGTTAATTGTCCGAAACCGAAAAACACCCGAATAAGGAATCGATACTTTATGTACCAATGGCTTTTGTGGCGATAACATTTCGTCCTTGCAAAATTATAGTGAAAATGATTCGTTTTGTAGTTTTAAGCATTGACTATACAATAAACTCCCTAAAAATATTAGGGACGAAGAGAAAGACACTTTGTTTAATGGAAAAATTACGAATTATTTAATAGAAACTGTTTTTAATCATTGAAAGAGTTTTTAGAAAGTTAATTTATAATATAGTTAAGTTAGGTATAGTTAGAACAGTGTTAAAATATTTGTTAAATTTTATGTATTTTGCAATTATATGTTTGTAAAAATAGATTTAGATTTAAGTTACATTGCAGTGCCCTACAGAGTTTCATAGCTGAACTCAAATGTTACATCTTATGACCTATGAAAGCAATAAAATACTGATTACTGATTACTATCACAATTTTACTACCAAAAACAATATGCCATAACCCGCAGGACATAAGGAGTGGTTTTGGTGGAATGCTCTTAAAAATGTATTAAAAAAGTTGAATGAACACTCATTATTTCTTACCCGCAACTCTTTAAACATACAATTCACATTTACATTTTGACTGTCACACAATTCACGAATACAATGCATACAAAATATCAAGTCCTGTACGATTTCAATAAGGTCAGTTCTTTTAAAACATTTATGCTAAGAATGCTTCTAATATTATATCGATAATCGTAAAAGTAAACGGATACAATACAATACAAATACTCTTTATTGCACACCTCACATAATAAAATAGAACTAAAAAAACAAAAAAACAAAGACGGATGTCCATTTACTTCAGTCAACTTTCCGACGCCGAATTCTCATAATTGCACAAAATAATTCGTCAAATAATATTTTAACCTTCTCTTTGAAAACAAAGGCAATGAAATCCAGACATCTTTAGGGTCGTTTGTATAGGATTCGGAATAAATAAATCCGCCGTTTGTCATCTTAAGGACTTCTGAGGTCTTCGAGGGGACAAGGGACAAGAGTAATTTGAAAAAAATTGTGGCTTTCCAACGACTTGTGATTTGGTGGAGTAGTATATTTATTTACGAGTATGTAATATACATTTGAATATGCATAATAGGTAGTGTATTTATGGGTACCTATATATATTTAATTCTGGTTCTAGTTACAAATGACGACCGGTTTAGCCTAGTGGGTAGTGCACCTGCCTGTGAAGCTGACGGTCCTGGGTTCGAATCCCGGTCAGGGCAAATATTTGTGTGATGAGCATGAATATTTGTTTCTGAGTCTTGGATGTTTTCTATGTATTTAAGTATTTATATCTATTAAATATATCGTCGTCTAGTACCCATAACACAAGCCTTCTTGAGCTTACTGTGGGGCTAGTTCGATTTGTGTAAGATTGTCCTCTAATATTTATTTATTTATTTAGTTTATTTAAATTACATTCACTTATTGAAACGTTGTTGTACGCGGTATAAGTTTGGCTGTCTCATTTTCCCACTTTCAACTCAATCCTTGCCTTAGCTGGAGAGATGCCTCAGGAATAGGAATAAGTTCGCTTTTGTACTTTAACCTTTTGTGACACTAGAAATCGCTGGAGCGACCTACCTATAGCGGCACCCGTCTAGTGGGCGCTAGCTTAACCTTTCAACCCCAGAAATAGATGTAGCGACCTATCTATAGCGAAAGCCCGCCTAGTGGGCGCTAGCTTTAACCTTTTGTGATCTCAGAAATAGATGTAGCGACCTATCTATAGCGAGAGCCCGCCTAGTGGGCGCTAGCTTTAACCTTTTGTGATCCCAGAAATAGATGTAGCGACCTACCTATAGCGACAACCCGTCTAGTGGGCGCTAGCTTAACCTTTCAACCACAGAAATAGATGTAGCGACCTACCTATAGCGAGAGCCCGCCTAGTGGGCGCTAGCTTAACCTTTCAACCCCAGAAATAGATGTAGTGACCTACCTATAGCGACAACCCGCCTAGTGGGCGCTAGCTTTAACCTTTTGTGATCCCAGAAATAGATGTAGCGACCTGCTTATAGCGACAACCCGCCTAGTGGGCACTAGCTTTAACCTTTTGTGATCCCAGTAATAGATGTAGCGACTTACCTATAGCGACAGCCCTCCTAGTGGGCGCAAGCTTTAACCTTTTGCGATCCCAGAAATAGATGTAGCGACTACCTATAGCAATAGCCCGCTAGTGTGCGCTAGCTTTAACCTTTTGTGACGCCAGAAATAGATGTAGCGACCTACATATAGCGATGGCGCGCTTAGTGGGAGCTATAGCTTTAACCTTTTGTGACCCCAGAAATAGATTTGGCGACTACCTATAGCAATAGCCCGCCTTGTGGGCGCTGGCTTTACCTTTGTGACCCCAGAAATAGATGTAGCGACTACTTATAGCAATAGCCCGCCTAGTGGGCGCTAGCTTTAACCTTTTGTGACCCCAGAAATAGATGTAGCGACCTACCTATAGCGATGGCGCGCTTAGTGTGCGCTAGCCATGATACAATAATATACTGCTCCAGGTATGGCAATCCGGTACTTCGGTTATAGTGTGTGTGATACGACCTTGGACATCAGCCTGACGGTATACGGACGGAAGTTTGAGTGTTCCGTCGATATAAAACAAGGTCAGACCTTGTTTTCTTAGACCATGGCGGTCTGCCCGGTATCTGAGAAAATTTACGCAGCCCCCGCTAGGCGAGTTCCTGGCCGGAAATATATCACGTACGCTTCTTTTCTTCGAATACTGACCTATTTTTTCCTCTGGAATGATCGTAATGACAATGCCTGTTTGAACGTGTGACTCAGCATCATTTGTTAGATGTGCGCCCCGAACGCATTTTTCCCCGGCTCGCACAAACAACGTCCCTGTTTCCGGAAATGAGAGTATTCCATACATTTTCAGAGTATGTTAAACTTCCCATAGTTGACATCTATTGTTCCCTTTTATTATAATGGGTTAAGATTGAAAATGTCACGCACTGGGTCGTCGTTTACCTTGTAGGTCAAGTAATGTGCTCCTGGATATATACAGGAAAGGGAGTTATCTACAAATTATATACTACATATATACAATAGTTCCTCCTGCAGGCGAATCACGTAACTTTATGTACTAACGGTAGATAGATTTTACTGTCAATTTTGAAGTATAAATGTATGAACTGACAATTAAAATTTGACATTAAAATATACCTAACGGTAGTACAAAAGTTACGTGATTACCCCGCTGGCCACAAATAGCCCAAGATAGAGAGCAATGGAATCTTTTGGAGGAGGCCTATACCCGTCTAGGGGTTCATGCAGATTCTGATAGTAACATGTAGCTTAGATCTTAAGATTTAGAGAAAAATACATATTAAAGTAATATTAATAAAAATTAAACCAGTAATAGTAGTAGTGTAAATATAATTCTCTGTACATGTAGTTTGCATGAAATAAAGGCTTTTATATTTTATTTTATTTTATTTTATATACAATAGATAGGAAACAGGAAGAAACGACAATAGAGAGATCTCTCAGAGACCGAAGTCCAATGAGAGTTGATTGGAAGTTATATTTATGCAACTGACTTAAAAAATTTCGATAGCGCGATGCAGAACATGTCAGATTTGACAGTTGACACTGTTGACAGGAGTGACGTCACAACCTTATAAGGATTGCGTATTCATCCCGAGATCTGTTAAACTGTATTTCCATAACTTGATAAATAAATAAATATTAGAGGACAATCTTACACAAATCGAACTAGCCCCACAGTAAGCTCAAGAAGGCTTGTGTTATGGGTACTAGACGACGATATATTTAATAGATATAAATACTTAAATACATAGAAAACATCCAATACTCAGAAACAAATATTCATGCTCATCACACAAATATTTGCCCTGACCTCCCGGTCAGGTTCAAACCCAGGACCGTCAGCTTCACAGGCAGCGGGGCTAGCACATCTGCTGCTGCGACGCGACGCGAGTAGAGAAAAATCTACCCTCCTCTTTCTAATTCGCACAATTCGAGTGAGACAAGAATCGCTGAGTCGCGCGAGATACGACTTGGCAGCAAGTTGTGCTAGCCCACCAGGTGCACTACCCACTAGGCTAAACCGGTATTGATATATATTAATGCAACCAACGAAACTGTTCCAATCATTTGAAATCGGGTGCGCAGTGTCAAAATACATTCAAACAGTGTTTGGAAAATTGCGCGATTAGGCTGCAAGCACTAGCGATCAACAAGACATGGTCGTTGTGGAAGAACTAGGTATATGGTGGATTGATGACAAAATACTTGGTTTCTTTTCTTTATTTTTTGGTGGCAAACAAGCGTGCGGCCAGCCTGATGGTAAGTGGTGACCGCAGCTTATGGACGCTTGCAGCTCCAGAGGTGTCACATGCGCATTGTCGACTCTGTAATTTTTTTAACACTCCTTTCTTAAAGAATGTATGTAGTATGGGGATACTGTAGTCTCTCGGGTAAACCTCGGGCAGGGAGCTTATTCCTCAACTGGAGCGTCCAAGAGAGGAAATTCCTCTGAAACCGTACAGTTTTCCCGTTAAGGCAAGGCCCATTCACAGATCTGACGAAAATACTGAAGTTTGAACTTGGGTCGTTCAACTTTTTCTTGTTGTTATTCTGTCCCGTCAGCGAGGAGACAACAGTAACCGAGTTTCTTAGAAAAAATATTATAATATGGACTTCAAGCATGCTCAAGAGATGCCCAATGTCCAGATGGATTTATGTTCATTGCTAAAAGTCATGTTTGGTTGATTTAAACCCTATAAAGTCACAGTTTTAAAGAGTGACTCAGGAGACGTAACCATGGCAACGAGCAACAAAGAATAATTGATCCACCCGCTTCCAGTGTGAAGAAATAATGTAGAATTACAATACACAAAAATTACAGTAGACTGAAAAAGAAACAAAGAAAAGAAATAACCGAACAAAATGTTGAAAAATGCCTTTGTAACTTTGTCAAAAAATACTAAATATCATAGTAAAAATAAACTTTAATGCTGCAGATCTCGTAATTATCAACGACAGTGATACGATTTTTTTACAAAAACTATATACTCGTACAGGGCGTCCCACGGCTATGCCCCATGGAGGGAAAGTACCTTAAATATTGTAGATTTTACTGAAAGAAGACATTATTTGAATTTAAAAAAAACAATTTAAACTGAATTCACAGATATTTTTATTGTTCTTGTGCTCTTTTATTGTTCTAAGATTCAACAATCAATAAAAATGTACTAAATATTTACGAAATTACGCGCCGAGCTTCCGTAGAGAGCGGGATGGTTAATTGAAAACTCACGCGTGTTAGAGGGGGTCATTTGCATTAGAATGGCCTTGCCTTAAAATGCATTGAAACCCTGTTCTCACTGGAGCGCAAAATCTTAGAATATTCCAGTGTTCCAAAGCACACGCGTGGTCGTGCCGGAGGTTTGCCACTGGATTTTCTCCAATCGCGCACTCCTATCGCTTTATTGGGCCCGGCCTATAAAGCCACAGTAAGGTTCAATTTCATTTTTGAAACCCTCGCAGACTCATGATGCAAAGCTGTCCGTTAAATAAAATCGTGAAAACGGCTCGTTTAATAAATCTCTAACCTGAAGTAGGCGATAATGAGCATGAAATAATTGAATGCTGAATACGAGATGAGTTCCGGGACGACATTGCGTGATGTGAGCGAAGAAATGATCCCCTCACAATCAATTGATTCTCAGCTTTATAACCATCGTTCTAAGTATTAGTTTGGCGTAAGATGAATGGGAAAGGTATTGAAATGAATGCAAATTCTTCGTTATTAGAAAAGTTATATTTTGGTGCGTCTTTGTTATTTTCGATTATGGATAAGATGCGACGAAAGCGGCTGTGTGTTCGTGCATTCATTTGTTTTGGTAGTAAATGCACAAGGAAAGAACGGTATTTGGATATTTGACACATGTTACAATTTATACCATAGTGTGGTTATATCGATAGACAACCATCAAATTATCACAATACCAGTGGCGGCGCATCAAAAATATTTTTAGGGAAGCCGAAAATAATTTGCCTTTCTTATTCTTCATGAGCCCGTAGTAAAAGAAATAGGCTGACTGAAAATTAGGCAAGCCGGTGGGAATCGAGTTGTATGGACGCTCCGCCACTGCACAATACACAAATTGTACCGAGGATGCTGATTTTGTTTAATTTGTAATAATGCCCCAAGAGCCGCTTTTAGATTTAAGTTAGTCGTAATATTATTTTCCGGCTGCATAGCAATGCTGAGCCTTTGCCCGAGAAACGCGCCAGCCAGCACTAAATTAATCGTATATTGTGAATAAGGGTGGGTTGCACCAAATCGTAAGCGGTGTTGGTCAAAATCTTATTGTATGGAAAGTTTGACAAGTTTCTATGGGATGACAGCTGCCGGTGGCGGCGCCATATTTGACGATAACCGGCCTGTATGTTGGTGCAACCGACCCTAAATAAAACTGAATCTTAATCTGATTGGCCTTTTGTGGAGAAACTAACTTTTTCACTGACTGTACCAGTCATTAGCAACGACATTTAACGCTAACCCAAATAAGCCACCCCTTAATATCACCCGTTCCAATGATCGCCTCACCGGGGCACAGCCCTGCCATTTCTAAAAGACGTCCTAATTAAATATGGCAGTTCGAAAGGACTTGCTGTGCCCTTGAATTTAGGCGATAAACCCTTATTAAACGCAATCTTGTCTGGCAGGTATAGTTTGGGTCATTGTCAGTCGTAAAAACAAAAGTTGTCCACCCGGTGGTTAATAGTTAACGGCTTATGTACGTATAAGTTATGTTTTTATTACTTGGATTTATAGTTACGGAAACACCGTTTATGCGGGTTACTAGACAATCCAAAATTAAGCTTTGTGGTCCTTAACTTTTGATATGTCCACCGAAAAGACGCGAACCTAAATCTGACAATGACCCGTTTATGAAAAATGCCCAACTATTTGGGCGATTTTCTGATGGAATTGACACGTATCTTGACATTTTCTAAGCGTTACTATCTAGAACAGGACTATTGAGACCTAAATGTCATAAATTTAAAATGTAGTTTTTGGATTAAGAATTTTTCATTAAGAAATATCGTTTCAAACAACACTCCAAATCGAGCATTTTCAAGCTAAAACCGCTTAAATTCAAGCTAAAAACAAAAAATGGCTATGTACTGTCTAGAACTTCAAGTCATCGTATCCTTTAATCACTTTATTGGTATTATCAATACTTTTGTCATAATTTGAAATCAAAACATTCTAAAACTAATAAGGCCTCTTATAACCGTATTGACACGGGTCAAGGTTCAAAACAATTGGTTTTTATAGGTCATACAGTAAAGGGTATGTACCCTTCAACAAGATAAGAACAAGAGAAAAAATGGCATAGATGGAAACGCTTGGAACACAATTTTTGGTTTCGCAACTTTGTTTGGATTAGTTAGGAGGTAATATTGAAAGTCCCAGCCTATAGTCCTTGAGCCGGGAGGGTGGGTTAGAAAGTACAATTTTTCGCTATGGCCCACCGTTTACAAGTTATTTTACAAAAAATGGGACCTTCGAACCCAATTTTATATCAATTACTTATGTTACAGAATATTTTTTACAATAGCTCACCGTTTAAGTTATTTTACGAAAAAACGAAAAATGGGACCTACATACCCAATTTTATGTAAGTTACTCATGTAACAGAATATTTTTTACAATGGCTCACCGTTTACGAGTTATTTTAGGAAAAACCGAAAAGTGGACCTACAAATCCAATTTTACAGTAAATTACTTGTTACAGAACATTTTTTGCAATGGCCCAGCGTTTACGAGTTATTATACCAAAAACCGAAAAAGGGACCTTGAAACCGACCCTCCCGGCTCAAGGGCTACGGCGGGGACTTTTAATACGTATGTTTGCCACCTAAGTAATCCAAACAAAGTTGCGAAGTCAAAAAATGTGTTGTAAGCATTTCCCTCTATACCATTTTCTGAGTCTTCGTTGCCTGAACTAACAACAGAAGAGCGGTAAGTTCCAATCTTCCGCGAGTTTCAAACTCCTGCCTCGTACCACGTTCCAAAGAAAAGGAAATACATTTGGGTCAATCAACTTTTTCTTGTTGTTTCTCTGTCCCGTCAGCGAGGAGACAAAAGTAACCGAGTTTATTAGAAAAATGATTACAATATTGAATTGAAGCATGCTCAAGTGATGACCTATATCCAAATGGATTTATACTCATCGCTAAAACTCATCACTACATAGTATAAAACAAAGTCGCTTTCTCTGTCCCTATATCCCTATGTATGCTTAAATCTTTAAAACTACGCAACGGATTTTGATGCGGTTTTTTTAAATAGATAGAGTGACTCAAGGGGAAGGTTTATATGTATAATACATGCATCAGCATTGCACCCGTGCGAAGCCGGGGCGGGTCGCTAGTATTTGATAAATTTAAACCCTACAAAATCACAGTTTTAAAGAGTGATCAAGGAGATGTAACCATGGTAACGAGCAACAAATAGTTGATCCACCCATTTAACAGTGGCTTTTCGGAGAAGGAAAACAACTTAGTTTTAATATTTGCTGTCAATTATTTAACTTTAATTTAATTTAAATTAATTACTAATAAATAAATGTTATTATTCTAACTTATAGACTAACTATTACTACTACTATTGTGTGTGTTGTTGTTTGTTATACTATTGTGTGCCCTTACAGGGTCATGATCTAACTTAAACCAAGATGTAACACCTATTATGTACATGGCATTACAATATTAAATAAATAAATAAATAAACATCACGAGAAAACCGATATCCCAAAAAGGTCAAAGGAAAAATGCGGGACATCTCTGATAATCATAGGGCCACATCCAATGGTTCCATTCCCGAAAATTTCTAATTTATATGGATATTTCCGGGAACTGATGGTGTTTGTGATATTTGTGTCGATTCTAAACGTTAAGTTATGTTATCTAATATGTATTCAGTGCCTCAACTTAAAATTATAGCCATAAAACAAATGTTATCTCCATAATAATCAGTTTTTGCCACCCCGTCGTCTGTTTAAATTGTACGTATATGAATTGGATTGTAGTCTTTTATTTATTTATTTATTGCAAACAAAACATATACAGTATTACAGTCGAAACCAAGGCACTGTATAATTTAGGTTATAAAACACATAATTCACAATAGGAAAATTCAAATATCAATCAACTCTCATCCATCATTTCACAGTACCGCAGACACATTCGATACACAACCGTCCATCGACTTGCAAACATATGACATTCTGGTGCCCATGACAGAAGCGAGTTCAGCAGTCGCAGAGCGCGTACAGCTGGCGAGCTTCTATGCGCCACAGTGCGTGTAATTGGGACTGCCAAAAGGTTGGGACTCTACCTAGGTTGATCTGGTCTTGAGGGAAACAATTCTTTTTATAAACTTGTTTTATTTCAATTATTATAATTTGATACGTAAATACGATGTTAATAGCTTTATGGTCGGAGATAAGACCGGCTGTTCTGCCTCTGTCTCCCTGTCTTTGTTTTTGTTTTTTGTGTGCTATTTTATTGTGTGAGGAGTGGAATAAAGAGTATTTGTATTGTATTGTATAGAAGGGACAAGTCAAAAATATTGCCAGCGCTTCAGGCGCGTTCACATGATATCAAACATTAGCGCTTACGGCGCATTCACAGTCATATACTAGTGTTCAGTGGAATTGACATGATGAGAGACTTCGCTCTGTTCTCATTTGATTTTATTTTTAGACTGACGCTCAGAGATCTTATACATCTCTGAGGTTATTTATTTAATAGATTTTATTATTTTCATGTTGACGTGTGTAATAGATATAGCTCAACATATTTTATTATGATTAGTGTACCTACTTTATTACATTTTATCTTGACGCTTATAGAGACCTTATACATCTCTAACAAATCTCGATTGTTATTAGTTTCTTAGTCTTATTTTTGACATGCAACACTACATTTAATTAATGATACTTTGATTATTGTATTATTTTTATTTGATGTACCTAGATAGATTTTGACTTGTAAAAGTGCCCTTCAGGCCTATTTGCAGAATAAATGTTTTGATTTTGATATAAAACATTTAGGTGTGTTTCACACAGTGACACAGTATATCGTATATCACTACATAGTATAAAACGAAGTCGCTTTCTCTGTCCCTACATCCCTATGTATGCTTAAATCTTTAAAACTACGCAACGGATTTTGATGCGGTTTTTTTTAATAGATAGAGTGATTGAAGAGGAAGGTTTATATGTATAATAACATCCATTAAATAGTGCACCCGTGCGACGCCGGGGCGGGTCG
This sequence comes from Epiblema foenella, assembly GCA_963556455.1. Taxonomy (NCBI): domain Eukaryota; kingdom Metazoa; phylum Arthropoda; class Insecta; order Lepidoptera; family Tortricidae; genus Epiblema; species Epiblema foenella. The sequence goes on from OY747110.1 coordinate 19,314,755, forward strand.
CTAGTATACATTAATATCGAGTATCTATAGATACTTCTAGCAAAATATCAAGGGCATGTTTTGCAGATTAAGAGCGCTTTAATAAAATGAAGTGGGTCCACTAGCGCCACTCGTAAATAATTGTAATTATTTAAATTTAACGATATATAACTAAAAAAGGGGGCCGCTATGTACTGTAGTTTGTATTTAAGTACTTTTTAAATCCATCAAACTAGTTTTTACGTTGCTGGATTCGTCAATCTATGCGTCCAAAGTTAAAACGGCCGTTTTAATTTTGAGCTCATAGATTGACGAATCCAGCAACGTAAAAACTAGTTTGATGGATTTAAAAAGTACTTAAATACAAACTACAGTACATAGCGGCCCCCTTTTTTAGTTATATATCGTTAAATTTAAATAATTACAATTATTTACGAGTGGCGCTAGTGGACCCACTTCATTTTATTAAAGCGCTCTTAATGTTTTTGCTGACATAAATAAATCGAACAACTTTGTCCCATTTCAAGATAGTACGAGTAAGATAAGCCCGCGTTATCTGGAACAAGTATCTTCCATTAATTATTGTCAAACTGCAGAGGGTCTACTCCGGACGTCGAAATCCGAACTTAGTATCATGCCGTCTCTTTCACTCATATAGTTTATTACACAAGAGTGAAAGGGACGGCACGATACAAAATTCAGATTTCGACGGCCCTCAGGTTTAAAGTGCGCCATTTTGAAAATACGGTCTTTTTGAAATACGGCCACAGAATAATTAGGATCGGTTGCACCAACATACGATCACAGGCCAGTCATCGTCAAATATGGCGCCGGCAGCTGTCATCCCATAGAAACTTGTCAAACTTTCCATACAATCAGATTTTAACGAACACCGCTTACGATTACAGACAGTTTGGTGCAACCCGCCCTTAATAGTACTTACGTACAGAAGGTTTCTTGTCTATTTATTTATTTAACCTTAAATGACAAAAAAGCTGTGCACATTGTATAACGTCATCCTGTAGTATATTTAAGGCTATTTTACATTGAGTCAGTAACTGACGTCAGTGTTGGCGCCAAAAACTGACTCGTGCTATTTTGACCCAGTCAGTATTTCGTCAGTAGTCGAGGATGATGATTGAAATCAATTTATACGAATGGCAGTGCCAGGTCAGCACTGACTCGGCAGTCGACTGACGTCAGTTACTGACCCTGTGTAAAATTGCCTTAAGTATCAGCATTGCACTCGTGCAAAGCCGGGGCAGGTTGCTAGTGTTAAATAAAATGAGACACTGTAGAGACAATTTGACGACAGAATCTCCAAAGTTTCTTGCTAATTACCAACATTAATCTCAAGACAGGCACGTATCCAGAGGGGGGGATAGTTGAGATTTAATACCCCCCCAGAAAACGTTTTTAGCCAGTAGTGATTACAGCGATTTTTACACAGTTCACATGGTTGTTTCAATGTTTGTCCCCCCCGAACCAAAAGTCTGGATACGTGCCTGCCTCAAGATATGTAATTACGAGTTGGGTCAATCAACTTTTCTTTGTTGTTATTCGGTCCCGTCAGCGAGGAGACAACAGTAACAGAGTTTCTTAGAAAAATGTCCATAATATGGACTTCAAGCATGCTCAACAGGTGACCCATGCCCAAATGGATAGATGCTCATCGCTAAAACTCATGTTTGGTAAATGTAAACCCTATAAAATCACAGTTTTCAAGAGTGATTCAGGAGACGTAACCATGCTAACGAGCAACAATAGTAGATTGTGTCTCAAGGGAGCAAAATGATATATTTACGGCGAGGGCGGTATATTGAATTCTGAGTGAAGCGAAAGATTCTACAATAGAATCCTGAGCGTAGCGAGGGATTCTAAAGTAGAATCTTGAGCGTAGCGAGGGATTCAAGTGTTTACGCCCAAAACGAAAATAATTTTGCTACCGTGTGACACATACTGCTTTTCACACCGTCTATGAGGCCCGCTGCTAAAACATGAAATATCTTACAAATGATTTTACTAGAGTGTCACATACTGCTTTTTACACCTTCTATGAGGAAAAGAGTCATTGTTGCCCTCAAATGAGGGAAGAAAAGTACAACTTTGATCCCTCATTCGAAGGCAACAATAACTCTTTTCTGAATGAAAAGAATAGTTGATCCTCCCAGTTAACCTTGTAAGTGAACCACTCTTCTAAAACCAGGTTTCCTCTGACACTACAATGAAGTAATTATACAACGATGTATGGATCGTAACAATGTCTGCGAAACTGCATTTTGCAGAACGGCAAACTTCCACGATACACTTTTTGCTGGAGCCAATGAACTTTACAACCGCAATAGCAAAACGATCGTATTGATCGTTATATCATCGAGCGAAGGTCGAGATTGGCGTGATCGGAGCGATTATGAGTTGGTAACCGGCGATGTTGTGTTGGGAAGTTCAAGGTTTGTTTGATCGTGCGTTTCCTCGGTTTTTGCTTGGGTTTGATGAGTTAATAAAAATCTTTGGCATGATTTTAGAGCTGAACTTTTTACTTTAAATCTTGAACTAACGCTTAAATTGTGATACGAATCAGTTAATTTTTTCATCATTATCAGAATAGACGTGCTGGCCATGACTGGCCCGAATAAAAACAGATTTTGGAACTTAACAATATTATTATAGGAATACATAGGTATAGCTGCCACCTACTCTACCTAAGTAAGCGATGCGTACCTAGAGTGCCTAATGAGAGCTGACACAAATTTATTTACATTTTTTTAAATGGCAACTATATTCTATTTGATATTAAGTATTTTGAGATTTTTGACATTGTAAGTATTTATTTTCGTATTTTATTATATTGTTATCAATGCCTACATTAGTAATAGTACGTATATGACGATCCCCGTGGGTGAAACTTGAAATGTTATTTATATTTAATTTATGTTTGTTTTTCTTTTGTTTTAATTGTTTCAATATGTGTTATTATTCTATTCAATGTATTGACGACCACAATAGGGATTCTTTTAAATTGACATAAATGTAATTTATAACGAAGTCTTGTATTGTGTAATAAATGAAATCGAAATCTAAATCTAAATCTAGTATCTACGTCAAATGTGTCAAACGTCACTTAATCGCTTGATCCTTTACGGGTCAGAAACAGGATACAGCAAATAGTATCATAGTACATTATTCCTCATGAATTTCTACTTCCATAATCGGAATATTTAAATATAATAAATTTAGAAATAAATCATAAATCTTCGTTTTGGTAATAATGTTATAGCGAAAACTGTGCGTTTCTCAAGGAATTTCCTGCCTCGCACAACCAAACTATGGAATGAACTGTCGCCTGCGGTATTTCCGGACCGATATGACCTTCAAACCTTCAAGAAAAGAGCGTATTCCCTTCTGAAAGGCCGGCAACGCACTTGCGACTCCTCTGGTGTTGCAGGTGTTTAGGGCGACGGTAATTGCTTTCCATCAGGCGATCCGTCTGCTCGTTTGCCCCCTATAACATTTAAAAAAAAACACCGTTTTACTCAGCCTAATAAAACAACGCATTATGAAATGGCACAAGTTAATATGATGTTATTCTACCTCATCTAAATTCTGTCAAGAGGAAATTTAATAAAACTTCACACAGTAAGATATTTATAGATATTTGCCTGAAAAAGCTATCCCCGAACAGTGTTGCATCTCGTTTTGTAGTGCGCGACTCTTTCGCACGTGGGCCGAATTGTTATAAGCTCGTGTTACTCACAAAAGATCACTAGACGATCTGTTTCTGGTCTCTTCTACCTCTTGATCCGTTAGTACTACTTAAGTTATTGAAATTGATCTCCAAGTTATTGAAAGTGATCCACAAAAAATGGTCTCGCCGGAAGACCAGCGCTGGCTTGTGAGTCAGCATTATGCTGAGGCGGGACCATTTCGTGGCAATTTTATTAGTTAATAGTTAAAAATGTATTATCTTGTAATATCTATGTCACGAATAAATTATTTTCATTTCATTTCAAGTTTTCCAATTTGGTTCAAAGCCTATTTATAAGCTTTGCCAAAAAGTTCAGAACCCTCCTAATACAATTAAACTAATTTAAAAAAGATAACTGGAGGTATTTTTGTGTATAATTGCTTTTATATTTACATAATTTATGATGGGTAGGATTTTGAACACATTTGTAGATAGAACAGTGAAATGGCCCATTTTACATTATGCAAATTGTAGGTTTATAATAAGTGATTACTATGGGCGGTAGGTATATAGCAGGATTTCTCTACGAAAAAAAAACATGCACAAAGATTAAAGTTTTATATTATGTAACGTGTAATGTATGTACGTACGTGATTTGCGCTAATAAACCATGTTCTTTCTTTCTTATCTATTTCTCAAGCGCTATATACAAAGGCGAAAATTACACTTGATATTTTCCTAATAAAGCTTACTTATTAACCTTCACAGCAAATAATAATCCAGTTTTTTAAGAATAATATTTTCGATAATATCTTTATTTCAATTCCATATTCCAAGCAAAAACACATCAACTACAAATGTTTCTCGTAACTGCACAATAATTTTCCATACTTACATTCCTGTATTGAAAAGAAACAAGCGAGCGTCGATACGGCGCCCGCTGCGAGCTATTTCCTCTCAGAAACAGCCTGCGTTCTCCTCAAATGGGAATTCCTACGATACTGGATGCCGATTCACATTTTAGATTGCTATGTTTGATTCAAATGCACTAGGGCACAAAGTTCTTTGCAATGCCTTTTGTAAACATGTGGAGTAACGCCAGTAACCAAGTCTACTCATTTTATTTTCACTTTTATGGAAAAATATGGAGATTAGAAATAATTTACAATAGCTGATTTTTTTTTTGTAACATTATATACCACAATTTTAGGTGATACGTAGAGACATCATGTAAAAAGATATCACGTCTGTAACAAAGCAAGAGAGATTTTTATTTTTGACTCATCTTCACAAAAGTTTCAAAAAACTGGATTTTAGGCCTAAATTTTTATTTATACAACGCCGGTGGCAAACAAGCGTACGGTCCACTTGATGGTAAGCGGCCACCGCAGCCTATAGACGCCCGCAACTCCAAAGGAGTCACGTGCGCGTTGCCGACCCTTTACAAGATTTGAAGATGCACTGTGTTGACAGCGGAAGAAACACATTTAGGTCCCTCGCTCTCAACACAGTGCATCCTCGGGAGCTCTGGCAACCTTGCTCACCTCCAGGAACACAACACTACATACTTGTATATATAGTAGATAATGTTATTATGGCTGTAGCCTTCTGCAAGGCGGAGGTACTTCCCCAGTTGGGCTGCTCCAAATTCGAGCAAGATGACATTTTGCTGTGCCCCACCTCATATATCTCGAATACGGTGAGTTTTGAAGTAAATATGTACTATTTCGGTAAACCTCGTTGTTCTTAATACGATAAGTCATAAAAAACACGAGAAAAGAGGTACAGATCGAAGGTCATTGGGAGCTAGGGGCCCCTTAATACACACAAAAAAACACCGTGAAAATATGTACAATAACTGTTTTAAAGCAAGATTAATAGTAGTTTATGCAACTGATACATAATGAGAGGTCTTAAAACACGAGTGTGGTTTTATGAAACGAGCGTCAGCGAGTTTCATAATAGGATCACACGAGTGTTTTAAGGCCTAATTATGTACAGTTGCATACACTACTTTATCTACATCCGTATATTAAATCCTCTTTCATGTGTTCAGGAACCATTGCGTTGCGAGTGTAGTGAGGTCGAGCGTGAGCCCGTTGAAGTCTTTTGAGCACGAGCCTGGGGTGCTACCGCGAACTGAAAACGAACGAAGTTCGAATATCTCCCTCTCTGCCGCACGGATTAGTAAGTGCAACAGAGAGGGAGATATTCGAACTTCGTTCGTTTTCGTTTCCCGGTAGCCCCTCTGTATCGTTATGGGCGGAGATGGCCATAACGATACCGTTGTCGATGTTATTATGACCATCTCCGCCCCGGACCGGCGCGATATTGTAAAGCTGGTCCTTACGTACACTTTTTGAGCACATTAAAGAGGATTTACTGTATGGGTGTAGATAAAATAAATTACATTACACCCAACTACCTCGCCAATCTTTCCAGTGTTGTAGACACTCTTATCTAGGAGTCATTTTTTCTATCCATCTCTCTCTTTCCCAGACGCACATCACATACTAATCATCCGTTCTCACTCGCTCGTTCACTTCATCATTCAGTCAGTCGTTCATTAGCCTTGCATTTATTCGTTCCTAAGCTCAATACTGATTTAGTAATTTGTGTGCATGTGTGAGTGTGAATTTGTGTATGTGTGTGTATATATTTGAGGAATTTCATCGATTTCTCATATTTCCCAGGATCAGATTTTGACCAAATTTATATGGGACCACCCCTGACATATACTATTGACAGTAAAAGTGGAATCATCAAGAATGTTCCACTAAAGAAGTTATGAAGTAACAAACATCTATACACCGGACGAACATAGTACCTCCTCCTTTTAGGGAAGTCGGTAAAAATAACAGCAATGACTTACTAACCAAGTAGCATTAATTTTGTAATTCACATCGTCTTTTATTGTTATATACATATAAACCGCCGAAGGTCGGAACAGTGTGAAATTCTTTCTTTAACTTAAAAAAAACAATGCAGTAATCTGCAATTGTGTAATAGCAATGCTTTATGATGCAATTCTTTGTGGGAACTATATCATTATGATACGTTTACTAATATGCTATCGTATTGGTAAACTATAGCATAAAGCTGTCGTCTCGCGGCGAAAAACATAAACAATAGCATTCTTTTGACTTGATCCCGGGGATCCCAGGGTCCGGTAGACGACGGTTTAAGCTTTACTACAGTTTTAAACATAAAACTCCCGTGAGTTTCAGACATATTGTGGATTCTCGCCCCCCCGCACCACCACCGCGGCATCAACCAGCCGTTCGAGCGCGCATTGTTAGACGCGCAGCCGTCGCGGCTGGTTCTCATAAGCACCACGTATTGGTCCGAAACATGTTGAGCGATATTCGACTTTAAAGACGTGAGCTTTACTGAGAGTTTTCATTGTTATAGATGTTGGATCTAAGTAGGATAATATTTATTTTATGAACCCAAATTACGCCTCTAATCAATGTGTAAACAGTACCTACTTTTATTTTGTGTAGAAAAGAGGTTTTGTTTTCCATATCTAAAAGAACGTGTTACGCGCGAAATGTAATGTATGTATGTGTATGTTAGTAATAAGGCGTGCATGCAAACTATTTAACGATAAAAACTAAAAGATGTAGATTTATTTATTGTATTACTTCCCTAAATGTTTTCAGATAACTAAACAGCAATAACTGTATACTGTTAGATATACCTCAGTTTTATTGTGTTTATATTGTTCTTTCGTAATTACACTGCTAGTTACACTCTGTTTATTCACTTCCTAAATACATGACTGAAACTCCAGGTCTAAATTTAAGGCACTATTTTGTAAATTACTGTTTCTTCACTACATAGTATAAAACAAAGTCGCTTTCTCTGTCCCTATATCCCTATATCCCTATGTATGCTTAAATCTTTAAAACTACGCAACGGATTTTGGTGCGGTTTTTTTTAATAGATAGAGTGATTGAAGAGGAAGGTTTATATGTATAATAACATCCATTAAATAGTGCACCCGTGCGAAGCCAGGGCGGGTCGCTAGTAAATAAATAAATTTAAAAAAACTCACGCGGGTGAGCCATGTTTGTGTGTTGATGTTGAACTGAGGGGCTACCGAGAGCCGAAAACGAACGAAGTTCGAATATCTCCCTCTGTCGCACTTGCTAATTCGTGCAATTGACCTGTAGCGCTTTCTCTCTCTTACCAGCAACATTAAAACGGTTGTAGCTTCGTTATTTTTTGAGATATGTGAAGAGGATTTTCACCATTTGCCTTTTGCAGTAGTCAGATTTTGAGTCAACAACCCTATTATTGAATCCTTACATAATCGAGGGTCACTAATTACTACGGCGATAGGTGTCTTCAGAAACGCCTTCCCTACATACTCAACAGCCTGCCCTCTGACATCAGGCAGGAAGTCAATAAAGCTAAACTTAGTAAAAAGCTACATAGTTACCTCATTAAACTCGTAAAATAAACTATTGTACCTAGATGTAGAATCATAATATATAAAGTTGCCTTGTTAAACTCATACAATAATTTACTGTTAAAAGAGAGATGAGACTGATCGATCCCTTACTTACTTGTTTGTGTAGTATTATTATTTCTTAATAAATAAATAAAATAATAATAATCATTACTAGGGATACGTCGAATATTCGGTTATTATTCGGTATTCTGCATATTCGGCATGTTTTTGAATGTTCGGTATTCGACCGAATTATTCGGTTCAGCTTCCGAATATTTATCAAAACAATTTTGAGAGGGTTTTGTTCCAAGTTACAAGAGTGTATTATAGTTACTGCTTCGTGAAATTAATACTTGACCCATTGTTAACAGTGATTTAACTTATTTTTTACGAATATTTCGCTTTGATGATGAACAAAAATTGTACCATTCAATTAGTCTGTTTTACAACAATACATGAAGGAATTACGTTGAACCGAATAATTCGGCCGAATATTCGGTTCCGCAACAGCTGGACCTCATATTCGGCCGAATGTTCATATTCTATTTATTTTCAAATTGTAAATTATCTCGTATATTTGACATTTTCCCTATTTTAATTAACATTAGACTAGTACTAATTAGTACAATTTTTTTTTTGTTATATTGTGACTTATTGGAACGAAGTTCCTAACTATTATTATTATTGTTATTTTTTGGATTATTTTGTATGTGGTTTTATTTATATTCAATCTAATGTTGTAATTTTCTGTATTTTTTAAGAAATAATAATAAGAAATAAGAAATATTTATTCGAGACAAAGACAACAATTAATACAGCAAAAAATAGAATATAAAAATAAACAAAAAAGTTGTGTTATCTCGAAACGGTACCATCTCAGCATAATGCGGGCAATCGCCAGCGCTGGTCTTCCGATGGGACCGTCGAGTGATATCACGGTGTGAAACTGTACGAACATAAAATAATAATAATAATAAATAAAGAACGATTAACATGAAGAAGAAGACGGATTTTAAAAACAAAGTTTGACATTTTTTTTTTTAAACCGTGATATATGAACGCAGCAGCCTGTGTTATCTGTTCCAGCTAAACTAGCGCCAATGACAGTTGGAATGGCAGGCAGTAACTAAAGGAACTAAATGAATATTTGGAACATGGCGTCATATACTGATTATGTCTAATAATTAACAAACAAGTGAAACATTTATAATGCATTTGAAATAAAAATATCATAATTATAATGCTCACATACATCCAGAAGAAATTACGTACCGGATAACTTTGTAAATGGTGCTTCTATGCACAAATGACACAAATCGAGGTTACTATTTTACCCAACATAAAAACGATAAGGAAACCAACATAAAATAACTACTATACTTAGACAGAAGACAAAAACAGAACAATAACTTCATACCAAAGCCTATACGTATGAGACATACCCCAGTGGTGAGTACATATACACGAATAAAACTTTTTCCTACCTAAATACAACTTGTGTCCAATCGGCAAGTTTCCTGGCTTTGCTGATGCTCAAACAGGTACTTTTTAAGTTTGATTTTAAAGCTATTTATACATTTCAGGTCTCTTATAGGCGGCGGGATCATGTTCCAACATTTAGTTGCTACATAACGGAAACTTCCTCGGAAAGCTGCGGACGCGTGACGAGGCGTCAACAGTTGTAATGCGCATGGCCGGGCACTACGAGATCGGCGGATAGTCAACTTTTCAAAAAGATACCTGGGAGACTCGTACTTGATTACCCCAAAGAGCAAACAAGCCAAGTGTAGCTTACGTCGGTGTTGCATCTTAAGAATGTTGTGTTTGTTCAAGAACGGTGTGACGTGGGCCCTCAACGGAACGCTGAAGCAGAAGCGAGCACACGCATTTTGTACGCGCTGTATGAGTCTTTTCGTTTTGGCAAGGAGACATGGTCCAAACACTGTATCCATATAATTCAATCTGGATAGTACTAATGACTCCACCAGCTTAATGCGCAAGTTTTCATTTATAAATGGCCGGATTTTGTAAAGGACCTTAAGTTTGTAGAAGCAACTCCTAACAGCATTAACAGTATGCTTCTCATAGCGAAGCCCAGGATCTACCAGAAGCCCCAGGTTACGTGCCTCATATACACGCTCAATAGGTTCATTCATCAAGGTGACATTAAGTGTGGGCCGAATACCAATTAGTTGTTGTTTACTGCCAAAAATGAGATATTTAGTTTTGCTAGGATTTAGCAACAAGCAATTACTAGTGGCCCAAGAGGTTATTCTAGTAAGGTCGGAATTAAGTTTTTCAATGGCACTATCAATGTCTGAAGGCCTGCATGAGATATACACCTGAATATCATCTGCGTAGATGTGGAACTTACAGTGTGTGATGAGTGTTCCAATGTCAGCAGTGTACAAAATAAATAGGATCGGCCCGATCACAGAACCCTGCGGTACCCCTGCAGTGAGCCCAATTTTGTCTGAATATAGTATGGAACCATCGTTAAGAGTCAGTTTTACATATTGGAACCGGTTTGTAAGGTAACTATGGAACCATCTCAGTGTATTACTATCAAATCCATAGTAACTTAATTTAGAAAGCAGTATATTAATATTCAGGCAGTCAAAAGCTCTGGAAAAGTCCAGCAGTACCAGCAGAGTACACATACCACTATCTTGAGAGTGCAAAATGTTGTCGGTGACATCAAGCAAAGCAGTTGTGGTGCTTCTCCCTTTCCTGAAACCTGACTGCACATCTGGTAAAATGTTGTTGCTCTCAAGATACTCTGTTAATTGTTTGCAGACTGTTTTTTCCAGTATTTTTGAAAGGCATGGTAATATACTTATAGGCCTAAGATCTTTTATATCAGACGGATTTGAGTTTTTAGGGAGTGGATGTACAATTGCCAATTTCCACAAGTCTGGGAAAGTACATGTCAAAATAGAGGTATTTATTATTTTAGTGATTATGTCTAAAGTATGTGGAAATGTTAATAAAATCATGTTCAAATTAATGCCATCACACCCTTCGGCATTTGATTTTAGTCCTGTTATGATTTTCATAATTTGATTTGAGTTGATTGGTTCTAAGTGGAAAACAGAGTCAGTATACCTGTGGAACTCGAAATAAGTCAGGTAAGATATGGGCACTCCTAAAGCATTAGGTAAGGTTAAAAAATGTTTATTTATGATGTTAGGGTCGTCAAAAAAGCTAGGTAGTTCTGTGTTTTTTTTAGGTAATATTGTTGATTTAAGGTTTTGCCATAGAGACTTAGGGTCATGTAATTTTTTATTAATATTTTGTTCAAAATAAGCAGATTTTTCATAGTAAATTGCCTTATTTACTGTAGATTTCAGGTCTTTATAATAAAGTTTTTTACTATCACTCTGACATTTATGGAACTCAGCCGCAGCGTTGTCTCGTAATCGCATCATTAGTCTAACAGTGTCTGTGATCCAGGGGTAAGAACATCCCTCGACTATGATTGTTTTTATAGGTGCATGTATGTCAAATAGTATAGTCATATGTAGGTTGAAATCAGCAACCATGTCATTAACGTTGCTTAACCTTGACATTGAGTCCCACCTCACACACTGCAAGTCCACATCTAGATTTTTAAGGTGAATATTTTTGAGAGGCCTGTAGGTAACGCGTTGAGGTTTAGGTTTATCAATTTTAAAATTAAATTCGCATACCACGAGGCAGTGTCCAAAAAGCGAGCCCACATGTTCTACGGTCACATTCTTTGCCCGTAGATCCGTGCACACTACGTCAATAAGTGTCTGAGTACTGTCTGTGAAATGTGTAGGCTGCGACACTAACTGAGTTAATCCAAAACACGTTAAAAAGTCATTCATTTTTGTAATTTTGTTGTCGGAATTCGCTAATAAATTTATATTAAAATCACCTAAGACTATCAAATTATCATAATCCGGAATAGAGCTAATCGAGTCATAAATAGCATCAAAGAAAAGACCAATATCCAACCAAGGTGGTCGATATGCCGTTCCTATCACTAACTTTGCTCCATTCACGGTCAAGGTCACCCACATCTGTTCAACTGTCCTGTGCAGAGGATCGACCGGGTGTGGCCAGGTTCGTGCATTGACCCCGCGTTTTATGTAGAAACCTACACCTCCCCCGCGCGACCGTGTGCCCTGTGGTCTGGGTAAATGGCGCAACCTCCAACCTGGTAGTACCGGCGCCTTTCCTTCTTCACCGTCCCTTAACCACGTTTCGTTAATTGCCAGCACGTCAACATCCTGCCGAGTAGTTGCCGCTATGAAGCTGTCATGATTAGTGCCAAGAGAACCTGGATTGTACAAACCTATCCTAATCAATTTCTTAATCATTACTTAGGGTATATAACAAAATAAGCAAGTTGGTAGGCATGTTTGGACACAAGAGGCACTTACGGTACTTATTATTTACTCGATAATAGTGGGTATGCTGGGGTTTACCAATAAAAACTAAAACAACACGTAAACAAATAGAAAGGAACTGAACAATAACATGAACATTTACAAATACTAATAATTGTTCCTCAAACGGCGCCATCACCAAAAACACGCCGCAGATCTTCCTCGGTCCGGATGCAGTATGCCTGCGAGCCGTCGGCCTGCCTGGCGTAGACTCGGCCCCGCTTGGTCCACGAGTACCTCCACTGTCGCTTGCGGCACTCCTCGCGTACGCGGTGGAATATTTGGCTGTTGGCGCGCGTCAACCGCTCGTTGACATAGACGCGGTGCTCGGCGCCCGCCGGCCCCGCGTCGCGGGTCGACAGCCCGCGCCGCACGCGCGCGGCCCGCAGCAATGCAAATGTTTTGTATTTGACATTAATTATGTGCTTGTAAGAATATACTGAACCGTATATTCTTATTTATTTTCAGTTTTTTGTTACGCAATTAGAGCGCCTGACGATCATTATGCTATAGTAGTATAAGCAAAAATGTATTCATTTCTTACACGAGATTGTATTCTGTGATAAATAAAACTAAACTAAACTAAACCATATTCGGCGCATCTCTAATAATTACATATAAACGATCTACAAGCCGTCAACGTGGAAATGGAATCGGATCCCGATTCAATTTCCGTAGCCACGTGAACGATGGGCCAGATTGATAGTGCACACCTCTGCAAATAACGTTACAACTACAACTAACATTCTGAAGTAATATCAACCCTGCTCTGAATGACAGAAGGTTCAGTTTGGAATAGCCTGAATGTAAACGTTAAGGCGTTATTAGTTTGAATTTGTTGGTGTACAAACCCTTGTTATATTACGTTTTGATTGGATACGCGACAATGTTAAAGGGCGGTTTGATGTAATAACGTGGACGCCATATTTTTCTAAATCCTTTTGGTGTTTGAATTATACATGATGCGAGCGCGCAACGAATTCGCTACGTAGGTACTCGAGCGAAAATCTCCAATTTTAGACGCGGCGAATTCGCTGCGCGCGCGACGAGTGACATCGCGACGAGTTTGTAACGTACACTAAGGCCGGATCTTATAAAAAGCCAAGAACAAACGCCAGATCAAACTTCAGAGGAACTACCGCGAACCGAAAACGAACGAAGTTCGAATATCTCCCTCTCTGTCGCACTTGCAGATTCGTGCGGCAGAGAGGGAGATATTCGAACTTCGTTTTCAGTTCGCGGTAGTCCCTGTAATTCAGTACATTTTTTGACATAACAAACCGACATAAGGTCTAACCTCTAAACCGAACCTAAGGGTGTTCGTTAAAATCTGATTGTATGGAAAGTTTGACAAGTTTCTATGGTATGACAGCTGCCGGCGCCATATTTGACGATGACCGGCCTGTGATCGTATGTTGGTGCAACCGACCCTAACGAAGAAAGCGATAATTATTTGCTTAAGCTAAGTTAGTTAGGGTAGTAAGTAGGAACATAATATATTTCAGCGGAACTTTTACAAATATTTGCTAAGAACTCAACAGGACAAGCTTTAACTAACTAGGACAACAGTATATATTAAGACTTAAAACACCGGACTACAGATACAATTTAGTGACAACAGTCTTAAACTGGGAGCGGGAGTGCGAGAATTGATCGACTTATATCTAGATGTTTGTACAATATAATATCTAGATGTTTGTACAATCAGCACGTGTGAGGGAAGGGCCAAGCCACCGCAAACTATTTATGGTCGGCTTGGAATGCGATCTACACAAACAGCTATAGCTATGGAGGTATAATGTGCTATGTAATATGCACCGGTCACAACAATAGCAACACACATAGTAGGAAAATATTTACATGTGAAATCATAAAATCTAGCTGCATGCCCGCGACAACAAAAAGCCAAAAGACTAATTAAAATGCACCTACTGAAGTCTAGAGACTTCAGCTTCATTCTGTAATAATAATTGTAACACAGTGTACCTATAGTAGTTAGTTTGAGAACTCCCCATCGCCATACAAACCTCCCCAAGGTTTTGCCTACGATGGGTATTAAATTAAGTAAAAATTTGTTTTGATCAATAAAGGAAAAAAAAAAAAACACTGACACATATAGTCCCTATTCGTCCCGGTACCGCCGCATATCGGGTAGTCAGTTCAGCCCAGCGGGGTAATCACGTAACTTTTGTACTACCGTTAGGTAGATTTTAATGTCAAATTTTAATTGTCAGCTCATACATTTATACTTCAAAATGGACAGTAAAATCTATCTACCGTTAGTACATAAAGTTACGTGATTCGCCTGCAGGTCGGGCCAAGCTGAGTTTCTCGCTGTACCCTTCTCAGCTAGTCTAGGTTTAGTGAACCAGTGACAAAACTTCCAGATTTGGTTGAAGTCGATCAACTAATCTCACTGAAAAGCAAACAGAGTATTCCAGTGTTCAAACCACCCGTTCAAAAAACAACCTTGCAATCCTTTGGAAGTCCAATTATTTCTATTTTTTTTTAATAGATCAACAGACGTATACATCGGAATTAAGGTATTCTAGTGCTCGCGAAACTGACCCAATCAGTGATACCAGGACTGGAATTTGATTCTATTCGATTTCAGCCTTGAAAAGGTCCGAAAACAGTCGCGAGGATCCGCCACGTAAAATTCCATTATTTTCTCATACATTAGGACTGAAAACTGTTACGTGATTTCATAAATTTCAACTTACTTATGTTATAGCATACAACCTACTTTAAATTAATTATATTGTTATTGTAATTAATTTAATTTTATAACCCTTATTTAGTGTCAAACCAACTCACTGACTACGGGTGGGCTTAAAACCAGCTTAGCGCTGTGCTCACACCGATTTTTCAACGTCTTATTTTTAACATTGTAAAATTTTGAGAAATAAACCTTTTTGTATTTGTATTTTTTATATTTTGTATTGGGACGCGGTCCGATTTGATCCGCGGTCCGATTTTACCCCCACAAGGTCCGCCAGAGGCCTGAATTATCCGACATCGGACCAAAAAGTCCGCACTGGCAACACTAGACCCAATAGCACTTTCAATCTTATGTCTTCTTAGTGGCAAAGGTATGTCAACTAGGCTGTCCAGCATTTGGGGCGATTACCTCGCATTTATCAATTAAATTTTAAATGAAATCGATTCAATTACGTATGAGCATGACAGCTGTCAAGTGGCGTGACTATACGGGATTAACTTACTGTACTCGTAAACAGCTTATGTTAAATTTAGCGAATTAAAAAACAGTTATTAACTTTCGCGTAATTATCGTCGGTACGATATGCGGCATTGAGTTGGCGATTTGACTACATTTTTTTATGGTGTTCGAACAAGTTTATAGAGACGATCAAATATTTGTATGGGACCATTACAATTGAAGCAACAGAAAATACAGATAAATAAATAAATATTAGTGGACAATCATACACAAATCGAACTAGCCCCACAGTAAGCTCAAGAAGGCTTGTGTTATGGGTACTAGACGACGATATATTTAATAGATATAAATACTTAAATACATAGAAAACATCCAAGACTCAGAAACAAATATTCATGCTCATCACACAAATATTTGCCCTGACCGGGATTCGAACCCAGGACCGTCAGCTTCATAGGCAGGTGCACTACCCACTAAGCTAAACCGGTCGTCAAATGACAGAAACAGATGTGAAATGTGACGTCACAGTGTAATGGCTTCGTATAAGTCCCGTTGTATGGAAAAACGAGTAACTTGTCATTTTAGTCGTGAAATATTGCGTTTACGGACGTAGTTGCCATACAATTTCTTTTTTATTGAAACATGGGAATTCTAGTGCTAATTTTCAATTTACATTTGGACTATTAAAAAAGACAATATTTTTGCGAATATTTGAAGTCTCATATTTTTTTACGATTTTGATTAATTTGTCTAATTTACTATTTATTGTGATGATTTAATGGTTTTCTATCTACATAACCACACTAGGGAGTAAAATTTAACATGAGTCAAATACCCAATTTTAAGTAACAAGAAAGGACTGTTATTTGTTAATTTATTGTGAACAAATTAACTAATCGTTAAGATTCTTTTTTCAACCTGACTGTGGCTTTATAGGCCGGGCCCAATAAAGCGATAGGAGTGCGCGGTTAGAGAGTAGCCTGGGGAAAATCCAGGGGAAAACCTCCGGCACGACCACGCGTGTGGTTTGGAACATTGGAATACTCTAAAGAGTGTGCGCTCCAGTGAGATTGGTTGAGCGGTTTCAACAGAATCTGAGGGTCTACTCAGACGAAATCCGGACTTCATATCGTGCCGTCCCTTTTCCTCTCGTGCTATACGCTATATGAGTGAAAGGGACGGCACGATACGAAATTCGGATTTCGAGGCCCTCTGAGGTGTGAGTGGAATGGAACTACTGGGAGTTTTGTCGCTGGTTCAAACTGTTAAAAGTAAAAGTAACTCTTAAGATTTATCCGATGTCCCATTCATCTTCATTGGACACAATGAAACACAAATCAGTACATTAACTCGATAAATATTGAATCAACTGGCCAAGTCGATATTTCCAGTCCTGACACGTAAAGATTTGTTTCCCGAACATCGAAATCCGAATTTCGTATCGTGCCGTCCCTTTCACTCGCTTGTTATACACCATATGAGTGAAAGGGACGGCACTATACGAAATTCGGATTTCGATGTTCGGAGTAGACCCTCAGCAGCGGAACAGAATTAATAAACAGTTTGCTAGCAGTTTTGCTGTTTATTTATAGTGCAAACTGTTGTTACTAGAGTTCCAACTTGGCAGGGTACTTACTTATTAACCGACATCAAAAAGTGTAGGTAAAGTTTAGAATTTTTGTGAAATCTGTATCTTTTCGATTATTTAATAATCGTTGTTAGGGTTCCGTACCCGAAGAGTCCAAACGGAACCCTATTGCTGTCACTCACGTGTCCGACCGTCCGTCGCCTGTCACTACTCTAGTCGTTTATAAAGAAACCAATTTATTGGCGCAGACAAGTAAACGGATCTCCAATACGCGACGTTTTTCATTACGATAGAGAAACCGCGCTCCGCTCGACTGGCTTGCTCGTTGACGGAGCATGATGGGGATGGGGCTGTCTGCGACTTCTGACATGCGACGTCTTTTCCAGGGTTCCGTAGGGATATTTTTTTCATCTGAATTTATCGTCATTTTCCTAACGATTTCCCAGTTGCCGCCCCGTTACCCAGTCCCGTAACCGTTTACGCAGTCGCTAGCGAGTATGGTCATGCAAACTCACTAATCTGCTTGAAGAAATTAGACCTGTTTTAAAAGTTCTACATTGTTGTGAATTCATAGAGTATTTGTGTCTTGGTATAGCAAAGAAATAAATCTATATCTCTATACAATAATATATATCACACGATTATGCTTAAACGGGTCATTGTCAGATTTAGGTTCCCGTCTTTTCGGTGGACATGTCAAAAGTTAAGGGCCACAAAGCTTAATTTTGGATTGGTCTAGTAATCCGCACAAACGGTGTTTCCGTAACTATAAGTCCATGTAATAAAAACATAACTTACATGTACATAAGCCGTTAATTATTGACCAACGGGTGGACAACTTTTGTTTTTACAACTGACAATGACCCAAACACGCAGCGCAAGACATTTGAAAAATGTGCGCATTTGCACAAGCGATTTTTCCATAAGCGGCTTCACAATCCTCTTAGTACATGCCAGTTAGGAAGTAACTCGGGTTTGGTCCCTCGGGTTCATATTATTATGGGCCAACACAACACGAAGGCTTATCTAATAATGGTAGCAAATCCCCAGTGGCGTAGCGTCAAACAAAGCGTGTTAACCGTGTCACACACTACGCAGATACGATAATATTTTATCTGCGTATAATAACTTAATGATCTGAATCTATCACACACTACGCAGATACGATAATATATGGGACGATAAATTCAGTCTAAATCCTTCAAAGTAAGTGGATTGTTTATACAGGATGTTTTCGTGTTTATCTCTGAACTATACGCAGTACGCACGTCATACACAGGTAAACAAGGAATGGGCCAGCAGCGCAGCGAACACGGGGCATCGGGGCGGAAAGGGGCGCGGGCGGGACGGGGCGTGTGCAGCGTGGCGGAAAGGGGCGCGGGGTACAGATATCGTATCTGCTTAGTGTGTGACACGCTTTAGGCAAGCCGGATCTAAATAACTGGACATATGAAGAGCGCGGGTAGAAACGGTCTTCCGCCTGCCACCTTTTGAGGTTAGGGCTTATCCAGAAATCATGTGAGGTTTTTTTGACCCACTTTTCCCCCCTCCCCTCGGAGATCTTTGGTGAGGTTCTTCCCAACGTAACCTCCCGTGTATTTTTTCACTATTAAAAATGTTGACTGAAATGGTATTGTATTAGTTGATATGCCAATGTTGGTGGCATTGAGGCATATTTAATGCGTCGGCAGCTTCGCTGGTGTGGTCACGTATCACGTATGGCGGAGAGAGTGGCGAAGCGCATCTTCTACTCTGAGCTGGAGGAGGGCAAGCGGAAGCATGGCGGTCAACTCCTCCGGTATAAGGATGTCCTAAAGCGACACATGAAGAGATGCGACATAGAGCCCTCTCAATGGGAGTGTTTGGCAGCACAACGCCCAGAATGGCGCAGGCTGGTGAACGGCAAGGTACGGGAATTCGAGGATCAACGTAAAGTTGACCTTGATACCAAACGCGACCAGCTTAAGGCCCGCCCACCTGCTGCCATCTCCTACAAATATGTAGACGGCGTGCTTACGTGCCCTCAATGTGCGCGGAGTTTTATTGCAAAAATAGGCTACATTAGCCATCTTCGGGCGCATGAGCGCCGGGGCACTGATTAGGAGTCGAAGTGGTCGCCATGGCCGAAACCGGTCGGACTCATCATCATTTTCAAAAAACGTTAATAGACTCGCTGTTTTTGACGTGCGAAATGATGATTTATAATGTCCTACATGAGTAGATATTATTTCTCGGTTTTGTAGGTACAGGATCAAATACACGTGAGGTCTACGTTGTACCCCCCCCTCCCAAACGTGATCAGTCGTGAGGCTTTCATGACCCCCTCCCCCCCTTCGGAACCTCGCGTGATTTCTAGATTCACCTTTACCCGTTTTATTCCTCGTCCACCATAGAGCCGCTGTCTCAGCAAAACAGTAGGCCTATAAAACCAAGAGCTATCCTAACTTTTTGACGATATTATACTTTCCGCTCAGAGTAGTAGCAATAGCCAACTCAATGGTACAGAGGGTCTACTCAGAATTTCGTATCATGCCGTCCCTTTCACTCTCGTGTTATACACTATATGAGTAAAAGGGTCGGCACGACACGAAGTTCAGAATAGACCCTCAGAATAAGTCCGCAGCCTCTGTAATCGTATTTGGCAATGTTCGCGCCGTGTACCGTGAATATTGCCGCGCAAAGCCTCGCTAAGCATCTTATATGAAACCTTATTAACATGAACATATCCACAATTCATGCATAAACCTGTATTCAGCGTATCTCAAGTATAAGACCGATTTAGTGCATTAAGCGGTTCAAGAATTCTCCATCCTTTGCTCACAATGCAATATGATCAGACGTGCACCATTTGAAAAAAGCGTTTAAATTAGAGATACGCCGAATATGGGTTTGACCGAATACGAATATTCGGCCGAATTATTCGGTTCAACGTAATTCCTTCATCTATTGTTGTTGTTGTACATACTAATTGAATGGTAAAAATTTTGTTCATTATCAAAGCGAAATATTGACAAAAAATAAGTTAAAGCACTGTTAATAATGGGTCAATTATTAATTTCACGAAGCAGTAACTATAATACACTCTTGTAACTTGTAACAAAACCCTCTCAAAAATTTTCGGTAAATATTCGGCAGCTGAACCGAATAATTCGGTCGAATACCGAACATTGAAAAACATGCAGAATACCGAATAATAACCGAATATTCGGCGCATCTCTAGTTTCAATTTATAGGTTGGTTAAATTGAACACTAGATGGCACTGTTCCGCTTGCGTCAATTTCTGAATCGCGCCATCGAGGTTATAGATAGGATGAAACCTTGAAACCTTCTCCGTTCCGTCGTGGGTAAAAAGAGGTAAAAGTTTAGTTACACCCGATTGTTTACACCTAATATTTATTTAGGACAGACAGCATAATACTGAAATCTAAAACCACAAACTAGAGGTCAGTATTATGAAACTCTGCACATTTCAGCTAGTTTGGAAGTTTCGGGATTGAGTTTGTGAAGGGAATTAGATTGCTCGGTGAACTAACCCAATATTGCAAGTAAGTCTATTCAACTTTGCACTGTGGGCGTGGGTAATGACAAATTTACTTTTAGATCTTTTGATTTTACATCCGAGTTCTAAAAGCAAACACTAAACTCGTTACAGAGGGCCTATTTTGAACTTCGTGTCGTGCCGTCTCTTTCACTCATATAGTGTATCAACTCATTAGTAATATTAATATAAGATAAGATTAAAAAAGATTATAGAAATTTGTTCAAAATTTGTTATATTCTACCGGTGAGCCTTAAGCATAAATATTTATTAGTATTAAATAATCATGGCAATCGAGACTACACACAATTACAATTACACCGAAACGATGTTTGATGTGTGTTTAGTTGTTTAGTTTTAGTTTAGTTTTTACTTAATGTGTATAAAAGGGATCAGTCTGAAAATCAGCGCTGGATACTATGTTCAGCAAAAGCTGAGACTGATACCCATTGCCTAGATACTTAAGTTTCATTGTTTATATTAAATTATTATTGTGTTTTTTTTTGTTTGTTTTAAGTTCGAGGCAATAAACAATTTTTTATTTTATTTATTTTTGTTTGTGAAACCAGGTCGGTGTCAGCGGGCAAGTTTGTTGTGCCGAGGGTCACTAATTACTACGGCGATAGGTGTCTTCAGAAACGCCTTCCCTACATACTCAACAGCCTGCCCTCTGACATCAGGCAGGAAGCCAATAAAGCTAAACTTAGTAAAAAGCTACATAGTTACCTTATTAAACTTGTAAAATAAACTATTGTACCTTGTTAAACTCATAAAATAATTTACTGTTAGAAGAGAGATGAGACTGATCGATCCCACAGTCAAACTGTGCAAACGGTTTTGTGGGTCTATGTACTTGTTTGTGTTGTATTTTTATTTCTTAATAAATAAATAAATAAATAATAAATAAGAATAACACGAGAGTGAAAGGGACGGCACGATGCTAAAATCTGATTTCGAAGTTCGGAGTAGGCCCTCAGGTAAGGTAGGTACTCAAACCACACGTATTTTTAGTACGTGATGGAGGGACATTGTAAATAACGTTTGGTATAAATAATGCATATGTAAAAGTGCATTACGATTTTTTTTTATGAATGACTGAACAGCGATTAGCCTTAGTCTCGCCTGATGGGAAGCGATGACAAGGCCTAAGATCCCTTCGGCCGTCTACGAAACCGGAGTTTCGAAACTGGCTTCGATCGAGGCTTTTGTAGTACTTGTACGTAATTAGTTTCGATTAAGTAATTGTCACATCTTCTTTGGCCGCCTACGAAACCGTAGTTGGAAAGTATTTACAAACTTAACACTTAGCTTAGCACAGTTTACTTTGAGGTTCTATGGTGTTTTCTTACGATTTATTTTTAATTTTTAGATATCATGTTCCGACCCATATCTCTACGAGTATTACATATTTACAGCCTTATTCATAAAAAGTTAGAGCCTCCTTGAAGGCTCCTTGAAGGTCCGATGCTAAAAAACATGATTCATAAACGTCTGCTAACGCTAATCAGTCCATCAAGGCTCTGCTAAATGGTCCGAAAGTTAGTGGACCGTAGACCCTTCTTTATCTCTCTGTTAACTCACAAAATGGCCGCCACAGATTTGAACAGCTGATTTTTGACAAGAGAAAAACCATACGCCAGAGAAGTGTGCTAAATCGAAGGGATTCTGTATTGTGGGTTTTCCATGGGTTTTCTTAATTAATCATCTTAATTGGGTATTTCAGAAGGTAGGTCTATGGTATTAAAAAGTATAAAAAAAATAGCATGACTATCACCCCTATGTAGCTCGCTGGTTCAGTAATAGCCTATTCACAGTTGCCTTGAAGATGCTTGGATTAATTTCGATGCCATGCCACTCATGTTATAGGTGACCACAAAATAAATGAACGTAACGTACGTAAATTCTAAACCCAACGAATAACAATCAGATTGAAAATAGTGTTTTAATAGAATCGAATTTTGTTCTTAATGAAATGATTGAGAATTTCAAGTAAGAGCCTGTTTCATATTTAAGTTAGTTGTAATATTAATTAAGTTATTGTTATTAAACTATTATTACCGCCTGTGAATTAGTTATTAAAATAAATTATCTTTATTTCGAGTAATAAGAGACAATGTAATTAGCTAGTGAATATTTATTAGCCTTATTTTCTAGTTGCCAAAAAATTAGACTGGTAAGAGATAAATACCTACTTAACGGCTCGTACTCGTATCTCATCATCGTTTCAATATTAAGGCCGGGTTTTATAAAAATCCGTTAGACCAAATGTCAGATCCAGTAACTCAGTATTTTTGACATAACAAACCGACATAAGGTCTAACGGATCTTTATAAAACGGAGCCTAAGAGTACCTAATGATAGATTTGCTAAACGACTGCATATTACCAACATTTATCGTCAATCTTCGTTAAAATAACAAAAATAGCAATATATATGACGAAATTAACATAAATATCCACTTAATCTTAGTTAGCATACGGCTTTAGATAAAAGAGGTTATATATGATAGTTTCCAGATGTTTGCAAACCTTCACATACATTTTATGTTCGCCGTACGTACATTTACAAAGCGTATGCATGCGGGGGCGAAGGTCAAAAAGATCCGAACACATTGCACATGTAGTTCTTTGAAACAGATAAGACTAACCTAACTGAGGCACATGGGATTTTTAACCTAATTAACGGCCGCTTAAGGTTCAAATTGTGACTTTTGGGTACTGACATAGTACTTTTAATAATTATGTATCATAATGTGTTTATATTTGCTTATAAAGAAGACGCATTGTTCTCGTATGAATCATTGATAAGAGGAATGCCTCTCATTTAGAACAGAGATTTATTAAAAAGAATATGGCTAAATAACCTGAATATGGGTATCGAATTGACACACTTAGGCTCGGTTTTATAAAGATCCGTTAGACCTTATGTCGGTTCGTTATGTCAAAAAACGTACCGAGTTACTGAAATTTGATCTGACATTTGGTCTAACAGATCTTTATAAAACCCGGCCTTAGGGTAGGTTGCACCAACATACGATCACAGGCCGGTAATCGTCAAATATGGCGCCGGCAGCTGTCATCCCATAGAAACTTGTCAAACTTCCCATACAATCAGATTTTAACGAACACCGCTTACGATTACAGACGGTTTGGTGCAACCCACCCTTAAGACCGTTATCCCTACCGATCCGTTAAATTTCAGATAAAATTCTAGTAATAACTCAGTACTTTAAATGACATAACACACTTAAGCGCCGCAATATGTTGGATTGTCAGACAACAACATATTTGGGGCATTTGCTGTTGAAACCCTAGGGCCAGGGAGTCCGGACGCCCACAAATTAATAAAATATATTTAAAAAAAACTACACGAGTCCAACGGAGATCGCAGGGCTGGCTCATTCCTCTGCCGAAGGATAAGCGCAGCATAGCCAACCAGCGGGGGTATGTAGCCATTATTATTAGGTTAAGAGTCCTTATCAGTTAAAAAGCGCTCATCTATTTAGGCCATTTTATGTTTCAACTGACACGTATCTTGACATTTTCTCGATGTTACTATCTAGAACAGGACTATTGCGACCTTATGACATAAACTTTTAATGTACTGTTTGTATTTTTCATTCAGAAATATCGTTTCAAATATCAATCCAAATCGACCATTTTCAAGCTAGAAACTAGTTTTTTCGCTTAATTTCTACTGTACATAATAAAATCAAAAAATGGCGATGTTACTATCTAAAACTTTAATAAAATCATCGTAACCTTTAATCACTTTATTGGTATGATCAATACTTTTGTCATAATTGGAAATCAAAACATTAAAAAACTTATAAGACCTCATATTGGGATATGAGATCCTTTTTTAACATCTTCTATTTTTAAATTAATATGTGTATGGCTGAATTGTGATGTTAAATAAACGTATTTTCTTTCTTTCTTTCTATATTTAGTAACATGCCAAGTTTCTAATATGGAATGACAGCTGCCGGCAACATTATTGAACGTTGATCGTTAGATCGTTACGTAATCGTAAATAGTGCAACTCGCCCCACAAAGACGGAGAAAAGTCACCGCGCTATACGTTACGTATTTGTAATGCGGTTTAAGTCATCTCCTTGTAAATCCAGCTGCTGAGAAACCTGATAGTAGCAAACCAATTGAGTTCGCCTATCTCCATCTCGCTTTTCGACATAATATTCCAGCAAGTACTTTGCTCAATGTTACTTAGATTAAGAAAACAAATGCGTTTCCTCGGGCCGCGGTCTGTAACACAGCGGGCAGCGAGCAACCAGCGGGTGTTCACAGATTAAGGCAAGGCACATTCACAGATCTGACGAAAATACTGAAGTTTGAGCTTCCAGTGTGAATAAATAATGTAGAATTACACTACACAAAAATTACAGTAGACTGAAAAAGAAACAAAGAAAAAAAATAGTCGAACAAAATATTGAAAAATGCCTAGGTAACTCTGTCAAAAAATCCTAAAAATAATACAGTGATACGTTTTTTTTTACAAAAACAATAGCTTTTTTATTGTTCTAAGGAAATAGCCGGATAGATTTTTTATAAGTGATACAGTGTTCCAACAATCAATAAAAATGTACTAAATATTTACAAAATTACGCGCAGAGCTTCCGTAGAGAGCGGGATGGTTAATTGCAAACTCACGCGTGTTAGAGGGGGTCATTTGCACTGATTGGCCTTGCCTTAACTTGATCAAACGCATGAATGTCCGCTCATCGCCCCGCTATCCCCTGGCATCCAGAACGTGCCCTTACGCAACTAAATTACATACTTAATACAGGGTGTATTATCCGTGGACATCGTAAACATATTCTTGGGCATGGCTAATATGGATTATTGTTCCGACGAAACCTAGGTACCTATAGGCATTTCCTTTGTTTTCGCGCTATTGTTTTCAAGTAAGCCAGCTCCATGGTTAATGCTCACAATGCTGCACCCTGCAATAAGTATCACTTACATAGCCGAGCTCTAGACCAGCAATCCGTGCCTTACTAATACGTAGGTGTAAACTGTACTAACACGATATGGATGGTTAAACAAAGTCCGAAATAAAGATTTTATTATTATTTGTATCTCTCCTTTGGGATATCACGGCTCAATGTCCGGTCCTTTTGGAAGGCGTTCATGGGGATACAGATCCAACACGAAGAGGCCCCTTTGAGATACGATAATGTATTGGGATGTGTACACCTAGCGGATACTATCTCTGCCATGCACTATTGAGGATTATTATTATTATTTTCTTGGGTTTTTTATTTCTCAGCTTTAGCTGCTGGTAATTAATATCACCTACGGGTAAAAACCAAGTAGATGAGATTGGCCTACTCTGTATCCCTAGTCCGTTCGGTCATCGTCTAATTGCAAAAATTTTCGCACGATCCTACACGTATTCATTATTATTTTACCATGAGTTTGCATGACCGTACTCGCTAGCGACTGCGTAAACGACTTAGTATGCCGATTCCTAGTTCTATTGCGTAAGTTTAAGTCTGTTGTCACTAAATCCGGTCCGGTCTGTTCATGCTTGCTAGGACATAGTGACTACGTTAATACTAGTGTCTTTTTATAGGGGATTGACGAGAGACATCATCCTGTTGTGGATTCGTTTTTATTATCAGTGACTTAGAGACTATAAACATCTCTAACAATATTAAATTAATTTTAATTTTTGACGCTCAGAGACCATGTACATCTCTGAGATATTATATTAATTTCATTATACTCCTTGTTTAATCTTGAGACCTTATACATCTCTAACTTTACTGATGTTGTAATATTTGTAATAGATAACTTTGCAAGTTTATCTTCACTGTATGACATTAATTTTGTTATAATTGTAAACTCGAAATTATTATTCCTTCTTGAACTGTAAATTAATATTTTGACATGAAAAATGTATTACTTATTATAGTCAGACTTTCTTAAATTGTAAATTAATATTTTGACATGTAAAAGTGCCCTTGTGGCCTATTTGCAGAATAAAAAAAAAATGTATCTAGTCCTGAGTTTTAAAATAATAATAATAATAATAATATTTTATTTTCCAAATAAGAGTACAACATATTAATAAACAATGACTTCCACACTAGGCACAGCCTGTATCGTGGGAGTCGGATCAAACACGAGAAATACTAGTAGCATGCGGCTCTTAACAATTTTTAAGCAAAAGTAAAAGTAAAACAAGCTTTAACACTATATTTTTAAACACTAAGAAAAATCTATAATTTTATTTGGGCGCTGGTTTGTGTGAGTGAGTGAAGTAGAATGTGCGTGATGAATGTGTGGGAGAGTGTGTAGGAGAGGATGCGAGTAATCTACTGCAATGCTTCTTCAGCCTGGTCGTAGGTCCAAGCCATCAAGAGCTCCCGTACTCGCTTTTTAGCTGCGGCCATTTGGCAAAGTTTTATGTCACAGACTTTTGAGATGTAATTATAAACGCGAGGGAGAACACATGTTTTAAACGTTTTGCAAATGCCGTTTTGGCTGAAGGTACAGGGACTTTAAACACTCTTTTCTTTAGCAGGTCAGGATAGGATGGAAGTTGTAGAGTTGACCTGTGAGTGAACATAGTGGCTCGGTACAAAAATAGTTTACGCACGCTTAAAACTTCAGCTTCTTTATAAAGGTCTATAGTAGGAAAACGCCGCGGTCTACGGAGGGCCACCTTCAATACTGCCCTTTGAGCTCTTTCTAACATAATCAGTAAAGATTTAGAACATCCACCCCAAGCTAGAATACAATAATCTAGGATCGATTGACACAGGGCCAGATATATAAGTTTCAATAGCTTTTTATCAGCACAGTTTATTAAATATTTCATAGTATATATGAATTTGCGTACCCTACCAGATGTAACTGCAATATGCTTCTTAAAGTTAAGGTTCTCATCTAAAATCACACCGAGGTACTTTAAATAACTAACTCTGCTGATATATGCGCAGCTACATGTAGAGTCATCGGCCATAGAAGGGGCAACACAGTTCGAAGTGTGTATTTTCAAATTACTCATTGGGACCATAGGGCGCGACGAAGCTGTCTTATGGAAACATAGAAATTGTGTTTTAGTGAAATTCATAGTGAGGAGATTGTGATTTAACCAGCTTACAACTCTTTTTAAGCCCTCAGTAGCCGAATTCCGGACGTCCTGCCAAGAGTCACCGTAAAATAATAAAGCAGTGTCATCGGCGTAACACAGGATTTCACTCTTATCAATTTCGAGATTCAAGATGTCGTTCATATAAACTGTGAAAAGCGTAGGGCCTAAAATACTACCCTGCGGTACGCCAAATGACACAGGTTTCAGGTCGCTCTTTTTGTCACCGATTCTTACCAACTGACTTCTATCGGACAGGTAACTAGCAAACCAATCCAAGGCGATTCCACGAATGCCATAGGATTCCAGCTTTTTGAGAAGCATGGGAATCGACACCGTGTCGAAAGCTTTAGCGAGGTCAAGAAAAATTCCGACACAGTGTCGACGAAAAGTCTTAATATATACTGGTTCTTAGCAAAATTCATGTAAACTCATGGTAAAGGCATCTGTCGAGTCAGATAGGTGTTTACGTAACGTTTTAAGCGTGTGAGGTTAATTTAAATATCATTTTTTATACTGTGTGAACCAGCGATAAAACTCGCAGTAGCTCGATTCCACTCACACCTCAGATTCGGTTGAAACCGCTCAACCAATCTCACTGGAGCGCAAACTCTTAGAGTATTCCAGTGTTCCAAACCACACGCGTGGTCATGTCGGAGGT
The DNA here is from genome assembly GCA_963556455.1 of Epiblema foenella. NCBI lineage: Eukaryota > Metazoa > Arthropoda > Insecta > Lepidoptera > Tortricidae > Epiblema > Epiblema foenella. Next base: position 19,343,375 of record OY747110.1, read on the forward strand.
TTTCCCCTGGATTTTCCCCAGGCTACTCTCCAACCGCGCACTCTGTCGCTTTATTGGGCCCGGCCTATAAAGCCACCGTCGGGTTAAAAAAAATATGTAACAATGACATTTCGATCATCCTTACATACCTACATTTGAGATGTCACGTAAATGTCACAGCATTATGCTAAGTGGTGTCCAATTGCGGCCCCTATAGCAGCACTCCTTCTCTTTATACTTAGTTCACCTGATGTATGTAGGTATTTTTAAGCTGGTTTCTAGGTATTAAGTTTTAAATTGTAATGTGTTGTTATTTTGGTGTGCAATAAATTTGGTTCTATTCTATTCTATTCTAATGAACTAACAGGGACCGGATTGTCAAAGGACAGAAAATTATTCATTCATTCGTTTTGCAATAGTTGTTTCCTTGTTGTGTTCGAGATGTACTCGTGACCTAGATGTTTCGACGACCGGTTTAGCCTAGCGGTTAGTAACTGTGTGCCTGTTACGAAGCTGACGTCCTGAGTTTGAGTGCTGGTAAGGCCAACTATTTGTGTGATGTGCATGAAAATTTTGTATTTATGTCTATTAAATATAACAATTTATATCCATTAAATATAACAATATGTGGGAGCGCTCGTGGCCCAGCGGCGCCCGCGTACCGAGTGCGGTATGCGTGGTTAAGCAACGTCGGCCCGTAACCGCTTTGTGTGGTTATTAACTGAGCGCTCCCGTGTTTTGGAAGGCACATTAAGCCGTCGATCCCGGCTGCTGTCTATGATAGCAGCCGTTAAGCCAAGTTAGGGGTCTTCGGGCGGCTCGAGAACTTCTAACAGTCAAGTTGCCCGCTCACTTGACAAGCCTAATTCCAATAAGGTCTGGTTTTTCCTCAGGTTGGAAGGTCAGATGGCAGTCGCTTCCTAGTGCCTATGCCAACTCTTGGGATTAGGTAGCAGACCCCAGGCATCCTTTAGGATGCAATTGTACCGGAATAACGCTAGGATGATGATGAAATATAACAATGTCATAAAACAAGCTTTATTGAGCTAAATGTTGGACTATTTCAAAGATTGAATGACGTAAAATTGTCACAAAACATTGATTTGTCAAAGATGCATAGTGAATATCTCTAAATCGAAAGATTGGTCCCACGATTCCTAGAAGACCCGGCCTTGACAAATGCCGCGCGACGGAGCGTGGAGGGAAAGCGAGGCGGAATATAGGTGCTCATTCGACGCGCCCGTTTTTTATAGTTTCCACTCGATGAGCTTAGAGTCATGGATCAGTGTTATTGTTTGGAAATCTTTTGAATCCAAGGTTTAGGTTATAAGCGACATATTGGGAGACACGACATGCGCGCTGTTGTCGACTATTTACGTATTTTTATTAGCACGTGTCAAAATCGGAAAGCGATGCGGAATATAGGCGCTTATTCGACGCACCCGTTTTTTACAGTTTCCACTCGATGTGGAGCCACAGATTAGTGTCAATGTTTGGAAATCTCTTGAATCGGGTTTAGGTAATAACCTGACGAAGACACGACATGCTGTTAGGCGACTAGTTCCATATTTAATTATTTAGCACTTGTGTCAAATCGGAAAGCGACGCTGAATATAGGCGCTCGTTCAATGCGCCCGTTTTTTTAGTTTCCACTGGGTAAGCTCTCTGGATTAGAGGCACTGGCTGCGGTGTTATTGTTTGGAAATCTTTTGTATCTATCTAAGCCAGGCAGCCGCGGCGCTGGCAGGCTGTAAGCTTATTTGCTACTGTCGTTGTAAAAACAAAACTATCTCGGCCGTCCATACTTCTTTCCACCGGATGATCGCGTAGTAAGGAGACTTTGCAGCATTGAATACAGTTTCATTGCTACTCTTACAGTGTAACGACAGTAACTTTATTACTATTTAGCAAGTCAAAGCAGCAATCTAACGGATACCTGACGCTGTGTCTAACACGTTATCTGTTTTTTTGCAGTAAAGCTCAGCAGGGCGAGACGACGTTAGGTATAAAGTGACAGACTGCTAAACCATTAACTAGTTGAGGATGTTACAGTATTAGTAACAATAGACGTAGCACGTTTTTCTTTCGGATTGCAAAAAAGAACGAAAGAATTAAAAGAAAAAAGAGATACCTTTCTTTTTTCTTTTAATTCTTTCGCGGCCAGCACATTGGGCACCATGCCGCAGGCATATTCTTCTTATAATTGGGGTTTCTTTTTCTTTATATATATTATTATAGCATTTAGTTACATACATTTAAGGTATTTTCTATTTCCTTTGTTTTTATTGTATATAATTCTTAAAATATTATGATTTTAAGCATTAGAAGAATAATAGATTAAGGCCGAGTTTTTTAAAGATCCGTTGGATCAAATGTTAGATCAAATTTCAGTAACTCAGTACATTTTTTGACATAACAAACCGATAAAAGACCATTAGTCTAACGGATCTTTATAAAACCGAGCCTAAAAGTATTATAAGAGTAATTACTTATAAGGGCAAGTAGCACAAAAAAACATCTGTTACAAGCGTTTTCACAGTTGGTAAAGGTGAGTTTTCAGGATTATTCGCTACTGAACTGCGTAAGGAACGCGCTGAGTCATTAGTTCCAAGTAGTTTAATTACGTGGTTGCATCGAGGTGCCCGCTGCGACGTTAGAACAGCTATTTCGAGCACCTGCTGATTTTGTCCGCCGGTTCTGAATACTGGTATATTTAAATACATTACTAGAAAAGCAGTCGTAAACATTCCGTAAAACTCCATTCTATGTTGTATGATTTTGTTTACAAAGTAGAACTTTTATTTTCTCTTGAGTGTGCATAAAAATATAGTAGTCCATAGTAACGCCCGCAATATCTGCTTTGGAATGTTGGCTGGTACAGAATTATTTATAGCAACATCCACTCTTCTGTGCTTATTTATTTAAAGTCGAGGGAATCAAAGGTTTATCGTTTTTTCACGACATTTATCAAAGGTTTATCGTTTTTTCACGACATTTATCAAAAGTCAAAATCAAACATTTATTCTACCAAATAGGCCACAAGGTCACTTTTACATGTCAAAATATTAATTTACAGTTTAAGAAAGTCTGACTAAAAATACATTACAGTTCAAAAAGGAATAATAATTTCGAGTTTAAAATTATAACAGCTATTAAATTTCAACCTGTTCGATACTGTTGTTTTATTTTGACTGACTTACTTTCATCCACGCAACTAAAACGCATAGATTGCCTCTGTGGTTGATCAAATTAATTGATTGTAAAGAGACCACTTTATCACTATTGTGTAAAAGATCTCAAGGCCGTTGAAATTACCCATTCCGGGTTGTTCCCACGCTAACGTGACTGAACGCTCTAAAACAAAAATCGCAAAAATGTTTAAATAAATAAAAAGAGATTTATTGTCGCAAGAAAGAAGTTAAAAAAAAGCAACAAATAACAGAAACAGAAATTAATAATAGAGGTAGGTACATTAAAATAAATTAAGAGTAATTGCGACAATAGGCTCGGGCTCAGCATATGCTGCGAGCCTGGACGGCTGGACAGCGCTGTTTTTCAGCCCGCACCTACTTCACAGCTCAGGAATATATGTGTAATAGCTAGTTGTTTTTTTTTGTTACGCTCGGCTTTTTAATCCAAGGCAGTTCCTGAAACTAATTTAAATGTTGCTAGTCTGCTAAAGCTACTGGAAATAGTCGCATCCTTTTAATATTGGTACTAGTATTTTAATCTTTGTATAATCTAAATGGGGCAGTGAGGGAAAATCTAAAACTATAAGAGATACGTATATCTATTCTGGACGTCAGTAATTATGTAGTGTTGTTCCTGGAGGTGAGCAAGGTTGCCAGAGCTCCCGAGGATGCAGTGTTGAGAGCGAGGGACCTAAATTTGTCCCTTCTGCTGTCAACACAGTGCATCCTCAAATCTTATAAAGCGTCGGCAACGCGCACGTGACTCCTTTGGAGTTGCGGGCGTCTATAGGCTGCGGTGGCCGCTTACCATCAGGTGGACCGTAGGCACCGAGCATAATTTGAACCTGCTACCACACGGAACTGCCACACGACCCCAAACACTTCAACCATTCCTACAGTTTTATACAAACGCCTTAATGGAGGAGTATAGCAACATCTACCAGAAGACTCAGGTTTCATTCACGTTCATTTTTCCCTTATTTCTAAATTTGTTTTTGCGTTAGCAGCGGTACTGCTTACTAAAAAATTAATTCCAAAAATTTTGTATTCTGATACATTACTCTCTTTAATCACTTCCCAGTAAAATGTTAAGGATAAAATTAAAATTTCCATTAACTATATCAGAAAATAACCTCTAGATTGTTAAACACAACTCCTAATTACCATTATTATCGAAACTATGTGAATAAATTTTATTGCATTCATTTACCTCTGTTTTTAATAACAAATAGGTACATTATTTTGTTAACACCTAAATGTACCAAAACGAGCAAATGTAAACTCTATTGCTACGAGATAAGCGCTATCAGTTATCATGTAATGTCATTAGTACAAAGTAATCTCGATGGTTGCGGCCATGCTACTGGCACTCAAAAACTTAAGCCTATGAAGAAAAGGTCTGTTATTGTTTGTCGCATGTGTGATTGCCAACAGAGCGAATTAAAAATTAAAAACAAAGTAATCGCACAAATGGCGTACAAGGTTATCTAGTAACGAAGACGCTTGTATCGTGTAATACGTTCGTGTGGTGTAAGTATAAAGAGATAAGCGGGCAGAAATAGGGCATGCATAAGTTGCGCGGGGGTTGGGTGTTTTGGTGGTAAACAAGGTATCAGGTCGTCTGATTGTAAGTCGTCAACGTAAGTATGTATGATTGAAATTCCTGGGATACCGTGTGCGTTAACTGATCATTTGATGCAATTATGCATATAAGTATTAACCGTGAAGCTTTATGAACAAATGTAGAGACATTATACATCTCTAAAAAATCTCGATTGTTATTAGTTTCTTAGTCTTATTTTTGACATGTAACACTACATTTAACTAATGAGACTTTGATTATTGTATTATTTTTATTTGATGTACCTAGATAGATTTTGACTTGTAAAAGTGCCCTTGAGGCCTATTTGCAGAATAAATGTTTTGATTTTGATTTTAATTATATTAATATACTGAACCGTATATTCTTATTTATTTTCATTTTTTGTTACGCAATTAGAGCGCCAGACGATCAGTATGCAATAGTAGTATAAGTAAAAATGTATCTATTTCTTACACGAAATTGTATTCTGTGATAAATAAAATTAAACTAAACTAAACTATAAGTCTCTCGTCCACAACTTAGTACAAAGTAACTAAGTAGTATTATTTTACCCTTCGGGCGGCTTGAGAACTTCTAACAGTCAAGTTGCACTTACTTGACAAACCTAATTCCAAAAAGGTCTGGTTTCCCCTCGGGTTGGTAGGTCAGACGGCAGTCGCTTCCATAAAAACTAGCGCCTACGACAAATCTTGGGATTAGGTAGCGGACCCCGGGCATCCTTCAGGATGCAACTGTACTGGGATAACGCTATGTGGATATTGTGGATGATGATTGTGCTATGTAGGTAAAAGTACTTCATTGTATGTATAATATGCGACCCGAGTGTCCATATGAATTAAATGCAATTTGCGTATGGACCCAATACGCTTCGCTTGCAGCGGGATGGTGACTCAGGCTGTATAGTCAAGAACACCAAAATGTATACATTATTTCACCTTATTCCATTGGAATAAGGTACAAAAGTGTATACATATTTATGCCGTCGACTGTATACTAAGTTTAATTTTGAGCAAAAAGAACTCCACTATGCCCTACCTCGTTAAACATGCATATATATCTCATTTCGACCAGTTTCCGCTCATTTCCAAACGGTTATAAATCCGCTACCGCTTCAGCTGATCAAACGCACCTCTGCGGTTGTGAAACACTAACACCATATACGGCTTTGCCTCGTTCGGGCGTATTTCGTTACACCCACGACCGTCGACTAGCTTTGTCGTGCGGACGTTTTACAAACTACAATTGATTTTACTGACTAGAACTGATAAAACTACACATGGTACGCTACAATGTAAATGGGTCATTCTACTTTGTCATGACCAGTTATCTATTGCAAAAAAAAATCTGTAATACGTATTCATTAGTGTCCAAAAATAGAATTTCGAAATAGTACCTGATCCTAATAAAAGGAATGTAAAGGTAAAAATACTTAAATATTAACACATTCCTGTAAAAGGTGGGTAACACAGTGGTAAAAACCATTTTATCACACAAATGATGAGACATCCAAGGACCACTGAGTTACTCGATTTATGGATATTAGCTCTGGTTCATTAATTACCAAAACTATCGAAAGTGATACTGCAACCAACTTTTAGTGATTTTTAGGAGACTACTGGCTACTACGAGCTTCGAAATCCGGCAACGCACTTGCGACTCCTCTGATGTTCTGGTGGGCGACGGTAATTGCTTACCATCAGGCGATCCGTCTGCTCATTTGCTCCCTATAACATAAAAAAAACTTCGTATCGTGCCGTCCCTTTCACTTATATAGTGTATAAACACGAGAGCGAAAAGGACGGCACGACACGAAGTTCGGATTTCGAAGTTCGGAGTACAGACCCTGTGCCGATGAAGATGAATTTTATCGATTTTCTCCGAAGATTAGACAGATACCTACTCTAACGGAATACCACCTAACCTATAGGATGGTCTACCAAACCAGGCGCGGATACAGAGGGGTGCAGGGGAGGTAATTATTTAGATACCTAATACTAATATTGTTTCCCAATAATAAAAAATAATACGCTGGCCGTCCGTCTGGTTGATATTTATTTTAAGCCATAAAACAAGTCTATAATAAATTTAATCCAGTATTTTATAATATCCTACCTCCCGCGGGAAAGTTTTTGTATACTTGAGTTATGCCCTGTTCTAGATTTAGAACAGAACTTGTTAATCCCACACAAAGATATAGAAGTATTAGACGCCGCAAGTTTATTAGCCGAGTTCAATGTCATTCTTACATGTTCGACTATTGACCCACGTCAACGGGATGGTGTTTTTCATTGTCAAAAACTATGAATAATCAGCTGCTACATCTTTCGTCGTCAACATCATCATTATTACCAGCAATTCCATGCATTCCTCTGCTGACAGGCCTCCTCTAATAATTATTAATGAAAGGGAATCAGATGCAGTCCTCAAGGTCACATCTCTCTGTAGGGTCGTTATTCTGTTAAGTGTAAAAACTGCATATTTTATGTGATCTTACTGTGTCAATCGTCCAATTTTTCTTTCAATAAGGTAATCGTCCCGACACTGTACACTGATCTCTTATGTCATATTCGCAAATGTGAACCACAGGTGTCAACTATTGAGTATCAAGACTATTAATTAATGTATCAAATTACGAAGTTTTCCTTATAAACTCATTTGTCAAAACTTGGACGAGTTGCGTCGTCTATTTTCATTGATCTCTGGTTCAGTGCTCGAGCAATCCATCTCCTGTCAAGGATAGACAAGTTAGGAAACTGTAAGTAATGTACATTCGATGTATTCAGTAATAATTCAATATACGAGAACTGGTTGCAAATAAGAAGTGGTAAGAGTGAGAATGTGGTTATTAGTTGGCCGAGTGAAACGAAGGTCTCTGCTTCAGCTTGGACAAAAATGCTTTCGTATGTCCGGATTTCCGTTTGTTCTCGTCTACAGGTCGCAATTCTCAACCGATTCTCGTGAAATTTCGTGAGCAGGTTCGATAGTTATATATATTTTTTTTGTCGACACGGTTTTTGAAAATTTCCAAAAACATTTTTTTTTTCCATGATTTTGTAAGTTTCTGCGGGTGAATATCGGTTTGTTCTCTTCTATAGGTCGCATTTCTCAACCGATTCTAGTAAAATTTTGTGAGCAGGTTGGATAAATATACAGATTTTTTTGTCGAATAAGTTTTTGGAAATTAAAAAAATATATATTTTTCAATGGTTTGTTCTCCTTTACAGGTCGCATTTCGCAAACGATTCTCGTGAAATTTTGTGAGCAGGTCCGGTAATTAAGTATATAGAATTTTTTTGTAGTCACTTTTTGGAAATTTTCAAAAACAATTTTTTTATCAATGATTTTGTAAGTTTCTGCGTCCGAATTTCGGTTTGTTCTCCTCTACACGTCGCATTTCTCAATGAATTATAAAAAAAATCTTAGCGAATATCAAAGGTCACGCAAGGACTTTTCATTCGTTTGGTCTACTGACTAAGTCTAGGTACCTACATAAAAGTACCGGGCAGTTTGTATGGCAAAAGTAATATCACATACGTGCAGACATTATCTTTATGGTTCCCAGGAACGACCAGATTGATGCAACGCGTGACCACGATCAATGCATCAACAGTATGTTGACTCATATGCGCAAACGCATACACATTGTTAATATGACTCAATTCGAGAACTTATTGATCACTCAATGAGTCCGCCTTCTATTGCAACAGGTGACAGATATACTTATAATGAGGGCTATCGCGTATGAATTCGCGGCTAGAGGCGCTTGTGTAGCGTGAGTTCTCCGAAATGTCAAATGTCACTCTTTGTCTGGTTGCGGTACGCGGGTTAATATCTAATTGGAACAATATGGTGACTATTTTGCAATATCTGAGCTTGATTATGGCAAATATGAGTTGCGGGTCAATGACTGTCAGTGCTTTGAGACAGTTTTGTCCTTCGGTAACTTATTTCCACCTTTTTTTCCGAACAAAACGGGACCGCGCTACAATGCGGGATGTTCGATATTTTTCGATACGGTTTTAAACATGATTTAAATGCAAACTTCGCTCTCATGCCAATAATAATTTTTGACAGCTGGACCTTACTCGACAGTGGCGCCAACTGGTGACCACAAAAACGATAGCCCTCATTGGAACAACCTAATTATTCTACAGGGCGATTTACATTTGTAACATATTTAATGTAATTTTAATTACATTGCCAATGTGCACTTGTCTTAACTATAGCTTAAAATATTGACAGCTAATATGTAACAATCGATCGAAACTATATTTTATACAAACGCCTTAAGGGAGGCGTATAGCCGCCGAGATCGCAGCGATGGCGAGTGTCGGGAGGTCGCAGGTTCGAATCCTGCTCGGTGCCTAAATTTTACAATTTTTCCTTTATTCTAAATCGATCGAAAAGTTTGCCACGTAATATTTTGCTTACTTCATGTTTGTGTGGCGTTATCTTAAAACCTTAAATAAATAAATAATTCCGTGCATAATGTAAATAACTGGTAATATTCTAACCGTGGCGCTCGCTTGGCTAAGCGCCAGGGAAATGGTTGTAGAATAGTTTTGCAACTGCACTAAAAGCGAAACAACGCGTTAAAAAGTTTCTGGTTTTTTGGAACAGCTGTTAGTTTTTTATGTCAGCTATTCTCAAAAACCTAATGGAGTTAAATAATACTACTATGTCTGACGACATAAAAAAGATTGCAGGACCAAACTGGATACATGAAGCACAAGATAGAACTAACTGGCTTACTCTGGAGGAGGCCTTCAACCGAGAAGGGGTTCTTGCGTCATAAAAAAATCGATGTAATTAGGTATTTCAGAATAACATATGTAAACAAACTAGACAGTTAATAATATTATTGACATTTAAAGCTAATATTGTTGACATTGTACTGACTATTAAATTTAAAAATAAAATAATGTATACAAACTAGACATTTAACAATAATATTGATATTTAAACCTAATATTGTTGACATTGTACTGAATATTTTTAAGAATAACATATATACAAACTAGAAAATTAATAATAATATTGATATTTAAACCTAATATTGTTGACATTGCATTGACTAGCAAGAAATAAAAGGCTTTTTTATTTTTTATTCTATTTTATTTTATATGTACCCATTAAGACGTATGTGAGTGATGTATGATTATACCATATTCTCCATGATATCCAAGAAACTCGCTGGTCAACTTTAGGAACAGTATGAAATAAAACTGTTAGAGACAATGTCTAGATTAAATAAAATCGAATCTACCACAAAGCTAATTAAGTTAATACCTCAAATCATTGACAGCCTTTCTACCGGCTAACTAGATTGTACTAATCTAATTAGTTTCGTTGTGTAATCTGATTAACTTATCCAAAAAGATGTGTACAATTTTCAACTTTGTATTCAACAGATATAAGTTCCGAAATGTATACATAATTATACTTATAGACGGGACTGTATGTTACGTCTGCGATTTCAGCTCATTAAGTTTAAAGCAGTCTGTGCAATGTATTTCTTTAAATTAAGGGGCGGTTGATCTTTAACTTCCTACATTTGTATACCTTACCTGTTCTTCTTTCACTTCACTGTTCTCATTTGATTTTATTTTTTAGACTGACGCTCAGAGACCTTATACATCTCTGAGGATATTTATTTATTACATTTTATTATTTTCATGTTGACGTGTTATAGATATAGCTCAAAATATTTTATTGTGATTAGTGTACCTACTTTATTACCTTTTATCTTGACGCTTAGAGACCTTATACATCTCTAACAAATCTCGATTGTTATTAGTTTTTTAGTCTTATTTTCGACATGTAACACTACATTTAATTAATGATACTTTGAGTATTGTATTATTTTTATTTGATGTACCTAGATAGATTTTGACTTGTAAAAGTGCCCTTGAGGCCTATTTGCAGAATAAATGTTTTGATTTTGAATGGTGGTAAATCAGCATACGGCCTGATGGTAAGCTGACGCGGGTGACTGGTAAGCAATTGGGAACCTTACGTATATTGGTGCGGTCCATATTATATTTGTCGTGGAGTGTGTAACGGAACGTCAAATCCAATATCCGCTTTGGGTGTGTTCGGAACGAGGTTGGCAGCACTGGTTGAGTTAGCAACACTGTTAACTGTCAACTGTCAGTTGACAGCTGTCACATAGGGTGGAGTGGGAAACACGTTGACAACCAAGACACTTTGAAATGAGACGCGCTGGAGTGCGGGTGTGCTCCCAACCTCGTGCCGACTTCACCACGTTCCGTGTTACCGAATTAGTAATCTGTTTTCATCCGAGTGGTTTATGATTATTTCGCGCCGTTTGTAATTCTAATCCATCTGATTAAACCTAAAGAGTGTAGATTGACTATTATTTTGTGAAATATCATGGTTAATGAGAGTGGGGAAAATAATGAATCTCCACCTGTTCCGCCCGACCCTCCTACATCAGAAGTGGGATTGAACAATGAAGAAAATCAACGTGACGCGCCCAATAACGATGATTCAAGATGGCGGTTGATTATGGAGCAGCAGAATCGCAACTTTCTCGCGCTGATTGAAGCTATGAAGGTACAACCTGCAAAAAAGGACATCCAGTTACCGGAATTCAACCCGGACAAAGAAAATGTGGACGCACGCGCATGGGTTACTACATCGGACATGTGCATCGCAAATCCAGATCTACAAGGACCAGACCTTATGATGGCGCTGAGCCGTGCGCTTAAAGGCCAGGCCTCTGCGTGGCTGTCGCAAGTTTCATTTCACGGAATGACATGGACCAACTTTAAGGAGTTATTCACTGCGAGGTATGAATGCGCAGAAACTGCTGCCGCATTTTTAATTAATTTGCATAACGGTCGACCTAAAGAAAATGAGTGCTTAGCTTCGTACGCGGCTTCTTTGATGTCGTCCATAACATCTAAATGGAAAAACCTCACCGTGGAGCAAATTGCTGTGTCAACCATCCTAGCACACATCTCGCAATTTGAAAATCGTATCCAACGGCTGTCTTTTACCCAAGATATTACGACAAGAAACCGTATGCAGCAAGAACTGAAGGCTATATCGTTTATGAAGCGGAAATCGACGAGCCAGAACGATCACACCCACGATGCGAAGAGACCTCGCCAAAATACTGACACATCTCATGTCAAATGCTACGTATGTGGAAAGGCGGGTCATAAAGCCATACATTGCCGCTTAAGAAAAGGATCAACACATCAAGACACCAGATCGAATACAGCAAGTAATGATTTGCCACCTAAGAAGACATCAACGGCGCCCTCTGTCACCTGCTTCAGCTGCGGTACCATCGGCCACTACGCGAAGAACTGCCCTCGTGGAAGAACTGCATCAGCGGAGAGCAACGCCAGCAACGCCACCGAGTCATCGCAGGGTAAACGGGTCAACGTCTGCGTGGTCAACACTCCTATGGGAATGCTGCGACATGCCGGTGAGCAGTTTCCTTTTACATATGACTCTGGAGCTGAATGTAGTTTGATTAGAGAATCTGTAGCGTGCAAATTTCGCGGACGACGTGTGAATAACGTTGTTACATTGACTGGTATAGGGCAAACTTCGATTTGTAGTACAGTTCAAATTACATCCCAAATTGACATTGATGACGTATCCCTGGAAGTGGTTTTTCATGTGTTGCCTGATCACTGTCTGCATTATGACATTATGATAGGACGTGAGATGCTAGCTTTAGGTATTGCAGTACATATGACTAGTGACAAACTGACGTTTACTAGAAACAAAATTGTTAACATGTGCGATGCGGGTAAACCTAACTTTGATTTTGACAAACTCGATACTGACGTACCCCCGGAATTTAGAAACGAGTTAGTAGGGCTTTTAAAATCGTTTGATAACTCATTTACGAACGGTGTTCCCACTAAACGCGCTGATACTGACCCCATGAAGATAAGACTGAAAGACCCGAATCAGACTGTGTACCGACGTCCTTATCGGTTAAGCCCCGACGAGCGTAGCGTAGTTCGTGAAAAAGTAGACGAGCTCCTCAAGGCGAATATTATCCGGCCCAGTTCGTCACCATTCGCCAGCCCGATCCTTCTTGTAAAAAAGAAGGATGGCTCTGACCGAATGTGTGTCGACTATCGTGCGCTTAATGACAATACGGTACCCGAGAGGTTTCCCCTTCCCCTGATTTCAGACCAAATTGATAGGCTACACGGTGCACGGTATTTTACTAGCTTGGACATGGCCTCTGGTTTCAACCAGATACCGATACACCCTGACTCTATCGAATGTACTGCCTTTATTACACCAGACGGGCACTACGAGTATTTAGCCATGCCTTTTGGCTTGCGGAATGCCCCTTCCGTCTTTCAGCGTGCTGTCATTAAAGCTCTGGGCGATTTGACTAGTACATACGTGGTTGTCTATATGGACGACGTGCTCATAATCGCAGATAGCCCACAGCAGGCACTTGAAAGACTGAAGGTAGTCCTTCAAATACTGACGGATAAAGGTTTCTCACTTAATGCTAAAAAGTGCTCATTCCTCAAAAATAAAGTAGAGTACCTAGGTTTTGAAGTTCACGATGGCGAGATTCGGCCTAACCCTAAAAAGATCGAAGCATTAACTGCTCTACCGCCCCCTGAAACCGTCACTCAGTTGCGCCAGTTCATTGGCTTAGCCTCCTACTTCAGGCAGTTTGTGCCTATGTTCTCACAGGTCATGGCCCCATTGTACTCGTTGACGTCCGGAAATGGAAAGCTTAAATGGAAACCAGAACATGAGGAAATTAGGCGTCGTATAATTTCGATCTTAACGTCAGAGCCCATTCTGTCTATTTACGATCCCGATCGTGAAGTCGAACTTCACACGGATGCCAGTGCCATAGGCTATGGCGGTATATTAATCCAGAAGATCGATAACGTGGCACATGTGATCGCATACTTCAGCCGCCGTACCACGGCCCCTGAGTCAAATTACCACTCGTATGAGTTGGAGACTCTTGCGGTCGTGAAATCTGTGAAGCATTTCAGGCATTACCTGCATGGTCGCAAGTTTGTTGTTGTCACAGATTGTAGTTCGCTGAAATCGGCTCGTAAGAAGCTCGATCTAACTCCGAGAGTTCACAGATGGTGGGCTTTCCTACAAAGCTTCGACTTTGACATCATACATAGAGACGGGAAGCGCATGGCACACGTGGACTTTTTATCACGGAACCCCGTTCCCGAGAAACCCAGTAAGACGTTCGAAAAGGTAGAGCCCAAACACATTAACGTCACTGAAATTACACAAAATTGGCTCTTAGCAGAGCAGCAACGAGACAGTGACATCGTTAAGCTCGTAGCTGACCTCGTCGACGAGAAGCTAGACCGTGACGTTGCCAAAACTTACGAGCTGCGTTCCGGTATGTTGTATCGCAAGATACAGCGTCATGGAAAAACTCGTTGCTTGCCTGTAATACCTAGATCGTTACGATGGTCTATCGTCAATAGGGTGCATGAGGGATTGGTACATTTGGGATGGGAGAAAACTCTCGAAAAGATGTTTGATTTTTACTGGTTTGAGAACATGTCGAAATTTGTAAGAAAGTTCGTTGACAGTTGTGTAACCTGTAAAGTTTCGAAATCTCAGTCAGGCAGAATTCAGGCGGAATTGCACCCCATACCGAAGGTAGCGATCCCTTGGCACACTGTGCATATAGATGCCACTGGCAAGCTCAGCGGGAAGAGTGATGCAAAGGAATACGTCTTTGTTCTCATAGACGCATTCACAAAATACGTCATTTTGCATCACACTCACCACATTGATACGGCGAGTAGTATTGAGGCTGTGGCAAAAAGTGTATCGTTGTTTGGCCCCCCAGTGCGACTTATAGCAGATCAAGGTCGCTGCTTTGCCAGCCAGGAATTTCGTAACTACTGTGACTCGATCAAAGTTAAGTTGCATTTGATCGCCACCGGAAGCTCACGTGCTAACGGTCAAGTGGAGAGAGTCATGTCGACACTTAAAAATATGCTCACTGCAACCGAAACGTCTGATAGGTCTTGGCAGGACGCTCTCCCCGATGTTCAATTAGCACTAAACACCTCGTTCAATCGCGTGACGCAGTCAAGCCCATTAGAATTGTTCATAGGGAAAGTAGCTAGGCCCGTAGGTGTTATGATAGCTGATGACATAGATCAAGACATGGACATTGAACAGGCTAGGTCGACTGCTGTGACCAATATGAAGAAAATGGCAGACTATGACAAATCACGTTTCGACAAAACGAAAGCTAAGATCGTTCCTTTTGTCGTAGGTGATTTCGTTCTACTAAAGAACGAGGAACGAAACCAGACTAAACTTGACCCCAAATATAAGGGACCCTTCAAGGTCATTGAGGTTCTAGAAAATGATAGGTATACACTGAAGGCTTTGAATTCTCGACGCACATACAAGTACGCCCACGATCGTTTGCGAAAAATGCCCAGTAATGATGTTTTGATGGAACCTGATGATGATAATGATGACGTAGATGTAGAGACTAATTGACCACTATTCAACATTCTTTTATTTTGATTGTGATATGTTTCGCTAACACCGAGCTATTGGTTAGTTGATCTGATACATCGCTCGATTTAGGTGATGTATTCGGTTTTGTTGCGTTGCTCGATTTAGGCAACTTGTGATATCGTCACTCAAGGGAGTTGGCAAGGATATCGTCACTCAAGGGAGATGGCATGAGCTCTTATCACTCGAATTAGGTGATAATAGCGACCATATACGCTCGAGGGAGGCGTAGACAAACAGAGTACTTAAATGAACTGTGTCAAGGAATTACCTTCAATTGATTCGTGTGAATACTGGTCAATGGTTTGATTTTTGTTGTGTGAATATTAACATGTGGTTTGATACTTGAGAATAAAATCTGTGATTGGCTGAAAAGAAAGAGACTATCAATTCTAGTAACCTAATTTAAGTATAGTCAGGTTGGCCGAGACTGTTTGATATTGCAGTCTATATTTCTTTTTTCAGGTACATCACACAGGGACGTGTGACGTGTCAAGATGGCCGTGTCGTGGAGTGTGTAACGGAACGTCAAATCCAATATCCGCTTTGGGTGTGTTCGGAACGAGGTTGGCAGCACTGGTTGAGTTAGCAACACTGTTAACTGTCAACTGTCAGTTGACAGCTGTCACATAGGGTGGAGTGGGAAACACGTTGACAACCAAGACACTTTGAAATGAGACGCGCTGGAGTGCGGGTGTGCTCCCAACCTCGTGCCGACTTCACCACGTTCCGTGTTACCGAATTAGTAATCTGTTTTCATCCGAGTGGTTTATGATTATTTCGCGCCGTTTGTAATTCTAATCCATCTGATTAAACCTAAAGAGTGTAGATTGACTATTATTTTGTGAAATATCATGGTTAATGAGAGTGGGGAAAATAATGAATCTCCACCTGTTCCGCCCGACCCTCCTACATATTATTTATTGTTAGTATTGCTGCGATAGCCGCTGATCCCGGCTGCTGTCTATGATACACTGAAAAAAATAATCAGCCGAACTAATTGAGTTATTCCAAAAATAGCTGAACTTAAGTTACGAAGAAATAAATTTTGCTTAATGTTCCAAAATCGAATTTGTAGTGTACACCGTACCAGTTAAGTTAACACATGTTTGGTAAACTGCAAATGAATATTTGTTTACTGTTTACTGAATTACTACTAAATTAATTATACTAAATTACTAAATTAATTATTTAGTAACATAGTGGTTTAGTTGTAAACAACTGAAATCTTATAGCCAAACCCGGTTTTGTAACTGGTTGCACGTAGTTCGCAAGTCCCAATTTTTGTGTAACCAGTAAGCAAATATTGTGTTATAGTTATTCAAACTTTTCTTTCAATGTAGCAGTCGTTAAGCCAAGTTAGATGCCTTCAGGCGGCTTGAGAACTTCTAACAGTCAAGTTGCCCACTCACTTGACAAGCCCAATTCCAATAAGGTCTGGTTTCCCCTTTGGTAGGAAGGCCAGTTGGCAGTCGCTTCCGTAAAAACTAGTGCCTACGCCAAATCTTGGGATTAGGTAGCGAACCCCGGGCTTCCTTCAGGATGCAACTATACCGAGATAACGCTAGGATGATGATGATGATGAGTATTGCTGGGATACAAAAAATAAACATCAACTTGACAACTGACGGATGTAAAATGTGACAGTTAGTGGGTAGTTACATTTATGAACAGATGTCAAATGTGGCAGTTACATGTATGAACATAGACGTAACTGTAACATTTGACACCTGCAGGCGAATCACGTAACTTTATGTACTAACGGTAGATAGATTTTACTGTCAATTTTGAAGTATAAATGTATGAGCTGACAATTAAAATCTGACATTAAAATCTACCTAACGGTAGTACAAAAGTTACGTGATTACCCCGCTGTCAGCTGTCAAGTTGATGTTTATTGTTTTGCTTCCCAGTAAAGAAAGGCATGATCCTATTAATGCCTGCAAACGTGTGGTATATCAAAGATATAATTGTAAAGAATATTTCTTAAAAACGCTACTTAATAAAATAAAACCGGCAACAGTTTTGAACTCCATAATAAATAAGTCTACTATGAATGAAAATATAATATGGACCAAAGAGAAGACTCAACATAGAAGACTACACAAGTACACATCTGTACAATTAAGAACCTTATCACCAAGAAATAAATTCCTAAAACGTACACATTTTATGGTACACGTGCAGATGCGCCCGCGCCTACTTCCTGCGGCCTTCGCTCGATTGTTCAAGATCGAAGCTAATCAGACCGAAACTGATGGGCTTGGTAACAAACGGGTAAATTTGCTTCCTATTAAGGATTAGTAGAGTAAAGGCCCCTACCAGTCGAACCTCAGTCTGCACCACAACGTGGGGATTAGCACTATGTATGGTTTCTTTAAGCAGACTGCCAGACGTTATTTTGACAACGCTCCCCATCATAGGAATCCGTTAGTTAGGAAGGCTGTCGACTACGTTCCCATCCCTCCCCCTCTGTCGTATCTCGGCGATCACTGATTAGGGGCCGCACGGTCCGGCGTCCTAGGCACACACTTACGGACCTGGACGACGTAATCACAGCGTCTATCGAAAGATGGAACGCTGTGCTTACGGCGTCCAACTCTGACACGACGCGTACACTTAGGCATTCCCGCCGGCGGGGACGTCCACCGCGCGATCGCGACAACAGTGACACATATAGTCCCCTATTCGTCCCGGTACCGCCGCACACCGATTTTCCCCAGGCTACTCTCCAACCGCGCACTCCTATCGCTTTACTGGGTCCGGCCTATAAAGCCACAGTCAGGTTCAAAAAAAAAACGGGACCGCGCGGTAGCCGCGCGTTCGAGCGCGGGCCGGTGTGACATAGCTCGTAACGTTCCGTGCATTCAGATCAGCGCGGGGCCGCGCGCAAACTGCGACCGCGCCGCT
Organism: Epiblema foenella; assembly: GCA_963556455.1. Taxonomy (NCBI): domain Eukaryota; kingdom Metazoa; phylum Arthropoda; class Insecta; order Lepidoptera; family Tortricidae; genus Epiblema; species Epiblema foenella. Next base: position 19,361,594 of record OY747110.1, read on the forward strand.
ACCGCTCCGCTACCGCGTTGAATGTGGCGAGGCCTTAACAGTACGATTAATAAAGGAAAACCGCAAGCGGAGCCACGGGAATAGCTAGTTAACAAGGCCGACTGTAACCAATTGGAAGCCCTGGGCACACTAGGGTAATGGGGCCCCTATGCCCTTGACATATCACTAAATAAATATTGGTTATCGTTTGGTGATCTGGCAGTAAGTAGTGGGCCCCTATCGATCGCGGGGCCCTGGGCAAGTGCCCTTAGTGCCCAGTGGGAAAGACGAAAGTACAGCCTACAACACAAATGTCAACTTGTACTTTGAAGCGGTTGCTTAAATATTTTGAATTTTCGTCCACTGCTTAATTAAGTTTCTATTAATCAGTCACTTTTGGTACAAGCTTGTATTGCTTACTTACGTCCATTTTTCCACAACCATCATATACTCGTTGACAGCGTTCCAATGAGCTAACACGGTAGGTCTATCTGTAGTCTGTAGACCTATGACCACCTTCTATCTCCATCATCAGATCAGCTCGGAGGTATCATAATATTGCACTGTCACCGAACTTACGTAACCCAAATTTCAGCCCAATCGGTTGAGAATAACTAGTCTAATATGTATAACTAGTCTAATATTTTGCAAGTTTTGCCCCACACATAAATAAATAAAATAAAAATAAATAAATAAATATTAGAGGACAATCTTACACAAATCGAACTAGCCCCACAGTAAGCCCAAGAAGGCTTGTGTTATGGGTACTAGACGACGATATATTTAATAAATATAAATACTTAAATACATAGAAAACATCCAAGACTCGGAAACAAATATTCATGCTCATCACACAAATATTTGCCCTGACCGGGATTCGAACCCAGGACCGTCAGCTTCACAGGCAGGTGCACTACCCACTAGGCTAAACCGGTCGTCAAACACACACACATGTATACATTAAAATTTATTCAAAAATCAAAAATTCTGGCCCAGAGCTGAGCTGGTTTCCGTAACTTGGCTTGGACCTTGGTTATTAAGTTCTGGTGGTTGTGTTTGAAGAATACTGCACGACGCATATAGCTATGGCGATTACTTGCAGTAAATAACTATTAAGTATACTTACGTACGTAGAAGTAACAAAGATGAGGAAAAATCCTTACCTGGAACAGGAAAAACGAGATTATTGATTAAATGATTCGCAAGAAATACTTATAAATATATATAATTATTTTATGTCACACCTGGCCATAAAGTGGCAATTACCGCACGCTCCGCGCGCGGAAAATCCCGCTTCCTGGCCAGGGGGTGACATAAATTTTGTACTTACCTCGGGCGGTAATTAAGAAAGCCTCAGATCGCATAATTATCGCCCTTGCCTTCGGCTCGGGCGTCAAATACCTGCGATCTGAGAAATTCTTTGTTTTACCGCCCTTGGTAAGTAATGTACTATTGCGTTTGCAATGCGGTGGACATTTTCATCTTTTGTTTTTCTTAATGGGCATTGAATTAAGGCCTGAATACAACTGTGGTTTTTTCTTATTATCATACGAGTTTTTGGCCCCAACTTGGTCCGCGTACTCATCAACTTCCACCCCGACCGACTGCCAACTTCGACCCTTTGAAGAATGATTTTCGAGGCAAAAAGTATCGTATGTGTTATCACTACATAGTATAAAACAAAGTCGCTTTCTCTATCCCTAATCCCTATATCCCTATGTATGCTTAAATCTTTAAAACTACGCAACGGATTTTGATGCGGTTTTTTTAATAGATAGAGTGATTGAAGAGGAAGGTTTATATGTATAATAACATCCATTAAATAGTGCACCCGTGCGAAGCCGGGGCGGGTCGCTAGTCCTACTTATAATTCCTATTTACCTAGACTATTTTCTGTAGAGCCACTATAGGCTATAGTGCCCGCAAAACAAACTGACGACTGAGGTCATAAGAAATGTGAGACACACTTCGTAATATCATGCAAGTATGCAAGAGACAGCGATATCAATTTGGTCGTCAGTTCGGTTTGCTGACACTATAGTGTTACACGCCGGGGTTCGAACCAGCGACCTCCAGTTCAGAACTCGTTGCCGACCAGCGTAAAAAACAAACAATAACATTTTTTTGTTATGTGCTCGCAGGCGAATCACGTAACTTTATGTACTAACGGTAGATAGATTTTACTGTCAATTTTGAAGTATAAATGTATGAGGTGACAATTAAAATTTGACATTAAAATCTACCTAACGGTAGTAAAAAAGTTACGTGATTACCCCGCTGCGGGGTCTACGGAGATGGCTTAAAACCCGCGTGCCTATCCCCTCGGCTGTAGCTGTTTCAAGGCTGTTGAAATATACCAAGGTATGTCTTAACATTTGATAAGACTATATTCAGCAGGAGCGCTCGTGGCCACCGGCGCCTGCGTACCGCATGCGGTATGCGAGGTTAAGCAACGTCGGCCTAGGTCACTTATTGGATGGGTGACCGCTTTGAGTAGTTATTAACGGAGCGCTCCCATGCTTTAAAAGACACGTTAAGCCGTTGATTCCGGCTGATGTCTATGATAGCTGTCGTTAAGCCAAGAGGCCTTCGGGCGGCTTGAGAACTTCTAACACTCAAGTTGCTCACTTGACAAGCCCAATTCCAATAAGGTCTGGTTTCCCCTCGGGTTGGAAGATCAGATAGCAGTCGCTTTCTTAAAAACTAGTGTCTACGCCGAGGCTTGGGATTAGGTAGCGGACCCCGGGCATCCTTCAGGATGCAACTGTACTGGGATAACGCTAGGAGGGTGTATTAAAATTATGAGCAGCACAGACACAGTGGGATTAATGTAAACATGGTGTAAACTGATAATATATTATTTTAATAAAAATTGCATGACATTAATTGTTTTACAATAAACCAATGACAGACATCACTCACTAGACAATACCAAATTCGAAAAGTAATGTCTTCATCGAAATGGCCAGCGTTATACTCCAACACCCCTCCATAACGTGGGCATCATGGCTTCAAGCCACCCCAAGCAGACGAATGAACAACTCATGCTTGATACAGCCCAGGGGCTTCGTGAACACATCTGCTATCATCTCATCCGTAGGGATGTATACAATTTCAACGTTAAATCTATCAATCATATCTCTAACGTAATGAAATCTTATTTCAATATGCTTGCTCATTCTATGTAGAGTGATTGGTAGCAAGCTGAATAGCAGATTGATTATCACAATACATTACTATTTGAATTTGGTATTGTCTAGTGAATGATGTCTGTCATTGGTTTATGGTAAAACACTTAATGGCATGCAATTTTTATTAAAATAATATATTATTAGTTTGAACTGGGGTCACCGACATAGCCTTCAAAATTGCGAGACTTAAGTGGCAGTGGGCAGGGCACATTGCTCGCAGGACTGACGGTCGATGGGGCCAGAAACTGCTTGAGTGGCGTCCACGCACCGGAAGACGAGCTGTCGGTAGGCCTCCGACAAGGTGGAGTGATGACCTGGTGAAGGTCGCGGGAATCCGGTGGAAACGAACGGCACAGGACCGGTTTAAATGGCGAGCCTTGGGGGAGGCCTATGCTCAGCAGTGGACGTCTTTCGGCTGAAATGATGATGATGATGATGATGACTTAATGTCATGCAATTTTTATTAAAATAATATATTATCAGTTTACACGATGTTTACATTAATCCCACTGTGTCCGTGCTGCTCATAATTTTAATAGGTTATGGGCCCAGCACGCTTCCACTGCGACAAGACTATATTCACTTCTTGCGCACTTACTCACGGAATATTGTGGAAACTTCACAATAGTACGAGTACCCATGATGTGTATACCTACTAATTTGTAGGTATGACCAAACAATTCTGCACCGTGGGAACTACTGCACAATGATTTCGGCTGTTATGCCAGCTTTTAGTCTCAAGGTTGTATAATTAGGTTACTCATTTCTTAGTAGACACGATGACAAATTTACTAACTACTTTTAGGGTTCCGTACCAAAATGGCAAAAAAGGAATCCTTGTGGTTTCACTTTTTCTGTCTGTCTGTCTGGTTGTTACATCCCAATTATCTCGAGAACTACTTATGCTATCGATTTGAAAATTGGAACAGTTATAAAGAAGGGTAACCTAGATAACCATTCACCGCTACATCGTGGGTTGGCTCTTCTGAATGATATCCTCAACAGCGATAGCAAACTGGATATATTCTGCAGTACTGAATCCAGTTTCCTCACGCTCAGCAGCCGTTACCTGGAGTCTATTGTCACTCCAAGTTCCATCCACGACGTTTAAAGCCAGAACAAATCTTTCACCCACGGATGGAACTTGGAACCCCTTTTTTGTCTCTCCTGTTAACACGTTTAGCTTGTCTGTAAGTGTTAGCCTAAGGAATAAATAAATAAATAAACATGAAAGTCTATTGAATATGTCAAGTGGGGGTCATATGAAGGAGCTTGAGTTGCACATTCTGAAACAATTTCTTTTTACGATGAGTCATTTTCGATTTATGAGGTAAAATGTAAAAAAAATGAGTTTTCTTTTTTATCATCTACAAATATTTCTATACCAAGTTTGTAATTTAATCACCTTCGCATGTATTTTCACTACATAGTATAAAACAAAGTCGCTTTCTCTGTCCCTATTAGTGGGTTATTTAGTGTCGTATTTGTATGGAGCACCTTGCAGATTTTCAACAAAGGACGCCACTTGGCACAGTTGTACCTAATGGTCATCTGAGCAGATTTAGCCCTGTACCCACGAAATTCGTCCATGGTGGTGGGGGCTGGAGGGGGGTGAAAACCCCATTTACCGCGCTGCACTCTGAGCTCGATTTCTTCATAAGTTTAGTGAATAGGTCATGTTTGGTATCGTTTTCGTATAATTCAAGGATGAGGGATTCATTTCTGAAACAAAATTTTCACTCTTCCGTAGAAAAAAACAGAGTTCTGCACAAAACTTGAAATTTTTTTTTAAAGAAATTATACAAAATCGTGCACTACAATTAAACCGCGAAGTAATGCACTATAAAAAAAAATATGAGTTAATAGCCCATTTTATTTGAAATGTATAAGCATAAACTGTATTGACAGATTTAACCTGCAAATGTGTAAAAAAAAATAATTCATGTAGCGGCGGAGCTGCGTACTGTCGAGAAGCTATTTTATTTCTACATGAGCTTAGAAAATAGGTAATGTTTGGTATCGTTTTTGTATAACTGAAGGACGAGGAATTAGTTTTGGAACATAATTTTCACTCTTTCGCAGAAAAAAAAACAGTTCTGCACAAAACTTGAAAAACATTATATGAAATACTACAAAATCTTGCCTTACAATTAAACCGCGAGGTAATACACTATAAAAAAATGAATTACTTAATATAGAATATACAGACATAAACTATATTGACAGATTTAACTTTTAAATGTGTTAAAAATACAATACAATACAAATACTCTTTATTGCATACCTCACACAAATAAATCAGTAGGTACTTATGTAGAGGTAGACAACAATATAGAAAACAATACCTAATTAATGAAGAATTATTTCTATTTAGCGGCGGAGCTGCGTACTGGTGAGAAGCTATAGGGTTTTTCGTTTTACTGTTTGCTAATGACTTTGATTAGGTGTTTCTAAATCTAGAAGTAATATTTTATGATATTCTCAACTTCTCAACATTAAAACAGATTGATACTTGGTCCAATTGATTTGCACAATTTTACTTGGAATCCATACTTTAGGTTATACTTTTTAAGGGATCTACTGGGGATAATTACTAAAAATAAGGGATATATTACTGAAAATTAAAGCCAAACTTAAAGTAAAATATGTTTAAAAAATTGGGTCATTAAGAAGCTGGCAGCGTGATTGCTAGTCCCGTGGAGGTGCAAAGGAGCCAGAGTGACTGTACAGCTTGCGTCTCACAGTCTAGGGGATGAGGGACATGCCGTCCGGCCACTTGCCGTCGATTCTAGCGATGCCAATTGGTTCAAGAAGAGATGGCACGTTGACTAGAGAGCGACGGATTATGTCATCCAGAGCGGCCAATTTGGAAATGCGGCCAACGGTTTCTGTGAATATCTTGCCATGGCTATCACCCGTGAGACCCGTCAACCAAACTACCGCTAGGATACACCGGTGTGGAATACAGATAGGGAGCCCGATTCGTAAAAAATTCGCGATTCGGAGGGATTCAGACTACAATAAGGTGCCAGTGTTTGGCGATGGGTAGGCGGTAGGACATTCACCAGACTCCTTGGTGCCTGAGGCCAATAGCCTGGCTCGTTTTCCTCCTATGCTGTGGCTCAGAAGAAAATTAAAAGAAATCTTTGACATATCGTCGTCGTAGCTCCTCTGGCAGAATGGATGGTACCTAAATCATTACCCGTGCAAGCAGACTATCAAGTGTTTTTGGTCTCCAAGCCAGTAATCTCATAGTAGGGGAGACGCCGTAGGATTTTGCCTATTAGATTAATTGAGCTGTGGACAGGCACGCCTTTTCTGGATGTATTTAATACAGTTTATTTTGTTGTCGGTAAAGGGAAGAAAAGCGCGTTTCATGATTCCGATAAAGGCCAAAGCAGGAAATTTATAGAAGGATTTGCCGATTTTTGACAGATTTGTTATTATTGCTTAATATTACATGTGAAGTTGAGATGATCTTCGGCATTTAAAGTTATTTAATTATTTATTAAATGTCTGACTATTGTCTTTATTTTAGATCAACTTTTTGCACTGATATCAACATACGGTTTCCAGGTAAAATTGTGGGGATACCAATATAACCAAATATACAAACATTCGGAATTATGGTTATCTCAATCTGTTTTAATATTAAAAATATCATAAAATAATACTTCTTGATTTAGAAGCACATAATCAGTTTCATTATCTAACAATAAAATTAAGAATTCTATAGAATCTTACCAGTACTGAACTCCACCGCTAAATATAAATTATTTTTTAACACATTTCAAGGTTCAATCTGTAAATAAATATAGTTTATTTTTATACATTCTACATAAAATGGGCTATTAACTCATATTTGTATAGTGCATTACCTCATGGTGTAGTTTTTTTTGGATTTATTTTTCAGATTTTGTGCGGAATTGTCGAATAATTCTTCATTCTATATTGTTGTCTACCTCTACCTACTGATTCATTTGTGCGAGGTATGTAATAAAGAGTATTTGTATTGTATTGTATTTTTAAAGACATTTTAAAAGTTAAATCTGTCAATATAGTTTATGTCTGTATATTCTATATTAAGTAATTCATTTTTTTATAGTGTATTACCTCGCGGTTTAATTGTAAGGCAAGATTTTGTAGTATTTCATATAATGTTTTTCAAGTTTTGTGCAGAACTGTTTTTTTTTCTGCGAAAGAGTGAAAATTATGTTCCAAACCTAATTCCTCGTCCTTCAGTTATACAAAAACGATACCAAACATTACCTATTTTCTAAGCTCATGTAGAAATAAAATAGCTTCTCGACAGTACGCAGCTCCGCCGCTACATGAATTATTTTTTTTTACACATTTGCAGGTTAAATCTGTCAATACAGTTTATGCTTATACATTTCAAATAAAATGGGCTATTAACTCATATTTTTTTTATAGTGCATTACTTCGCGGTTTAATTGTAGTGCACGATTTTGTATAATTTCTTTAAAAAAAAATTTCAAGTTTTGTGCAGAACTCTGTTTTTTTCTACGGAAGAGTGAAAATTTTGTTTCAGAAATGAATCCCTCATCCTTGAATTATACGAAAACGATACCAAACATGACCTATTCACTAAACTTATGAAGAAATCGAGCTCAGAGTGCAGCGCGGTAAATGGGGTTTTCACCCCCCTCCAGCCCCCACCACCATGGACGAATTTCGTGGGTACAGGGCTAAATCTGCTCAGATGACCATTAGGTACAACTGTGCCAAGTGGCGTCCTTTGTTGAAAATCTGCAAGGTTGATGACACTAAATAACCAGCTATATGTCCCTATATCCCTATGTATGCTTAAATCTTTAAAACTACGCAACGGATTTTGATGCGGTTTTTTTTAATACAGTGACTCAAGGGGAAGGTTTATATGTATAATACATGCATCAGCATTATACCCGTGCGAAGCCGGGGCGGGTCGCTAGTTGTTTTATAAATTTGATTATGCTGAAAGTAGAAGGAAAAAAAAATCAAATTGGTTTACGTGATAAATAATTATCCTGAAAAACCACCATACGTACTGAGTTATTCAGTCGCTCAAATTCGTAACAAAATTAGCAGATAGATGGCGCTGTACACATGGCGTTCAATTTCTACACTATGCTGTTGAGATTTTCCTGATTTAATAAGGTTGGAACCGGTACACATCTGTGTACGGAACCCTCGGTGCGCGAATCGGACTCGCACTTGGCCGGGTTTTTTTAACCTGACTGAGGCTTTGTAGGCCGAGCCGGACCAAATAAAGCGATAGAATTTGCCATTGCACCCACATTTGCTGTTACTGTTTGGCCCTATGGCCGACTGGTAGAGAGAAGTTCGCCATCAGATACATCGGAGCGAACAAGGTGCTCACAAATATCTGAACACGACTATTGTCAAGGCGTTAAAGCGCATGTTCAGATGTTTTTGAGCACCCTGAAGAGTACAGATATATTTGATGGCGACTGTACTTATATTCTTTTTGTGCAATAAAGTTTAAATAAATAAATAGGAGTGCGTGGTCTGAGGGTTGCCTGGGGAAAACCCAAGGGAAACCTCCGACACGACCACGCGGGCGATTAAACAGTGGTATAGATTTAGATTTAGATTTCATTTATTACACAATATTACACAATACAAGACTTCATTATAAATTACATTTAAGTCAATTTAAAAGAATCCCTATTGTGGTCGTCAATACATTGAATAGAATAATACGAGTAACATACAATCATCATCATCATCATCATCATTTCAGCCGAAAGACGTCCACTGCTGAACATAGGCCTCCCCCAAGGGTCGCCATTTAGACCGGTCCTGTGCCGTTCGTTTCCACCGGATTCCCGCGACCTTCACCAGCGGGGTAATCACGTAACTTTTGTACTACCGTTAGGTAGATTTTAATGTCAAATTTTAATTGTCACCTCATACATTTATACTTCAAAATTGACAGTAAAATCTATCTACCGTTAGTACATACAGTTACGTGATTCGCCTGCAGGTCATCACTCCACCTTGTCGGAGGCCTACCGACAGCTCGTCTTCCGGTGCGTGGACGCCACTCAAGCAGTTTCTGGCGCATAACTAATATACAATAAAACAATTGAAACAAAAGAAAAACAAACATAAATTAAATAAAAATAACATTTCAAGGGTAAAAAACTATTTATACTCTTGAGTTTGCGCGAACTTTTGTGAATAAAGTCATAAGCAGTAATGTGCCGTAGATAATCCTATGAAATTGTGATGTATCTGTCATTGTTTTATGAATATGTTATAACGCACTAGAAGAAGCTGTGGAACGCTTCGTGACCTTACCCTTTTACGAATAAAGATTGAAGGTCAGCATTGGGACGTTGTCTATATTACTTAGGGTGAGTTCCACCAAACCTTCTGTAATTGTAAGCGGTGTTATAAGATTTCAAGCTTACATGGTCATTTACATTAGAATTACGATTTGAAAAGGGATATTTACCATGTGTATATTTGTATTTTTCAGTTCCCGATATTTCGGCACTGTTACATAAATCGTAATTCTAATGTAAGCGGTGTTCTTTAAAATCTGCATGATTGTATGGAAAGTTTGACAAGTTTCTATGGGATAACAGTTGCCGGCGCCATATTTGACGATGACCGGCCCGTGATCGTATGTTTTGATCGTATGTTGGTGCAACCAACCCTTATTCACAAGACAAACGTTATATTACTTAGTTCACAAGTTTCGACAAGAATTACCTAGGCTTGAATTCGAAGTAAAGTGAATAGGTTTCTAAGTCCAAACTCCCAACATACGTGATTACAGAACAAAACTAGACCGTACTTACTCGAGATTTCTTCCTTAGGGGCGCCTCTTGATTTGGGCAACCCACTTTTCGATCTCATTCCAAATTGAAGTTGACGTCATATTATATGCCTATTTCAATGACATAAAGCGCATAATCGAATACATATTCTCGACTCATAGGCTCTTTTCGTTATATTGCGGGTTCTGTACATACCTTTGAACGTGTTTAAGTAGATACGTCGGTGTTCTTGTATAAAATTTGAGTATGAACTCAATTCTAACTTTATTTTACTTCAATGTTTGCAGTAGGAATTACGGTTGTTAGTATGAAATTGTTGTTCATTTTCTTGGCGGGAGTGTTTTGAAACATACACAATCAAGCGAAGCCATTTAAATTGAACTGAAGTGAATTAATTTATTCAGCAGCTTATTGTTAAGCTTGTATGTATATAGGTAGAATATTTTTAATGAGTTTCGAGAATATCGTCATACATATAGTTTTGTTCAATTTATGAAGCAATTAGAAATTTACAAAGATAAAGCTTTAGCTTCAAAATTACACAAATGATTTAATTCTGGCAATTTTTATAGTTAATTGAAATTGGTAGCTTAATTTAAAATAAATAAATAAATATTAGAGGACAATCTTACACAAATCGAACTAGCCCCACAGTAAGCTCAAGAAGGCTTGTGTTATGGGTACTAGACGACGATATATTTAATAGATATAAATACTTAAATACATAGAAAACATCCAAGACTCAGAAATAAATATTCATGCTCATCACACAAATATTTGCCCTGACCGGGATTCGAACCCAGGACCGTCAGCTTCACAGGCAGGTGCACTACCCACTAGGCTAAACCGGTCGTCAAAAAAAAAACAAATCAAAACAAAAATCGTCAAATTTAAATTTCAGTTGTTATTGTTACGATACGAGACTCTTGCAACAGACGTTAGTACAGTACAGTAGAGCCAGTAACGTCTCTACATGTAGAGCGCATCTGTCGCAAGCAGAGGTGCTTAAATTCGCGTCCTCTAATTAACACAGAGCCGAAATGTCGTCATTAGACGCAGAGTGCGAGTAGTTACGTAAACGTAAATCTAGCGTTATTCTTGGTTCGTGGCTTTAGATGCCGTAGAAAATTTAAAGTTTGAATTCAATTTTTCTTCATTCTTCATCATTCCAAGGATACAATGTATTTATTAGAGTTTTAGATAGTAGGTACCTAAGAGAACAAATGTTCTGGTTTTGTTGTGTGTAGTAGGATTAAGGTGTAAAATAGTATTGTGTTTCAAGGGAGCAAAATTTACGGCGAGGGCGGTTTATTGAATTCTGAGCGAAGCGAGGGATTCTAAAGTAGAATCTTGAGCGTAGCGAGGGATTATAAAGTAGAATCTTGAGCGTAGTGTTTACGCCCAAGACGGAAATAATTTTGCTACCGTGTGTCACATACTGCTTTACACACCTTCTATGAGGAAGAGTTATTGTTGCCCTCAAATGAGGGGAGAAAAGTACATCTTTGATCCCTCATTCGAAGGCAACAATAACTCTTTTCTGAATAGCAGGTGTGAAAACAGGTTTTTCGGAACAGGAGTGATGTTTGAAACCAAATTGTATATAGCACCGTCCACCTCAAAGGCCGGCTCAGCAGCGAATTCGGCCGAACGCCTCGAGCGGCGCAAATATGCAGCCATCAACAGTGGCTACCAAAGAGTGAGTTCCAACCGTTGTTCTCTTATTAATTGCAAATATGTCTCACGTTAGTGTAAATTCAAGTCAAAAGTCTTTGACCAGTGTGTGTTGCCAGTGATGACATATGGATCCGAGACATGGGCGCTAACGATGGGCCTCATAAGAAAGCTCAAGGTCACCCAAAGAGCAATGGAAAGAGCTATGCTCGGGGTTTCTCTGCGTGATAGAATTAGGAATGAAGCTATCCGTAGCAGAACTGGGGTCACCGACATAGCCTTCAAAATTGCGAGACTTAAGTGGCAGTGGGCAGGGCACATTGCTCGCAGGACTGGTGGTCGATGGGGCCAGAAACTGCTTGAGTGGCGTCCACGCACCGGAAGACGAGCTGTCGGTAGGCCTCCGACAAGGTGGAGTGATGACCTGGTGAAGGTCGCGGGAATCCGACGTCGAATGCGACGTTTGGCGTTGAGACTCTGGGGCCGTGGGGGTAAGGGTCTCTTTAAATAAAGTTCCAAACGCTTGATGGAGGTAACGCGTGATTGGAAGGCTGGATTCTATCTGGCACAAAAGATCAGCATTGCCATACCATGTGGCATAATGCTGCCAGCCTTCTCAGCAAACTGCCATCAGAGCGATTTGGGGCAAGTTTTTTATTTATAAAATTTGTTTTATGATAGACTTTAGTCATATTTTTTTAAATATTAAAAAAATACGTGTAAAATCTATTATACTAGGCCGAAAACACAGGACATTTTCTCTTCGTTACCTGATAGTAACGAAGAAAAACTGTCAATTGGCAAGGTATGCAACTGAGATGGCTGCTTGATAAGCGTTTTTATAGCGTCAAAAAATATTTAGAATTTAATGTAAATGAGTTTAATGCTATGTAAATGAACGATTATTATTATTACAAAAAAAAATGATATTTTAAATATTTACTTTCAAACTAATATGATGATTATTATGATGTACTAGATGGGGGATATTTACCTAGGTATAATCGGTAGTCTTAATTATGTACTGTATTTTTTTGCAAATAAATTGATTGATTGATTGAATAACCTATATAGAAGAAGTTTTAAGTAATCCCGTCGTCTACCGGTCCCTGGGATCCCAGGGATCATAACAAAAGAATGCTATTGTTTTTTTTTTCGCCGCGAGACGACGGATTAAAAGAGACTAAGTCAAAGTGTAGGCTGGTCAGGTGTCAGGTCACCTATCATTTGCTGCGCGCCTCGTAGGAACCGTCTGTGATAAACAGTAAGCCCATTACCCGCAGAACGGTGTAGTTTGAAAGACGTAACGTATACAAAATATTCAAATGTTTATAAACAAACCAGCTCAAGAAACTACCAAGTTTATGTTTACAAAACTCGTTACACAAAATTGCATTGCGATTGCATTAGCTTCGATAACGATTACTGTTACTACTTACTAGTGAACAATGGACTGACAATGAAAGGAAATTATATAACAATAGTAAAACCCGTGATAAGGTTGGGACATTTTAACTTCTGACTGTGGCTTTATGGGTCATTGTCAATTGCAAAACAAAAGTTGTCCCTTCGGTCCTTCGGTGGTCAATAGTTAACGGTTTATTTGCATGTAAGCTATGTTTTTAGTACATGGATTTATAGCAACGGAGACACCGTTTATGCGGGTTACTAGACCAATCCAAAATTAAGCTTTGTAGCCCTTAACTTTTGATATGTCCACCGAAAAGACGTGAACCTAAATCTGACAATGACCCTTATAGGCCGGACCCAATAAAGCGATAGGAGTGCGCGGCTGGAAAGTAGCCTGGGGAAAATCCAGGGGAAAACCTCCGGCACGACCGGTGACCACGCAGTTGGAGGAAATTTAACGAGTTACCTATTATCAACAACACAGTTAACTGACCATTAGTAGACTTTATTTCGTTGGAATATGGTTCACGGATGGTCAGTTCACCATGCCGTGGATTGTAGTAGGTCGTCCACTAATTCAATGGCATGCAAACCGGGATCCCGGGATTCCTAAATACCGGGATTTGGGACCGATTTTTACGGTATTTCAATACCGGGATTGAAACAGGCCAATACCGAAAGATGGGAATACCGGTATTGAAGATTTTGCATTAAATTTTATTAAGAAAATGGAAAAGTTCGATTATCTCGAAAACCAAGGGACTTTTACTAAACCTGAAAGACCTTTTTCTGGACCAGCCTCAGGTGCTCTATCGGTGGTTAGAAGCTTGTCCATTATTTACTGGACACCCTGTATATAACACAGATAGTTACAATGTGACGGTAAATTGTCACTTACTCGTATTCTCAGGTAAAAAATCCCGGGATACCAAAATACCGAAATCCCGAGATTGAACTCCAATACCGGACTTTTTTTTAGGTTATAGGCGGCAAATGAGCACGAGCAGACGGACGCCTGATGGTAAGCGATTACCGTCGCCCTTAGACACCTGCAAGAGCAGATGAGTCGCAAGTGCGTTGCCGGCCTTTCAGAAGGGAATACGCTCTTTTCTTGAAGGTCCCAGGATTGAAAATCGTCCGGTATTGCATGCCCTAGTCGCTGGATGCGGATGGCGCAGGACCAGTCATTATCCAAAATCAAAATCAAAACATTTATTCTGCAAATAGGCCTCAAGGGCACTTTTACAAGTCAAAATCTATCTAGGTACATCAAATAAAAATAATACAATAATCAAAGTATCATTAATTAAATGTAGTGTTACATGTCAAAAATAAGACTAAGAAGCTAATAACAATCGAGATTTGTTAGAGATGTATAAGGTCTCTAAGCGTCAATATAAAAGGTAATAAAGTAGGTACACTAATCATAATAAAAGATTTTGATCCAATGGGAGAACTTTGTGCAGCACTTGCAGCAGTGGTTTGTCTTTCAACTGATATGATTATGATGATGAGACGAAAAACGTACTTGAAGAAGAGGTCTATACTTAGCTGTAATCGATTATTGAGCTGAGGACACTGTACTACATTTTGGTACGTGTATCTGTTTTAATGCTCTTAAGAACCTACCTATTATTTGACACATATTTATTTATTTATTTATTGTTATAAAATCCACAGCACGACTTACAGCATTTTTAGAAAAGGTTACATCTTACTTTTTCATTGGCCAATTACGGATTTACATTTTGTTTGCTAAACAATTACAAAGAAATCCAATCATTACGGTCAGACGTATTCCGACTTGAAAAACAGAAACTAAAGTTAGTCAAATGATATCCAGTAACAATGTTAAGAATCAATAATAGGACATTATATAATTTTGGAAAAACTAAGCCAAGTGATAGACACAAGTATTTGAAGAGTTTGAGTTTGGCATGAGGTTGATGTTTACTGCGCTGTGTGTGTGTGTGTGTATGTGTGTGTGTGTTTGTGTGCGTTCGTGCGTGTGTATGTGGGTGCGGACATGTTTGTGTTGTGCGGCTCGGCATCTCACACATGGGGCAACTGCATTATTATATTCCTCCTGACCCCTGATTATATACCTACCTATTAAGTGTCTCCGAGATGTGGCACTGACGGCGAAAGAAAAACAAATGAAGAGGTTCTGGATTTGATAGCAGAGAAGAGACTGCTTTTGAGGACGATCGAGAACAGAAGAGTAAACATGCTGGGGCTCCTGATACGACATGACAATTACATAAAGACCATAATCGAAGGAAAGATAGGAGGCTGGTTCTATAATAGAGGATAGAGGGGAGGAAGGCAGGGGAAGACCGAGACGTGCGTCTTCCTCTGTTTCTCCTCCCCTCTATCGTTCTTTATAGAACGAAACAAATTGAAATAAAACTCTCCCTTAAATCAGTTAATCGTATTGATTCCAACTGACTTAATCAGCTTACACTGACCCTTTATTGAGAGATCATCTCTCTATCCTACTTTCTTCGAGTATTAATGAGAAAGATTCCGATCTATAATCCATTCCAAAGTTTGACGGATTTATCCTAAGCTTCTACCATTGTTGGATTTTATTCTAGTTCTATTTTAATTAAGCGTATTTTAATGATTCTGGCTTTTATCGATTGAAGCGAGATTTCAATGTTCGTTATCTGTGCCTTTACCATGAGTTTGTATGACCGTACTCGCTAGCGACTGCGTAAACGATTTAGTATGCCGACTCTTAGTTCTACTGCGTAACTGCCAGAGGCGCTGTACTTTTGCCCATACAAATTTTTACGCAGTCGCTAGCGAGTACGGTCATGTAAACTCATGGTAAAGGCACTGCATTCTTTTGTTTTTAAAAAATAGGTTAAGTCATTTAGAATTATGTGTAATGTTATTATGAAATTATCTAATTATGTTATTAAAAAGGGTCTTTTGTGCCTCAACAAAAGCAGTTGCAAAATTAAGGTGAACCAGGTAAATTGGACGAAAACTCGAGGACTCTTGACCCGACTTGCTCTCTATTTGCATCCACATAAGGGTCATTTTAGCGCAAACTTGAATCTCATTGACATCAAGCCTAATTCTTAATGGTGTGTCCTATTTCTAAGGTGATAAAGGTAAGGTTTCCTTGGCAAGGAGTTCCATTAAGTGTAGAACCAGGTTAAGGGTTCGCATTACGTATGAGTTTTCCACATTTTCTGCTTGTAACTGCAGAATGAAGTGCACTAGGGAGAGAAATTCTGTCCTTTGCTCGGATAAAAAGGGTTAAAACATAGTGGAAACCATGTCGGTTGTGACGTTCAGAGTTAGACAAGAATCGCAGGAAATGTAGAGGTTAGGATATTCGCTTTGTGGAGTTGAAATGTGGAGTAAACAAGTTGAAAAATGTAAAGGATTTTTTTTAATTTTTATTTTTCCTGAACTCAATTAAAATATTCATACGTAAGGTAAACGTCCCTGTGCTCGACACTGACATATATACATGGCACTTTCAATCTTACGTCATTATGACAGAGGTGATTATTAGGTGTCATATATTGGCCACTTAGGTGTCAAGCACGGGTACTGTTACCGATTGGAACATCACTATATGTACAGAACAACACTATGTCTAGCGCATCGCGCATGTCAATGGACAGAACATTTAAAAAAACGGAGAAGAAAATACGCCTGTCAATAATGGCTATTCTATTTTATTGTATTTAAAGTAATAAATGCAATGGACTTATTCTAATCTTTGCTGAATTCATTCATATAAACTATATCGGAGTTCAGCTAACATTTTGTGGTGTCAGAAGTGGGATTTTAGTTTACCATATTCTGACACTATTAATTTTTAACCATAATGCAAAATTTAAAAAAGGATCCCTCTGAACTTTCAAAATCTTGAAAGCAAAAAAGCATAACCGGTGTAAACCGACCCAATGGCGCAAAATCTTTTAAATGTTCCCCCCGAGTTAAATAAAGTACAGTAAAAACACGCAATGAACAATTCGTAACCGAATGGGTCATTGTCAGTTGTAAAAACAAAAGTTGTCCGCCCGGTGGTCAATAGTTAACGGCTTATGTACATGTAAGTTATGTTTTTATTACATGGATTTATAGTTACGAAAACACCGTTTATGCGGATTACTAGACCAATCCAAAATTAAGCTTTGTGGCCCTTAACTTTTGATATGTACACCGAAAAGACGCGAACCTAAATCTGACAATGACCCGAATAGACTACGAAGGATATGATTCACCGCCGATATGTTACTATTCTGTAACAGCAATTTGCGATGAAGGCCTTCGATTACATCACGGTCATTACGCGTTTTATGAAGTGCACGCGCTGCCGGTGTGTTTGTCTGGCTTTGTTATGTATGTTTGTCTATGACCGATTGGTATTAGAAATGACTAATAATAGACCTAGTTTCGCTCTGACACGAGTACTTTAATATTATATTTTCTGAGTGTTGCCAGATGGTTACATTTCTTACATTATTCGGATTGACCGGCGGGGTAACTTTTTTACTACCGTTAGGTAGATTTTAATGTCAATTTCTAATTAGTCAGCTCATACATTTATACTTCAAAATTGACAGTAAAATCTATCTACCCTTAGTACATAAAGTTACGTGATTCGCCTGCAGCTCGCGTAACATGTAAGTAACTTCTGTTGTAAATGAAATTTTCGTAACTTTTGTGAATAATGAAACTCTATTTAAAAAGAAAGGTCAAATGTATGTAACCGGGACCAAATGAGTCAATTTATAGGCTTCCATACAGAAAAGGTAACAAAACCTACAAGTTACGACTTTGTCTGTCCGTCTTTTGCAACTATGTATGACAATTGAGATACCGCCCATCAGCCTGGCATAATTATGTCGCCAATCTCGCCGTATTAAAGCTGCATGTGGTTACTCATTTCTTAAAATCGAACGTTTTGATAAGTAATCAATTAAAAAATATAAAAAATGTAACTTTTTAAGAAACGAAACGTAATTTTCGTCCCAAGGGCCCTGGCAACACTGCATTTTCTCCATAATTTAAAAACGCCTTTGACCTCAAACGCCGCAAGTATGCCTCCGTAGGGACCGGATATTTATTTGAGGCGTTTGGAGTCGAAGTGCTGGGACCATGGACTAAGTGCGCGTCGACTATACAAAGATGTGTCGGTGTGCCTAATAAAGACCACTGGAGGTCTGGGCTGGCCAACATTTCGGACAAAGAATAAGTATCGCCATTCAGCGTGACAATGCAGCCAGCCTTCTGGGCACCCTACCCGCTGACGGCGACTTGGGACAATTTTTTTATCTTTAAGTTTTACTATTTACTTATTTGTTATAAACAATCTCTCACTGCGAATTGCTAGAAAGAGCACTATAAACTGTTGTAGGTATAACTATACTTAACACACAACCGATCAGGGACCGATACCGGTATTTTTGAAAAACCTGAATTACCCCATATCTTGGATTATTTTTTGCTCTTTACGTAAGGCTGAATCATGTATTTAGATAACAACGTCGTATTATTAGATTGTCCCATTAAAAACGTAATAATGAATCGGTGACCGTAATAATACCGGTATTTTTCTATGGAGAAAATACCGGTATCCGATCCCTGCAACCGATGTGTTGCTTTTTTTGCTTTGCGAACTTGGCTGACACACTGCCACGTCTAGACTCTTCTTCCTTCCTTTTAGATGAATACCATGCAATATTTTCGCTGCTCAAAAAATGTCTGCAAAAGTGTTGTTTAAGGAATATTAAAAAAACAGCCAAGTGCGTGTCGGACCACGCACAATGAAGGGTTCCGTACCAACACCTACTAGTCCACATTTAAAATCACTATCCAATACATTGAATCTAAAAAAAGTCGTATCTTCATGGGGAACTCACGGCACTTACGATCTTTTGTTTGGGCAAGACAGTTTTTAAGCGAAAACTCAAAAACCGTAAAATCTATATTGTTCAAACCAAAAATCGTTGAAAGTATTTACTAATGCACACCACCTCAATTTTTTTCAGATTTTGAAATTTTATAGTTGGGAAATTAGAGGGAGGGACACACTTTCTATGACTGACAGCTAATATCTCACCAACGGTTGACTTAAATGGACAAGTTTTTTAGAAACCTCCATTTTTAAAGGCCTATCCATCGATACCCAGCACGACTATGTGCGTTGAAATTTTTTTTTTCATCAACCAGTTACAGGTATGGAGTGCCCCCCCCCCTCATTTAATATTTTTATGTTGCGGTTCATAGAATACACCTTCCTACCAAATTTCATAATTGTAGTGCTTATAGTCTCCGAGTAAATCGGCTGTGACATACGGACGGACGGACGGACGGACAGACAGACATGACGAATCTATAAGGGTTCCGTTTTTGCCATTTTGGCTACGGAACCCTAAAAACGCCTGAATGTGTTGACTAATTTATTTAGGTGAATAATTAACAGAATTTATAACACACCGTAAACATATGTAGCGGCTGTGCAACACATCGGAACTTTCATCGACACTAAATTACCCATTTTCCGAACGGAAGGAAACACCCAGTCAACTTCCTTCGACACTACAAATTAACAATTAATAAATCAAATTAAAAAAATATCGCGTGTAGACGCGTTCGGAACGCGTTTCGGTCCACTCAATACACAGAGTTCAAGGCGATACGATGGTGATACTAAACGCAACGACAAAGATAAAGATCGTACAAACACTGATGAAGGAAAGAGAGGTGTAATTAACTGCACGCTTATGAAAGTTTGTAATTATCAAGCGTGTTGACTTTAGTTGTCGATATGTAAACAGTTTTACGTCGGATTTAGTTTAGATTAGCCATTATGCGGCCTGTTTGGTAAATATTGGAGGTTAGTTCAATGTTTACAAACTTAGCTTGAATACGTTAATTTGCTGCCCGATAACGGAATAAGTAACTTGTTAGGATCATCATCATCATCATCATCATCATCATCATCATCCTAGCGTTGCATCTTAAAAGATGCCCGGGGTACGCTGCCTAATCCCAAGAATTGGCGTAGGCACTAGTTTTTACGGAAGCGATTGTCATCTGACCTTCCAACCCGAGGGAAAAACAGACCTTATTGGAATTAGGCTTCTCAAGTGAGTGGGCAACTTGACTGTTAGAAGTTCTCGAGCCGCCCGAAGGCCTCTAATTTGGCGTGGCTTTTGTTAGGATAAATGAGAGAATCGTGTTTAGATATATACGAGCATCTTGTTTGCTTCGATATGTCTGAAGGAATTGTACCATTTATGAAGAGACATACTCCGGTGAACCGTAACGCGGATCTAACGGGACCGCTGCGCCGGCGCATGCCAGAGTCAGAGGTCGACACGCGACTGTGTCATGGCGACGTTTATTCACTGTGTTATCGGCACAGCTTTTTTAATATAGGTGTGGATAAGTAGAATGTGCTCCTATAAAGGATAATATACAATGTTGAATATATACAAGAAAAGGCGTATCTACATATTATATACATATATACAATAGATAGGAGACACAGGAAGAAACGACAATAGAGAGATCTCAGGGACCGAAGTCCAATGAGAGTTGGTTGGAAGTTATATTTATGCAACTGATTGTAGAAAAACTTCGATAGCGCGATGCAGGACATGTCAGATTTGACAGTTGACAGTAGTGACGCCACATAGGTAAGCTTGCACGATATTCACACATTATTATTGGTAAACGGTACTATTATAAAACTTAATCGCTTAAAATTAAAATATTCCATCTTTTTTATATCATGTCAGTGGAACAGGCGTACGGCCCGCCTGACGGTAAAGGAGTCACATCCACGTTGCCGATCCGGTTTGCTGTCCCTCGCTCTAGGCTCTCGGCTCAGCGCGTCGTTGGGACATTTTTTTTATTTAATTTTTGAACCTGACTGCGGCTTTATAGGCTGGGCCCAATAAAGCGATAGGAGTGCGCGGTTGGAGAGTAGCCTGGGGAAAATCCAGGGGAAAACCTCCGGCACGACCACGCGTGTGGTTTGGAACACTGGAATACTCTAAGAGTTTGCGCTCCAGTGAGATTGGTTGAGCGGTTTCAACCGAATCTGAGGTGTGAGTGGAATCGAGCTACTGGCAGTTTTGTCGCTGGTTCACTAAACCTAGCCTAGCTGAGAAGTCCAGCAAGAAACTCAGCTAGGCCCGACCTGGGTCGGACTGACTCTACCCGGTGCGCGGCGGTACCGGGACGAATAGGGCGTTGGGACATCTAGCGACCTTTAGGTTTGAACACACCGCTGCTCAAAACGAAGAGATACAGTGACGTATTGTTCTGTGGACGTGTGACTGTGTCAAGTTTACTAACAGACAGGAAAACACCACTTTCTTAAGAGGCCTTATAAGTTTTAAAATGATTAGATTTCAAATTGTGACAAAAGTAGGTATAATAATACCAATAAAGTCATTAAAGGCTACGATAGTTTTATTAAACTTTTAGATAGTAACATAACCATTTTTTGATTTTATTGTATGTAGTAGAATTTAAGCGGAAAAAACAAGTTTTTAACTTGAAAATGGTCGATTTGGAGTGAAGTTTGAAACGATATTTCTTAATGAAAAATACAAAAAATACATTAAATGTTTATTAAATAAGGTCGCAATAGTCCAGTTCTAGATAGTGACATTGAGAAAATGTCAAAATACTTGTCAATTCAAACAGAAAATGGCGTAAATAGATGAGCGTTTTAACTGATAAGGACCCTTAATCTCACTGTCTATTCTACAGATACAATATTAATTTCGTGAGTACTGAGCGCTGTGAATTCCGACCAAATACCTGCTGGATGGAACGTGCCATTATCCATTATGTTTTTCTTTGATTCCAATTATTTCTCTATACTTATTGCCTCGTAACTCATAACTTTATGAAAGAGGAACATTAATAATGCCTCTCAGCAACAGTTATTACAAAACTTTAACTTATTTACTATACTATGACCTAGGTACTCCGCCCCAGACACTATTATAGATTTCTGCAAAAGTTATCAACATTTATTAAAACTCGCTAAAAGTTCATAACGAGCGAACATTTCTTAAGAAATATTTGTTAATGACGACCGGTTTAGCCTAGTGGGTAGTGCACCTGCCTGTGAAGCTGACGGTCCAGGGTTCGAATCCCGGTCAAGGCAAATATTTGTGTGATGAACATGAATATTTGTTTCTGAGTCTTGGATGTTTTCTATGTATTTAAGTATTTGTATCTATTAAATATATCTTCGTCTAGTACCCATAACACAAGCCTTCTTGAGCTTACTGTGGGGCTAGTTCGATTTGTGTAAGATTGTCCTCTAATATTTATTTATTATTTATTTGTTAACTTCGAGTGCATACAAAGCAAAGGCGTTAAACTTGACAATAAGACTGGCTTAATTTCCACTTAAATCAAAAATCAACATAATATTTAATCATTATTAGGCAGGTACTTATGATCGACTCTAAACTTTACTATTTGGGTCATTCTCAGATTTAGGTTCGCGTCTTTTCGGTGGACATATCAAAAGTTAAGGGCCTAAAAAGTTTAATTTTGGATTGGTCTAGTAGCCCGCACAAACGGTGTTTCCGTAACTATAAATCCATGTAATAAAAACATAACTTACATGTTAACTATACCACCGGGTGGACAATTTTTGTTTTTACAACTGACAATGACCCATATGTGTGTGGCTACGACGATTATAAATTTTCAGGTTACAAGGACACTTCGTTTCGTCTAATAGATTCAATTCGAATACAAGCCAACAAAATAACATAACTAAAGCAATATTGTACTTGATGTGTATTGAACTTTATGGGTAGGTACTGCTACTGTTTCTTGTACCCTGAGAAAAAATCCTGTCTGTCCATTTATCCTATCTGTCCATATTTAAACATTCTGTTTCAAACTCTTAGATCTAAAACACTAAATAAAAACAATATTTAAAAAAAATTGTGGACAATCTTACACAAATTGACTTAGGCCGGGTTTTATAAAAATCCGTTAGACCTTATGTCGGTTTGTTATGTCAAAAAATGTACTGAGTTACTGAAATTTGATCTGACATTTTTTCTAACGGATCTTTATAAAACCCGGCATTAGTCCCAAACTAAGCAAAGCTTGTACTATGGGTACTAGGCGACGATATACATACTTATATAGATAAACATACTTAAATACATAGAAAAAATCCAAGTCTCAGGAACAAATATTCGTGTTCACACAAATAAATGCCCTGACCGGTATTCGAACCCGGGACCTCCAGCTTCGTAGGCAGGGTCACTACCAAAAACTAGGCTAAAGCGGTCGTAAAAATGAATACATGAAAAATAATTATTTCTCAAGTTAAGAATCCTAACTTCATCCTCAAAATTTACTTATTCTCAGTATTCCATTTACATTTTAATTATTAATCTGCATTGACAAAAATTTGAAAGGAAGGGTTTTTTTTTAATTTCGGCATTCCTTCGAATAATGGAACAAAAAAATGAACAAAAGATTATAGGTGACTGGGTTATGAGAAATAAATCAGTTTGAAAGGAGAATCCTCGTTTACTTCGCCTTAGTGGAAAATATAGTCGACGACCGCTTTAGCCTAGTTGGTAGTGACCCTGCCTTCGAAGCAGGAGGTCCCGGGTTCGAATCCCGGTCAGGACATGTATTTGTGTGATGAACACGAATATTTGTTCCTGGGTCTTGGATGTTTTCTATGTATTTAAGTATCTATTTATCTATATAAGTATGTATATCGTCGCCTAGTGCCCATAGTACAAGCTTTGCTTAGTTTGGGGCTAGGTTGATTTGTGTAAGATTGTCCAAAAGATATTTATTTATTTATTTTAAATACACCTTAGCCTTGGTTCTATTTCTGATTACTCATGTTGTTATTACTACTGCAATTTCATCATCATCTTCAAGAGTAATCTCGAACTTTCGAAAATACCGCCAGTCTCACATTTTTAGTGCTTGCCATGAGGTTGCATGACCGTACTCGCTAGCGACTGCGTAACCGCCAGATGCGCTGTACTTTTGCCCATACAATTTTTTATGCAGTCGCTAGCGAGTACGGTCTTGTAAAATCAAGGTAAAGGCACTGTATGCGGTTGTGTCTTGTGTCAATGAACATTTCAAATAGACTCAGGCTCGGTTTTATAAAGATCGGTTAGACCTTATCTCGGTTTGTTATGTCAAAACATGTACTGAGTTACTGAAATTTGATCTGACATTTGGTCGAACGGATCTTTATAACACCCGGCCTCATAATAATTAAAGATCAGACGCAAATCCGGAGAATGACCTAAAGAGTTGATTCATATTTTTATTTGACGACCGGTTTAGCCTAGTGGATAGTGCACCTGCCTGTGAAGCTGACGGTCCTGGGTTCGAATCCCGGTCAGGGCAATTATTTGTGTGATGAACATAAATATTTATTTCTGAGTCTTGGATGTTTCCTATGTATTTAAGTATTTATATCTATTAAATATATCGTCGTCCAGTACCCATAACACAAGCCTTCTTGAGCTTACTGTGGGGCTAGTTCGATTTGTGTAAGATTGTCCTCTAATATTTATTTGTTTATTTATTCTATACAGGATTAGGTTAAAAAATTCCCTAATAAACCTAAAATAACCATTACTCCAGCCGCTTAACGGCTATACGCAGATTAAATTTGCATAATACGGGACAATGTGCCCGCTCTCCATAAACATCTTCTCAACGAGTTTGATAATATCCTGATCTAGCTTAAAATCGTCATACGAATGGATTTACGCCGAGTTTTATAAAGATCCGTTAGACCAAATGTCAGATAAATGTTAGCTCTGTCCTTTTCCTTCATATGACATTAGAAAGGGACAGCGATATTTTTAACTGAAGCATAATTATATCTGGCGATTGAAAAATCGACCCTTAATGTACATACGAACCTACTTAGGCTGGGTTTTATAAAGATGCATTAAACCAAATGTCAGATCAAATTTCAGTAACTCAGTACATTTTTTGACATAACAAACCGACTTAAGTTCTAACGGATCTTTATAAAACCGGGCCTTATATTTTTACTGGACAAGATGTTTGAATTCACAAAGTCTCAAGTTTGGTGGAGGGTGAAATGTAGGATTAGGAATTGGTAAAATGCTTTGACATTTTTTTGAGTGAAGCAAAGCTTATCCGTGAAAGTATTTCGGTATTATGGTCTATATAATTTTATCTATAGGTACTTTAATGTATTGGTATACTATCTTTGCTAGCTTTAAATGCTATTGCAGAGGTGTTCTTTAAATAAAGACATTTAGAAACAAACTGTTATTTTGTTTTTTGAATTTCAGCCAATGACAGTTTAAAATATGATTTATTTATTTATTGTTATAAAATCCACAGCACGACTTACAGCATTTTTAGAAAAGGTTACATCTTTCTTTTTTTCTTTTTTGTTTATGATAGCATTATTTATTTTATTTATTTACCAACAGAATAAATATATCAAATATGCTCTTAAGGTATATATCTAAATTAATTCAAGAATATTACTTAACCAATAAAACGCCTCATCTTACTCTAATGCTTTCTTAATTGGCTCAAAAATTACTATACAAATATTGTACGAGTTATTTATATAAAAATCGATGTCTTACAGGTATGTAAGTGGCCTTCACTGTATTTACAATGCCTACCAAAGCCCTTAGTACTAATGAAGTGTTAGCTCGAGCTCAGCCTAATTAGGGCCCCCTTCGAGGTCAACGCCCCCGTTTATATCCAGCCAAGACGGCGACATAAATATCGCAAGTACAATTCGAGTGGCCATGCATTGGTAATAATAATTAAATAACTATAAATTAATAGTAGATTGTATGACAAGGGTCTAAAATGAGCCATATTACCACGAGATTGTTATTTTCCCGAACGAAGTGAGGGAAAATAGTTCGAGGGGTAATATGGCTTTTAGACCACAGTTATACACTCTACTTTTCACTTCGATTGCGAGAAAATAAATAAACAAAGGTTAACCCACCCAAAATTAACAATAAATTCCACGGCGAAGATATATACTTTTGCAGCATGTTTTTTTTTCTATACTCCTTTGACACACAAAACATAGACAATGCGGTTCGCGCGCAACATTAACGCGCGAAAAAAGCTAAACTGACCTTCCATTGAGCGCTTCAAAGTGTTGCTCGAACGATTTAACCACTTTTTTTAATTATTGTGAAATGGGGACTACTACAAACTTAATCTTTAGACTAAATAATTATGTTTCCAGATTGGTCGATTTTAGTAAAGCTGTATTCTGGTTGGTTAATACCCAATACCAAATTTTTTTTTAATAGTTAAATTAGTGTACTTTGATTGGTGGATTTAATAGGTGAAGTATTTTTATTGGTCAAATTCAAGTGTTTTGTAAATCATAAATATGTATTCATATTTTCCCTAGGGGTTAAATGTACTACTTTAGCCCCGCTTGACAAGTCTAATATGACACTTTTCGAACATGAGAAGTGAAAATAATATTAAAACTAACTATCAGAAACTGGCCCTTGGGTCATTGTACCGAGGATGCTGGCGGCATTTCCTCGCTGTATCGCAATGCCGATACGTTGTGCGAGGAAGTCGCCAGCTCTTCCGTCACCAGTTACGTCAACCAGACGCTTCGCGATTTCAGTAAATAACTTATGCGCTCTGGCACCCAATGGACCAAGAGTTTCGACACCAAAAGGTACAAATTGTTGTTATTGTTGTAATTATTAGTAGGTTTCATATGTATTAACTCTGCACCGTCTGGTATGAATCGTTATGATTAGATTTCATTTCCGTTACCCTAAGGTTGTCTGGAAGAAATAGCTCTTTAGCGATAATACCGCCTG
Organism: Epiblema foenella; assembly: GCA_963556455.1. Taxonomy (NCBI): domain Eukaryota; kingdom Metazoa; phylum Arthropoda; class Insecta; order Lepidoptera; family Tortricidae; genus Epiblema; species Epiblema foenella. The sequence continues at coordinate 19,388,525 of OY747110.1, forward strand.
TTGTTTGCCTCTACTCATTGTGTTTTTGTACTGTTTGTTTGAGGTGTGCAATAAAGAGTATTTGTATTGTATTGTACTCTCCGCCGAGAGCCTTATAATTGTTACGCTTCAATATTTCGGCATTTTCATTTTTCTTTTTTTTTCTTTTTTTTTTTGACAATAAGAGTAATAATTAATCAATTTTACTAACAAATATTATGTATGAGTCCTATGCTACTCGAAATAAATGTTTTCAATTCAATTTTCCGCCGCTGCCATGAATTAGGAAAACTTGTCAGAGACACAGAGGGATGCCATTTCAGCCCAGCTGCGGAGGTACCACCAGACCACCACCTAGAAAGTAAACCGCGGTCTAAATAACACCACTGAGGGGCTACCGCGAACTGAAAACGAACGAAGTTCGAAAATCTCCCTCTCTGTCGCACTTAGCTTGCCCTGAAGGTATTCGGTGTTGAGCGTACCTGTTGGTGTAAAATTAGTTAATACTAAATTATAATGAAAAATACATACATTAAGGTACATGTAAATATACACAGGACGTCCCACGGCTATGCCACATGGAGGGAAAGTACCTTGAATATTGTAGATGGAACATTTTACTGAAAGAAGACGTTATTTGAATTTAAAAAACAATTTAAACTGCATTCACAGATATTTTAACGTTCGAATTAACGCACGTATTTTTTTAAGACTCATGCCGAATTTAAAATTTTAGGTTATTATCAAATCGATAATTATCAAAGCATAAAAATCACGATAATTATCATTGATAATTATCCTTTCGAACCCTGATAAATTGTAATGCAATGACAGCGAAACAAAAGTATAAGTAGTTTGAAAAACACGTACCCGTAAGATTTAGTTTTCCATTTGAAGAACTATCGATATTTGTAACGAATTATTATGTGAACTGTGTCGAAATACATTATTAAACACACGTGGTAATCATTGTCACTGATTGGTGGCAATACGTGAGCCGCATGTGTTAGAAATATGGTACCTGGGTAAGGACACTTAGACCACGGTGTGTTTCAACCGTCCCTCCCGTACGTTACCAAATACACATACGATGACAAATGTATGAACTTTTGTGAATGCAATTAAATGTAAACACGCCATTGTTAATTCCATTAATTTTATATACACCTGTCAGCGTATATACGTAATAAAAGTATTAGATACCCATAGATTATCTATTTTGTAATATCTAACAACTAACCGACAAAGGGCACGTGAACTCATATTTATTAATTGCCACGTGTCATTTATTAGCTAACAAAACAATTTAACTGGTGTAAAAGATTCAAAATTACCCAAGACCATATAAGTCTTACACGCGTATTTGCCGCTAGTAAAAACACTTATTTTCGAAATGGCATTATGTTTTGTGTAGGATTAAACTGACTAAATACTGTATTGAAAAATAGAAACAAATAAAAAAGTGGTTGTCTCGCTCTTTCATATAACTTTTCTAAATTTCTACATGTGCTCCATCCAAGCCGTAAACCCTTTACCCTTACCTAGGAAGGCCATAGAAGTGCTGCACTACAAAAATCACGTTGTATTATTTTAACAAATTTGTATTACACAGCAAACTAGACTGGTTTTTCAAGTGTACACATTACATCTTCAGTTTTTGTTACGTGTAAAATGAGCGTCTTCCACTCTAGATTTAATAGTGAAATTTAGTCGATTAATTAATCGTCAATCGAAAACCCTGTTGACTAATTTAATCGATTGATTGTTTAAACGATTAATTAGTTGATTAAAAACTTAATCGATGTTAATGCCCACCTCTGGATGCACTCTACTCTGGTAATGATTCACTAAAAAGTGTGAAATAAGTAAAATGGAAATAATAATTGTCTATTTTCTAATTCGACGACCGCCTTAGCCTAGTTGGTAGTGACCCTGCCTACGAAGCTGGAGATCCTGGGTTCGAATCCCGGTCAGGATATTTATTTGTGTGATTAGCATGAATAGTTGTTCCTGAGTCTTGGATGTTTTCTATGTATTTAAGTATCTATTTATCTATATGAGTATGGTTATATTATCTCCTAGTACCCATAGTACATGCTTTGCTTAGTTTGGGACTAGGTAGATTTGTGTATTATTGTAAAAAAAAGAGACTTGTACCTACCCTAGTACCTATTGTAAATTTTGTGGTCGCAGTCGGTGCCATTTCGTCAACTCTAGACAATTTCTTTGGATCGCACCGACTTCAAAAATTACAATACTTACTTACGTCTACATTGTTATTTTTAGTGTTTTTTTTGAGCCGGTTTTGTTTTTTTATCCAATACATAACTAAGCAAGCGGCTCTTTCTTACATTTATTGATTGAAAGTGACACATGCTTTATCATTCGTCTTTAAACGTAATTAATCCGTGTAGGAGAATATTCGGTGACGTTCGGAAACTATGGTCACCCTAATAATATAAAATTTCAAGCTTACATGGTCATTTATATTAGAATTACGATTTAAAACGGGATATTTACCATGTATATTTGTATTTTTGAGTTCCCGATATTTCGGTACTGTTGCAAGCGCCATTATCAAGGAATATCGGGAACTCAAAAATACAAATATACATGGTAAATGGGTCAATCAACTTTTTCTTGTTGTTATTCTGTCCCGTTAGCGAGGAGACAACCGTAACCGAGTTTCTTAGAAAAATGTTTATAATATGGACTTCAACCATGCTCAAGAGATGACCCATGTCCAAAGGGATTTATGCTCATCGCTAAAACTCATATTTGGTAGATTTAATCCCTATAAAATCACAGTTTTAGAGAGTGACTCAGGAGACGTAACCATGGTAACGAGCAACAAAGAATAGTTGATCCACCCAAATATCCCGTTTTAATCGTAATTCTAATATGGTCACCCTATTCTACAGTTAAGGGAAAGGTGACAAATAAATCATTTAGAGCAGTTTTACGACTGCTCTTTCATCTCGAGCGCAGCAGCTGTCTAAACAAATCGCGGTCACTTGGCCACTTCAGTATCGAAGATAAGAATAAATTTACAGCTAGCTCAAATGTTTTTTTTAATTGCCTGCAGTTAGAGTTAAAAATTTTTTTAAACTTTTTTTTTAACTAAGTAATAAATGTCTCTCCTGTTAACACGTTTAGCTTGTCTGTGAGTGTTAGCCTAAGGAATAAATAAATAAATTTAGCCCCTTGCGATGTTGTTTTTTTTTTTTGGTGAGCAATAAAGATTTTTTGTATTGTATTGTATTTTTATTACCGTAAATAAAATAAACACATATGTATATATTCAAGCACATACATCAAATTCATAGAATCTGGTTAAAAAATAAAATGCTAATCTTCAATGCAACAGTTTAAGGCACACCTTAAAAGAACCCAATAAACTTTAAGTAGAAGAAGACAACAGACGGTCTTATCGCTAAGAGCGATCTCTTCCAGACAATAACGGTAAATTCTACTAGGCGTCGGTACTTAATTTGTAAAATAGGAAATGCTCACTCTTTTGATAAAACCCTATCAGTGTTTATAATAAAAAATAACATTTTTAAACTGCAAAATAAATAAAACAGCTCATTGTATAATAATATTATTAAAACTAAACCCATTCACAAAAAAAAAACAATGCTAAAATAACCCAGAACCAGTCTACAGCACAGTTTAAATAAACACAGTATTATAACTCGAATAGTTTAGCGACGAGCTCGTGAATGCCCAATGATGCGACAAATTGGACTGATTTGTCGTCCCAATAAACACAAATTAACCTACTTCTTGTTAATCTAGTTACACTCACAATCCAAAACAGCTTATGTGACTTCAACCATATGTTCAGCCAAGGACACCAATATGTATACATTTTTTCATCTTATCCCATTGAAATTAGGTCCAAAAGTGTATACATATTTATGCCGTAGACTGTTCATATGACATTTTAGGTTTAGAGCCATTTAGCCTTTAGATTGAGAGACGATACGAATTAAATGGGGGTAAATTGGTTATCTAATTCCCTTGTTTGCCACACACTGTTGGTAATAGTTCTTGACAAGTGTTGTTGTCATTAAATTAAGTGTCCCAAACACACTCATGGCTCATAGAAGTTCTATTTTTTTGTACGTACCACAAAAATATGGGGACAGAAATCAAACTAATTAATAAGTAAAGTACATAAAACCAAACTTGAAAACGCGCTTCAATTCAGTAATTAAAATTTTTGAATAACCCACGACGGATGTACAGTGAAAAATATTTACTGCAGCGCCCCCTGGTGAGTTATCATCGTATCACTCAACTAAAATTCGTCCCGACTAAACTACAAATCTATTGCCGAAAACCGCTTCTAAATCGGTCAAGCCGTTTTGAAGATATTGATGTGCACACACAAACAAACAAACAAACAACCTCTCACCCTAAACGTATATACCTTCTCCGTTCCGTCGTGGGTAAAAAAAACGATGTTAGCCTGATTAATAGACTCATTATGGCCGGGTTTTATAAAGATCCGTTAGACGAAATGTCAGATCAAATTATAGTAACTTTATTTTTTTTTGACAATGTTTTGTCCCTCTCTCACAAACATGAAAGTCAAAGTAACAAACGGGGACAAAAAAATTGTGCCGATTTAACTAAAATAGCTGTGATGAATAATATGAATAAGGGGTCTAACTAACGGATAAAACCCAACGTAACCGACCACTGTGCCTTTACCATGAGTTTACATGACCGTACTCGCTAGCGACTGGGTAAAAAATTGTATGGGCAAAAGTACAGCGCCTCTGGCGGTTACGCAATAGAACTAAGAATCTGCATACTAAAAATCGTTTACGCAATCGCTAGCGAGTACGGTCTTGCAAACTCATGGTAAAGGCACTGATGAATTACTTTAAAAAAACATTGTCGAATGCTTATTATAGGGTTTAGGACTATCTAATAGACAGAAATGCATGGCCCAAACTAGAAACATAATAACGTAAAGATTCATGGGTATTTTCATGGTATATAGTTAACACAATTCTTGCAAGAAAGCGTATCATAATATGTTGCCCTTAATATTAAAAAATATGTATGTATGTTTATATTGTAGCATTTGAATTCTGTAGTATTATGATACTGTTATTTTATATACATTGTATATTGTTTTGAAAAAATTACACCTCGCCGAGTTTCTTACGCCGGTTCTTCTCGAGGCAGAGGTTTATTTTATGAACCGGTGGTAGTTTTTTGACATTCATAAGTGCATGTAACATGCCTAAATTGAACAATAAATGATTTCGTTTCATTTTATATCAAACGATTTAATTTAATTTAGTGTCTGATGAAGTATTCTCCATTATTATTATTTTTCTTATCTCGTATTTGGTAATACGTATACAGTTACGACATGTTTTTTGTGACACTACATTTGTATTGATTAATTCCTCGTTTTTTTTTGTTTACCACTCAGATTTTCTTATGTAGGTTAAGTATTATCATTTTAATAAGCATATTTTGGGAGAAAAAGACTGACTATCGAGTTTCTTTCGGTGTTTCTTCTCGGCAGTGATCTTTTGAGAAACGCTAGTGGTTATTGACTTGTAAAAGTGCTGTTACGGCCTACTTGCAGAATAAAATTAATTCATTTCATTTATAATAAAGCCGAAAAACGAATTACTAAAGAAACTAAACACAAAATAGAACAAAATAAAGGAAAATCAGTCTAAATCATTCTGCAATTAGGCCTCCGCAATATTGCAACCGCTTTTGTTTTTGTCCCGGCCGATAATTAATTTTGTGGCTAAGAGCATTAGCGTCGGTTTCGACACCTAGGCGGGGAAACGATGTCTTGCGGAAGACGTGTCTAGCATGTCTCTTAATGGGCTATTTACTTAAGACAGTATGACATACATACGCCCGTATCCGATTGGGGTAGACAGAGACCTAATAAAACGATCCTTTTCCTACTTATTTCAATCACAAACACCTCTTGATTCACATAGTACCGTAAACCGGGGTTACTTTCAAATTCGGGGGCGACTTGTAAAATCAAGTTTTTAAGCCGTATTATTCGTTTTTATTTCGTTAATCTGGGTCGGTATTATACCTTGATGTATTTCCTAACTATTTACTGAACTGAGTCAAATTAGAAATACTTAGTGACGATTATATTAGTGTTCTTAATCTATCAAAGTGGCCCCATTTTCTCCTAAAGTCACCCCAGTTTACGGTATGTTATTCTACTTCTATCAACATCATTGCACCTTACTTTCACCTTACGCGCCTTTACCCTATTCATAGAGTTCAGGAAAACCCGCTTAATAATTAAATAGATCACGATCGGCGTATAAATCGTAATAAACACCGAAGAGATAGTTTCCTAGTGACCCTGATTTGGTAATCTGCAGAGAAGTAGGAAACTTATTTGTAAAGGTGTTAGGTTGGTTTTGAGTCAACAAGGTGTTTTAAGCTGGGTAAAGCCGTGGTTGGAGCAAGGAATGGGTTCAAGCGATTTTCATGATACTAAGTACTAATGTACTAATACTAAGCCCTTTGTTGATTATAGTTTGGGCTATGATAATATAATTGTTAGTGGAATACGGTGTTAAACTACAGTAATACATGATTTTTACGTTACCAGTAAACAAAACTTACGAGAATACTTTAAAACAAACTACAATCCATTGACAATAATTTTGAAATTTTTTAATCAATTTTAATTTTAACGTAACTTATTTTAAATTGTAAAGTAATTTATGTAGAATTTTTCATTTTGTAATTATATTTTGTAGACATTTGATATTCTAATAATTTTAATTGTGTGTTTTTTTATCTCTTTGTATGAGCCTTTAGACACTTGAATTAAATAAAATTTATTTTATTTATTTCTTGATGCTGATTTTTAGGATTTTATAATAAATACATAGATAAAAAGGATGCTGTAGACCCTAGTAAATTGTGACATCATCAGTCATATGTCCCAGCAAGCTTCATATCGATAGAAAAATTTTGACGTTTCATAAAGAGTTGCTGGCTATCAATAAAATAGAGGACGTAAGCATGGTTCTTACACGGGGGCATGGTTTACAGAATCGAGGCATCCTACTTTTAAGCGGTAGGTCTATGCCCTGTTAGCGTATACTTTTATCTCACGAGCGCCATTTTTGTTAGCCATTGTTGCAATTACGGCAAGTACACAATGTGACACATAGACAATGTGAACTCGTGGCTCCTACGCTAACGCACACATAGACAATGTGCATGAATGTCTTGACACACAACCATGGCTTACCCGCGAGGTTAAAAGTACCAGAACTGAGTACGCTACAACCTCATCGCTTGCGCCACAACTAGGGTTGTGTACGAAATATCAATCAAGTGTTGGATTCGTCGATCCATCACGACGCCGCGCTGAATACCGACGCGTTCAATGGGCTCTGAGCTCTTAATTTGTACCCGTTTGGACCTGCGAGTTGAGCTGGTTTTGCATCCAATTTGGTCTAGATGCCTGAGGCACTTGAAGATGCAGTGTCTCAGGAAGTAATAATGGAGGTGATATTGGTCGCTTAGATTGGCTGCATATTGTGACTATGTGTGTACAGGGCATATGCTGGTGTACCTACAGCTTATTAGCCTAATAATATTAGGCACAGAATCCAAGAACACAACACGTACATACAGATCAATAGGGTGTTTTTTTTTAAATCTTGTTATTTTAATTTCAACGCTATGAGAGTTGACACCATGTACCAGTGGCGGAGCATCAAAAATATTCTCAGAGAAGCCGGAAGTAATTTGCCTTTCGTATTCTTCATGAGTCGTAGGAATCGAATTGGACTGGTTGAAAATTAGGCAAGCCGGTGGGAATTGAGTTGTATAGACGCTCCGCCACTGCCATGTACAGCACATCTCTAAGGGCGTTAGAATAGTAATTATTCATTGAATTTGGACGTTGTACGTTCAGAGACCATGTACATCTCTGGGACATTATATCAATTTCACATAACTACTCTTTGTAATATTTGTAATAAGATAACGGCGGACCAATGTCCAGTCTCATCCGCGTCCTCAGTTGAGCTGTTCCAAATGAGCTGCGTGTGGTCTTCTCCACCTTGCAGAAGAGGGCAGTATGTCCGCATCCTCAGTTGAGCTGCTTCAAATGAGCTGCCTGCGGTCTTCTCCAACTTACAGAAGACCGTAGTATCTCTGCATCCTCAGTTGAGCTGCTTCAAATGAGCTGCGTGCGGTCTTCTCCACCTTACAGAAGACCGTAGTATCTCTGCATCCTCAGTTGAGCTGCTTCAAATGAGCTGCGTGCGGTCTTCTCCAACTTACAGAAGACCGTAGCATCTCTGCATCCTCAGTTGAGCTGCTTCAAATGAGCTGCCTGCGGTCTTCTCCAACTTACAGAAGACCGTAGTATCTCTGCATCCTCAGTTGAGCTGCTTCAAATGAGCTGCGTGCGGTCTTCTCCACCTTACAGAAGACCGTAGTATCTCTGCATCCTCAGTTGAGCTGCTTCAAATGAGCTGCGTGCGGTCTTCTCCAACTTACAGAAGACCGTAGTATCTCTGCATCCTCAGTTGAGCTGCTTCAAATGAGCTGCGTGCGGTCTTCTCCACCTTACAGAAGACCGTAGTATCTCTGCATCCTCAGTTGAGCTGCTTCAAATGAGCTGCGTGCGGTCTTCTCCATCTTACAGAAGACTGTAGCATCTCTGCATCCTCAGTTGAGCTGCTTCAAATGAGCTGCGTGCGGTCTTCTCCACCTTATAGAAGACCGTAGCATCTCTGCATCCTCAGTTGAGCTGCTTCAAATGAGCTGCGTGCGGTCTTCTCCAACTTACAGAAGACCGTAGTATCTCTGCATCCTCAGTTGAGCTGCTTCAAATGAGCTGCGTGCGGTCTTCTTCACCTTACAGAAGACCGTAGTATCTCTGCATCCTCAGTTGAGCTGCTTCAAATGAGCTGCGTGCGGTCTTCTCCAACTTACAGAAGACCGTAGTATCTCTGCATCCTCAGTTGAGCTGCTTCAAATGAGCTGCGTGCGGTCTTCTCCACCTTACAGAAGACCGTAGTATCTCTGCATCCTCAGTTGAGCTGCTTCAAATGAGCTGCGTGCGGTCTTCTTCACCTTACAGAAGACCGTAGTATCTCTGCATCCTCAGTTGAGCTGCTTCAAATGAGCTGCGTGCGGTCTTCTCCAACTTACAGAAGACCGTAGTATCTCTGCATCCTCAGTTGAGCTGCTTCAAATGAGCTGCGTGCGGTCTTCTCCAACTTACAGAAGACCGTAGTATTTTTGCATCCTCAGTTGAGCTGCTTCAAATGAGCTGCGTGCGGTCTTCTCCAACTTACAGAAGACCGTAGTATCTCTGCATCCTCAGTTGAGCTGCTTCAAATAAGCTGCGTGCAGTCTTCTCCACCTTACAGAAGAGCACAGTAACTCCGCATCCTCAGTTAAGCTGCTCCAAATATTAGCTACATCACATTTACATTTTGTATATGATTCTCGATATTTTCTTGATCCTCCTATATCTAAATTTCATCAAAGCATGTAAGTTGCCGAGAAAACTCCATTATGCCAGTAACATGATAAGGCCCGCCACGTCTCGTCAGACAATACTGTCCTGTACTATAAGTACTCGTATTTAGGTAACAGACTGAGACGAGCGACCTAATTTTGGAGCCAGAGTTTCTAGTAGAGTTTTTGAATATTTAAGATCCGGGAATGTTTATTTAATATCTTACTAACATTAAAATATATTCCAGGAAAAGGTATTACAGGTAATTTAATTTAAAAAATCTGTTGACATATCTCTGTCAAATACATCATCACCCACCATTATTCATTGTTACATTGTAGTTAATACGAGCATCAATGATGAATTGATGACCTCAAGCCATATCCTGAGATCCACATTTATGTAATTGTTTCTGAATAAATACTGTATATCTAAATATATCTATTTGCCCTATTCCACTAAAAGGCGAAAAATCGTCAACTGTACACAGTGTTGCCAGATACCTCGCTTTACCGCTTTTTTTCCCGCGTATTTGGCACTGGACCCGCTATCCGCGTTAAGCTAACGCGGATCCGCTTTTTTAATGTTACCATTTGCTCAGGGAAAAAAGGCGGTAAATTCAAAACATCCAACGAAAATAACTAGCTAGAATGATAGCAAGTAACATTCATAACTTCCCTGATAGTGCATGTGACGGCGTAGAGAACATTTTTTAATTTGGAATATAAAAACAAACCCCCTTATTCATAAAAATTAACAAACCTCTGCTAACTAAAATGTCTGTTGTCACTGTCTCACAAGTACATGTGTCAAAGTGACAGATAAGGACAAACGAACTTTAGCGGCTAGTTAACTAATATAGGTTTGATAGACGTTTATGAATAAGGGGGAAAAAAAATTATTAACAATGAATGTATCCCGCTTTTGTCATTCAAAAATCGGCGTTTTTAAAAGCGAAAGATGCGCTTTAAAAACGCCGAAATACAGTATGTGGCAACACTGACTGTACAGTATAAGAGGTGACTGTACAGTATAAGACCATATGACCATATGTGTATGTGTGTGTATTGTGTTATGTTGTTTGTGACTTTAGTGTTTTTTGTCTTTCGTGGCTTCTCGTGGTCCCAAAGGAAGACCAGCGCTAGCCAATAGCTAGCACTATGCTGATTTGGGGCCATTTCGTGGCTATTTTCTGTATTTTGGTGTTATGTTAATTTGTACTGTCTGTGCCACGAATAAATGTTTTCCTTTTTTTATATGGTCTTAGTCACCCCTTTTACTGTACAGTCAGTGTTAATATTATCTGATCTTCAGAAAACCTGCCATGAATATTCATGGCAGGTTTTCTGAAGATCAGATAATATTATTATAAATTGTACTTTTTGTTCAAACAACAGCAGCTACTGGGCTAACCGAGTCAACAAACAAAACTTATTTAAGAAACAAGCTTTCTCGTTTAATAATATTCGAAGGCAAAAACATTAGTAAATTCAAAACAAACTTTAAATGGCTTGTGTAACTCTTGACTTAAGTTTCACATTAACTGTTTTCAACAATTTATATTAATTAGCATTTGATTTCGAAGTATAGTTTAACGAATTAGGTGGGTAGACTTTCGGTGGTATTTTATTCACAATTTTGTACTATTACGTCTTCAGTTTATCAAGCTTGGAGACGAACATTTTTTAAATTTTTGTCCTGTCTTTGTGCCCCGAATAAATGTTCTTTCTTTCTTTTTTTCGAAAGTTGTGTGTGTGTGTGTGTGTTTTGATACAAATGTTAATAAATTATGTTTAAATTGTTAAAACACACACACACAACTTTAAAAGAAAAGAAACAGATCATTTATTCGTGGCACCAAGAAACCCTTAGCCATTATCATACTGAAATTGATACAGACGCCATCAAATATATCTGTACTCTTCAGGGTGCTCAAAAATATCTGAACATGTACTTTAACGCCTTCACAATAGAGTCGTGTTCAGATGTTTGTGAGCACCTTGTTCGCTCCGATATATCTGATGGCGACTGTACAAATATTAATAAATTATGTTTAAATTGTTATTTTCAGTATGATAATGGCTAAGGTTGTCTAGTTCCAATATATCATTATTGCTGCTGTTTAGATAATGTCCGGGGAAAAATCATCAGGAACGCTCACGAAACAATCGGAGTGAATCAGTGTTCCCGAGCATAAACATCTTCACAAATCACAATGGCGTCTCCAATCTACGGAAGTCGGTTACTAAATATTATGAATCTTAAGGGCGAATATTCAGCGATTTTACGGCGGTTATTTTTCGTCATTGTCGTTTCATTAAATATTGTTAAAGGAGACTATGAACAGAGTAAACTTTTATTAAAAGCGTAAACCAATATCGGGTCTGAGTCTTATTTGATCAATGTTTTTGCCGGTTTATCCCTACTTTGGGTAGATAATCTTGAGTCGACAATGACTTTAGAAACGAGCGTTTTAAACACTCGGAGAATCGCCCTTAAATACTATAGTATTTAGCATTAAGGCAAGGCCCATTCACAGATCTGACGAAAATACTGAAGTTTGAGCTTCCAGTGTGAAGAAATAATGTAGAATTACACTACACAAAAATTACAGTGAAACAACACATGAAAAAGAAACAAAGAAAAGAAATAACCGAACAAAATATTGAAAAATGCCTTGGTAACTAAATCAAAAAATCCTAAACATCACAGTAAAAATAAAATTTAATGCTGTAGATCTCGTAATTATCAACGACAGTGATACGTTTTTTTTACAAAAACGATAGCTTTTTATTGTTCTAAGGAACCGGATAGATATTTCTTTAGATCCGGTAATTATATAGATTTTTTTTTCGATTCAAAAAACAATTTTTATTTCAAAGATTTTGTAAGTTTCTGCGGCCGAATTTCGGTTTGTTCTCCTCTACGGGTCGCATTTTTCAACCGCTTCTTGTGAAATTTTGTTAGCAGGTTCGATATTCATAATTGTTCTTTTTTATAATGTCAGATTTTGGAAATGATAAAAAAAATCGCTCACGAGGTCTACAGCTCACGGAGCCACTAGTTTAAAATAATCAAGATACGGCGAATACTAAAAATTTCTAATATATAAATAGTCGTTTCACATACTGTGCCGATGGAGAGGAATTCCGTTGCATCACTGGGAAAAGCACTTTAAAGACAAAATTAATTTTCTTGCTCCAGATATGTAGTACAAAAATAACGTGTTCCGTAAACGATGATTATCTAAACAACAAACAACGTTGAAAATAGTTAGTTAATAATAATAGTTAATAGTACCTATTAGTTAAGTATCATGGCACTACCTGTGAGTTCCTGTAATTGGCTCTCTGCATCTACTTGATTGTTTAATGTAATAAAATAGCTGTTGGATCTCCAAATACAAATAATAAATAAATAATCAAAGAGATTGATTTCACATCAAAAACTACCCACCTGACCAATTTAAAAAGAAAGTCACTGATTATCTAAGCCGTCGTCTCCCGGTGAAAAAAATAAACAATAGCATTCTTTTGTTATGATCCCGGGGATCCTAGGGACTGGTAGACGAAATGTTAATTTAACTCAACAATAGGCTTACGGGTCCTTATCAGTTAAAAAACGCTCATCTATTGAATTGACACGTATCTTGACATTTTCTCAGTGTTACTATCTAGAAAAGGACTATTGTGACCTTATGCCATATATTTTAAATGTATTTTTTGGATTTTTCTTTACGAAATACAGTTTCAAACATCACTCTAAATAGACCATTTTCAAGCTAAAAACTGTGTTTTTTCCGCTTAAATTCTAATACACACAATGAAATCAAAAAATGGCCATGTTACTATCTAAAACTTTAACAAAATTATCATATCCCTTTAATCACCTTAATGGTTTTATCAATACTTTTCTCATAATTTGAAATCAAAGCATTTTAAAACTTATAAGGCCTCTCACACCCTTATTCATAAAAATTAACAATCCTCTGCCAACTAAAATGTGTTTCACCCCTTACCCACAAACCCAAATGTCAAAGTGACTGATAAAGACAAATGAATATTAACCACATTTTAGCTATAGGTTTGATGACATTTTATGAATAAGGGGGTTAATGTATAAAATAATGAAATTAGAATTATTGAACAAAATAAACAATGTTAATAAAAATTTTTGATTAAGTAATTTTGAAGCAATGTATTTAATTGTAATATTGCATGCCTAAAACTTGTAGAACAGAGGCACATTATTTAATGTACACTAAAATCTACGCTACTACGAACTTCGAAATCCGAACTTAGTATCGCGCCGTCCCTTTCACTCTCGTGTTATATAATATATGAGTGAAAGGGACGGCATGTTACGAAGTTCGGAGAAGGCCCTTTGTTTTTGTAAACTATGTTCTGGCAATCAGACGACCTTTTGACGACCGGTTTAGCCTAGTGGGTAGTGCACCTGCCTGTGAAGCTGACGGTCCTGGGTTCGAATCCCGGTCAGGGCAAATATTTGTATGATGAGCATGAATATTTGTTTCTGAGTCTTGGATGTTTTCTATGTATTTAAGTATTTATATCTATTAAATATATCGTCGTCTAGTATCCATAACACAAGCCTTCTTGAGCTTACTGTGGGGCTAGTTCGATTTGTGTAAGATTGTCCTCTAATATTTATTTATTTAATCAGAGCTTTGAATATTTGAGAAAATTCAATGACCAAGGGGCCGATTTCCGAGTGTCAAACGCTTGATTTTTCACTAGACATCTGTCAAATCATCATAGTTTTTTGACAGATCTCGAGTGAAAAGTCAAGCTTTCGACACTCTAAAATCGGCCCCCAAGAGCGATAGGATTTTTTTTTAAATATTCTGATCATCTAAAATGTAACTGTAAAGTGAGTCCCCGTAATCAGTATGTTAATCATTGATCACGATGATTTTAGAGCACCAATCAATATTGTCAGTTTTTCGAACAAGAACATGTCAGATGACGCAGAGATAATGATGCTTAATGACTTTGACCTCATGATTAAGGCAATGATGCCCTTTAGAGATTGCAAGTTTTGCAAAATCATTAAGCTTGTTTTGGACAAGTAATGTTTGAAAGTTTATGATTTAAAAGAAATTACAAGTCTTATTGACCGAGTGAAACGAAGGTCTCTGCGTCAGCTTCGACAAAAATGCTTTCGTTTGTCCGGATTTCCGTTTGTTCTCGTCTACAGGTCGCAATTCTCAACCGATTCTCGTGAAATTTCGTGAGTAGGTTCGATAGTTATAGATTTTTTTTGTCGAGACGGTCTTTGGATATTTCCAAAAACAAGTTTTTATCAATGATTTTGCAAGTTTCTGCGGGCGAATTTCGGTTTGTTCACCTCTACAGGTCGCATTTCTCAACCGATTCTCGTGAAATTTTGTGAGCAGGTTGGATACATATACAGATTTTTTGTCGAATAAGTTTTTGGAAATTAAAAAAAAAAAGTTCAACGGTTTGTTCTCCTCTACAGGTCGCATTTCGCAAAAGATTCTCGTGAAATTTTGTGAGCACGTCCGGTAATTATATTGAATTTTTTTGTCGAGTCAGTTTATGGAAATTTTCAAAATCAATTTTTATTTCAAAGATTTTGTAAGTTTCTACGTTCGAATTTCCGTTTATTGTCCTCTACAGGTCGCATTTCTCAACCGCTTCTCGTGAAATTTTGTTAGCAGGTTCGATATTCATAATTCATCTTTTTCATAATGTTAGATTTTGGAAATGATAACAAAACTCACTCACAAGGCCTACAGCTCACAGAGCCACTAGTTTAACTTTATTCACCTGCAGAGTGAAGCCATTTTAAAATGACAATATAAAAGAATAATAATATAATGAGTAAAAATAAAGAGTGTTTCTTTCGCCAACAAACTGTGATGCAGTTTGGCGAAGTTATAGTGTAAATGAATGTAAACTTTTTTTTGTAAGAAATAAATTAAAAAAAAAAAAAAAATTTGGTTCGCAGAGCGGGCGGCGCGGCGAAGCGGATATGTTACAAATATTTTGGGCCTAACTGAGTTTCTTGCTGGACTCTTCTCAGCTAGGCTGGGTTTAGTGAACCAGCGACAAAACTCCCAGTAGCCCGATTCCACTCACACCTCAGATTCGGTTGAAACCGCTCAACCAATCTCACTGGAGCGCAAACTCTTAGAGTATTCCAGTGTTCCAAACCACACGCGTGGACGTGCCGGAGGTTTTCCCCTGGATTTTCCCCAGTCTACTCTACAACCGCGCACTCCTATCGCTTTATTGGGCCCGGCCTATAAAGCCACAGCCAGGTTCAAAAAAAAATTTTTATTTTTCCATAAGGCTTGTCCAATTAATGTTTTTTTTAATACAATAAACTCATTATACAGCTTCTGTTGCCAGATTAACGAAGACTGTAGACTCGTAGAGGATGTGGATGTAGAAATTACCTGGAAAAGAATAAAAAATAACATTAGTCACTTGTTGATCTCAATCCTCAGCGCTCGAACTGCGCGGTAGCCGCGCGGTACTGCGCTTGGCCGGTGTGACATAGCTCATAACGTTCCGTGCATTCAGATCAGCGCCGGGCCGCGCGCAAACTGCGACCGCGCCGCTACCGCGTTGAATGTGGCGAGGCCTTTAATATTACATAGTGGTCCAGACAAACATCTAAAGACTAGTGTGCAGTAACAGCCCAGGAAGACCGAGGCTTGTGTTAGGGCTAGTTACATATTTGTTGCGCGACTTTATTTTACGACCGCTTTAGCCTAGTTGGTAGTGACCCTGCCTACGAAGCTGGAGGTCCCGGGTTCGAATCCCGGTCAAGGCATTTATTTGCGTGATGAACACGAATATTTGTTTCTGAGTCTTGGATGTTTTCTATGTATTTAAGTATATTTTATCTATATAAGTATATATATCGTCGCCTAGTACCCATAGTACAAGCTTTGCTTAGTTTGGGACTAGGTCGATTTGTGTAAGATTGTCCACAAATATTTATTTATTTATTTTATTTTATAATAATAATAATAATCATTTTATTCTCAGACAAGACATCCATAGCATTGTTAGTAACATTTGTTTACTTATATATCTAGATTAGTTATAATTATTTAACTATTTAATTAATTAATAATTAATATTATTATTATTTTATTTTTAATTATTTATTTAATTATTTAATTTATTTATTTTGTGTTTCTGTATATAAAAAAGTACTCTGTGGTGCTATTCTTACCCCTAAGACAATTATGTGTATGTAACGTAACGAGAAAATCATATTTAGATATTATGTACGTTACATATACAGGTATGTCACGTGTTAACCCAGAACATTCGACATTGCAAGCAGAATATCTGATTAACTTAATTACCAAGCAAATATGGCAACGTGGTCGTACATATACGACACGACGTGTTACTAGCTAATTACGTCAACGTCAATTGATGGGCAAGGCTAACCAATTGATCAGAGATACAATAATGTCAAGTGCGAAACGTTGGTACCGTAAATCGGGGCTACTTTCAAATTGAGGGGCGACATTAAAATTTAAGTTTCTATGCCGTGTTTCACTCTTTTATCTAGTTAACCTTGAGTCAATACCTTGTAACTAATTATACCTTCGTTTTTTTTTTTTAATTTATTTCTTACAAAAAAAGTTTACATTCATTTACACTATAACTTCGCCAAACTGCATCACAGTTTGTTGGCGAAAGAAACACTCCTTATTTTTTACTCAGCCATCTAAATATGTTAGTAACATTATTTTACCTACTTATTTCACCTTAATTAAAAATACATACATATTTTTTATTTTTTTATCATGCTAATTTCCTAACTATTTACTAAACTGAATCAAACTAGGAATAATAATAAAAATAATATTCTTCATTGCACCACTAATACAGGAGTACATTTATAGATTCGGTAACATTAATAATGGTAACAACAGGCGGTCTTATCGCTTTCAAGCGATCTCTTCCAGTCAACCTTAGAGGAATACTTAGTGATGAATATATGTGTTGTATATGTATCAAAGTAGCCCCGTTTTTTCTTAAAGTCACCCCAGTTTACGGCATGTATCTTGTTTAAATACTACGGCGAATTAAGGATTTGTCGGTGCGGATGCGGTACGGCATGAGAAAACTGTCAGATGTCAGTGTCAACCTACATGTGAGAAAAAGAAAAACAATGTGATGGATAGAAAACCATCAAATTATCAAAATAAATAGTAAATTAGACAAATTAATTAAACTCATAAAAAATGTGTGACTATAAAGATTGGTTATCGGCCAAATGTAAATTGTAAGTTACCAATACAATTCTCATCATCCTCATTATTCAATAAAAAATTAACTCGTGACGCAAAAAATCTGTCAATCAAAAGAAACTTGTTTCAGAAAATACAACACGGCATCTAATGTTATTACCACTAACGAACTCATAAAAATCCAGCCTGATAACGTCCTTATCCGTCACCTGTCACCCGTCACGTCCCCACGTCGTCACACGTGTCTTGTCCGTCACGACGTCTTGCCTGCCTAATGAGCGCAGTGTCACGTACTGACTGACTGACTGATACAAGAGTTTTTAGTTGCAATAAGGTTCAGGATTGGCAGTCGAATGCGCCCATGGGACTGTTTTACAACGTCTTTTCTTGTTTGAGATAGTGAGATGGTCTTGTGGTATTGTTTATTTTAGTAGCATGTTTATATGTTGAGTTTACACAAGCTCAGAGGGGCTACCGTTAACCGAAAACGAATGAAGTTCGAATATCTCCCTCTCTATCTCACTAATTAGCAAGTGCGACAGAGAGTGAGATATTCGAAGCGGTTAGCGGTAGCCTCTCAGAAGCGGCTTGACTTCACGACACATTCGTCTACTAGATACTATTTATAATACCACTAGATAATATTTATACAATAAAGGCCCAGCCACATTGAGCGCGGTAGCGGGGCAGGCGCAGTTCAAACGTGGGCCCGCGATAATCTGAATGCACAGTGCCTTCGCTAGCGACTGCGTAAACGATTTAGTATGCCGATTCTTAGTTCTATTACGTAACCGCCAAAGGCTCTGTACTTTTGCTCATACAATTTTTTACGCAGTCGCTAGCGAGTACAGTCATGCAAAGTCATGGTAAGGGTAAAGAGAATATAATCACTAGGTTTTAGGTAAGGGCACAGGCTGGAAACATGATATTGATGACGACGGCATTGGTAAAGGGACACAGGCATTCTAGGATTATTTTTCTCTCCAAATCTTTACACTTGGCTCGTTCAATCTAGATCATGAAGTTAAAATAGTACATTGCTTACCAAGGGCGGTAAAACAAAGAATGTCTCAGATCGCAGGTATTTGACGCCCGAGCCGAAGGCAAGGGCGATAATTATGCGATCTGAGGCTTTCTTAATTACCGCCCGAGGTAAGTACAAAATTTTATGTCACCCTCTGGCCAGGAAGTGGGATTTTCCGCGCGCGGAGCGTGCGGTAATTTTTTGACATTCATAAGTGCATGTATTTTGCGTTCTAGACTGTCTGAGACCAACCCATGTAACATGCCTAAATTGAAGAATAAATGATTTCATTTCATTTCATTCTTATTCCACTAATAATTAGGTCTAATTTTAAACACAAGCTAAACAGTTATATTTGCTGTATGTACGGATGTTTACGTTTAGGGATTGAGTCACCAAGGCGTGTTTGGTACTGAGATACGGTTAACAATAGCAAACCGTAGTATGCGAGTATACCATAGTAATGTACTTGTGTATTGTACGGAATCACAACAAATTATTGTAGTACTCGTATTACAATACACGTAGGTACTAGTTTTTGACTTGTAAAAGTGCCGTTAAGGTGAAATAAATGAACTTTATTCTGCAAGTAGGCCGCAAAAGCACTTTTACAAGTCAAAAACTACTAGCGTTTCTCATGAGACCACTGCCGAGAAGAAACGCCGAAAGAAACTACTTAACCTTAAATGATACTACTTAACCTACTTAAGTAAATGTAAATGGTACACAACAAAAGAGAATTGAAAGAAAAACAAGGAAAAAATAACAATAGGTATTTACAATGTGTAGTTACACAAGAAAACAAAACGTGTCGAATCGTTTGATATGCTTTCCTGCAAGAAATGTGTCAACTAGATACAATGAAAATATTAGACTCTTTACGCTATTTAGGTGTACTTGCATAATAAAGTTAATTTATTTAATTTACGTAAATTGTTTAAGTTGCTTAGTGATTATTTATGTGGAAACAAAGCGAAACATATGGTTTCTTACGATTAGAAAGAAAGAAGAAGAAAGAAAATGGTTTATTAGCGCATATCACGTACTTACAAACGAAAGTGAATATATTTAAACATAATTGCGCCAAAGGGTCTTCACTCAGCTTGGTGTCACGAGACGAGTCACATGACACGCTCCGTGACGCTGATTTTCAGTGAAGCCATTGAATGGATTAGATGGCACTGAAATATTACAATATGGAAACAAAAGATCAGACACCTCTATACAACAACATTACAGTGGAATCCGGATAAAGCGACAGTCAAGGGACCGGTGATATTATGTCGCACTAACAGGACGTCGCACAAAACTGACTGATTTACTTTGAAAATGTTTGGTATGAAATATAATGTGCGGTGATTTCGAAGTCGTTAAAAGCGGTCAAATGTTATATGCGAAGTCGTTGTAAGCTGATTCTACTGTATATAATTTATTCTTTATTGTATGTTTCATCATCATCTCAGCCGAAAGACGTCCACTGCTGGACATAGGCCTCCCCCAAAGAGTGCCACAATGACCGGATTTTAGGACCCGGGTAAGTCCTAAAACTACGACCAAGACCACCGGGGGATGGGCAGCGTCCCTGGAGTGCGGTAGGAAATACTGCGATCGCCAACCCGCATGCCAAGCGTGGCGATTATGGCATTTAACCCCTCCCCCCCCCATGCAAAGTACGACATTGTATGTTTCATTTGTAACAATATTAAATTAATTTTAATTTTGACGCTCGGAGACCATGTACATCTCTGGGATATTATATTAATTTCATTATACTCCTTGTTTAATCTTGAGACCTTATACATCTCCAACTTTACTGATGTTGTAATATTTGTAATAGATAACTTTGCAAGTTTATCTTCACTGTATGACATTAATTTTGTTATAATTGTAAACTCGAAATTATTATTCCTTCTTGAACTGTAAATTAATATTTTGACATGAAAAATGTATTACTTATTATGGTCAGACTTTCTTAAATTGTAAATTAATATTTTGACATGTAAAAGTGCCCTTGTGGCCTATTTGCAGAATAAATGTTTGATTTTTACATGTGTGTTATGAAAGTCAAATGACAATGCAATATTGAGCCATCAAGCTGGCCTAATGATGGAAACGGAAGTTAGCCTCAGGTATTTAAATTACAAATGCCAACACATTAACTGAACTGTAAGAAAAAGTATGATCGGCAAATCTACACACAAAGACAATAATTTCACAAGCAATACATATTTATTATCAATAAAATTATATCTCTCATCAGCCTGTAATAGACCTTAAAGTCACGTTATAAGATCGTAATTCCTGCAGTTTAGTTATTAGGTCAAAATTCGCAGTGTCATCATTAACAGCGATACATCACCGTGACATAACTTGCGCAATCGCCGGTTCCCTCGTTAGCTGCGCGTGAGTTGATGTAAGTACACCAGTTGAAATAGACTTTCAAATATTCTGTTATCTCATGGCTGTCGGACAAACACTTCACTTTAGGTAACCAGCACTGTCTTTTTGTATCATCATCATCAACAGTCGAAAGACTGCAGAAATCCGAACTTAGTATCGTGCCTTTCACTCTCGTGTTATACGCCGTATGAGTGACTGAGTCAGTCCCGTTTATTAAACGCCATATATCAACTGCATTATTTTATAACGAATTTCAATTCAAGATATGCAGTTTCCTAAACCTCTGTAACAATAGCCGATGCAACCTAACTCCAGCCTGGAGTGCATCAGAGCGGCGCGTTGCATTCGATGCATCTTAGGTTAGGAAATCGCCTTCTATTTAGCTATTCATAATGTGTCTTACCTAGTTTCACCACTCATCCTAAGTAAGACGAGTCGTAGGAGAACGTGAATACCAGCAGAGTGATAACATATTTTGTCAAACGTAAGTAAGATTGCCAATCCGTACAAAAAGGGAGCTGGCACACGACCGAGACGAGTGGCGAAAAAGAGAGAAGGCCTTTGCCCAGCAGTGGGACACTATATAGGCTATAAAAAAGTAGGATTGATTTAGCTGTTAAAGGTAACATGCAGATTTCACTTCCTGGCTGGGATAAAAACAGCATGTATTTGTTGTTGGTTTAGACATTTCTACCTCTTCAAGCCTCGACCTCAGTGCTACTCGACTGCATTCAATAGAACGTACAACCCGTAAGGTGGTATTTTCAATTTGTATGTCTAATTTGATATTGTTTAAGAGGCCTTATAAGTTTTAAAAAGTTTTGATTTCAAATTGTGACAAAAGTATTGATAATACGAATAAAGTGATTAAAGGATACGATGACTTTATAAAACGTTTAGATAGTGACGTAGCCATTTCTTGATTTTATTGTGCGTAGTAGAATTTAAGCGGAAAAAGCAGTTTTTCGTTTGAAAATGGTCGTTTTGAAGTGACGTTTGAAACGATATTTCTTAATGAAAAATACAAAAAATACATTTTAAATTTATGACAACAGGTTGCTATAGTCCTGTTCTAGATAGTGACATTGAGAAAATGTCAAGATACGAGTAATTCAAACAGAAAATGGCCTAAATAGATGAGCGTTTTTTAACTCATAAGGGTTCTTAAATATCTATGTACATGACAACACTTCCTTCCTGTGCTGTCACTTGTCTATTAGCCTGTCACTGCAATGGCTCCTTATTTAGCTCTGTATATAAATTGAGATTAATCTCAAATAATCATGTAGAAAACATGAACATGTGTGTGTTTAATTGTGGTAATTAAATACTACATTTGGCTGTGCACAAAAGCGTTTATTTTACTCTTCACATCAACGAACAACCTCATCAAGATAATCTTGGGTACACTGAATTTCAAAGCGACGTCACTTCGTTCTTGTTCTTGTTCCCCTGTCTGCAAGGCCGACTTTAACCAATTAGAAGCCCTGGGCACACTAGGGTAATGGGGCCCCTATGCCCTTGACAGATCACTAAATATTGGTTATCGTTTGGTGATCTGGCAGTAAGTAGTGGGCCCCTATCGATCGCGGGGCCCTGGGCAAGTGCCCTTAGTGCCCAGTGGGAAAGACGACCCTGCCTGTAAGCGCTCCCGTGCTTTGGAAGGCACGTTAAGCCGTTGATCCCGGCTGCTGTCTATGATAGCAGTCGTTAAGCCAAGTTAGAGACCTTCGGGCGGCTCGAGAACTTCTAACAGTCAAGGTACCCAATCACTTGACAAGCCTAATTCCAATAAGGTCTGGGTTTCCCTCGGGCTGGAAGGTCAGATGGCAGTCGCTTCCGTAAAAACTAGTGCCTACGTCAACTCTTGGGATTAAGTAGCGGACCCCGGGCATCCTTTGGGATGCAACTGTACCGGGATAACGCTAGAATGATGATGATGATGAATTGACTAATTGTATAAGTTTGCTTATATATCCAATTCAGTAACAATAAAGAGAGATTCTTTAATTTATCTATGTAGCTATATGTCAGTGTTAATGTGTTAAAAAGCTAATGGTTACCCAAATAAATAAGTGCATTTTAGAAAGCAGTATAAGTGTACATTACCTATAAAAATTATTTATACAACGCCGGTGGCAAACAAGTGTACGATCCACCTGATGGTAAGCGGCCACCGCAGCCTATAAACGCCCGCAACACCAAAGGAGTCACGCACGCGTTGCCCCTTTATAAAATTCGAGGATGCTGCGTGATGCTGTGTTGTTATGTTAGATTTCTTGATACAACGGCAATGTCACAAGTTTTGCCATGTTGCAAACCGTTAAAGAACAAAGTTGAATACAGTCCCATGCCGTTTCTCCGTACTGACAAACTTAAGTGTTAAATTGAATCGCGGTGCTGCTAGACCCGATTTCCAAGCCGCTGCATTTGTGTGCCAGCTCTTATTACTATTGTTATAAGGTTTGATATCGCGTGACACTTGTCCTAAATTTAATTGAATGTCATGTAAAGTGAATTGTGTATTGTCCATTACATTTAGTTGGATAAGGTCGTATGTAGATATAGAACCTAAGTCAGTTGCGTCCTTGTACTTGCAATTGAAATCGGATGGGTTGCGACATATTAATACTCAACTTTATTTATATTGAGATTTACGACGTAATTTTAACCCGATGTAGAAAATCAACCTTAGCATTGCGTAATACGGTTCAGTTTTGCTTTATCAGGTTAGAATTCTTGTGTTATTCTTAAGGTTAGTTTAGTTTAACATATTAGTGGAGCAATTTATAAGATTTTGTATGTCACCTCAGATTCGGATAAAACCGCTCAACCAATCTCACTGGAGCGCAAACTCTTAGAGTATTCCAGTGTTCCAAATCACACGCGTGGTCGTGTCGGAGGTTTTTCCCTGGATTTTCCCCAGGCTACTCTCCAACCGCGCACACCTATCGCTTTATTGGGCCCGGCCTATAAAGCCACAGTCTGGTTAAAAAAAAAAATGCTCGTGTCGGAGGCTTTCCCCTGAATTTTCCCCAGGCTACTCTCCAACCGCGCACTCCTATCGCTTTATTGGACCCGGCCTTTAAAGCCACAGTCAGGTTAAAAAAAAGGTACTTTGTGATAAGTTGATAACCCCGTAATATAAGGTTATTGTTTTTTCAGTAACCTGGGCTGGGTAACTTCGAAATGAAGTCATGATAAAATTGACACAAAAACAAGTCAATATTAATTTCCTGGCTATGGTGATATTTGATTTGATTATTATGTAAAACATAAGTGCCTTTTATTTTGCTCAGGCTAAATTTTCCTTCTCAATATCGTTTATTTGTGTATTTATACTTGTCCTTAATCACTATATAGTATAAAACAAAGTCGCTTTCTCTGTCCCTATATCCTTATATCCCTATGTATGCTTAAATCTTTAAAACTACGCAACGGATTTTGATGTGGTTTTTTTTAATAGATAGAGTAACTCAAGGGGAAGGTTTATAAGTATAATACATGCATCAGCATTGCACCCGTGCGAAGCCGGGGCGGATCGCTAGTAAATTATATATGTATGTTTTATATCTCGTCTTTTTTATACCTTTTTGTACAGGTTGCTGAATTTGTCTACCTCCGTTCATTTCTTCTCTCATTTGCTCAAAGGTTAACTGGAAGAGATCCCTTAAAGGGATTAGTTCGCCTTTGTACATAACATTTCTTTTTGTATTTGTAATTTTTGTTATTGTGTACAATAAATAGTTACTACTACTACTAATAAAAGAGCCCTGATAACTGAACTATAACTAACTATAATATAACTTTTTTTAATTTAAATCGCCTTTGTTATCAAAGATGTATTCAAAAATAGATGATACTGTTAAAATGTAAATGGAAAGTGTATGAATAGAGCACAACCGATGGTATCGAAACGGATTACGTACACTGAAAGCGAAAAGGTTTTACCACTTAAAAAAACTTTACATGCGTTTTAGTCACAACTTTATTCGATTCTATTATTTTCATTTTGACGCTTAGATATATCTCACAATATTTTATAATGATTAGTGTACCTAACTTATTACCATTTATCTTGACGCTTAGAAAGAAAGGTAAAACATTTATTCGTGGCACAGATACAGTACAAATAAATATAATACCAAAATACAAAAAATAGCCACGAAATGGCCCCAAATCAGCATAGTGCCTAGCCATGGGCTAGCGCTTAGAGACCTTTTTTTATGTTATAGGGGGCAAACGAGCAGACGGATCGCCTGATGGCAAGCAATTACCGTCGCCCATAAACACCTGCAACACCAGAGGAGTCGCAAGTGTGTTGCCGGCCTTTCAGAAGGGAATACGCTCTTTTCTTGAAGGTTTGAAGGTCATATCAGTCCGGAAATACCGCAGGCGACAGTTCATTCCATAGTTTGGTTGTGCGAGGCAGGAAATTTCTTGAGAAACGCACAGTTTTGGACTGCCAACCATCTAAATGGTGAGGATGGAAATGCTGACGCGTAGGACGATAACGAAAAGACCTTATACATCTCTAACAAATCTCGATTGCTATTAGTTTCTTAGTCTTATTTTTGACATGTAACACTACATTTAATTTATGGTACTTTGATTTCTGTATTATTTTTATTTGATATAGATAGATTTTGACTTGTAAAAGTGCCCTAGAGGCCTATTTGCAGAATAAGTGTTTTGATTTAAGCTTTTTGTTGACAAAGGAATTTCAAAGGAAAGTCATATTACCATATATTAGTCATGCGACAACTTTAGACGTAAAAGTTACCCGTATTATCAAAAACCGGCCAAGTGCGAGTCGGGCTCGCGCACGAAGGGTTCCGTACCATTTTATATAAAAACTGAAAATAAAACACGTTTGTTGTATGGGAACCCCGTTAAACATTTATTTTATTCCTTTTTTAAGTATTTGTTGTTATAGCGGCAACAGAAATACATCATCTGTGAAAATTTCAACTGTCTATCACGGTTCATAAGATACACGGACGGACAGCGAAGTCTTAGTAATAGGGTCCCGTTTTACCCTTTCAGTACGGAACCCTAAAAAGCAGTTTTTACTAGCATTCTGTATGAATGAAAAACAATATAAAATATGTGAACACGGCCGTATAGTTTAGAATAATCGTATACATATCGTATGGGCATAAGGTTGGTCAGATTTTTTTGAACTATTGAACGTTATATTATATATACATATTGACGACCGGTTTAGCCTAGTGGGTAGTGCACCTGCCTGTGAAGCTGACGGTCCTGGGTTCGAATTCCGGTCAGGGCAAATATTTGTGTGATGAGCATGAATATTTGTTTCTGAGTCTTGGATGTTTTCTATGTATTTAAGTATTTATATGTATTAAATATATCGTCGTCTAGTACCCATAACACAAGCCTTCTTGAGCTTACTGTGGGGCTAGTTCGATTTGTGTAAGATTGTCCTCTAATATTTATTTATTTATTTTATATATATGAGCCCGACTGTACAGAGTAGCCGCTGCGCTTGCGCAACGCTCTCACCGAATTACGCTCGGACGTTACCGCTTGATCCCGGTCTCGATAATGGTTCGTTATGAAATTGACATTGTTCGACCGACGCACGATGTGGATGAGGCTTATTGGACTGAATTGTAATTTGGTTTCATTTGAATAAAACTGTTTCGACATACATAGTATCACTAGAATGACTATTTTCAATTATGATTTTTTTTTTTAACCTGACTGTGGCTTTATAGACCGGGCCCAATAAAGCGATAGGAGTGCGCGGTTGGAGAGTAGCCTGGGGAAAATCCAGGGGAAAACCTCCGGCACGACCACGCGTGTGGTTTGGATCACTGGAATACTCTAAGAGTTTGCGCTCCAGTGAGATTGGTTGAGCGGTTTCAACCGAATCTGAGGTGTGAGTGGAATCGAGCTACTGGGAGTTTTGTCGCTGGCTCACTAAACCTAGCCTAACTGAGAAGAGTCCAGCAAGAAACTCAGCTAGGCCCGACCTGGGTCGGACTGACTCTACCCGGTGTGCGGCGGTACCGGGACGAATAGGGACTATATGTGTCAGTGTTGTCGCGATCGCGCGGTGGACGTCCCCGCCGGCGGGAATGCCTAAGTGTACGCGTCGTGTCAGAGTTGGACGCCGCAAGCGCAGCGTTCCATCTTTCTTTCAATTATGAACGAAAATTAAGGTATAAGTGTAAAGCCCGACCATATATGACCAAGCGCCATGTTGTGGATTTGAAATTGTAGGACACAATTGCGCATTGCCGCTTTATAAAACTTGAGGATGCATTGTGTTGACAGAAGAAGGGATAAATTTAGGTCACTCGCTCTCAACACAGTACATCCACGGGAGCTCTGGCAACCTTGTCACCTCCAGGAACACAACACTACACACTTGTTATCATGGCTGTGGTCTTCTGCAAGGCGGAGGTGGGCGAATATTCAGCGTTTTTACGGCGGTTATTTTTCGTCATTGTCGTTTCATTAAATATTGTTAAAGGAGACGATGATCAGAGTAAACTTTTATTAAAAGCGTAAACAAATATCGGGTCTGAGTCTTATTTGATCAATAATTTCGCCGGTTTATCCCAACTTTGGGTAGTTAATCTTGAGTCGACAATGACTTTAGAAACGAGCGTTTCAAACGCTCGGAGAATCGCCCAGGTACTTTCCCAGTTGGGTTGCTCCAAATTCGCGCAAAATGATATTTTGCTGTGCCCTAACCGCTCTAAAAAAAGGCCAGTCAGTGGCAGTCTTGGAGCACAGCTCACCGCCCGCGTGGTCGTGTCGGAGGTTTGTCTGGATTTTCCCCAGACTACTCTCCAACCGCACACTTCTTTCGCTCTATTGGGCCCGGCATATAAAGCCACGGTCAAGTTCTTCAAAAAAATACAGCTCACTCGGCATGGCCATGAATTATTATAGGCGTTTATTTATTTAAACTTTATTGTACAAATGGCGGACTTAATGCCTAATGGCATTCTCTACCAGCCAACCACTGGGCTAAACATATTTTATAAAAGGTGCAAAGAAAAAAGTATGAAAATGTCTACCAGAATATCTACTAAAACAAATGTATAAACATAATATATAAAATGTATATGTAGGAATGGAACGTAAGGGAATGAAGTGAAACGGAACGTACTTGTGTAAGAAGGATGACAGGAGGAGCGAGAGGGACGGGGAGAACGATTTGAACAAGGAACGGAAGCGTGCGTGGCTATGTGCATTAAAATAAAAAAAAGTGTTTAACGCTTAATACTACAAAGTATTATATATTCTCGATTTTTATTAAGAGGCCTTCAACATCCTACATAATTTTGGTGTCAGAAGTGGGACACGAAGGTATACAAGATAGATATATACAGGATTAGATATACTACAACATATATCTATAGTTTACATCATTCCGGTCATAGTGTAAATGCGGGCGAAAAACTCCTGCTTCTTGGCCTTCTGAAGGGATTTGCTTCGGCTGTAAAATATACCTGCTATCTGATTTATCTTAGTCAAAGTCTGAAGTGCATAATGTACGATTTCTCGCCGTATATTCCTCCAAGACATTGTCAAAAAAATTATGGAACAAGTCAGTGTAACACAAGGCAGGGGTAGGCACTCATCTGAATCCTGTTTTATTCTGAATATTCATACATTCTATTCTACTTGATAATCATGAATATCATGAATATAAATAATATAATTACAGTAATAACTGTACAAAACTGATAGTCATACTCGTAATATAGTGTAAAAATTAACACCTTGGTCTACCATCTCTTTCGTACCCACTCCTATACTTATCCCCTTTCTCTTCGCTCTAATTAGCTGCATACCTACAAAGTTAACGTTGCGGTTGCGTAAATTAGTAAATAACGGTTGTGTACTAAAATTGTTAGTTGGTTTGAAGAGTTGTGAATCGTAACTGTAAATGTAATTTGGTATTTTCGCATTGTGCGTATGGGAAGGTTATTCTAACTGTAGTTTGAATATTGAGAGCGATATTGTATTTTTTTTTCATACAACGCCGGTGGCAAACAAGCTTACGGTCCACCTGATGGTAAGCGGCCACCGCAGCCTATAGACGCCCGCAACTACAAATGAGTCACGTACGCATTGCCGACCCTTTATAAAATTTGAGGATGCACTGTGTTGACAACAGAAGGGACAAATTTAGGTCCATCGCTCTCAACACAGTGCATCCTCGGGAGCTCTGGCAACCTTGCTCACCTCCAGGAACAACACTACATACTTGTATAGTAGATAATGTTATTATGGCTGTGGTCTTCTGCAAGGCGGAGGTATTTCCCCGGTTGGGCTGCTCCAAATTCGAGCAAGATGACATTTTGCTGTGCCCTACCTCTCTCAATGGAAGTATTTGTATTACTGCTATTCTGCTTAAATGAGATTTTGTTTATAAGACTAACGGAATTTCAAAATTTCTCCGATTTATTGGAAAATAGTCGACGACCCCTTCGAATTTAATTATCCACTTTTCACTCATTTACTGTTTCTGGAATTAAGCTGTCTAAACGTGTCGGTTAATTCAACTGCCACTCAAGTCGGTTCAGACTCTCTACAGAGTGCCTACATTTAAATATGGGCATCGGATCTGCGGGAGCGGGGCGGTACCAATGGTTCTGCATCCATAACCCCCCATCTTAATAATTTTTTTTTTTCTAGCCAGGGGGCAAAGATGAGGCCGACGATGACGCGAGCTCACCCAGAAGGTGCCTATTCACTCGTGCCTTAAAAAGGTCTAGGTTATATGAGCTCGGAAACACAAACGCCGGCAGAGAATTCCAAACCTTAGAAGTGCGCATTATAAAAGATGATGCAAAGCGCTTGGTTCGAATAAGAGGAATTTCGACCAAGTAAGGATGGTATCCAACCGTATGTCTGGATGTCCGATGGAAGAAGGGGGGAGGCGGTATGAGCTCATGGAGCTGCTGAGCACACTCTCCGTCATTATTATTATATTGAGTCCAATATTTCCCACTGCGGGTCAAAGCCCTTCTTTTTCCATTCCTCGCGGTCTTGTGCGATTTCTGGCCAGTCTTTTAAAAAGGAGTCCAAGTTATCTCGCCACCGGCGAGGTCTACCGCGTCTCCGTTTTGAGTCGTGGGACCTCCACTCTGTGGTCTTCTTGGCAACAACAGCTCATTCGGCATCCGATAGACGTGACCAGCCCAGGCCCACTTTATCGGGCCGTTTTCCGAGCTACGTCATCTATTTGAATCTTACAGCGTAGTGTGGTGAGCCGGATATGATCCACGTGTTCCGGATACGATCCACCAGAACTATTACTACTGCTTAAATGTAATACTAGCAGTAAACAGACAAAAGGACCTTTGACAGAGACCTTATACATCTCTGAGGATATTTATTTACTAGATTTTATTATTTCTATGTTGACGCTTAGAGATGAATCCCACAATATGTGATAATCCATATTGAATGGGACCTTATGGTGGCCGGCACTTACGCCTTTATTGCCGCTGTTCCAATACAATAGTGAATATGTGCAACATAAGCGCCTGCCGCCATAAGGTCCCTTTCGATGTGGATTATCACATATTTTAGTATGATTAGTGTACCTTATTACTTTTTATCTTGACGCTTAGAGACCTTATATATAAAATATCTCAAACAAATCTGGATTGTTATTAATTTTTAAGTCTTATTTTTGACATGTAACAGTACATTTAATTCAAATATTTTGATTACTGTATTATTTTTGTTTGATATAGATAGACTTTGACTAGTAAAAGTGCCCTTAAGGCCTATTTGCAGAATAAATGTTTTGATTTTTTTTTTTAGTAAAATACAACATACCTCTTACAGTCCGTCCCACCACACCAGCTCAGGAAATAGATACAACAAGGCATAAATGTGGTCTACCGCTTTTGAGCTGTATTATCTGTATGTTAAGGTTCAAAAGTGGTAGACCGCTGTTCTTGGCTGACTATACGTATCGTAATAATTATGCAAATCATGCATCCATAGCGTACTGAATGTGTCTAGTATTCCCTATTAAAGTAATAGGTACACAGCATCATAAACATGTATCTATACATTTTTGGACCTTATCATTAGGGAATAAAGTCCTAGAATGTATACATGATTGTGATGTACTGTACCCATGTCAGTAAATCAGCCTCGCCGCGTTTGTCGAAGGTCATAGCGGCCGTAATAGGAGAGGAGCATAAAACGTGTCTGGCTCGCACATATTTACATATTCCGCTGGCTTGGTCTAGTCGGGCACGTGTGTACGTCTATATAACGTGTGTGTATATATATATTTGACGACCGGTTTAGCCTAGTGGGTAGTGCACCTGCCTGTGAAGCTGACGGTCCTGGGTTCGAATCCCGGTCAGGGCAAATATTTGTGTGATGAGCATGAATATTTGTATCTGAGTCTTGCATGTTTTCTATGTATTTAAATATTTGTATCTATTAAATATATCGTCGTCTAGTACCCATAACACAAGCCTTCTTGAGCTTACTGTGGGGCTAGTTCGATTTGTGTAAGATTGTCCTCTATTTATTTATTTATTTATATAGTATACTAATCCAGGAAAATAACCGTTTTTTTTTTCATTACATTTATTTGCAACCAAGGACATAAACACATGCAACTTAATGCTAGGTACAGACATAGACCCGGATAGGGCGCAGCAAAATATTTTTAACCATACCATTATTATTATTATTACTTTAAATGGCGAGCCTTGGGGGAGGCCTATGTTCAGCAGTAGACGTCTTTCGGCTGAAATGATGATGATGATGATGATGAAAATATTTTTACATAAGTTTCTCATTAGATTATTTTTTTCGTTATAAAATGAAGTTCACTGGTTCAATAAAAAAAAAAAACTTCATAAGTAAATACATATTCTAAGATACTATTATATTTATGAATCCGGCAAACTTTTTTTTAAATAAAATTAATAATCGTGATTATTTTTGTACTCACGCCAATATTTGTTAACGATGTTTATGTATATTTCCCGGACTATACATTTAATTAACGAGTAAAGAAGAATCTTAAAGCAAGTTACTATTTTTAGGTGCGTAAATATGGTAAATTAATAAAATACTGGGGGCTAAGTAAACATACTTAAATATAACATTCGTTACTTTTATTTTCCAAATTTATCATTAATGATACAAAGCACATAATAATGTACGATAATAAAATAAAAAAAAATTAATAATAATTATAGCCAATATACACTCTCTCTTATTATTTTACTCTATAGATGATTTCTATGAGCTCCCTATTCAATGAGTTTATACTTATATACATTAATATACCTAGTCAAATTACAAGTGACTGAAAACTGTATTTAATTAATAATTCAATAATATAATATGCTGACGTGTTAGTACTTAACCCTGACCTGTAACTTGGCGTTATTAATAAAGTATTTGTATTTGTATTACAGGATTTTTTACATTTTTAATTACTAATTTATATCTGTAAATTACTTTGTAAATTTTTCCCGATTATATATAGACGTTTACTAGCATTACGATATAACAGTTACGCAGGAAAACTCTGCTATTATGAATTATTTCCATTTCGCTATACTAACCGACCGTATTTTTCCTGGACTATACGTTTAATTTTAGATTGCAAACAAAATCACTAAAAAATTAAACACGGAAAAAGGTTGTGTGCCACTGTCGGGAAATGTACCTTTTTGGACGCTATAGTATAGCTGATTTTTTAAAATAATCAGAAAATACCATACTTATGTCTTAGACATGGCTTTGTCCTCGTACTATAAGTACATTTTCAATTGCTACAGTTACACATGTCGATTACTAGCACGATAGCATGCCACTATTGAGCAATTGCTACTTAGTAGTATGTGTGTCCAAACATTGCTAAAAATGAGCATGCTCTTCGAGTTTGCTCAAAAATCGACGCTAGTGCGATTTTTGAGCATGCTATCTGCAGAGCGGGTGGAAGGGGGCGTGGTATTTATTAGCAAGATTAGCAAGTGTGGACGCTCTTGCTTACAATACAATACAATACAATACAATACAAATACTCTTTATTGCACACCTCAAAATTACCTTGCTTAATGAGCATGCTAGTAGGTAGTATGGTAGTAGTATGCTTTTTGCAAATGTATACAACTCAAAAGCATGCTCATCTTAAGCATACTAATGAGCATGCTTTTTACGTGCTAATTTTGAGCATGTGTAACAGTACCTTTATGCGATTTTTGGGCATGCTACGTGCAGCGCGGGTGGAAGGGGCGTGGTATTAGTAAGATTAGCAAGTGTGGACGCTCTTGCTTAATGAGCATGCTACTAGTATATATGGTAGTAGCATGCTTATCCCAAGCAAATGTGTACAATTCAAAAGCATGTTCATCTTAAGCATACTAATGAGCACGCTTTTTACGTGCTAATTTTGAGCATGTGTAACAGTACCTATACAGCTCGAAAGCATGCTTCATCATCATCATCATCATCATCATCATCATTATATCAGCCGAAAGACGTCCACTGCTAGACATAGGCCTCCCCCAAAGAGTGCCATAATGACCGGTCCTGCGCTACCCGCATCCAGCGGACTTCCGCGACCTTTACCAGGTCATCAGTCCACCTTGTGGGGGGCCTACCCACGCTGCGCCTTCCTTCATGCTTATAAGCATGCTTTTTATGTTCTACTTTTGAGCATGTATAACAGTACCATAATAACCTTCCTGACTATCATGGCCCAGGACTTCAGAAACTCTCTACTCGTTTAACGCTCGAACGACGAAGAGACGCGCAACTGGAAAGATTCCGACGCGAATTACTGGACACTTATACATGCATCATTGTCCGCTTTAATTCGCGTACAGTCAACGCCAATAATGCCTCTATTCGATAAAAGCCACGGTAGCCGAACGGTAAGGGATGTGACTGCATCTGGAGGTCCCAGGGCCTGTACTCCGAATTTCGAAATCCGAACTTCGTATCGTACCATCCCTTTCCCTCTTGTATTATACACTATATGAGTGAGAGGGACGGCACGATAAGAAGTTCGGAGTAACCCCGTAGGTTTCAACCGTGGCTCGTACCACTGGGTTTTTCAATAACTTAGTATCTACGAAACATCATTGAATTGTTTTCTGGAAAGGCAAACATCATGAGGACACAAGGTCTAATATCCCCTCTGGCATTTAGCATTCGCTTTTGTAAAAGTAGTTCATACGCCAAAACTTGGGATCATGTGTTAGGCTGCGGACTCGGCGCCAGCGGGCAGCGGGGCGACGAGAACAATGGAATCGCGCCGCTGTCGTCGAACACTCTTTTTTTTTAACCTGACTGTGGCTTTATAGGCCGGGCTCGATAGTCGGGTTCTCGTAATACGATTAATTATACTACATATTATTCATGTTGATAAGTTTCCTGAATTGTTTCAAACGGATGAAACAATTTCTGGAATTGTGGAACCGAGTTTCATACAAGGCTTTATTACTTAAATGTTGTTAATATGTTAGTTGTGACCCTAACCCTAGTATATAAGTATCAATTAACAAATTATCCAAATAAAGATTATTATTATAATTATTATTCAATTATATTTTCTTTTGAAAAAAAATACTTGTTAATTCTTTACCACTCTACAATAAACTAGTAATTAAGGTAAGTAATTGAAGGCATTTTTACATTTGTAAAGTAAGTACAAAATTAATTAGATGTTTTGAGTTTCACATGTTTTTATCGATAAATTACCATTACATTGACAGTCAATAAGAAGCTACAATGACAGCTCAAGATGCCACGAAAATTCCGTTCTCTGTATATAACAGTAGCAACAAGCCATACAACACAACACTCAATTGTAATGAAATTGGTACGGTTTGAAGGTGCCTATAAGTTTTCTATGCAAACTGTACCATCTTGTTTGTTCTAGAGTGTAATAAATATGTTTATGATCATATTTAGCGGTATCTTTTCAATCTGTGCTAATCATAAACGGATCACGCATCTGTGATCATTAATAGACCTTATCTCAACCCAAGAAGCTCTAAAATTGACAGTTCTTCTATAACACGCAAATAAAAACTGACTTCAAGCGTAAAGAAAATTCATAGCGCTAGTATATCAACGCCACAAAAACCAAACTATGCAACTCAATTTATAAAACATTCGTGTAAAAACACGAATAAAAACAAAAAAAAAGTAGAATAAGAGATTTATCTTTTATGAGCAGAGAGAATAAACTATGATATTCTATTTACTTAAGATATGATCTCATATCTTGTACACCTATACACGAGCAAAACGTGACCTTATTTTCAAGAAATTCGTGGAAAACATTTTTGCTTGTAATAAAAATCCTTTATGCATGTTAGAATATTCATATGGAAATGATTTTGTATCTTACGTGTAAACGGGATACTACGTACAAAATATTTAGGTAAGTATGTCTTTACGTGCTATGCTAATAAAGAAACGACTGAACCTAAGGGTCGGTTGCACCGATATACGATCACAGGCCGGTCATCGCCAATATGGCGCCGGCAGCTGTCATCCCATAGAAGCTTGTCAAACTTTCCATTCAATCAGATTTTAACGAACACCGCTTGCGATTACAGACGGTTTGGTGCAACTCACCCTTAGACGTTCCTATTTCTAAAATGGAATAATGATTCCATCGTTTTTTGGTCCTATTTCTAAATTACACTTTTTACCACGATTTACCACACTATTTACCTTGTTTATCGGTTATTATTCCCTTTTTAGATAATTTATAGAATGTATTAACCCTTATTTCCAAATAAAATAACATACATCGTAAAATAACATTCACCTTTCGTCGCCCATTTTAAAACTCGATTCCCGATAAAAGATGGCGATGTAGTTAATTCTAATAACGTTCTATTTTTAAAAGTCTTGGGATTTATGGCGGATGAACGAACACTGTATAGTTTCAAAATAAAAATAATCTGTGGTGCAGTGGCTATAAATAATAGGTGAGATTTGTCCTATTTTTGAAGTCATGAATTTCGTTAAGGTGAATGTCCTGAAATAGTCAGAATGAGGAGTAATGGGTTGAGAATTTGGGATTGTGTAGCTTTTCAACTTTTCTAGTGGTGTCCTTAGTTTTGTAAGGCTGTTCGTGTTAAAGGATTTATCACTCTTTCCAGAATTCAACAGCTTTAGAGTGGGACACAGCATATAGGTACATTAGAACGAGCTGCTTCAACTCCCCTCCAAATCCTCCCATATAGGGTCTAAACTTTGGTTAAGGCTGTCTGGAACAGATCCCTCTGGCGATAAGACCGCTTGTTGTTTACCTCGTATCTTGCCATGTTTAAACGTGAATACGAGTATTGTTAGTATCAATTATGAAGTGGTTACATTTAAGCTGTCCAGCTAGCATGATCGCTTTTATGACGCACATATAGCATTTTCTCTCTCGCACTTATAAACTTGCTACTAAGGGACGAACGTGACGAATGCCATGTTATGTCCAATATAACATGCTAGCTAGGCTAGCATTATCCTCACGTCCGACGTAACCAGAAACGATGGAGCGTTCATTTCAGATTTATTCTATACTCTGTGATCATACCGTAGCCTTCTGACAGTTCTCACCATTCAGACCAGAGATTAGCCGAATATTCGGTTATTATTCGGTATTCTACATATTCGGGGTGTTTATGAATGTTCAGTATTCGGCCCAATTATTCAGTTCAGCTGCCGAATATTTACCGAACAATTTTGAGAGGGTTTTGTTACAAGTTACAAGAGTGTATTATAGTTACTGCTTCGTGAAATGAATACTTGACATTATTAACAGTTATTAAACTTATTTTTTGTCAATATTCCGCTTCTATAATGAACAAAAAATTTACCAATCAATTGCCTGTTTTACAATAAATAGAGGAATTACGTTGGACCGAACAATTCGGCCCAATATTCGGTTCGGCAACATTTGGACCTAATATTCGGCCGAATGTTCGTAATCGTCGCATCTCTAATTCACACGCATGCAGCGGGTGGTGGCTAATAACTCGATAAGTACATATTAGTCATGGTGCTTAAGTAGCGTGCCTTCACGACATCGTGCGGCGTTAGAAAGAAAGAAAGAAACATTTATTCACAGACACAGAAGACACACATATGACTGATATGACAAAAATGATAAATGAAGAAAAACATATTATACACAAACCACATAACATGTGTGTCCCCGCGGCAGTGAAACGGACACTGGCTCAGCATTATGCTGAGGTGTCAAACACCTACAGCGCTGATTTTCAGCCAGTACCATCGGTGACTCACGGAACGTCATACAATTGTAAAAAGCGTTACTAGTGGAATTCGAGCAATAAACTCACAGCGATGAGAATAGTCACCAAATACTTTGGTATCTAGGTCAGTAGAAGCATCAGTTCTGCTGTCAGGAAGGCCTGCTAGATCATTTCTACCACAAAAAAAAACTATTAAATTATTATTTTTATTTCATTTACTTTAATTTTTTTAATTTATTTGCTTAAAATTAAATTGATCTAGCTGAGTGTGAGACCGCATATAAAAGCGGTAAAAAAACATAAAATATTTTTGTATTAAGCAGTACCGCTGCTAACGTAAACTACAAGAAATAAAGGAAAAAATTAAAAAATAATTTAGTATGGGATGGCGCATCGTAATTGACAATTTTCAACATGAATGGTAGATATCGCTGTACGCCTCCCTTAAGGCGTTTGTATAAATGAGGGAATGATAGAGGAATTTTGAAAGGTGGCAGTTTGCACCTATAGCTCAGTTGACTAGAGCGACTGGCCACGAGTGCCGGGAGGTCGCAGGTTCAAATCCTGCTCGGTGCCTGAATTTTTAAATTTTTCCTTTATTTCTAAATATAAAAAAAAAGTTGTATGAGGAATCCCTACCTGTTCTGGGACGGCGTGTGAACTATATCCTCCCTTTGGGTCTATGCACCTGAGGCGAAAGTCGTGTGGATGTCATCCAGAGGAGGTGCTCGCCTGCGGTATTTCCGGACCAACATGACCGTCAAACTTCTTGAAGGTTTGAAGGTCATGTCTCGCCTGCAGTATTTCCAGAAGTTTGAAGGTTATGTCGGTCCGGCGCTTTATTGGACCCGGCATGTAAACCACATAAAGGTTAATTTAATTATTATTTTTCTTAAATTAATTAAGAATCGCCCTAGTACAGTCATCGTCAAAAGTAGCTACGCATATGAAGAGGTCAAAAGCTCTTATCCCGTTGTAATAAACACTTTTGACGTCTTCATATGCGTAGTTACTTTCGATGCTGATTGTATGTATTACGGAACTTGAGGATATCTCGCTTGAGAGCACATTTTAAATCGTAAACACGCCATTTATCTATATCAGTTCAATTATATGTGCACAAACCTAGCGTGATATATATACATTTACGACTTATGAGTGGACATTGTTATTTGTTGCGTGATTAGTAGTTGCGTGTTTTTAATTATATCGTAAAACAAATATTTTAATTGAAGATTTTCTATGACATAACGTAAACCAGGATGTCTGACCGCAAAAGGCATCATCTTCCATGTGATAATCCAATAGGTAACCAAAAGGGGTGTCACGAGTATGTGTTTAAATGTCTCTCTTTAGCATCGTAACTCCCTAACGAATGAATGAACCGATTAGAAGATCACATCTCACGGTTTTTTAAATGTCAAACTTTGTTCATAAAATCCGTCTTGTATAATTTTAATGAGATGTATTTTTATTTTATTCTCTTCTTTCTTTTTCCTTCATCATCATCATCATTTCAGCCGAAAGACGTCCACTGCTGAACATAGGCCTCCCCCAAGGCTCGCCATTTAGACCGGTCCTGTGCCGTTCGTTTCCACCGGATTCCCGCGACCTTCACCAGGTCATCACTCCACCTTGTCGGAGGCCTACCGACAGCTCGTCTTCCGGTGCGTGGACGCCACTCAAGCAGTTTCTGGCCCCATCTTCCATCTTTTTCCTTAATTCCTGTTAATAGTTCTTTTTTTTTTCTCTTCGTATGGTTACTCACCGTGAAATCACTCGACGGTCCCATCGGAAGACCAGCGCTGGCGATTGCCGCATTATGCTGAGATGGTACCGTTTCGAGATAACACAACTTTTTAGTTTTCATTTTTAGTTTTTATTTTGCTGTGTTAATTGTTGTTTTTGTCTCGAATAAATATTTCTTATTAGAGTACGGTTTTTCAGTCTTGATGGCATAGATATATGGTTCTTCCTTATGTTTACTCAATATTTTTTGAGATACTATAAAGTTTCAATTAGAGCTGAATAGCTGAACCGTAATTTTATTGTATGCATAGGTTCTTTATTTCGTCGCCAAATTATCATATCTTAAAATTAAACTCTTCAATTGTGATACAGCGAGGAAATGCCGTCAGCATCCTCAATACAAGGGCCTGATTTAAATTTAAGTTAGTAGTTTATTTAAGTTATTGTTATTTAACTATTATTACCGCCTCTAACTCTCCGATTAATTCATGACAGAAAACTGAACAATGCAATTACGCCATCTTGGCCAGAGAGAGAACACATGAGAGAGCGAGACAAACCTACCGTTCAGGGTTACCACAGATCAACTAATATTGAGTTTTTAGCTTAAATTAGACGATTTATTTCGAAACGATAACGATATTTCTTAATGAAAAATACAAAAAAAATACTTCAATTACAGGCCGTAACAGTCATGTACGAAATAGTAACGAAAAGAAAATTTCAGGATACATATGTCAATTCACACAGAAAAAAGCCTAAACAGATCAGAGTTTCCCAACTTAATTTAAATCATAAACTCTACATACATACTCGTAGTAAGGTATTAATCGAGTTTATTTATCGTATGGCAATTATTTCGAACCATGAGATCTTCGAGAAGACAGTCACGTACCGGTACGGTTGCCAGTTTTGTTCAGGGACCGATACCGGTATTTTTAAAAACCCCTGAATTAGCCCAATATTTTAGATTATTTTTTGCTCTTTACGTAGGGCTAAATCATGTATTTAGGTAACAACGTCGTATTATTAGATTGTCCCATTAAAAACGAAATAATGAACCGGTGACCGTTGTAATACCGGTATTTTTCTATGGAGAAAATACCGGTATCCGATCCCTGGTTTTTTTGCACTTTTAGCACCACCCAGGGGTCACGAGCGCTCCGATTAATCGAGTTGCAATGGTACCACCTCGACAGTCGAGTGAGTCATCCAGCGCGGCGATAGTTGTCTAAAACTGAATCACCTCCATTACAAATGCCAGTTTCAGAGAGTCTGCTGCTTTGCACTGTTATCGGCTTGATTACGCGAAGCTATGTCAGAATCGTCCCTATAGAGCTAAAATATAGCTCCCTATGCTATGTCTGAACTGTTTTATTGTTATTAGGGATGCGCCGAATATTCGGTTATTATTCGGTATTCTGCATATTCGGGCTGTTTTTGAATGTTCGGTGTTCGGCCGAATTATTCGGTTCAGCTACCGAATAGCAGACATGAAATGTCTTAGGATACAGACTGTACATACTTCATCTATACTAATTTGTCCTATTTATTACATCGGCCTGTATCTGTTTTTCCCCCAATAAAGAAAATAAAATAAAATAATATTTACCGAACAATTTTGAAAGGGTTTTGTTAGAAGTTACAGGAGTGTATTATAGTTACTGCTTCGTGAAATTAATACTTGACCCATTATTAACAGTTATTTAACTTATTTCTTGTCAATATTCCGCTTCGATAATGAACAAAAATTTACCAATCAATTATCCTGTTTTACAATAAATAAAGGAATTACGTTGGACCGAATGATTCGGCCGAATATTCGGTTCGGCAACATTTGGACCTAATATTCGGCCGAATGTTCGTATTCGGCGTATCTCTAATTCACACGCATGCTATAATGAGCTATGAATGAGATGGTGGCTAATAACTCGATAAGTACATATCAGTCATGGTGCTTAAGTAGCGTGCCTTCACGACATCGTGCGGCGTTAGAAAGAAAGAAAGAAACATTTATTCACAGACACAGAAGACACACATATGACTGATATGACAAAAATGATAAATGAAGAAAAACATATTATACACAAACCACATAACATGTGTCCCTGCGGCAGTGAAACGGACACTGGCTCAGCATTATGCTGAGGTGTCAAACACTTACAGCGCTGATTTTCAGCCAGTACCATCGGTGACTCACGGAACGTCATACAATTGTAAAAAGCGTTACTAGTGGAATTCGAGCAATAAACTCACAGCGATGAGAATAGTCACCAAATACTTTGGTATCTAGGTCAGTAGAAGCATCAGTTCTGCTGTCAGGAAGGCTTGCTAGATCATTTCCACCACCACGTCTGTGCTTAAAATTAAATTGATCTAGCATGCGTGTGAGGAACCCCGCATATAAAAGCGGTAAAAAACGTAAAATAATTTTTAATTTTGTCCTTTATTTCTAAATTTGTAGTTTACGTTAGCAGCCAGTACCGCTGTAAAAATAATAATTTAGTATGGGATGGCGCATCGTAACTGACAATTTTCAATATGATTGGTAGATGTCACTGTACGCCTCCCTTAAGACGTTTGTATAAATGAGGGAATGATAAGAGGAATTTTGGAAGGTGGCAGTTTGCACCTATAACTCAGTTGGCTAGAGCGACTGGCCGCGAGTGCCGGGAGGTCGCAGGTTCAAATCCTGCTTAGTGCCTGAATTTTTAAATTTTTCCTTTATTTCTAAATTTAAAAAACAAAAAGTTGTATGAGGAATCCCTACCTTTTCTGGGACAGCGTGTGAACTATATCCTCCCTTTCGGTCTATGCACCTGGGGCGAAAGTCGTTTGGGTGTCACCCAGAGGAGGTGCTCGCCTGCGGTATTTCCGGACCAACATGACCTTCAAACATCTTGAAGGTCATGTCGGTCCCGCGCTTTGTTGAATCCGGCATATAAACCACATAAAGGTTAATTAAAAAAATTAAAAGACGACTGCACTGGATAAAAGTTACCTAACTAAACTACAAGTTTAAAAATAAAGATCTTACGAAATCTATTTTGTTTGCAGTCGGGGGACCTACTACATACCAATATAGTAGGTCCACCGACTGTGAACAAAAAAGATTCCCGTTAGTTCTTTATTTTGAAACTCGTTATTATCTTTTAGATAACTTTTATCCAGTGCAGTCGTCTTTTAATTTTTTTAATTAACCTTAATGTGGTTTATATGTCGGGCCCAATAAAGCGCTAGGAGTGCGCGGTTGGAGAGTGACCTTGGAAAATCCCAGGGGAAACCTCAACACGACCACGCGGGCGGTGATTAACTACTATGTTACTGAACTGTACTGAAATACGCGTGCTTTCTCTACAGCTATGTAAGTCCAGTACCATAGTTAATTGACGATTGTTACAGACCGTATCTCGTTCCAATAAGGTCCAAGAATGCTCAGTGAACTTTGATACTGATAGTGGGCGAATATTCAGCGTTTTTACGGCGGTTATTTTTCGTCATTGTCGTTTCATTAAATATTGTTAAAGGAGACGATGATCAGAGTAATCTTTTGTTAAAAGCGTAAACCAATATCGGGTCCGAGTCTTATTTGTTCAATTATTTCGCCGGTTTATCCCAACTTTGGGTAGTTAATGTTGAGTCGACAATGACTTTAGAAACGAGCGTTTCAAACGCTCGGAGAATCGCCCTAGTACAGTCATCGTCAAAAGTTGCTACGCATATGAAGAGGTCAAAAGCTCTTATCCCGTTGTAATAAACACTTTTGACGTCTTCATATACGTAGTTACTTTCGATGCTGATTGTATGTATTACGGAACTTGAGGATATCTCGCTTGAGAGCACATTTTAAATCGTAAACACGCCATTTATCTATATCAGTTCAATTATATGTGCACAAACCTAGCGTGATATATATACATTTACGACTTATGAGTGGACATTGTTGTTTGTTGCGTGATTAGTAATTATATCGTAAAACAAATATTTTATTTTTGTGAAGATTTTCTGTATTAACGTAAACCAGGATGTCTGATCGCAATGACATCATCTTCCATGTGGTAATCCAATAGGTACCCAAGAGTGGTGTTACAAGTTTATGTTTAAGGGTCGGTTGCACCAACATACGATCACAGGCCGGTCATCGTCAAATATGGCGCCGGCAGCTGTCATAACATAGAAACTTGTCAAACTCTCCAATTGCGATACAGCGAGGAAATGCCGTCAGCATCCTCAATACAATGCCCTAAGGGCCTGATTTAAATTTAAGTTAGTAGTTTATTTAAGTTATTGTTATTTAACTATTATTACCGCCTCTAACTCTCCGATTAATTCATGACAGAAAACTGAACAATGCAATTACTCCATCTTGGCCAGAGAGAGAACACATGAGAGAGCGAGACAAACCTACCGTTCAGGGTTACCACAGATCAACTAATATTGAGTTTTTAGCTTAAATTAGACGATTTATTTCGAAACGATAACGATATTTCTTAA
This sequence comes from Epiblema foenella, assembly GCA_963556455.1. Taxonomy (NCBI): domain Eukaryota; kingdom Metazoa; phylum Arthropoda; class Insecta; order Lepidoptera; family Tortricidae; genus Epiblema; species Epiblema foenella. The sequence continues at coordinate 19,432,210 of OY747110.1, forward strand.
TGAAGAATACAAAAAAAATACTTCAATTACAGGCCGTAACAGTCATGTACGAAATAGTAACGAAAAGAAAATTTCAGGATACATGTCAATTCACACAGAAAAAATCCCAAATAGATCAGAGTTTCCCAACTTAATTTAAATCATAAACTCCACATACATACCTACTCGTAGTAAGGTATTAATCGAGTTTATTTATCGTATGGCAATTATTTCGAACCATGAGATCTTCGAGAAGACAGTCACGTACCGGTACGGTTGTAATAAATACTTTTGAGTGCTCCGATTAATCGAGTTGAAATGGTACCACCTCGACAGTCGAGTGAGTCATCCAGCGCGGCGATAGTTGTCTAAAACTGAATCACCTCCATTAAGGCAAATGCCAGTTTCAGACAGTCTGCTGCTTTGCACTGTTATCGCCTTGATTACGCGAAGCTATGTCAGAATCGTCCGTATAGAGCTAAAATATAGCTCCCTATGCTATGTGCTGAACTGTTTTATTGTTATTAGGGATGCGCCGAATATTCGGTTATTATTCGGTATTCTGCATATTCGGGGTGTTTTTGAATGTTCGGTATTCGGCCGAATTATTCGGATCAGCTGCCGAATATTTACCGAACAATATTGAGAGGGTTTTGTTACAAGTCACAAGAGTGTGTTATAGTTACTGCTTCGTGAAATGAATACTTGACCCATTATTAACAGTTATTTAACTTATTTTTTGTCATTATTCCGCTTCGATAATGAACAAAAAATTTACCAAGGTTTTACAACAATAAATAAAGGAATTACGTTGGACCGAATAATTCGGCCGAATATTCGGTTCGGCAACAGCTGGACCTAATATTCGGCCGAATGTTCGTCGGTCAAACCCATATTCGGCGCATCTCTAATTGTTATTGAGGTGTGCAATCAATAATCTTTGTATTGTATTGTATATAGCTTATGCACGAGAGTTAAAGTAGAACCAGCAGTCTATCAAAAAAATCATTGTATACCTAAACTAGTGATTGATGATCGGAATCGTAGCGCATTTAGAAAATAGCATAGTCACCAACATGACCTCTGTATTAATGATACAGGGTGACATTGGAAACGTAATCAGAAATGACCAGTACCATTAGTATATTTTTATTCGACACAAACACACAAACGAACGCGTTTGCGTTTAGTCTCAATTACTACTTACTACCTCCTACTGAAAGGAATCTAAATGTGCCGCACACACACATATATACAATCTATACATACACACTCTGACACACACACATACACACACGCACGCATACACTACTGGTACTTAATGTCGCGTCGAAACTCCTTTTTTATACTGTTCATACCTGTATATCGTAGTTTGCTGTGAAATAATACCTACAGAATAATAACTTGGCCAATTCGCGCTTAATTTGGAAACCTGGATGTAATCTGCGCAAACGAAATCTTTGCAGATACTAAATGTATATTTCGGCTACTTAGAATGTAAACTAAATTAGAATATGTAAAGAAATTAAATAAATGTTTTTTTTTTTTTTTAATTAGTATGGGAAAAAATAATTACCACCAAAGACCACCAGAGGCGCTGCTCGCGTTGCCATACAAATTGAAACTAAACTCAAACGCGTTCGTTTGTATACTAACCGTGCCCGACGGGCGCTTTTTGCTACTGCATACTAAGTTATTATATATGTATAAAATTAAATAAGAATTGCTTTGGCAACAGGACTAGACCTGAGTATATGGTCTCCACGAGTTCCCGAGATAAAGGGTCTTGGCAGACAGACAGACAACAAAGTGATCCTATAAGGGTTCCTTTTTTCCTTTTGAGTTACGGAACCCTAAAAACAACTATTCCATAGAAAAGGCGACTAATTACAGAGTCGGTTAAAGAATTTTATGTCACACCTGGTCATAAAGTGGCAATTACCGCACGCTCCTATGTCAAATGCCACTTCCTGGCCAGGAGGTGACATAAAATTTTGTACTTACCTCGGGCGGTAATTAAGAAAGCCTCAGATCGCATAATTATCGCCCTTGCCTTCGGCTCGGGCGTCAAATACCTGCGATCTGAGACATTCTTTGTTTTACGGCCCTTGGTAAGTAATGTACTATTCTATTATGTCTCCAGTAGATATAGAAAATAGTATTTTTCAATTTGTATCTTGTATCTCGATGTTTAACTAAATCGGAAAACCTTATCGGATTGAAACGTACAATATAATTCATCAAAATCAATCACACATCCAATTACATCCAATCCAATCCAACTATCGAATATCTGTCAATGCTTTATAGAAGAACAGTCAAGGACACCAATATGTATAATTTGTTTACCTTATTCCATTGAAATAAGACCTATAAATTTATACATATTTACGCTCGACTGTACCTTTATCTGACAGAAAAGGGGAAATAACAAATACACTTCGACCCTTGTGTTATCTCCATTGTCCATCAGAACCACAGAAAAACAGTAACTACTATCAGCGTCAGTTAACCGATCATTGTAAACCTTATTGCAAAGACACATTTTAGTTAGTTTTATGAATGTGTATAATATGTTAAGAGGCCTTATAAGTTTTAAAAAGTTTTGATTTCAAATTATGACCAAAGTATTGATAATAGCAATAAAGTGATTAAAGGATACGATGATTTTATTAAAATTTTAGATAGTAACACAGCCATTTTTCGATTTTATTGTGTGTGGTAGAATTTAAGCGAAAAAAAAACAGTTTTTAGCTTGAAAATCGTCAATTTGGAGTGATGTTTAGAACGATGTTTCTTAATGAAAAATCAAAAATATAAATTTGAAATTTATGACATTAGGTTGTAATACTCCCGTTCTAGATAGTAACATTGAGAAAATGTCAAGATATGTCTTAATTCATACAGAAAATGGTTTAAATACATGAACATTTTCTAACTCATAAGGACCCTTAAAGAACGGTCATTCCATTGCAAATGACCCACTCTAGCACGCGTAAGTTTGCAATAAACCATCCCGCTCTCTATAGAAGCTCTGCGCGTAATTTCGTAAATATTTAGTACATTTTAGGTCTGGTTTCCCCTCGGAATGGAAGGTCAGATGGCAGTCGCTTCCGTAAAAACTAGTGCCTACGCCAAAATCTTGGGATTAGGTAGCGGACCCCGCGCATCCTTCAGGATGCAACTGTACCGGGATAACGCTAGGATGATGATGATTTAGTACATTTTAATCTTCTTGATCTTTGATGATTTCTATGTATTTAAGTATCTACATATTTATCTATATAAGTTAAGTATGTATGTCGTCACTTAGTACACATAGTACCTACAAGCATTGCTTAGTTTGGGACTAGGTTGATGTGAGTAAGACCGTCCACAAATATTTATTTTTAATTGATTTTTGGAACGCTGGACCACTTATGAAAAATCTGTCCAGTTATTCTGTTGGAATAAAAAAGCTATGCTTCTTGGTTCTAAAAAAAAACATAACACTGTCGTTGATAATTACGATATCTGCAGCATTAAACTTTGTTTTTAAGATGATAATTAGGATTTTTTATCAGAGTTACCAAAGAAACAAAATAACTGAAAAATACAGTATTATTTATATTTTTCAGTTATTTTGTTTTTTGTTTCTTTTCCAGTCTACAGGAATTTTTATGTAGTGTAATTCTACATTACATCTTCACACTGGAAGCTCAAACTTCAGTATTTTTCAGATCTCTGAATAAGGCCTTAAGTTTTAGTTTTATGAAAAGGGGACTAAACTCTCCGTGACAACGGCATGTCTGTATTTACCAGGGACTAGTAAATTATTTTAGACTGCCAGCCAGTCTGCCACTTTATATACATTTTGGTGTTGCCTTTAAAATAATAAGCATGAGTCATACGAAATGAATGGAACAGAGACATATCAGTGCCTTTACCATGGGTTTACATGAACGTAATCGCTAGCGACTGCGTAAAAATTTCTATGGACAAAAGTACAGCGCCTCTGGCGGTTACGTAATAATGAAATGAAATGAAATCATTTATTCTTCATGCATGTTACATGCACTTATGAATGTCAAAAAACTACCACCGGTTCATAAAATAAACCTCTGCCTCGAGAAGAACCGGCGTAAGAAACTCGGCGAGGTGTCATTTTTTCAAAACAATATACAATGTATATAAAGTATCATAATTAATACTACAGAATTCAAATGCTACAATATAAACATACATACATATTTTTTAATATTAGCGACAAAATATTTCTGTGTTAGGTTAGTTAATAGAACTAAGAATAAATAAATAAATAAATATTAGAGGACAATCTTACACAAATCGAACTAGCCCCACAGTAAGCTCAAGAAGGCTTGTGTTATGGGTACTAGACGACGATATATTTAATAGATATAAATACTTAAATACATAGAAAACATCCAAGACTCAGAAACAAATATTCATGCTCATCACACAAATATTTGCCCTGACCGGGATTCGAACCCAGGACCGTCAGCTTCACAGGCAGGTGCACTACCCACTAGGCTAAACCGGTCGTCAAGAATCGGCATACTAAATCGTTTACAGTCGCTAGCGAGGACGGTCATGCAAACTCATGGTAAAGGCACTGAGTCTAGCTACATCAGATTCATTATTTTAAAGGAACGCCACAGTGTATAGACATTGTTAGTTTGTATTTAATAGTATCTGGTGTTTACGCTTGTCCCGACGCGGCCCGTTTACCCAAAAAACGACCTTAATCTAATCAATACCTACGCGAAGCGCAAAACTGAAGATTATTTAGACAATCCCATCACCCATTTCATCTTTTATTATGACAACAGGATTCCACTAACGATACAAAGTAAGCAATATCACCACAAAATCAGCTAAGGCTTGGGACGCATCTCCTAAGTCGGGGTATTTCTGGTAAAAAGATCCTGCCTCACACAGCCTTTGTACAAAGTTAAGCCTTTTTATGGCAACATGGCAGTAATCTTATTACACGAACTGTGCGTCAGAGCATGTTATGTTTCTTGGAATTGGGATGTTTTCCCGATGTGAGTCACGTGGATAATATTTTCGGTGGATTCTGGGGTTGGGTTGGAATCAGTCGACATTTGTTTTGTTGAACTATTAGTCTATTATTTAGTACTAGCGACCGGCCCCGGCGGCCACTATTTAATGGATGTTATTATACATATAAACCTTCCTCTTCAATCACTATCTATTTAAAAAAACCGCATCAAAATCCGTTGCGTAGTTTTAAAGATTTAAGCATACATAGGGATATAGGGACATGGGACAGAGAAAGCGACTTTGTTTTATACTATGTAGTGATATATCAGTACAATTTTTGTTTCACGCTGTCACAAATAAGTACATTACTGCTGAGACCGTGAAATAGGCCATCCAGAGATACGAAGCCAATAATCCTTGTTCCCGCCGACGCTTGTATATATAGCGCTTTTCTCAAAAAATGCAATGAAATTTTAAAATCATAAGAAAATCGAAATGAAATTCTTAGGATTCAGTGATAAAAACACGCGCAGCCGGCAACGCGCCCCGGAAACAAATGACGATCACTTTGCCGGCCTAGGCCGACAATGTTGTGCGTAATTCCATTATGGGCCGCTGGTTGCGCCACATGTCGCATATTTGAGAAAAATATATTTATGTATGTATGTAAATGCTTTATTGTACACAAGACAAGGTAAAATAAATTATACAGAAAAAAAACAGATCAATCATGTGTACAAAGGCGAACTTATCCCTGTAAGGATATTTAAATATTGTCTTCGATTATTAATCGAATCGATAATCTAATGATTGGATATATAAACAATATTTTGAAATTCAACACCGGGATGAGAATTTGTAGCGTAGAAATTGATAAAATGAAAATTTGTTCACTTTTGTATGGAAATTACAATAATATGATCGCGGGAACGTGCTTCGGTGAGAATCGGGAGAAGAGGGTGTTGCCATATACAAATATCTTATAGCAACTTATGGCTAACTTGCCATACTAAAATATAATTAAGTTAAGTTTACACTATATGTTTTGTATTGAACAACTAGACTAAACTTATCAAAATCAAAACATTTATTCTGCAAATAGGTCTCAAGGGCACTTTTACAAGTCAAAATCTATCTAGGTACATCAAATAAAAATAATACAATTCAAAGTCAAAAATAAGACTAAGAAACTAATAACAATCGATTTGTTAGAGATGTATAAGGTCTCTAAGCGTCAAGTTAAAATGTAATAAAGTAAGTACACTAATCATAATAAAATATGTTGAGCTATATCTATAACACGTCAACATGAAAATAATAAAATCTATTAAATAAATATCCTTAAAGATGTATACGGTCTCTGAGCGTCAGTCTAAAAATAAAATCAAATGAGAACAGAGCGAAGTCTCTCATCATGTCAATTCCACTGAACACTAGTACGAAGTTACTAGTCCTTGCAAACATGAACAGACCGGACCCCACAAACTTAAAACTTTAAACAAATAAAAATATGGAAGGAAAGGTATGCTAAAGGTACCAGTCATATCACGTGTCAGCCTCTTTAAAAAAACATCTGATGAACTCTCACCCTTAGGTCATTAAAGTCCCTCAAACTCGGGACTCGGTCCCTCCGGACCCTTGGGTATTGGGGACTGTCCTTGGCCTACATAGCGTTCTTAGATCATGTCTCCACTTTATCGGATTTAAAGGATAAAAGATATGATCAGCGTATGTTGTTCTTTGATGAAATATTTTGTCAAAAGGATTGGAGATGTAAGCTGTAAGAAGCTAGAATAATTATATTCGTTTGGTGAAATACCTATAAACCTAGTTAGGGTTCCGTAGCCAAAATGGCAAAAACGGAACCCTTATAGATTCGTCATGTCTGTCCGTCCGTCCGTCCGTATGTCACAGCCCATTTACTCGGAGACTATAAGCACCACAATTACGAAATTTGGTAGGAAGGTGTATTCTATGGACCGCTATATAAAAAAGATGTGAAATTACAAAAAAATATGGCGAGTGAAAAAAAAAAAATACAACGCACATAGTCGTGTGGGGTCGATGGATAGGCCTTTAAAAATGATATGGAGATTTCTAAAAAACTTATCCATTTACGTCAACCGTTGGTGCGATATTAGCTGTCGAAGTCAAAGAAAGTGTGTGCCCCCCCGCTAATTTCCATACTATTTAGTTAAAAATTCTGAAAAAAATTGAGGTGGTGTGCGCTAGTAAATACTTTCAACGACTTTTGGTTGAACAAGATAGGTTGTACGGTTTTTGAGTTTTCGTTTAAAAACTGTCTTGCCCAAACAAAAGGTCGCAAGTACCGTGAATTCCCTATGAAGATACGACCTTTTTAGATTCAATGTATTGGATAGTGGTTTTAAATGTGGACTAGTAGGTGTTGGTACGGAATCCTTCATTTTGCGTGTCCGACACACACTTAGCCGGTTTTTAATTTAAAAAAATGCACAGCGTGACATTTATTGACGAGTCGCAACGATGTCAAGATCACACGTGTGGAGTTCTGCGTAGCCCGTGGTTTAGTTTGTATACAATGTATGTGTGTAAAGTGTGGCTAATCAAAGCTGAGACTAGAAAAGAGCGGTAAATTTAAAAAATCCACGTGTTGCAACACTGTGTATAATGTGACAAAACAATAATGATACTTGGGCAAGAAAATAAAATGTTCGCACAACATACTTCAGTGCATGCTATGCGATAACATTACCAAAAAGAAGATTCATGCTATTTAAATATTACGAAGCCGTTATGGAAGTAGCAATTCAAGCGGGATAAATGTATTATGATACGATTTGCTGTATCCTGTTTCTGACCCGTAAAGGATCAAGCAATATTTGTCTCCATTGACACGGCAATGGAGTGACGTTTGACGTGGATATTACAGTTGCCATTTAAAAAGTTCTAAATAAATCTCAGTCTCAGCTTTCATAAGCCAGACTCTATGAACGTACTAAAAAGGTAAAAAAGGAACCCTTATGGTTGTCTGTCTGTTTTTCCTGGTCTGACTTACAATGGTTTTAAAACCAGAGGCAAAAGTACGTCGCACATTACTTGTAGATTCATTCATCCTTATCTATAAGCTTCCAAACTTATACACAGATTACGTAAAGAAATAAGTTTCGTTTAAGTATATACTGTCAGTGAGACAATAGTGGATGAATCAGACAATATCTCAGCCGGTCAGACGCGATAAAAGTAGTGAAGTAGATGACTCAAGCGTCTTCATAGGCGTCAAAATGTCTATAACACGGGCACGAGACACAAGTGAGCCCATGCAAGACGTGTTGGCTACATTATAAGGTTTAAGATACATTCACTTACCATGAGAAATACAGTGGAATCCGGATAAAGCGACAGTCAAGGGACCGGTGATATTACGTCGCACTAACAGGACGTCGTACAAAACGGAGTGATTTACTTTGAAAATGTTTGATATCAAATCTAATGTGTAGTGATTTCGAAGTCGTTAAAAGCGGTCAAATGTTATATGCGGAGTCGTTATAAGCGGATTCTACTGTAATTAACAAGTCCCATCTGCAAGTAACAGCTAACCGCCGAAGCGTCACAGAGAGCCGAACTTCGAAATCCGAACATACAGTGTTAACACGAGAGTGAAAGGGACGGCACGATAAGAAATTCGAAGTAGCCCCTCAGACATCCTAATTAGAATACCTTTTAGGATCCTGATGCGATTACACGTTGTTGAGTCTGCTACTTAACTCATTTAGGATTCTGAATTCAGGACAGTGTAGTACCTGCTTTAGGACGATCGTTTTTTAATTTTTTTTATTCTTTATTTATTAAAGAGTATTTTACAAATGCCACCCTCATAGTGGCTCTCTTATATACTAATCACTTCTTAATTCTAATACAGTTTTAACTAATTTGTACAATAGTTCCGCCTCTTCTGAGGACGGACAAGCTAATATACTATTTATCCTATCGTTGTTTGATATTTATATACAACACATTAATCACGTGAGACTCTTCGAACATCACAAAAGTCTGGGTCTAATGACATCATCATCATCATCACATATTTAAAAGCCTAGTCTAGCTCTCTCGGTGGAGTAATCGCCATTCTGTTCGGTTCTCCGCCAAGACTTTGAGCTCCTGATACATTACATTAACCTTACCTTGTCTTTCGCTTGATTTTTTATATACAACGCCGGTGGCATACAAGCGTACGGTCCACCTGATGGTAAGCGGCCACCGCAGCCTATAGACGCCCGCAACTCCAAAGGAGTCACATACGCGTTGCCGAACCTTTATAAAATTTGAGGATGCATGGATGTTTTTTTTTGGATTTGCTTGATCTATAAACGCACGTCTCGGTCTTCCCCTGCCTCTCCTCTCTATCTTTCCTTATGGTTTTTATGTAATGTTTGGAGTAATGGGCATAGTGACAAATAAAAAAAAACCGGCCAAGGGCGAGTTGGACTCGCGCACGAAGGGTTCCGTACTAGTATCTATAAAACAGCAAAAATAACTTAACCAAAATTACAGTTAAATCAACCTATCTCAAAAACTATAAGAGATACTTTGATCAAACCAAAAATCGTTGAAAGAGTTAATTAGCATGCATCACCTCTATTTTTTTTAGAATTTTATACCCCGTAGTTATAAAAATAGAGGGGGGGGGACATACTTTTTACGACTTTGAGAGCTGATATCTCAAAAACCGTTCACTTTAAGAAAAATGTTTTTTAGAAAACTTTATATCATTTTAAAAGACCTTTCCATTGATACCCCACACGGGTATGTACATCGAAAAAAAAATTTTCATCCCTCAGTTACATGTATGGGGGGCCCCACCCCCAATTCTTTTTTTTACTATTTAGTGTCATAATTTTGTAGCGGTTCATACAACACATATTCCCATCAAATTTCATCACTGTAGTACTTATAGTTTCCGAGTAAATCGGCTGTGACAGACGGACAGACGGACAGACGGACAGACGGACATGACGAAACTATAAGGGTTCCGTTTTTGCCATTTTGGCTACGGAACCCTAAAAAATCCTAAAAAACATCGCGTGATTAATTTACAGAAAACAAGACATCGAAAATATGGGAATATGGCCTTAATGACAGCAGCATATAGATATTTTTGATTCTTTTGCTTACCATCAGCAGTATAGGCCTGTTTCCCACAGTCACAGTATTATTGAAAAAACCGGCCCAGTGCGTGTCGGATCACGCATAATAAAGGGTTCCGTACCAACAGCTACTAGTTCACATTTAAAACCACTATCCAATACATTTAATCTAAAAGGGTCTAGCTGAGTTTCTTTCTGAACTCAGCTAGGCTAGGTTTAGTGAACCAACGACAAAACTGCCAGCAGCTAGAATCCACTCATAACTCAGATTCGGTTGAAACCGCTCAACGAATCCCATTGGAGCGCAAAGTCTTAGAGTATTCCAGTGTTCAGCCACACGCAAACGCTTTATTGGGCCAAACTTATAAAGCCACAGTCAGGTTAAAAAAAACGGACGGACGGACTACGGAACCCTAAAAAATGAAAGAGACATCTAATAAACCAATCGAAGAGTGCTAAAAATACCCTTTAGCCAGCTATTCCAGCTACGGAGTTATATTTTTATATCCCCCGACGATAAAATGGTTCCTTAACATCCATCAAAACTAATAAGACAACATCTGCCATATAAATTAAAGCGCTAACCTTGGAACCTAAGGTTTATTTTCCAACGGCTTGGCTATGTGAGTTACAGCATTGCGAAATGTTTCTATATTTGAGAGAAACCTCCAGGCAATAGAAGCATAGGTATAATTGAGAGGATGATAAAATATTGGAAAACGGACTATTCTATGGCTTCTGGTAATGTTATTGGCTCTTTATGTTGCCGAATAGTCGTGTTAAGCGTGTTACGACATTTGTGGGGTTTGAATCGGGATAATAGGTGAATTACGTTAAGGTTTTGAGTAATTCTACAAGGGTAAGTAACGTTTCTTTTATCATAATGGTTAGAACAAAATCATGAACGTTGAAACCGTATACACCTTGCTACAATAAACAACGTATTTAGTTTACAACATTCGCCGCTAGAGGCGCTAGTGTAGCGTGGGGTTTCCGAAATGTCAAATGTCACTCTTTGTGGTTGCGCTAAGCGGGTTAATATCTAATTGGAACAATATGGTGACTATTTTGCAATACTTGAGCTTGATTATGGCAAATATGAGTTACGGGTCAACGACTGTCAGTGCTTTGAGACAGTTTTGTCTTTCGGAAACTTATTTCATATTTTTAGAACAAAACGGGACTGCGCTACAATGCCGGATGTCCGATATTTTTACGGTACGGTTTTAAGGTATTAAATATGATTTAAATGTAAACTTCGTTCTCATGCCCATACTGACCAATAACAATTTTTGACAGCTGAACCTTACTCGACAGTGGCGCCAAATGGTGAGCATAAAAACGATAGCCCTTATTCTCCATGGTACAATCATAACACATATTCTAATGATTTCGTCTTTTTTTAGCGATGAGGAGAGCAGCCTGGTGAAAATCCAGGGGAAATCCTCCGACACGACCACGCGGGTGATGGTTTCGAGCACTGAAATACTCTAAAGTGTGCGCTCCAGTGAGATTGGTTGAGCGGTTTCAACCGAATCTGAGGTATGAGTAGAATCGAGCTACTGGGAGTTTTGTCGCTGGTTGACTAAACTTAGCCTAACTGAGAAGAGTCCAGCAAGAAACTCAGCTTAGGCCCGACCTCTGTCGGACTGACTATCCGGTGTGCGGTGGTACCGGGACGAGATGACTAATAACTTCGACTGTGGGTCGTCAGTGCCTTTACCATGAGTTTACATGATCGTACTCGCTAGCGACTGCGTAAAAAATTGTATTGGCAAAAGTACAGCGCCTCTGGCGGTTACGCAATAGAACTAAGAATCGGCATACTAAATCGTTAACGCAGTCGCTAGCGAGTACGGACATGCAAACTCATGGTAAAGGCACAGCTGTGGGTTATGTAGAAGCTCTCGAGGAAAATTCTATTAAAACTCTTATGTTTTAATAGAATTTTCTTCGAGAGCTATGATCTAACTTAGAATTTGCAGTCCAGGGATCGACACCTACCGTTGTAGAGTCAACTGCAGATGCATCCACTTTATTGCCTTATGCCATTGTAATAAGGTTAGATCGGGTGCTGTTTGTGGAGTGCGGTCTGTTCATGCTTGCCTACGCCGGCAATGTTGAATGAAATTTCCTTATTGGCCGCTCGTTGTGCCGCAACCCGAAACATGATACTTCGCTGTGTTATAACGAACATAACGTTATCGACGTTATTTTCATTGCATGTTTGAGAAAAAACACTTTTGTACCTTGTACCTTGTCACTTTAATGTCATATTTGATGACGACCGGTTTAGCCTAGTGGGTAGTGCACCTGCCTGTGAAGCTGACGGTCCAGGGTTCGAATCCCGGTCAGGGCAAATATTTGTGTGATGAGCATGAATATTTGTTTCTGAGTCTTGGATGTTTTCTATGTATTTAAGTATTTATATCTATTAAATATATCGTCGTCTAGTACCCATAACACAAGCCTTCTTGAGCTTACTTTGGGGCTAGTTCGATTTGTGTAAGATTGTCCTCTAATATTTATTTATTTATTTATTATTGGCCGCTTATTGTGTCGCAACCCGAAAAGTGATACTTCGCAGTGTCATAACGAACATAACGTTATCGACGTTATTTTCATTAAATGTTTGAGAAGAAGAACACTTTTGTACCTTGTACCTTGTCACTTTAATGTCAAATTTTTAACTGTTATTTTTATCCAACTGATGAAAGCGACAGTCCCAGTGTCCAGCTACTTATCAGGCCGACACTTGTTTATTTAATAATTTTCCCACGGCCAGCTAAAAACGCAAACTGTCACTTTCCTCTGTTATATATTATTCACATTCAGGATAAATTGGGGGACTCATCCCATGAACTCTGAACTTTAGGGCCGGCGGTAACCATCCCGGATCTTTTTTTAAATAGGAATAAGGCTGTGACAGGGCTGAATAGGTAGAGCTTAGGGACTGGGTGTCTATGAATATTGAGTCTGAGATACGCGTCATACTCGTGAACGGGTGCTGTTTGTGGGGTCCGGTCTGTTCATGTTTGCAAGGACTAGTAACTTCGTACTAGTGTTCAGTGGAATTGACATGATGAGAGACTTCACTGTTCTCATTTGATTTTATTTTTTAGACTGACGCTCAGAGACCTTATACATCTCTGAGGATATTTATTTATTAGATTTTATTATTTTCATGTTGACGTGTTATAGATATAGCTCAAAATATTTTATTATGATTAGTGTACCCACTTTATTACCTTTTATCTTGACGCTTAGAGACCTTATACATCTCTAACAAATCTCGATTGTTATTAATTTCTTAGTCTTATTTTTGACATGTAACACTACATTTAATTCAAGGGCAATTTCTAGGTCAGGTGGAATTGAGACGATTTTGTCAGTGACAAGATGCTTGTTGAAGGTTGAAAGAATTTGTACTTCATATTTGGAGGGGCAATCAATCAATCATATCTACATTATTCGGGGTGTCTTTGGAGGATCTTTCTGTCAATTAGGGTTCCGTGCCTAAAGGGAAAAACGGGACCCTATTACTAAGGGTCGATTGCACCAACATACGATCACAGGCCGGTCAACGTCAAATATTTAGAATGAAGGCAAAATTTAAAAATTTAGGCACCTAGCAGGATTCCACCCTGCGACCTCCCGGCTCGCGGCCAGTCGCTCTAGCCAACTGAGCTATAGGTGCAAGCGCTACCCAGTCCCAAATTCATCAACCGTTCCTTCGTATTAAGCAGTACCGCTGCTAACGTAAACTATTTTTCGTTGTACGCCTCCCTTAAGACGTTTGTATAAAAAATCGTCAAATATGGCGTCGGCAGCTGTCATCCCATAGAAACTTGTCAAACTTTCCATACAATCATATTTTAACGAGCACCGCTTACGATTACAGACAGTTTGGTGCAAGCCACTCTAAGACTTCGCTGTCCGTCTCTCTGTCCGCCTGTCACCAGGTTGTATCTCATGAACCGTGATAGTTAGACAGTTGAAATTTTCACAGATGATGTATTTCTGTTGCCGCTATAACAGCAAATACTAAAAAACAGAATAAAGTTATTATTTGAGAGGAGCCCCATACAACAAACGTGATTTTTTGCCGTTTTTATAGATATTGGTACGGAAACCTACGCGCGCGAGTCCGAGTCGCACTTGGGCGGTTTTTTCAATACTGTTTCTCTTTGTAACTCTTTTGAGAAAAATACACAGTCCCACTCAATATTACTAGCCGTCAAATATATACAATGTATTCCAATATCCTAATCCTAATAATATTATAATCGTGTAAGTTTGTGCGGATGGATGTACGTTCCGCTTAATCTCAAAAACTACTGAACGGATCTCTATGAAAATTTCCAGTATTGTAGCTTAGACATCAGAATAGGACATAGGCTACCTTTTATCCGCGGGTAACACCGCAGGGCGCTGCTAGTAGATTAATATATTTGTTTTTGTTCAAAATCGTTGAAGATGGCTGGTGTTCCCCAGGGGACACACCCGGGTGACGTTTCAGTTACGCCATGCTACAGACAGATTGAGCTCCTTAAATACCGTGCAAAGCTCTTTTTCCCAGTTAGGTCAAGTTTAGGTCTAATTCCAGGTCCAAAAAAGGATTGTAACTCCTCGGAATTCTATTTATTTATTTATCGTATGGCAATTATTTCGAACTGTGAGATCTTCGAGAAGACAGTACGGTTGCCTGTTTTTGTTACACTTTTAGCACCACCCAGGGGTCACGTGTAGGGTAGCGGTGGGTACTCCCTACGGACGCAGTGCAACTTCGACCCCCCTTGTCAAGTGAGTGGGCAACTTGACTGTTAGAAGTTCTCAAGCCGCTCGGAATTCTATGTAGAACATTCATACCCTTTTGACCTTAAATTTTATGGGTATCGTAATAACATCCACACATCGGTCACATCAATATCACCCTTGTTATGTAATCGGAGTCAGGTCATCACGCCAATAAGGTCATCGGGACTTTTGAGGCATGCCTTTGTTTTTGTAAATTGATACTTATTTCTTGGGGATATGGTTGAGTAGGTTTGAAACGAATGTGTTGTTTGTTGGTCATTATTAGGATCTCTAGACCACCTAGAATTCAAAGATGGCGGATAATGAGGTAGGTTAGGTATGTCACGAGTTACGAAGGAAAAATTATGGTATTGGTCAAGTTTTATGATGTTTATCTTTTGGATTAACATTATGAATGGGTCTTGATAAAACTAAGCTGTTTTGTCTTTCAGCATAATTTTGTCTGATGGGTAGACTCAAAAAACTCAGAGTATTCTAAAATTTGTAGAATATGTAGGTTTTTATGTCCTATATTGTATTCGTTTTATTGGCCGAGTGAAACGAAGGTCTCTGCTTCAGCTTCGACAAAAAATGCTTTCGTATGTCCGGATTTCCGTTTGTTCTCGTCTACAGTTCGCAATTCTCAACCGATTCTCGTAAAATTTTGTGAGCAGCGGGGTAATCACGTAACTTTTGTACTACCGTTAGGTAGATTTTAATGTCAAATTTTAAATTTCAGCTCATACATTTATACTTCAAAATTGACAGTAAAATCTATCTACCGTTAGTACATAAAGTTACGTGATTCGCCTGCAGGTCCGGTAATTATGTAGAATTTTTTTGTCGAGTCAGGTTTTTGTAAATTTACAAAATCAATTTTTATTTCAAAGATTTTGTAAGTTCGTTCGAATTTCGGTTTGTTGTCCTCTACAGGTCGCATTTCTCAACCGTTTCTCGTGAAAAATTGTTAGCTGGTTCGATATTCATAATTGATCTTTTTTATAATGTGAGAATTTGGAAATGATAAAAAAACTCACTCACGAGGTCTACAGCTCACAGAGCCACTAGTGGAACAAGGTTTGTCTGTCTGTTACCTTTTCACACCGCTGAACGAATTAAGTTAAATAGTTTGAGGCCCCGGCAATTCCTATAGAGGGAAAAGGGGGGGGAAGAACGATAATAATTACCTAAACCTGCGCCTAAAATAACTTAATAGCAAATTTATCTGCGCCGATATACACGGACGAAGTCGCGGGAAAAAGCTTTAAAATCACATATACAGATATAAAGTCAGAATGGTCAGATCTTTATGACTGATGACCGATTTAGTCAATTTACAATTTTGCAGCGGTCAGTAAAATATAACATGACCATTAACACTTATGCAATACGCACGTGCCTCTAATCGTCTTTACGTGATGTATGCCAGCCCTGTTTAACCTTTGTTTAAAATTAATTTCGCAAACTCCCATCTGACCTGACCGGACACGCCAATATCAACTTTCCTCCAAACAGTTAAAGTTGAAAATCCTCCCTGGAACGCTAAATTACTCCGTATAGGAACTGAACAATGGATTTATTTAAACAGTGCAGATGTGAAGCATCGACAGTGTTTTGTTTAAGAGTTCACGTGCTGTTCGCCCAAGCGATAATAAACTTTATGTCAATGTATTAAAAGTTGCAAAAACGTTCGTACACTCTGACCAATAAATTCGCAATTTGGGTAATGCAATAATACACCTTCGGGCAATGGGTTAGAGTCTTCTAAATGTTAAATATATGTTGGCAAGCTGTGTTGTGGGTTAGGGCACGCGTAGGTTTATTAAAAAAGTTAGGCCAATGATTGAGCACTAAGTGGTAAGGGCGGAAATAGGGGTCTGTAAATAGCACAGGATGAGAGTCAGTAAACACTAGGAGTTTCTTGATTAAAGGGTATTTAGTGTTCAAGTGAAGAAATGTAACGATTTTTTTACGTTACTAGACCAATTCAAAATTAAGATATGTGGTCCTTAACTTTTGATATGTCCACCGAAAAGACGCGAACCTAAATCTGACAATGACACATATGTGCCAGGAAAATAAAGAATGTACTATACTAGTAGCTTATATGTGCTAGGAATATTCTTATGTCAATTAAAAGGTAAATGCCCTTCGCTATACGTTAATGTCATTAGATAACGCAGCTGGAACGAAGAAAGCGTTGCGCACATGTAAATCACATGCGCAGACGCATAATTATCGCTACAACGACTCACGCGCACCTGAACGGTACGTGCGTTACTTCCATACAAATTATTATAGGACTTGAGTAGATATGCAAATTTATTCTCATTACAATTTGGGATTCACTATAAATACTCGAAAACTATCTCTTATGTAATATGTACTACGATATTGTTAGATAACTCGTTGTGTATGGATTTTTAAAATACAACAAAAAAAAACGGCCTAGTACAATTTCGACTCGCGCACGGAGGGTTCCGTACTATTTATTATCTATAAAACCGGCAAACAAATTACATTTGTTGTATGGAAGCCCCTTAAATATTAATTTTATTCCGTTTCTTAGTATTTGTTGTTAAAGCGGCAACAAAAATAAATCATCTGTGAACAACTAACTATCACGGTTCATGAGATACAGCCTGGTGATAGACGAACAGACGGACGGGCGGACAGCGAAGTCTGAATAATAGGGCCCGTTTTACCCTTTGTGTACGGTGCCCTAAAAATAGTATGTTTGTATTTATTTATTAAAACTTTATTGCACAAAATACACAAATTGTACAAATGGCGGGCTTAATGCCAAATGGCATTCTCTACCAGTCAACCATTGGGCTAAACAGATATTTTATAAAAGGTGCAAAGAAAAGAACAAAAAAAGAAAAAGAGTATGAAAATGTATATCAGAATATCTCATCATTCGCTTGCCCTTTTCCCATTTATTTGGGGTCGGCGCAGCATGTCTTTTTCTTCCATACATCTCTGTCATTCGTCATTTCTTCATTCACATCCTTCTTAATCATATCATCTCTCACACAATCCATCCACCTTTTTTTGGCCTACCTCGTTTCTTGCATCCATCCACATTCATATCTAATACTCTTCTTGTTACATGGCTTTCATCCCTCCTCATGACATGCCCGTACCACGCAAGGCGATTGGCTCTTAGTTTATTGGTTTTGTATATCAGAATATCTAATAAAACATATTAACATAAACACACACACACACATTGTAATATAAACTCTATTCATTACTGTTAAAGTAGAATATGTAATGGAATAAGACCACGTCAGTATTAAACCCAAAGTAATAGTACTTTAACCTTAATAACCTTATCAATCACCCCTTCGCGTACAAGAAAAAATAAAACCTCATTTCATTTCCTAACCGTCGTTCCTATTTCCACTTACAAGATATACCTACTAAGTTATACAGTTCAGTATTAAGCCTGTCACAGACTGCAGCGACTGGCGGTGGCGGCCTGCTGTCACTATGAAAATCGAGGTCACGTGTGTCTGAATGAATGCTAGGATTGTCATAGTGTGTGCCCTGTAGCCCGGGCATAGAATATGGCTACGGTATCCTCTGCCTGTCGTAGAAGGCGACTAAAGGGGGTCCTCGGGGTCGTAGACGGTCGTAGTTGGAGGCTACGATCGTCATAGAAGCATAGCGGGACCCACATAAGTGGACTCTAAGGCGGCACTGGTGCGTTCCGTAGGAGATCCCAGAGCCGACCGAAATAGGTTGAGGAGGACAAGCGGGGGGTTTTTAGTCGGTGCAAATCCGACATAATCACCGCGCCGCCCCCACGGTGCGGAGGTATCCATAACGGATTTTCCCCCGTCGAAAAAAAAAGGATTGTCATAGTGTACAACAGCGGGGTAATCACGTAATTTTTGCACTACCGTTAGGTAGATTTATATGTCAAATTTTAATTGTCAGAGGGGTAATCATGAAACTTTTGTACTACCGTTATGTAGATTTTAATGTCAAATTTTGATTGTCAGCTCATACATTTATACTTCAAAATTGACAGTAAAATATATCTACCGTTAGTACATAAAGTTACGTGATTCGCCTGCTGCTCATACATTTATCCTTCAAATTTGACAGTACAATTTTTTTTTGAACCTGACTGTGGCTTTATAGGCCGGGCCCAATAAAGCGATAGGAGTGCGACAGTAAAATCTATCTACGTACATAAAGTTAAGTGATTCGCCTGCAGGCCGCCACCGTAGGCCGCTGCAGTGTGTGGCATGCTTTCAGATTCAGATTCAGATTATTTATTTGCTTTAAGTACATGTACATGCAAATACATTCATAAAATTAAATTAAAATACATTATACAGTGTCAAATTTAGGTACATAATTAACATTGAAAATATATCTAATACATAAAATTAAATAACACATACAAATACATTACATTTTTACATTCATAGAATTAAATTAAAATAAAAGTCTAATCTAGGTACATAACATAATTTTAAATTTTAAAATGTATTTCTAATAATTTATTGTTACATAATTGCTGGTATTATTCATTTTTATGAAATTAATCTAGAGCATTGGCAAAAAATTCTTTGATAGTATAAAACGGTCTATTAATAAAAAACTCTTTAACCTTTTTATCGAAAATTCGGATGTCATTACATTGTTTTATGCCATTGCTTAATTGATTAAATATTTTAATTGTCATATTATTAAAATTATTATTAAAATGTACAAAGTTAGAATTAGTAGAGCGACAATAGATTGCAAATGTTTTTACTATACTTTAAGTACGAGTTTGACATATCTAGTAATTAGGGTTATAATCGCGTGTACAGTAAAAAGCCAGATATGGCTCTCCAATAATTCAAGTTCAATATTTTTGTTCTTTCCATCTCAGTCGGACCTATTTCTCGCTCCCTAACTACATACTCTTATGTCTATTTACGCCGTTCTAGTGCATAAGCATTGTAGAAATTGGGATTATAATCGTATGTTAGAACATGAAAATCTTACATCAGTTTATCTGGTTCCAACGTACCTGACGCAGCAGTTTTACAAAATACTGACAAGTTAGGTTTTTTTTTTTGAATCGGACTGTGGCTCTATATGCCGGACCCAATAAAACCCAATATAGGAGTGCGTGGTTGGGGAAAATTCAGGGGAAAACCTCCGACACGACCACGCGTGTGGTTTGGAACACTGGAATACTCTAAGTCTTAGAGTTTGCGCTCCAGTGAGATTGGTTGAGCGGTTTCAACCGAATCTGAGGTCTGAGGTTCACTACACCTAGCCTAGCTGAGAAGAGTCCAGCAAGAAACTTAGCTAGGCCCGACCTGAGTTAAGTGTTCGATTTTTGAATTCATTAACCAAAAATAAACGTCCATTAGCTGTATGGACTATGGAGCTTCAGGTAACAGTATTAGGTAATACAATTGTCAAGATTAAAATTCATCAAACATTGCTAGCAAATGTACGATTTCTCTTCATTATATAAAGAGTTTCCACTGCAGACAGCCTTGAAAAGGTCTTGCGAATTATATAACTTTTGTTAATGACATTGTATTTACTTCACTGATTCGTAATTGGATTTGCCGAAAGCCGCTTTTGAAAATTATATTACGAAAGCAAGAAAATATGGATGACTGCTTATTTATAATAAAATTTTGTTCTTGCGCATCAAATTTAATTTAATCTGGACTTACAAAAAGGTTTATATTCATTGTAATATTTTTTTTTAAAGTTGAACAAAAAATAATAATTGAAGTCAATGACTAAGTATATTGCATTCCTGCAACTTGTAGGCCAAAACCTCTAAAAATATTCGGTGAATATTCGGCAGATAAATAAATAAATAAATATTTGGGGACAATCTTACACAAGTCGACCTAGTCCCAAACTAAGCAAACCTTGTACTATGGGTACTAGGCAACGATATACATACTTATATAGAGAAATATATACTTAAATGCATAGAAAACAACCAAGACTCAGGAACAAATATTCATGCTCATCACACAAATAAATGCCCTGACCAGGATTCGAACCCGGGACCTCCAGCTTCGTAGGCAGCGTCACTACCAACTAGGCTAAAGCGGCCGGCAGATGAACCGAATAATTCGGCCGAAACATTCAAAAATTTGGCGAATATGCCGAATATTCGGCGCGTCTATAAGTAGGTAACTACGCACGCACTCCTTTGGAGTTGCGGGCGTCTATAGGCTGCGGTGGCCGCTTACCATCAGGTGGACCGTACGTTTGTTTGCCACCGGCGTTGTATAAAAAAAAAACTAATATTTTAGTGGCGAAAAAGAGGGGAGGCCTTTGCCCAGCAGTGGGACACTATATAGGCTATAAAAAAAAAAATTTTTGTTAATTCCCCAAATAGCAAACGCACAATAATAGTCACTGATAAACCAAAGCATTATCCACCGATACCAATACAACAATGAAAGAAATGATAGACAATAAACGTATGACACCGTTTAATGTCCGATAAACGGTCTCATATACGTCACGTCAACTCAGACATATTTCAGTAGACAAAGCACATGAAATTTAATCCAGTGCCACCTTTAGCAAATTTGGGTTTAAGATGGAGAAATTGTGATATTGCAGTGATAGGTTGCTAGCCCATCGCCCACAACACACTACAACCCTGTTCCCATAGTAGACGTTTGCGACACCCACGGGAAGAAAGGGGGAAGAGCTATTCTATCCCGGCACCACACCGAGAAATATGGTCCATTTATATACTTAAAAGACAAAGATCCTTTGTTTTTTTCATCTATTTTTTAAATTTATTTTTGTACATATTTTTTATTTTTCTATGTATTTAAGTATACAGTTCTCTATATAAGTATGTATACGTCGCCTAGTACCCATAATACAAGCTTTGCTTAGTTTGGGACTAGGTCGATTTGTGTAAGAAAAAAAAAAAATTACTTACTTATAGGGCTCGGAAACCGGTTTCGTCTTCATACAATTAACCGGTTAAAAATTTCGGTTAATTGCGTTTTACGATATTATTTCGTTTTTTAAATCATTTATTTCGTAGATGAAGGTTAACAAAAACAAACCTTAAAATAAAAATTGAGATTTGACAAATACTTTAAGAAATATTTCAAAAATAGTAAAAACCGGTTTCGAGCCCTGCTTACTAATAATAATAATAAAATAAATATTTGGGGACAATCTTACACAAGTCGACCTAGTCCCAAACTAAGCAAAGCTTGTACTATGGGTACTAGGCAACGATATACATACTTATATAGAGAAATATATACTTAAATACATAGAAAACATCCAACTCAGGAACAAATATTCATGCTCATCACACAAATAAATGCCCTGACCAGGATTCGAACCCGGGACCTCGAGCTTCGTAGGCAGCGACACTACCAACTAGGCTAAAGCGGCCGTCAACAGTTACTTATAGTATATTTTCTTTGTAATAATACAATTATTCATCAGCACGCAAACTAGGTCTGTTTGCGTAAACCATCTAGATATATGTCTGTGTATGTGCCAATGTCACGTACGGAATTTCTCGATAGACATTCCAGCGCCGTGACGTCGTGGTGAAGTAGTCATTGTCTCCATGTATCGTATAACACCTGATGTGCCGTTCCGATATTGCGTGAAATCGTTTATGGCTTGAGTAGAAACTGAATTACAGTTACAAAGCTGTTAAAAAATGTGAAATATCGAGAAAATAACCTAGTTCAGTTTAGTAGGATAAGTCATTTGATGACTGGTAACATTGTACCATCAAAAATAATACTTGTCAAAAAAACCAAGTCTCGCAACTCAGTTGTTCTACGGTAAAAAGTTGTGAGATCCATGTAATACCAAGTCGGTTATTAATTTATTCAGTCCCGACTTAAGCGACTTTCTGTCCTAATGCGTCCAGTCCCTAAGACCACGATCGTGGTCCATAACAATTGAAAATCAATTGTGTCTGGAATCACCGTACTCGAAGCATTAAGTTGTTACGTAATAATTAACAGTATCTTATAGTGACGCATATCAATATTAAAAATCTTTATTGTTTTATATAAATATATTGAGACTCGGCCATCGCATGAAAACACGTGTAAATTAAATTATTTAGTGCGATGGCCAAGTCTCAATATATTTATATAAAACAATAAAGATTTTTAATATTGATATGCGTCACTACGTTGCGCATACATTTATGAAGTTCATAAATTTACACTAACGTGAGACATATTTACACTTAATAAGAGAACCACGGTTGGAACTCACTTGGAAAGCCCCAGCTTCACGCGCCGCGCGTCGGAGGGCAGTGTTGCGCGGTCGGTTGCCTTGATAACACTCAACCTGATGAAGGACTCCAATTGTAGTCCGAAACATGTCGCAAATAGTGACTTTCCAAGTGAGTTTCAACGTTAATTTTTCTACCTGAGCCAATAGCCAGGGTATTGAGTTATGTCTTTACTAGAGATTGCAGAACCGGTACTGTTTTCAAGAACCGGGATTTTCGGTACCAGCTAGAAATGGAACCGGGATTTCCCGGTATTTTCGGTACTTTCGGGACAGCACTAATGTTACATATAATTGGTAAACAAACCGAGAAAGGCAATAGTTATGATTCTAAACTTACTTTTAAAAGAAAACAACTGTAGGAATGTCAATGCCTTTGCCTACCTACAGTTACTTAATTACTAAATATATAAACCGCCTTATGCATAAACGTTCATTAAACCTATTTTAGTTAAATAGCCGCTGAAATTCGGTTATCCTTATCTGACACTGACTCAGAACTGGTTTCAATGGTAAGGAATACATAGTTTTCTTTGAATTGCACTTTTCTCCTCTATGCTTAACGGCTGTTTCGTGTAATTTAACTAGATTTGAGAAAATATAGAGCAAAAATGGATTTCCCGAAATCTCGAAAGTACCGGGATTTCAATTTTGCAGTCCCGGTTCCTTGCTGGTCTAAAAATTCCGGGAAATCCCGGTATTTTCGGTTCCGGTATTTCCCGGGAGCAAACCCTAGTCTATACATAAAATTAACTATTAGTGCAGTGTTTGTCGTGTCCTCCAGCCAGTGTTTAAAGACTCAAATAATAATACCAACGAATAAGAAGTTGCGGGCAAAAGCTAGTATCTAATTAGACGAAGTCGCGAACAGACGCTATAGTCAAAAATAAATACCCGTAGCATCATTTATCAATCTTGTCTATGGTACCCAAATATAGAAGTGACTCGAGCAGTCTCAACTTTACTATTTTCCCAACACTAAAATAGTGAAGGAGCGTCGAACCCACAATGGTGTCGGATTACTAAAACCCACACCCCCGCATCCTGCTTTAAAAAAAAACATGTCAACGCCCTGAAGCACCTGTGTTGAAAAACAAAAATCGGCGGTAGTTTTAAAAACATCCGTAAAAACAATTAGTTTGCTAGCAGCGGATGTTAGTCTATGTTTATTTGAAATTAACGCTTCCAATACAAATACAAATACAAACATTTATTCTGCAAATAGGCCACAAGGGCACTTTTACATGTCAAAATATTAATTTACAATTTAAGAAAGTCTGACTATAATAAGTAATACATTTTTCATGTCAAAATATTAATTTACAGTTCAAGAAGGAATAATAATTTCGAGTTTAACAATTATAACAAAATTAATGTCATACAGTGAACATAAACTTGCAAAGTTATCTATTACAAATATTAAGTTAGAGATGTATAAGGTCTCAAGATTAAACAAGGAGTGAAATTAATATATTATCCCAGAGATGTACATGGTCTCTGAGCGTCAAAATTAAAATTAATTTTAATTCTAATCTTTTCAATGCTACGGAATTTCCTCTACATACGGGGAAACGCATGTTATCGGCTACGCGTCTACGAGCAGAGAACTAACTCCCCAGGGCAGTTTATATTCAATTGTAATTAATTTTGTATTCTAATTTATTTTTGAATTTTAATTTATGTTGAATTATGTTTTTGTTTTTATATTATTTTGAACTTTAATTTGAATTTTATTGTTATGCATGTTGCATGCTAACTTGTAGTTATTTGTGTGCCATGTGGCAAAACATAGTGCCTCTGTCTCAGACCTACATACTTGTAATACATACCTATGTTTGACAAATACATAATTTGAATTAGAGTCCTTGGCACATATTTCTAACATAATTAAAATCTCACCGCATTAACCGGTCGTCTACCGGTCCCTGGGATCCCTGGGTAATTTAGTGAAGAAAAGATTGATATACTTCATTCCTTCACTGTGAAATGTGTCACTCATTTAGGTCACTAGTTCAGTTTAGTTCAGTAGCTCAACAGATCCATCTACGATACAGATTGGGTAATGATATCACTCATTCATTCAATAATGTAACTCTCGGAGCGAATGAGTAGGTAAACAATATGACTGATGAACTGGTCTGACTGAAATCACGGCGTCTATGTCATTCTCAGGGCGAATGAGTAGGTAAACGTTTTTTTTTTTAACCTGACTGTGGCTTTATAGGCCGGGCCCAATAAAGTGATAGGAGAGCGCGGTTGGAGAGTGACCTGGGGAAAATCCAGGGGGAAACCTCCGAAATGACCATGCGGGCGGTTTAAACACTGGAATACTCTAAGCTTTTGCGCTTCAGTGAGATTGGTTGAGCGGCTTCAACCAAATTTTGTATATTATCCTATATACGAACTTACTCTTCTACACCTTTATGTCAGACATATAATATAGCATTCGTCCCTCTCCCACTTAGGGGCCATCCATAAATTACGTCACACGTTAAGGGGGCGGGAGGGGGTCGACGAAGTGTGACATTGTGTGACAAGGGGAGGGAGGGGTCCCACCTTTTGTGACGTCACATTTCAAAATCCAAAACATCTAATGAGTTAAAATGCCAAATATGGACTATTAACGAAAAACTTACAAGTGCATATACAAATAGAGTTGGAAAAACTCTATTTGTATACGCATAAGGTTTAAATTGTGTGTTGGCGATAATTTATTGTTATGTTATTTTTTTCAAATGTTTGAGTTGATGTTGGTTAGTAGTTAATTTCGGAATATGTGACGTCACACTATGGGGGGGGGGGGGGGGGGGTGTTCTCACAAATGTGACCAACTGTGGCAAGGACGAGGGAGGGGTCAAAAAATCACAAAATTAGTGTGACATACTTTATGGATGACCCCTTACATACTTGCTGTATGTCCGACATAAACGCGATCATACTAGCTAGTCTATCATCCTATGCTACCAGTGCTGGGTAGCATGATCGCGTTTAGGTGTCTGACATAAAGCATTTGTCCCCCTCTCAGTCTCATAATTGAAAGACAAAGACGAATAGTATATATTCGACATTAACTCGATCATACTAGCTATACTGCGCTAAAACTAAGCATTATAAATAGACTGAGCTGGAAGGAGCCACTAAATTTTGTAGAAGAGCTAAATCCTTCCGAACCGACGCGACAGACTAACAGACTTAGACACGTCCTAAAATAGAACAAGGATAGAGAGATCGGGGTACCTATAAGTAGACTTGAGACGAAAGACGTTATTTCACTAAACTAAAATTTAACGCACGCTAAACGTACTTTGCACGACAATCGTTAAAACAGATGTTTGTTTGATGATGCGGTTGTAAATGTAAACATTCCTTTGATGCCTACTATTTGCATAGCATAGTTTGGGTCTCGGTTGATTTTATGTATGCGATATCACTACATAGTATAAAACAAAGTCGCTTTCTCTGTCCCTATATCCCTATGTATGCTTAAATCTTTAAAACTACGCAACAGATTTTGATGCGGTTTTTTTAACAGATAGAGTGATTGAAGAGGAAGGTTTATGGTTAACATTCATTAAATAGTGCACCCGTGCGAAGGCGGGGCGGGTCGCTAGTCCATAATAATTATAAATCGTACCGCCATCAGTATAATTTGTAATGTGAAGAAGTCGCTGGCAAGTCAGTTATTTATATGGTTACAGAAAACTAATTGTTTAGTATTCTTGTAGTTGGGTCATTGTCAGTTATAAAAACAAAAATTGTCCACCCGGTGGTTAATAGTTAACGGCTTATGTACAGTCGCCATCAAATATATCTGCGCTCTTCGGGGTGATCAAAAATATCTGAACGTGCACTCTAACGCCTTGGTAATAGAGGCGTGTTCAGATATTTATGAACACCTTGTTCGCTTCGATATGTCTGATGGCGATTGTACGTGTAAGTTATGTTTTTATAGTTTTGGAAACACCACATGCGGGTTACTAGACCAATCCAAAATTAACCTTTGTGGTCCTTAACTTTTGATATGTCCACCGAAAAGACGAGAATCTAAATTTTCTGCTCAATAAATGACTATCATTCTTCGTTATTGGTAGTGTGATTGTTTGTGGCGTCCGGTCTATTCATGCTTGCTAGGACATAGTGACTACGTTAATACTAGTGTCTTTTTATAGGGGATTAACGAGAGACATCATCCTGTTGTGGATTCGTTTTTATTATCAGTGACTTAGAGACCATATACATCTCTAACAATATTAAATTAATCTTAATTTTGACGCTCAGAGACCATGTACATCTCTGGAATACTATATTAATTTAATTATACTCCTTGTTTAATCTTGAGACCTTATACATCTCTAACTTTACTGATGTTGTAATATTTGCATTTCCATTACCTACTTTGTACATATACGAAATGTGCCTATTTGTAAAAACCCGCATAGATACGTTCAAAGTTATGCCATCCAATCCAAGGTCTACATCCAGGCTGCATGGGTTGAACCTTTGCTATCCAACCCATAACTCTGCCCACTTTGAAAAAAGTATCCTGTTTATGTCCGTAAAAATCTTCAACCACTTACCTAACGAAATAAAGTCCTTAGATTATGTAGAATTTAAAAAAAAATTATTCAAATGGTGCCTAAATAAGATGTACTATGACGCTAAGGAACATTTTCAATGTAATAATATAACATGACATGATACTTACCATACGTGATTATGATATTATTATTTTATTTATTAACAATCATTAATTTTAATTTAATATAATATTAGTTGACAGAACTGTTCTCTGATCTCTCAAAGCATGACATTGAAATTTATTTATTCGTTTTCATTTTAATATTGACTTTACATACATTTTTTTTTTTTTTTTTCTCTTACTAGAAATAGAACATTAAGATTCAATGACATGCTAATAGAACCATAATATTGTACGCCATACAATGGCTGATTGTGAAGAACTTTTGAATTATTTGTCACCTTTTTCAATACTCACTTTCATACAATAAATTATTTGTATTTGTATTTGTATTTGTAATAGATAACTTTGCAAGTTTATCTTCACTGTATGACATTAATTTTGTTATAATTGTAAACTCGAAATTATTATTCCTTCTTGAACTGTAAATTAATATTTTGACATGAAAAATGTATTACTTATTATAGTCAGACTTTCTTAAATTGTAATTAATATTTTGACATGTAAAAGTGCCCTTGTGGCCTATTTGCAGAATAAATGTTTGGTTTTAATTTTTGATTTTGATAGCTACATTGAAGTGCGTTTGATAGGCATTTCAAGGAATCCGATTGTTTATTCTTGAACTCAGTCAAACTTCATGGATCCTTCCCAAAACTTTGAAAAACTTTTATGAAGAATATCTACTGTTGAAGAAAAGAAAGATAATACATATCTGTCTGAATAATAGAAACAAAGTGTACGTTCAGAGCCTTTTGTGTGTTGTACATCACTTAACAGCTTCGTCCTTTGAGACACCCATCTTTTGCAGTCGTCAAAAATGTGTACGTACAATTATCGCCTTATTACAGAGCTATAAGGCGCAAAAGTCAAAACACCTTTCATATCCTTAGCCTCTAAACATGAGAAGCATTTTTTCACTTAAACCATGTAAGTACCTATTAAAATAATTTTGGAAGAGGCGTTTTGTAATCGTTTGTAATAGCGATCAAACATTTCGTTTCACACAGCAGTGGACAAAAAATTGTGTTCAGTAATGTTTTTTGTGGTTTTTATTTAAATAGAACACACGTTTTCGAAACCAAGTCGGTGTATTAGATAGAGCACGTTGTGAAGACGGCATACATTATCATTAGTTGAAGTTTTTGTTTTATAGGACTGCATTATTTTTAAACTATACCTAATACAGTAGGGCCTTGATAATCCGTACACAGGCTAATCCGAACGTCGCAGTAATCCGAACTGCCGAGTGACCCGTTTCTCCTCCGCCGTAACACCTGACTTTGTTTAAACCATCCGGTTTGTAGTTCTTTCATACGAAATTACTCTATGCTGTACTGCACACCACGTGTTTTATGATAAGGTTCCTACATTTGAAATATGATATGGTTCCTACACCAAAACGTAAACACCAGATTTTGGGCATTGCTGAGAAGTGTGCCATATTAGACAGCTTGAAAGATGGCGGGTCTGCTACTTCGTTTTCTCAAAAGTATGATATTGGAAAAGCTACAATTTCTGATCTGATGAAAAAGGAACAGAAAATTAGGTAATTTCATTCCAACATACTATAATTCGAACGCTCCGTGAGTCCGAACAGTAGTTGTTTCTTTGAAGTTCGGATTATCGAGGCCCTACTGTAGTTATTAAATAGGTATATGCAATTCGACAACAGGTTAGGCTTTTAAAATGGCACTCCCTCCAATTAGAAGTAACCGTGGAAGTCAATAAAGTCGTTATTAAAAAACAATTAAGCGTGCATTAAAACTAAATTAACATAACTTGTGTTAGTGACGCTTTCATGACAAATCGCTATTACGGTTGTAGGTAAGTTGTAACAGAATGTCCAACTAGGCAATGAATGGTAAATTGTTACATTTCTCTTCTATTGTGTTCGAAGATAACCGCTGTAAAACGTTTTGGGTATCATCTGTGGTCACTATGGACGGGTTTTCCCCAAATGTTTTTTTATTGAATAGGGCTTAAATCATCGCTTTGACAGCCACATCTGATTTTGCTAATGGGCTTAAAAATGAAAGCCTTTTTTTTTCTCATCATAACATTTTCGTTTGACAACGCGAAATTGACAAAATCGTCTAAGCAGACGTGATATCTGAGTGTAAATACAAACCATTTATTAGTCAATGTCAGTTCAGAAACCTGACATATTTTTTCAGTTTGACCGCCGGCAGTGGGCAAACCGGCTTGGCAGGGAGTCAACAGGTAGGGTACGTACGGGGCACTGACCTACAGTCGCCGGTGCATGGCATGAATGGCACCATCGTTTGGAACGTTCAGCTGTTGCTGGAGTCGTTAACGATGTAGATTTTTGAACGAAAACGTTTGAAAATAGAACTCGGGACGTTTCATTCACGTTATCACGTTCCACATTTGAAACGTACCGATGCGGAATGCTGAATGGAAAGTGCATTCGCAGCA
This sequence comes from Epiblema foenella, assembly GCA_963556455.1. Taxonomy (NCBI): domain Eukaryota; kingdom Metazoa; phylum Arthropoda; class Insecta; order Lepidoptera; family Tortricidae; genus Epiblema; species Epiblema foenella. The sequence continues at coordinate 19,462,531 of OY747110.1, forward strand.
CGAATGTTTTTAATTTGTGAACGCATGTTAACGTGGCGACAAGCGTGTATTAAGTTGTAAGTAAGCTTATATCATCGTATGCGTGTCGTATATTGAATAGGTACATTAACAAACGATGCACACAATGTCATACGTGTTTGCTCAGGTATTTACATTCGGCAACGCTGATACCAGAGTCAAACAACGGTATCTCGATTTAAAAGTAGGTATTGAAACGCAACAATAAAAACATCCACGGAGATACACTTAACTGTACATTTTAAGAACGAAGCAAAATAACCAAAATGCCACTCACCTCGCGAAATGCAACGAGCAGCGAGCTTGCTGCCTGCGTCCTTATGCACCTTACAAAGGTCTACTTTCACCTCCAAGAATAAACTTTACCATATACGGCCCTCTTGCGATGAACGCGACTTAAATGCGCTTTTTTATCGAACGAAACAGTAACGTTCAATTGAAACGGTAAAATGTAATCGCAAAAAAGTTAACTCACTTCACACAACACTATGGACTTTCCACTGTATTCACTGCACTGTTTGTGGCGTTTTATAAGAGTTTTGTGTCATGAAGGGCCGATTGCACCGAACCTGAAAGTTGTAAAACTTTTTCGGTTACGGATTTCGTATTCGGAACGTGGCCAAACGTCCGTTATGGGGCAAAGCCGCCGCGCGAGTGGCGAGAGGTGGCCGCCGCGGCGCGTGCGTGCGCATGAGACGGGGCTACCACTGAGCATGCGGGAAAGATAGAGATGGCCAATAAGGACCGTTTACAAAATGCCCTTCTCTCCCCGCGTGCGAAAATTTGAGCTGAAGTGAGGGGAAGTTTAAACTTTTGGCCTGTTGTGTAAACTCGTGGTGTTTTTAAACACTTACGGCCTTGGGAATGCATTTTCCATCACGGCAATTTTGAGGACATCTGTATGAAAATGAATCCATCGAGGTAAGGTGGCCCAAATTGGAATGAGGACAATTTTATTGATAAAACTGGTAACATTTAGTCAACTGTTCGTAGGTATATTTAAACAATGCACGATTTGTAGCAATAAGCAAGTTGTAGGTAATCAAAAATAATAATAATATGGAACATACCTACTGTATAAAATAGTTGAATTACAAATATATATTATTAAAATTTTTATACTTACATCTAAATGTGCAGATCTTTGTTTTTATTTATTAAATAGGTAGGTGAAATGGTCGTCACTCTAAATATGACGTAAAACAATTTATTAGACATGACTCGGAGTCCTGCATAAGAGGTAAGTACTTAATAAAAATACATTACTACACGTAAAAAAAAACAGTAAAAGCTCAGAATACAACACAACACTTCAAAGCTAAGGTTTGATTTCGAGTTGGAAAACAAAATGTGTGCAATAAAAAGTAACATCTATAAAACCCACAAAATGCCAAGGACGGCTAAAAACGTCACGAGGTATAGTGCCTATAGCGCCACTAACAACTAGTCGTCATAAGGTGTTCAATCTCTTGGCACTTGTTAATTTATATATAGGTTTTAACCTATATATATGACGAATAAGTACCATTACTTCAAAGTTCAAACACTAAAATGAGTATATTTAAAAAAAATCTTAAGGTGTCATAAGACTAGAAGTACATTGAAAAGTTTGATTTATTAATATTACTAAGTAGTGATATAAAATAGAAATGAAATAAATATGAATCAATCCATAATTTAAGTATAACTACTTTTACTGTGGGACCAACTTTATTTGTGTCAATAAAAAAAAATTGCTTCATACATTTTGGTTGCCTATAATCAATTGGAAAGCTTTTATTATGAAACACCAGGTTTTGTTTCGCGCGGACTAAGTTGGTTGGTACTACAGCACAGTCCTACAGTGTTTGGGAATTATGGATACAGTGTCATTTTTTCCTTTTCCTAAGGGGCTACCGCGAACCACAAACGAAGTTTTCCCTCTCTGTCTCACTTATGTGCAAACTTAGAAGTGTGACAGAAAGGGAATACTTCGCTTGCTGTTCGCGGTAGCGCCCCTGAGGGCCTACTCCGAACATCGAAATTCGAACTTCGTAACGTGCCGTCCCTTTCGCGCTCGTGTTATATGGGTGAAAGGGACGACACGATACGAAGTTCGGATTTCGAAGTTCGTAGTAGCCTCTCTGTATCTATTCCATCACTCTTGTACATTCATGATCATGACAAATCCTTGTATATATTTAGTATATTATTCATTTTTTTCTTTCTTTTTTAAATATATTTATCAGTTTGCCCTTTCCTGACCTTTTCTTTTCTAAATTAGTGATCTACCTGAAGATTTTAATCCCGTTTCCTGGTTTTTGGCTGAATGCGCCAAGAGCGCGATTCCTTTTTTTTTGCATTACAAGTTATGCTGCAATGGGGGCTATCGTTTTTGTGCTCACCAGTTGGCGCCACTGTCGACTAAGGTCCAGCTGTCAAAAATTGTTATTGGTTATTATGGACATGAGAACGAAGTTTACATTTAAATCATATTCAATACCTTAAAACCGTACCGTAAAAATATCCAAAATCCCGCATTGTAACGCAGTCCCGTTTTGTTAGGAAATAAAGGAGGAAATAAGTTTCCGAAAGACAAATCTGTCTCAAAGCCCTGACAGTCATTGACCCTTAATTCATATTTGCCATAATCAAGCTCAGGTATTGCAAAATAGTGACCATATTGTTCCAATTAGATATTAACCCGCGTAGCGCAACCAAAAAGAGTGACATTTGACGTTTCGGAGGACCCCACGCTACACTAGCGCCTCTAGCGGTGAATTCATACGCGATAGCCCCCATTGTTGTACCTTGTATATTATATGTTACAAATGTTACAACTTAGTAAACTATAAACACGTCCGATATCAACAGTTTCACCAGATGGAGAATCACCAGTAAGGAAATGCTTGAAAATGCTGATTTCTCTATGTCCAAATGTTTACTTTAAAACTGTTTTTAAGGCTTTTATGAATGCACTAACAGTTTTTACACTTTTATGGTTTTGCAATTACTTAGTAATCACAAACACGCCTTGATAACATGCTTGCAATATTAAATGGCGTGCAAATTAATTTCATGAAACAGTCTAGAACAAAACTGTTGGGATTTTCAAACTTACAAGGACTAAAGTTATAAATATTTTGATTTCAAATTATGATAAAAGTATTGATAATACCAATAAAGTTATTAAAGGCTACGATAATTTAATTAAAGTTTTAGATAGTAACATAGCCATTTTTTTATTTTATTGTGTGCAGTAAGTATTTAAGCGGAAAAAACAAGTTTTCGCTTGAAAATGGTTGATTTGAAGCAATAATTCTCAATGAAAAATCCAAAAAGTACATTTAAAGTTTATAAGGTCGCAATAGTCCTGTTCTAGATAGTAACATTGAGAAAATGTCAAGATGCGTGTCAATTCTAACAGAAAATGGCGTAAATAGATGAGCGTTATTTAACTGATAAGGACCCTTACACAAGAAAATTGACATGCATATTAGATTTTAAGGCTCAATTTTATAAAAATCTGTTATATTTTAAATCAAACTATATGAAAACATGGGTGGACTCCCATGGCACTGATCAATGTATATTCAGGTGAAATAATATTGTTGTAAAATCTCTATGGGTAATACAAAGCTTTTAATAGATCAGAGGTTTATAAAATTAAGTTCATTTACAAAGTTAAAAATACATGTTCATGATGACTCTGGCTTTTACATTAACTATAAGCCAAAAATAATCTCTTATATACAAATTTCAGTTCACAAATATCCTTACATCTAAGAAATGGGTCAATCAACTTTTTCTTGTTGTTATTCTGTCCCATCAGGGAGGAGACAACAGTAACCGAATTTCTTAGAAAAATGATTATAATATGGACTCCAAGCAAGAGATGACCCATGTCCAAATGGATTTGTGCTCATTGCCAAAAGTCATATTCGGTTGATTTAAATCCTTCAAAATCACAGTTTTAAAGAGTGACTCAGGAGACGTAACCATAGCAACGATCAACAAAGAATAGTTGATCCACCCAAATATTTGCTATCATTGCTTCAATATGTCTAAAGGAACATTTAATTCTGACTGTATCAACAACGGATTCAGTTGCACATTCCATGGCTTTGACTCAAACGTGTGCGTGTGATTCAATACAGAAGGTGCAGCTTTTTTAATGAATAAAGTTTGTACTTTCAAAACTATCGTATTAAAACAACCCACAATTACATAAATACCACCTATAATAGAAAACAGTCTTAATATGAACTGCAAAAAGTTTTCCCGTTCTTGATAAACATTCACTTTCAATGCCGCCATGTCATATTTGAAAAATATACCCGGCACTCCGTGAGAACCTTTCGAATGACTGATGGGCCTCTCTAACTCTTTAACTGCATACTGATAGGTCTTGATAGTTTCGAATGTGGTGTCAACGTCAGTTGGGACAACTTCAATAAAATACTGAAACAGCATATTTTCATCATTTGTGACTTTCTCATCACCTTCAAGTGGGTAAATTATACCATTAGCAGGACTACCGAAGCTCAGTCTGTGTATTCTATGGCTGAAGTTCTGTGGTGTGTCATCAAACAGCATGTTCAAATGTATGTGGCCGCGAGGAAGGTGTAGACTCTTTCCAGCAGTTATGTGGAAGTTTCCGGCAACTTTATTCAGGATAAGTATCCCATGCAATCTGCAAGCATCTGGCCGTCTATTTGGCTTTGTTTTCCGAGCTGGCACCGTTGCACGGACAGAGCCATGACCCTTTTTCCACAATAATTGCCAAATGGAGTGGTATTCTTCTCTTAAATAAGAATTTAAGTATTTAACAGCATCAAAAGCATCTTGCTGCTCCTGTGTAAGCTCGAACCACGTGTCCTCTTCTGTCAATTCACCGAAACCGAACACGCTTTGAGACGTGGAATCCAAAATATCAGCGCCGATGTTTGAACACGGCATAGCAACGGTTATATCAATGTTTATCCTCAGTTTCTCGTCCATTTCAGTGTCAGGCGAGAATTTAAAAACTAAATTACTATCCAGATAGTAAGTGACTTCACTGTAAAACAACCACAGTATAATAAAAAAGGTGATAACAGAAAACGTTCCGCCGACCGGAGTGCTGTCGACGTACTCCTCCGGAACTTTAGGAAATGCATCGAATTCCTTCACTTTATCTATCACATTTTTCTTCCCCCTGTATCTCAACATCTTCTTGTTATACAAGTTTGGTTATAACTGCTCAAAGCAAGACTTATTTCATTTATTACTATTTTCCGGTTGCGATCAAAGACTGATAAGTAAATGGTAAAGGAAGGAAGACTCTGCCAACAACTTCAACAAGCTACACTTTCAACAAATTTGACAGTTTTCAGTGCTTGGATGTCAAAAAGACAACACGTTCACGAAGCTAGCAACTCTAGCAAAAAAAAATGAATGTTTGTAGCTACTTGTAGAAACAGTAGCTACTTGTAAAATTACGTTTTTTATTTGTTTCAGGTTCAGTCAAACTGAATATGAAGATTTTTCTATAATATCTCATAGGAAGAATATAAGAACATATAAAAAGCTAGGTTCATAAACGCACCACCATTTTCTGAACGAAAAAAAGTATATTTTCTTTCTTATAATGTGGAAAAGCAAGTCTAGAAGCTATACAATTCTATCTTGAAAATACTGTCTTATTTATTCTTGACTATACTGCAACGAAATAAATTGTGTTCTGGTGAAAATAAGTGCTTGAAACATTATTTCATAATAATTTTCTTATAATAAGGAAAATACGCCTAATTAGCATTTGACGATTTTGACGTTTGTCACGGTGCCCGTCATTCATTGTGAGCGAGTGAACACCGCTACGAAATAGAAGTTTTCTGTCTATTTTTAACCACAAAAGTTAGTTGTACAAGTATTTATGCAGTCGGACGAAGAGGATTCCCTGCTGCATTCATGCTTCGACTCTCTGAAGAATGCAGTCATGGGTTGCTGTTACAGTATATGTCACAAAGAGACTGACCCTCAGGTAATGCTACGGATATGGGTATCAATCACTTGGACGTGCATGGAATGTTGTGAAAACGCGAAAATACGTTAAATCAATAAAAAATCTTTATAAACAAAAACATCCGTTTGATATTTTTTGCATTGTTTGTGTGATTGGCACAGTTATTTACTGTGTATTTTTTTATCGGAAATTCGAAGTCGAGTGACTTATTATCGACGTAGTTAGTGGATTAGCCTGAACGTGGAAGCGGATGATGCTAGTGTCATTGTTTTGCATCGAAGTGGCAGTATGTTGCATGTTTTCTTTGTGTTTTATAATTAAAAAACAATTGTGAATAAACTTTCTTCATCATTACAATGACTTGTGATGGCTGGCTGTCTAAATGGATTTACTGTGTGGCAATTCCCGAGGTAAAAACTTTTCATTTCCGTTTAAAATATGTCCTAAGATTTTTTTAATTGGTCCCAGATGTTCCAGAGATACCTACTTGTTGATCCTCTTTAGTTTATGTTCCATTTGAAACCTTTTATGATCAAATGTTCTTGAGTGCCATATGAAACATAATGTCAGTGCAATAGAGCTTCAAATGCTGTAATTGTTTGCCATGATGTCCAATTATGCAAGCAGAGAATTTTCCTTGAATAAACACATACAATGGAGACATAATGTGTGTGTTGGTATCTAAACATGCACTTAGTCAGCTTGTGACACTGTTAATGCAGAAATTGGATCCTAATTGGTTATTTGCTTATTCAACATACACATGTACATACTATACATATGTGTATGTATGTATATGTACTTTTGTAGTCTAGCAATATTATTGAGCATTCAAAGTGACCTGGTGAGTCATTGTCAACTGGTGTGACATTTACATTTTTATATTGTGTTGTCTGATATTTAGAAGTAAAGATCTAGCCATGCGCTTTATATTATCAGTTAGGGCTAATGCCCAGTGGACTTGTCCCACTGCAATTGTCATAAAATATCTCAAAATCTACAGATATTGTACAGTACAGTCTTACACATTTGTTGGTTTCATGGATATGTCGCAGGGAAGTGATCAGTACTGTGACATCATCAAATCCCTAAGGGCTAGTGAATTATTGAAATTTCAAAATCATAATCATAACATTTATTCTGTAAATAGGCTACGAGGGCACTATTATAAGCCATCTGTCTCTATTAATTAAAAGAATACAATAAAAACCAAATTAATTCATTAAATTTAGTGTTAGGAAGATGTCAGAAAAATGACTATAGGTAACGGACCTGGGGCATTCTTTTGGATGCAATCGTTGTGGGATAACGCTAGGTGGTGTATGTACATGTCAGAAAAAAAGAAACTAAATACAAAGTTTATAACAATCCAGATTTATTAGAGATGCATATGGTTTCTAGGCGTCAAATTAGAAAAGAATAAGGTGGGTACATTAATCATATTGATATCATTAGAATTACGATTTGAGACGGGATATTTACCATGTATATTTGTATTTGTGAGTTCACAAAAGTAATTGACCATGTGAGCTTGAAATCTTACTTAATAATATCCTATGACATATGTAGGGTCTCCTAGTGTCAACATTAAAATAGTGAAACCTAATAAATGTCTTCAAAGATGTATATTCCATATGTACCCTGAGCGTTCGTCTAAATAATAAAATCAAGTGAGAACAGTGAAATCTGACATTTGGTCGAATCATCTAATGGATCTTTATAAAATCCTGCCTAAAAATAATGTGGTAATTTTCAGGAGAACATAGTGAACGAACGGACGCACCTGCTCGAGGTGAGCGAGCAGACGCCCGAGTCCCGCGCGCCGGCCGCGGCGGCGCCGCCGCGCAAGCCCGACGAGCAGAGCGCGCTCAACCGCATCCTGCACGAGACCGCCACGTGAGTCACCTCTTCAACATAACCAGTGGCTCTATGAGCAGTAGACCTTATGACTTTTTTTTAATTTCCAATAACTGGCTGGACACAAAATTAAAAACTATCGAACCCCTACAACCAGGGCTTGTTAAAGTTACCGAATTCACATTATAAGTAACGTTAGGTAACGGTAATATCATAAAAATACCTACATACCGGTAGTAAATTGTAACGTTACTTGATAACATAACATTATTATAACTTTACCTAGTTAACGTTACTTTTATCGGTAATTTTACTTTTTATTGCATGGATTGTTAACGTTACCCAATTCAGGCCAATTCACATTATAATAACGTTACCAAAGTTACACTAGTTTTAATCGGTAATGCTAGGTTGCGTGCCGCGTGGCGAGATTGGCGAGGCGCTGGTGAAATGGCGTTGTTGCCATAAACAGATCAATGACATATTGTAACACCGTATAAGATAAATTCTCTCTCTAATGTTACCTACCAACAACCCTACAACCCTAGAACAACTTGGCAGCGTTCCGTTGATCAAGAGTTGGGTTCTATGGGGAAGTAACCCAAGTTGCCGAAGACCGAAGCAAATGGAGAGAATCGATTCGAGCCCTACACCCCAGCAGAGGATAATGGGATAAAGAAGAAGAGAAGAAGAAGAATTATCAAACCTGCTCACTCTATGAGTATCGGTTAAGAAATGCGACCTGTATAGGAGAACAATCGGAATTCGTAAATACGGATATTTGAAAGCATTTTCGTTGAAGCTGAAGCCTTCGTTTCACTTGGTCAATTTGACTCACTAGCGTCAACATTTACGTCCACTACTGGACGCGCCATCACCGTATTAAAATCAACGTGGATTCGTTACTTATGATCTTATTTCTAAACTTCAAAAGTATTTTGTAGATATAAGAATAAGTATTTTTATTATTCAAGCAAAAATCACAGAGCAAAATCCACAACGCAGGCATCGTCCAAAATTATGTACATTACGCATCCACAAAAATCCGTACAAGTTAATAATCAGCAACAGACATCGTCAAATATTCCGTAATATCCTGTCAAAATGCACCTATTCAAGTCAACGCATGTTCCCCGGGATGGCTAGTACCTGGCGCAAATTTGCCCTATATACTGGCAGCATATAACAAGTACATATAGCTATATATGTTATACGTATGAATTATTCTAGAGAAAACGGTCTTTCACTGCACTACTTCAAAAAAAAATCAACTTTTTTATATTTTGTTGCATCCTATTATTTCTAAGACATGTTTTGTTTGTCACTTAATCAGCTTTTACAGGACACCTCATTGGCCAAAATTGGTTGAGTAATTACCGAGTTAATCGACAAAATTTAATACCTACTGCCTTGCTTTGGAAGGCACGTTAAACCATTGATCCCGGCTGCTGTCTATGATAGCAGTCGTTAAGCCAAGTTAGAGGCCTTCGGGCGGCTTGAAAACTTCTAACAGAGAGATCTCATTGAATTCAATGATACCACCTGTTCAGTTAAAATGGCCTCTGCTAATATGCCTGTTCCATGGATTTCCACGTGTATCGAGGTCAACGCAGCGGTCTTTAAACTTAGTCCTTTTAACTTTCTTACACATGTGTGAGTCACACACACAGCACCATTTTTTCTTGCACCGGAATGGGAGGGCTGGGCGAATATTCAGCGTTTTTACGTCGGTTATTTTACGTCATTGTCGTTTCATTAAATATTGTTAAAGGAGACGATGATCTGAGTAAACTTTTGGTAAAAGCGTAAACCAATGTCGGGTTCGAGTCTTATTTGATCAATGTTTTCGCCGGTTTATCCCAACTTTGGGTAGATAATGTTGAGTGGACAATGACTTTAGAAACGAGCGTTTCAAACGCTCGGAGAATCGCCCGGCTAATGATGCTTGCAACCTCCGATTATTCGCAAGTTCACTCTGCCAGAGACAAATGCAGGTCTCAATGATGCAATAATTCACTGCGCCAGGTATGGTAATCCGTTACATCGGTTAGTAGTGTGGGTGACACGAGCTATCGTTGGTATGCGTGTGTGTTCTCGACAGTGACGTCACTGGTGTCACGAATCCAGATTCTCAGACCTTGTTCTATTGTTTGTTTTATTGCATTGTAAACATTTATCAATTTGATGTTAAATAAAAATTTTCTATGTCTATGTCTATGTTCTCTTAGACCATGCAGTCCGTCGCTAACACAGCTTATCCTTGTGAGCTCTGGCAAACTTACCAAGGAATACAACACATACATACCTACAAAGTGAGTAGTGATGTTACTGTGGCTACGGTCTTCTGTAAAATGGAGATGCTTCTCCAGTTGGATATCTATTCTGTTATCTGATGTGTCACAAATATGGGTTGTTCATTAGGCATGTGTGGTATAGGCAGGGCCGTAGCTAGGGGGGGGCATTAGAAAGAAAGAAAGAAAGAAAGAAAACACATTTATTTAACATCACAATTCAACCATACACATATTAATTTAAAAATAGAAGATGTTAAAAAAGGATCCCCACTCAGCATTAAGCCACGGCGAGACACAGCAAGCCGAGGCACTGATTTTCAGTGGGGACCTAACTTAAAACTAAGATAAGTGGCGACACAGACGTCAACGACAGATATATTTACATAAAAAAAGTAGAAATAATAATTGAGCCATAAAGAAAAAATAACATGTTATAAAATAAAACTTAAATTTAGGATATACAAAAGACGTGCCAGAACGAAAAAACAACAAACAAAAACTCGCATCATGACATTTCTGCCAGCCAACATTCCCATCGCATATTATATCTAGAAAACTGTTTGTGTATAACTGGCGTACCAAATTGAGACATATTAGGGTAGGCAGTGTATCGACATCAAAATTATCAGATTTAAGTAGCATGGGTAAGCAAAGAAAAAAGACAGAGTTTCTTTACTGGATGCTATTAAATGTTTAGACAAGTGAGCACCTTGTATTGACGACGTCGCATGAAACGCGGTACAAACTTACCTCGACCAGGTTATAGCAAAGTATCGTTTACGAAAAGTTTTAACTGATATATATTAGACGCATAGTCAATGTATAGTCGACATGAAAACTGACGTAAATTTTGAGATTCGAATGTATCTGTTGGGTTGGTGGGTACTGGGTGGGCGTCTGATGAAGTCTACACTCCGACCAGTAGCAGCCCAACTCCAAAACCCCGAGAGCTTTCAGTCGGAACTCCAGAACCGTTTCGATTGCCTAATTGGCGATGTGGACGAATTCAACGACGGGTTTGTGGAAGCCGTCCATACCACAGGGTCTAAGTTTTTTAAGGCCCAATGGAGCAACAGAACCAATAGGCTCTCTAACTCTACTCAGAGGCTCTTTGAGGAAAGGAGTAGGACGGTTCTACAGTCTTCAGTCGATGCGACATTATATCTGCAGCTCAATAGACGGATCTCCAAATCTCTGACCGGTGATCTGCGCCAATTCAATTCGAAACGTATTGAAGAGGCCGTCGAGCGAAACAAGGGCTCAAAAATTTTGGCTGGAAGTCTATTGGGCAGAGCCAGCTCGCCGAGGTAAAACCAGAGAATGGTAGACCTGTCTCATCCAGACCTGAGCTTCTGAGCGAGATGGAGCACTTCTATGGACAGCTATACACGTCAAATAGCAGACCCGAAGTTGGTCTAGTAAAATATCCAAGAGCTAGACTAACTCAGCACTATACCGATGACATCCCGAACATCAGCCTGTACGAGATTAGAATGGCTCTTAAACAGCTCAAAAATAACAGGGCACCCGGTGAAGACGGAATTACAGCCGAACTCCGAAGGCGGGTGGAAAACCAGTACTTTTGGCCCTTCAGAAGTTGTTCGATTCCGTCTTACTGGAAGGGAACACAGGCGTGGTGGTGCTGTTCTTCAAAAAGGGTGACACCACTCTTCTGAAGAACTATCCACCCATCACGCTTCTGAGCCATGTCTATAAGCTGTTTTCAAAAGTCATTACTCGTCTCGCACGCAGACGAGATGACTTCCAGCCTCCCGAACAAGCCGGTTTCTGAAGAGGCTTTAGTATCATAGACCATATACATACGCATCGTCAGGTTATACAGAAGACTGAAGAGTATAACCTGCCCCTCTGTTTAGCGTTTGTGGATTATGGGAAAGCCTTCGATGCGATCGAAACCTGGGCGGTATTACAATCTCTACAGAGGTGCCAAGTAGACTTCCGCTATATCGAAGTACTGAAATGTTTGTACGAGAACGCCACTATGTCAGTCCGACTCCAGGACCGGAACTCGAAGCCTATTTCGCTGCAGCGGGGAGTTAGGCAGGGAGCTGTTATTTCTCCTAAACTGTTCACCGCTGCACTGGAGGATGTTTTCAAGGATCTGGACTGGAGAAGGCTAGGCACCAACATAAATGATTTTGTTCATTCCATGCCCCGGGGCCAACAATTAATAACTGCCTCAATCTCGAAAATCGATTCACCAGATTAGACCAAGTTAATTTTGAGTTAATTTTTTTCTTGCACCAGTTGTGCCCTACCTGTAATTACCGCTGCCCTATCTTAAATTCAACTCTGGCTACGGGCCTGGGTATAGGATGATGAATAAAAATGCAAATCTGTATAAATAAAAAAAAGTCGGTTTAGTTACACCATTTATAACTCAAGAACAGCGGAACCGATTTTCATGGTCTTTGATTTTTCGTCTCCACTCCGAATAGCAGAATAACTATAAAAATATTGGAAAGATTGACAAAAAAATATATCGCGATATTGTGCTTACACGTCGCGATACTGTGCAACTGTTAGGCCAGGTTAGTCGATACAGCGTTCGCCGGGTCAGCTAGTTTGTTATTGTTGGATTCATAATTTAAAATTTGAATTTCGCGCCTTTCCATGTCAGCTCCCGCTTCAGATTCAGATTCAGATTATTTTATTTGCTTTAAGTACATGTACATGCAAATACATTCATAAAATTAAATTAAAATACATTATACAGTGTCAAATTTAGGTACATAATTAACATTGAAAATACTATATCTAATACATAAAATTAAATAACACAAATTAAATTAAAATAAAAGTCTAATCTAGGTACATAACATAATTTAAAATTTTAAAATGTATTTCTAATAATTTATTGTTACATAATTGCTGGTATTATTCATTTTTAAGAAATTAATCTAGAGCATTGGCAAAAAATTCTTTGATAGTATAAAACGGTCTATTAATAAAAAACTCTTAACTTTTTTATCGAAAATTCGGATGTCATTACATTGTTTTATGTCATTGCTTAATTGATTAAATATTTTAATTGTCATATTATTAAAACTATTATTAAAATGTACAAAGTTAGAATTAGTAAGCGTCAAATTATTTTTATTTCTTAAGTTAAAGTTATGTATGTCTGTAGCAGTACGATATTCACTTTTATGTAAGTATACGTAGACACATATGCGATACAAATACATCGAAGTGATTGTTAGGATTTTGTGATCTACAAACATATTTCTATGGGTACTCGGAATTCCTTTTGATCTTGTAATAAGTCGTAAAGCCTTTTTTTGCAGCAGCAGTACAGAATTAATGTTTGACCCGTTGCCCCATACTTCGATGCAGTATCTAATAATAATAACTTCTCTCTTCTCTCTAATAATAATAGCTTGACTCTTTTGTTTATTTCGCCATTTTTGATACTATTTACTTCTAATCTGAGACGTCATAACGTGTGTATTTATTTAAATAAATATAGTTCCTGCGGCTATATTCTGGTTTAATTTATCAGTTATAAAGAAACTCTTTTCCACCCAAACCGAGTTAATTAAAATTACGTCATAAATAGTCACTTAAAATAACCCTCGTATGCAATTGTTTAAAAATAATTAATGAATTTGCTCAACTGACCTCTGTCTTCCGTATTTAAATATATTTAATGTATAATATCGGTAATAAACAGAATGCCAATGAGCCGGCTAGCGATAAGATAACATAGTGAATTAGTAGTTTTGAAGCGTAATGCTTACACATAAGGTTCATAATTATCAAGTTCATTCTACGTCGTACTATAGGTTTCATTAAAGCGTTGGTTTGGGATACAGTAGTGGTGTGTATACTAGATAATATTGTTTTTATTTGAAACGATTACTTTTAGATTACAAACGGCTAGACATTGTGTACACAAGGCCTATAGATTGTGGAAGTTTTCTCCAGAATCATTCAGTTATTTATACATTTGAATGTTTTTGCGTTTTCTGTTATCAATATTGCGGCAAACTTCACTTCGAGCTTCAGGAAATTATCATCGTACAAATACAAATAGTTTATTTACAGATAATAAACATGCTCTGGTAGATTAATACTGACCCCCACACTAGGCATGGCCTGTCCCGTCGGGGAGATCTTACGATTTGTTAACTATGTTTAGCGGCTACATCGGCAAACGGTAACAATTTAAAAAAGAAAACTACTTATATAAAATTATTGAATTACCATTAAAACTAAAAGGTGAAAAGTTATACATTATTTTAAACTAAAACAATAAAAACAAAATCCCCAGCAAGATAGTGATAACAAAATTTTCCTAATTTAAGACAATCATCATCATTATCATAATTTTGACGACCGGTTTAGTCTAGTGGGTAGTGCACCTGCCTGTGAAGCTGACGGTCCTGGGTTCGAATCCCGGTCAGGGCAAATATTTGTGTGATGAGCATGAATATTTGTTTCTGAGTCTTGGATGTTTTCTATGTATTTACGTATTTATATCTATTAAATATATCGTCGTCTAGTACCCATAACACAAGCCTTCTTGGGCTTACTGTGGGGCTAGTTCGATTTGTGTAAGAGTGTCCTCTAATATTTATTTAAAATATTTATTTATTTATATCAGCCAAAGGACGTCCACTGCTGGACATAGGCCTCCCCCAAAGAGAGCCATAATGACCGTTCGCCACTCGAGAACCTTCCGGCCCCAACGGCCATCGATTCTACGTGCAATGTGCCCCGTCCACTGCACGCAGGAAATTATGCGTTATTCGAAACACCGTATTGACCAGATTAGCAAACAATTACGACTGATATTTCAACATAAACGTGTCTTACACGGGAGCAGGACAGTAGTTTAGACTACCTTCACATAGCGCAATTTTCCTCGTATATATACCGTTACCAGACAAGATAATGTATATTGTACTACTAACTAATAAAATTACCACGAAATGGTCCCGCCCTCAGCATAATGCTGACTCACAAGCCAGCGCTGGTCTTCCGGCGACACCATTTCTAGTGGATCACGTTGCTCCGCTGTCCGACGCGGCCGTTACGCATGCGTCAAACGGCGCCATCTGGCAGGCTGCTAATTGTCAATAGGCAAGGCCGCACGGACATCCGTCAACATGGCTGCTAGATATAGTAACGCATCACCTTAGGTAAAAAACTCAAAAAAAAAACTCAAAACTCAAAATATTCTTTATTCAAATAGGCCTAGCACAAAGCACTTTTGAATCCTCAGTTATATATTACATAAATTGAATCTAATTATTCAGAGCAATTTATTGATGCATATGAAATTTAAAAAAAGACATGAATTACTATAATGTATGTCAAAAGAGAGTATAATAAATTCACAAAAAGCTCGTCAATATGTAAAATAAAAACATAAAAAATTGTATAATCTAGACAGTTTCTAGAATAAAATCTGAATGTCAAGAGGAAAATTTAACGTCAACATCTAATGTCATAGTTATGAAAATAGTCATTAAGATGTAATGTCATAATTATTAAAATATAATTAGTATTTCAACCACAATTATACCCACGGTGTTTTATCATTCATGTAGTCTTTTGTGGTATAATATGCTTTCGATATGAGTTTACGCTTTACATAAGTCTTGAATTTATTAATAGATAAATTAGTCACGTTTCTAGGTAGTTTATTATAAAACTTTACACAATTACACATGAATGATTTTCTTATTTTTTGGAGCCGAGTGGAGGGTACCGCAAGCTTATATTTGTTTCTAGTATTAGGGGGGATCAACTATTCTTTGTTGCTCGTTACCATGGTTACGTCTCCCGAGTCACTCTTTAAAACTGTGATTTTATAGGGTTTAAATCTACCAAACATGAATTTTAGCAATGAGTATAAATCCATTTGGACATGGGTCATCTCTTAAGGATGCTTAAAGTCCATATTATAATCATTTTTCTAAGAAACTCGGTTACTGTTGTCTCCTCGCTGACGGGGCAGAATAACAACAAGAAAAAGTTGATTGACCCATTAATATTATGTATGTCACAGTTCTGTCTTAGGTAATTTTTTTTCTCTTAATTCCAGTAACGTAATAGACGTGGGCGCTCTCGGCCCCTACGCGCTGGAACCCGGCGCGTATTCGGAGCGCGTGCGCGCGTACACGGCGCGCGTGGGCGCCGCGCCCGCGCCGCCGCCGCCCGCGCCGCCGCGCCTGCTCCGGGACGTGCCCTTGGCGGAACGAAACGCGTTGCTAGCTAAACCACCGCTCAGCAATGAAGATAAGGAATTAGTAAGTATGACTTGTAAATCTTGAAATCGCATTAAATAAAAATAAATAAATTTTAGAGGACAATCTTACACAAATCGAACTAGCCCCAAAAAGTTCAAACTATATGACATGGGTATAATAAAATAATAACGGTTTTAGGATTTTTTTTATTATTTGTCACTAGGCCCATTACATAAAAACCATAATTGAAGGAAAGATAGAGAGGAGGAGCGGCAGGGGAAGACCGAGACGTGCGTTTATAGATCAAGCAAAAGAGAAGGTCAATGTAATGTCGTATCAGGAGCTCAAAGCCTTGGTGGAGAACCGAACAGAATAAATAAATAATAAATAAATAAATATTAGAGGACAATCTTACACAAATCGAACTAGCCCCACAGTAAGCTCAAGAAGGCTTGTGTTATGGGTACTAGACGACGATATATTTAATAGATATAAATACTAAAATACATAGAAAACATCCAAGACTCAGAAACAAATATTCATGCTCATCACACAAATATTTGCCCTGACCGGGATTCGAACCCAGGACCGTCAGCTTCACAGGCAGGTGCACTACCCACTAGCCTAAACCGGTCGGCATTGCCTGTTTTCTTTTTATTTCTTTAATAAACGGGTCGAAAGTTTATAATATTTTTTTGAAGCGACTGCCATCTGACTTTCCAACCCGAGGGTAAACCAGACGTTATTGGAATTAGTCTTGTCAACTGCTATCATAGGCAGTAGCCGGGATCAACGGCTTAACGTGCCTTCCAAAGCACGGGAGCGCTCTAAGCACTAAAAACGATCACCCGTCCAAGAACTGACCTGGCCCGACGTTGCTTAACCTCGCATACCGCGCGATACACGGGCGCCGCTGGGTTACGAGCGCTCTTACGTTTATTTATTTATTTATATTAGGAGAACCAACAGCAGTACAAACAATGTAACAACATGCGTATTAACAGCAGAGCCAATTACAGGATCTCACAGATAGCGCTAGAGTGCATATACTGAACTAAACGTGCGCACTCGTACACAATTACAAACGTTATTGGAACAAGAATGTTAAAATAGAAAAAAGAAAAAAAAACAAGCAATCCAAGCCCACTCTAAACCAGGCGCGGATCCAGGATTTAGTTCAGGGGGGGGCACTTTCGAACTTTCCGAAAATAAAACTGACTTTTGATAACTGTTTTTATTGTCAGAACATATTTCCTACGTCAGGACATAGGCAATTGCCCTCCCCTGACACAGGCTTCAGGGGGGGCAATTGCCCCTGTTGCCCCCCCCCTGTATCCGCGCCTGCTCTAAACTAATGTTTCATCATCACCATCATCATTTCAGCCGAAAGACGTCCACTGCTGAACATAGGCCTCCCCCAATTTGGGGGGGATTTGCCATAGTCGCCACGCTTGGCAAGCGGGTTGGCGACCGCAGTTTGATGGTGGTAATGATCGAAGGATGCTGCTGCCCACCCTCCGATTTTCCCTTATTCGCCTCCTACGAAACCCACGGGAAGAAATGGGGTGGCGCAATTCTTACCCGGCAACCACACGGGGCAACTAATGTTTAACTTGAATAAATTAAATTGTATTGTTGTTGTTGTTTAACATGTGCTATTTCCCAACAGATAGCGAACGCTGTGAAGAAGGCCGCGGCAGCCATCTCTGAGCTCCGAGTGGAGCACCATGAGGACCTAGTGGTACCATTCAGGGTCCCATAGCGGCGCCCCCCCGCCCCGCGCCGGTCCTTCTGATGAGGTCACACCGCCAGGGGACAGATATAACCTAACCACGATTGGAGGTGACAGTTTTTTTCCATATTACGTCAAAGTGTATATGAAATGACAGCTATTCTGATCTTAAACTAATCCCAATTTTGTAATATGTACATCGAAAATATCTATACGCAATACAGTGGTAAAATATGCGAACATGACTAATGGCGTAAGAGCGTATAGATATGTTTCTTTAGGAACCTACATACATTTATGCCTTTGACTGCAGTTGATCTAATATTTATTGCAAAATAGTAGTTTGTGTCTCAAGGGAGCAAAATATTTTACAGCGAGGGTGGTATATTAAATCCTGACTGAAGCGAAAGATTCTACAATAGAGTCGTGGGCGAAGCGAGGGATTCTAAAGAATAATCTTGAGCGTAGCGAGGGATTTAAGTGGTTACGACCAAGACAGAAATAATTTTGCTACCGTGTGACACATACTGCTTTTCACACCGCCTATGAGGCCTGCTGCTAAAAACATGAAAAGTCTTACAAATAATTTTGCTACCGAGAGGCACATACTGCTTTTCACATCTTATATGAGGAAAAGAGTCATTGTTGCCTTTAAATGAGGGAAGAGAAATACAACTTTGATCCCTCATTCGTGGGCAACAATGACTCTTTTTGAATAGCAGGTGTGAAAAAATAATTGTCGCCTTAGGTAAGTAATGTACTATTAACAACGTCTTAAAAACAAACTAGTTATTCCGATGATGTAAACATTTGTAACCACGACTAATGCCCTATGACTAGTCGCTTGACAATGACAGTTCGACACATCGCCCGGTTATAGCACTTACTAGGCATTGTAAGTCGAATTATCATTGTCACAATTGTCGAGTTCACCAACTTGACAATTGTTGCCTGAAAGTGACAATTCTCCGTACGTTTAGGGATCTACAATACAAGTAAAAGCGCCTATACCCAGCGACCATCTCCAGTGTGACAAGTCCTATACGGTTTGTCTTCGAATCGTATTGAAAGTGTATGTTATTATTAATTTTCCACCTTTAGTTGACATTTATTTTAATTTCGTGTGATAAGTTATGTCTTCGGCTTTCATTTGTTATGAACACAGCAGCTTGTTAAAAATAGAGATGCAACGGATATCCGGTCGCTATCCGGTATCCGGCCATTATTTTACTATCCGGCCGAATACCGGATAGTTGCGCACTATCCGGCCGGATACCGAATAGTGATTATGTTCTGTATTTAACTTTGAAAAATGGTTAGTTACGAACTTTGCATCGTTTTTTTACCCACGACGGAACGGAGAAGGTATATGCGTTTAGGGTGAGAGGTTGTTTGTTTGTTTGTTTGTTTGTTTGTTTGTTTGTTTGTGTGTGCACATCAATATCTTCGAAACGGCTTGACCGATTTAGAAACGGTTTTCTGCAATAGGTTTGTAGTTTAGTTCAAAATAGTTCCACAACGGAGATCGTTTATGCGCCATTATTTTAGACAAATAAAATAAACACAGAATGAAGTACGAGTTCACAATTACGTATACACTACTATACACATTAAACACAAAAAAAAACTTATCTATTCAGCAAATTAGGCGGGCGCAAAATAGTTCTGTACACTGACCTAATAAAACTCGTTTCTTGCCTAGAAAACGGTCCGCGCGAACCTACAATACGCAACAGCGGGGCTAGCATAACTGCCGCTGCGACGCGACGCGAGTAGAGAAAAATCTACGCTCCTCTTTCTATTCCGCACAGTTTGAGCGAGACAGGAATCGCCGAGTCGCGCGAGATACGACTTGGCAGCAAGTTGTGCTAGCCTACCAGGTTGAAATCTGCACGACGCGCCCGCCGCCAAACTAAAATGTAGGTATCGTTTGGCCGGCCGACTATTCGGCCGGTGATCAGGCCGAATATCCGGTATCCGGTATCCGACCAAACAACTACTTATCCGTTGCATCTCTAGTTAAAAGACCAAGGACTACACTCGCGGACAAAGAATACGGGTCTGTAAAATACCTTCATATTTCCTAAAATAGTGCAAACTTGTACAGTTTTTTAATACTGTGATGATCTTTATTTAATTATACATCTAACCTGCAAAAAGAACAGTCAACACGTTCACAGTCCTTGACCCTGATATGGGTCACTGCTAGCCACTATTACAAATTCGTAAGGTTAACAATTCGATATCGAACAGTGAACGTGTTAAAAATATATATATTTCCGGGTTTAAATGAATAATAATAAATTTTTATTCATGTCAATAATATACAAAAAAATAAATAAACAATAAACTCTTAACTTAAGACTAGCTTAAGCCTAGTCAAATAGTCTCCCTCGGATTGTCCCTGGCGCAAAGGTACCCATCACACTAGCCGCGTTACCGCGTTGAATGGCGACGGACAACCTTTGCACCAGGTACAAACCCGCGCGGGCGTCAGACCCCCTCTCCCTAATTCGGCGTCCCACTTCCCTAATGAAAGCCATAGCCTCCGACCCCCAGCACCCAGTAGTCTCAAAGGCCAGGGGCACAAAATAATAGCTACCGCCCAGGACCTCATATTTATTACGCTTTTTGACTGCGGCAAACTCTGCAGGGTTTAAATCGGACTCCTAAAAACCCATAAAAAAAATTAACTTAGCGAGATATCGCAGTTTTGGAGATTGACATTTTTATGATAGGATCCCGGGAATTTGGTATTATAAAGAATAATATATCATGTAAATAAAACTAGTGTAAAATATTTCAAAAAACCTACTGCGGCTATTTAATTTAGGATGACCCGAAAATTTTGACCTCGAGTGTATTTCACTCTCTCTAGCATGATGGCTTTTATGTCCAAAATAAAATTCATTGCGCTATATAAACACGAAACCTCGTAACACATTTAGGTATCGGTGGCGCTCAAAAAGTTGAAGACCTCTAACGATTACAGACGGTTTACTGCAAACCACCCTTATAGTCAGATATTATCCTGGAAATTATGTTGACTGTTCATACTCGTTTAGTATTTTACCCGGGAGAATACGGATTAATAAATTATAAACATTATTATTTGGTGATTGAAGGTTGATGAGATAGTCACAGGCAATGTGGGGTACCCTGTATTGTTTTTTATCCAGCCATTATACTGTAAAAGTTATGTATAATTTGCTGAATTGCACAAAATCTTATTACTACTGCTCTCATCTGTTTCTTTCTACGCTTTAAAATAATACCTTTTAAACAAATTTTTAATCAGCTTGTCACTTTCAAATCCAATGTGATAAAAAGAGAACATGCGGCATAATGAGGCAGCAATTTTATTAATAATTGTACAAGAAGGCAGTAGTGACTCAATTATGAATATTGTGATTAAAGTTATTTCCCCCGAGTCAAAATTATTATTAAATAAGTGACTGAATCGGCTTAGGACCAAAAACTCCTTTATAGCGGAATCAGTGTGAAGAAAACCTGTTTCGTGTAGAGAGATCACTCCTCGTATAATGTTATGCAAAGGTGAGTCTTAGGTGTAGCGGATAGCGTTGATATTACAATGAAACGTTCCTTCATAAATTTTGGTCAATTCGTGTTCAGGAAAGTCTAGGGTTGACACTTGATAATGTAACTTGTATATAAAATGTAAACAGGTGTTTTCTTCACATTGATGTTAGTTAACTTAGCAATAGATTTTTTTAATTTTTAGTTATTCAGTATTTCGTGTCCTCATAGCAACAGTAGCACAACTTATAGCTTGGAGTTTTGTCTCGAAATAGAATGAGTTTATTTTATGGAATATTTAAGTCTATCTTATGTCGAAATTGTGGCAAATATATAGTTGTCAACATGCCACATCGAAGTGTGTATAAAGTGAAAATAAAAAACAATTCGCCATGTTTTATTCAGTGAATTATAATTATTCATTTGCATATTTTATGATCGTTGATATTATCAATCATATTATCTTGTAATTTAGGATCTTTTGATATGCAAAAATTGGTCTAAAGACTGACGTCTACGTATTATTCGTTATACATTGTATTACTCGGTATATGACTATGCGTAATGGTGACTTCTTAACTTTGCAATGTATAACTATAAGTTTCAAAGGCCAAAAAATCGTTGATAAAATGTAACTGGTTTTTGACTGTCAAAAGAACCATAATTGTTTTAAAATAATTTAAATAAATGTATATTAAATTTATTGTAAAATGAATATGCGATGACTGATCGAGACTAACTTAAATTGTAAATAGTTAGCGTATATAGATGCTTACTTATATAGTGTATTATTATCGTGACATAACACCCGAACGACGTTACTGTTACAGTGACATTAATTCTAAAAAAAGTAAGTTGACGACCGGTTTAGCCTAGTGGGTAGTGCACCTGTCTGTGAAGCTGACGGTCCTGGGTTCGAATCCCGGTCAGGGCAAATATTTGTGTGATGAGCATGAATATTTGTTTCTGAGTCTTGGATGTTTTCTATGTATTAAGTATTTATATCTATTAAATATATCGTTGTCTAGTACCCATAACATAAGCCTTCTTGAGCTTACTGTGGGGCTAGTTCGATTTGTGTAAGATTGTCCTCTAATGTTTATTTATTTATTTATGGTCAGTGCAGTCAGTCTTGGCAGAATAAAATGGCTGAGAATATTCACCCGTCGCTTTCTTCATGTGTCATGGGTGAGCGTGAGAAAAGGACCCTAGACCATAGACACTATCTAGGCATTTCTACGCTTAGTCGACCTGACTAGACATTTGCTGCGGAGCTGAAACTAATTTAAACCTTTCGCTGTTTATCTTAAGGTAGAATTTTGTATAGCACGTCAGATTTTACGCCTTTTTATAATTATCTTTGCGTCAATCTCGAAGCAGTGAATTTGACACGATGACAGTAGCGTCCTTCGGGAAAAGAGCTTAGTTTATTTAATGTTTTAACATGGATGCCATTTTTCTACACTGTATTTTGTATGTGTTAAGATTTTTATTATAGACGAGTAAGTAAGCTTTGTCACTGGAAGGAGATATGTTGGAAGTATACGCTGTAACTTTGTATATTGCTTTTGAGTTTTATACTGGCTTATACGTGTCTTTCCTGTAAACATTGCCAAAGTTAACCTTTTCAACTCTATCCTCGTGGCGCCCACGCGCCTTTTGATAAACCAAAATAAGCATGGCGGCTCCAGCCCAGCACTTTTTTCAACTAACCTTCAATTACTGCCCACGCGCCTTTCAGAAGGCCATATTAATAAACTCTGTAAATCTAGTAATTGAGGCCCAGTAGCCTTTGTAAAGATCAAAAGGTAGACAAATAATTGAATTTAAAAACACATAATCATAATTATACCCTGAAAGTTTCACTTCAAACCGGTAACTCTAACATATACAAATTTCAACTCAAAATCTTGGGCGGATATGACTGTAATTATTATGTCCTATAAGAAGGACAGTCGGGTCATAGTTAAAGAGGAGCCAAAAAATCTTTGGGCGCCACGAGGCTATGCCAAATTCTAAAGCTGTCACTCACATGCCATGTTGATGTCAGATGCGAAGTTGAACCTTCTTGAAATATCCTTGGCTTGACGGACATGTCCGTCGTTGGTGTTAAACCGATGTGCGGAATGCAGATATATCCGTCGTTGGCGTCCAAAAGCGGGCAATAATGGGTTTTAGGGTGGACTCATAATCCGCCTAAACGGCATCTCAGTTTCTAAATAACAGTCGAGTTCATAATATATAGACTTTTGCACTTTATTCCTTTGTATTAAGGTCCAAAAATGTGTATATATTAGTGAAATTGACTATGCTCATAAGCCGTTATCGACCACAGGATGGACGACTTTTGTTTTTAACGTTTGGAAGGTAAACTAATATAGTCATTGGAATATTTATGCAGACTTTGTTTTAATCTGGATTAAAATAATAAGTTAGCAACTATTATATATTATTGGGTTATATGAATGTTAATAATAATATTTTAAGTTATTCACTTTTAAAAAACTTAAGATGATAATTTCAAAGCGAAAATGCTGAAACTGATCTAGTAAATAAAGGTAACATATCAAAAATGTTGATAATGTATACTTTGAAAAATCGGGCAATGACGTAACTATTTTTTTAAAACATTGTTTCGAATATTTACGGGTCGAATGCGAACTTCCAGTCCCATTTTCGTCATTTAATTGGTCGTTTTCAATATTTTCAAGCCACTTAGCTACTCTTGTTATACTAGCCGTTCGCTTCAAAATGGCCGTCGCAAAATGACGTCACAGGGACAACAGTACTGACATGGCGTGAGCGGGGAAGCGGGGGGCGGGGGAGGGCGAAACAGCGGCCATCTTATAGCGAACGGTTAGTACATTAAATTTATATCGATTAAAATATTCCCTTCTAAGAAAGGCTGTGCTTAATTAGCGTTTCTTCTGCGGCTCCGAGCCGCATGTCTCAGAACGTCAGTTATTTTGTTATGCACGCGATTAATGTATAAAATAAAATATATTATTTCTTAAAATACTGTTTCTTTCAACTCCTTTATTGGATATATATCGCATACAGTGATATTTTCGGTGATACATCTCACGATAATTTTTAAGTGAATAAAACTGGTTGATGTAGGTATTATTAACACGTTTACTGTCCGAATCCTAATTGTAAACCTTACGGCTTTGTAATAGAGTATAGCAGTGACCCATATCAGGGTCACGGACTGTGAACGTGTTAAAAAAAAGTTGCCGTGTTGGTTTTGTAAAGATCTTGTATGTGACCTAATAAAATTGACCACCTTTTTTTTGAAGTTGACTTCAAAAGGTGAATGTGTCACATTCGTGTCAACAGAATTATAATTTTAGTGTTCCGATTTGGGATTCAAATTAGCTTGCACCTTCATAAGAAATGACTCGGCTAGACATGAATCTACGAAACATAACTATTTTTAATACAAATTTGTTTTTTGTGCGACGTGAAAAAGGGTTAACGTTGCTTTTCTTAGATATAAAACTATTGCTTTAACTGAAACTCAAGTTAAGCACTGCCAAAGAATAGTACATTACTTACCAAGGGCGGTAAAACAAAGAATGTCTCAGATCGCAGGTATTTGACGCCCGAGCCGAAGGCAAGGGCGATAATTATGCGATCTGAGGCTTTCTTAATTACCGCCCGAGGTAAGTACAAAATTTTATGTCACCCCCTGGCCAGGAAGTGGGATTTTCCGCGCGCGGAGCTTGCTGTAATTGCCACTTTATGGCCAGGTGTGTCATAAAAGAAACAACAATTTAAGTTCTAAAATCTGTCGTTATTTTCTTTAGACCTTACATAGGTGCGGACATTCACTGTAGCAATGATATACAGTACCAGGCGCTCAGCATCCTAGAGGTGGTAATACGTGTAGTAGTGCGGCGTGCGCCAGAGACCGAATTTTGGTTCCTTCCTCGGCTTTCCAAACGGGTTCTTCTCTAATATCACCCGCCCCAGCAGCCCGTGGCCCGCTTGGTACGACGACTCCGGTGTTCGTATACGCAGAATGCGGCGGAGGTCCTCTGGAGAATTCAAATTTTTAAAGATCGCATCGCAAAGGCGCATCCAAACGGTCCTGCGCAGATTGCACGAGAAGTAAAGCCTGACCAGAAATATAGGAACATTTTCAAGAGGGTGTTTTTTTTTTTGAACCTGACTGTGGCTTTATAGGCCGGGCCCAATAAAGCGATAGGAGTGCGCGTTGGAGAGTAGCCTGGGGAAAATCCAGGGGAAAACCTCCGGCACGACCAAGCGTGTGGTTTGGAATACTGGAATACTCTAAGAGTTTGCGCTCCAGTGAGATTGGTTGAGCGGTTTCAACCGAATCTGAGGTGTAAGAGGATGCTATTATTCTCATTTATATGGGAACAGGTCAGTTATGTCAGTATAGTCAGAATAATGACATTTTGACTAGTTGACCTGTCAGTTCTGATGTTAATTTTGAAATGTTTTGTAACGAAATTGTTCCATTTCCCGATGGTTCTTTTCCAGAATGTTATTATATATTGTTAACTAGCGACCCGCCCCGGCTTAGCACGGGTGCACTATTTAATGGATGTTATTATACATATAAAACTTCCTCTTCAATCACTCTATCTATTAAAAAAAACCCCATCAAAATCCGTTGCGTAGTTTTAAAGATTTAAGCATACATAGGCATATAGGGACAGAGAAAGCGACTTTGTTTAATACTATGTTAGTGATAATTTTCCGCTCTTGACAATGAATCGTTTTGGGCATTTTTTGTCATTTATTATTTAATATTTAACACGTAACCTAAACCACCACAATGACACTGACAACAGTGACAACCTATGATTGAAATTATTGCCAGTATAAGAAATTAGTTCCAGTGAAATTCTGTAACATGGCCAACGGTCATTTCTGGTCAACTTTACGAAGCTTTAAGATAGAGCGAGTTAAATGAATGACCTTGGTTTCCTCTCCATTCTAACTTACACTCTTATACCGCTCATGCAGTTTGCCACGCATGCCTCGATATGGCATGTGTGTTTGTGATCGCGTTTATGTGGGACATGTTAGGTAATAGGAAGTAGGTAAGTGCGAGAAAACGAAAGCTATATGTCCGAGCCACACTCGATGATGCTAGCTGGCGAATTTAGCGTCGAAATCCATCAATCATGTTGGAATGTCGTTGATCCCTTGGAGGAGGGGTCGTGCGCTGGTATGGGACGCCACTTGCGCCCATACGTTGGCCGCGTCGTACCTCTCCACCATCAAGCAAGCCGGGGCGGCCGCAGACTCCCGGGAGAATTTAAAGGCGGGCAAGTACAATTGTCTCGGCGCCCAATACGACTTTGTCGCATTTGGGGTCGAGACACTTGGCCCATGGGGCAGGTGCGCGGGGGACTTCACAGGGAGCTTAGTAAGCGGCTTATGGAGGCGACAGGTGAACCACGCGCCGGCAGCTTTCTCGCGCAAAGAATTGCCATCGCAATCCAGCGCGGGAATGCTGCCTGCGTAATGGGCACCATCCCGAGGGGACATAATTTTGATATTAATTTTGAATGTTTATTTTAGTTAAGTATAGTTGTTTTTAATTCATTTAATAATTATTATTTTCATATCAAATGTCAGAATTATCATGTAAATTGGTTTTATGAATAAAACTAACTTGTATCAATCATGTTTGAAGGGATGTAAAAAGTACTCTACTACTAGATACTCTAGTACTAAAGTACTCTAGTACTAGATGTAAAAACTCACTTTGCAAGGAATCGTCGAACTTAGGCTTCCACGACTGACTTTTGGGCGGGTCCTGGTACTTTTCGGGCGCGGGCTGGCGGTAGGAGCCGGTGTGGGTGGTGTCCGGGATGTACACGTCGTCCGGGAGGCGCAGGGTTTGCAGCGCGCGCGCACGGCGCATCAGGTTCACCGACATGAAGGGGAGCTCTGGCAAAGGTTTGAATTTAATGTAACCTACCTACAGTGCCTACAGTACATGTATATGTTAACGGAAAAAAAGTCAAAAGACTAATTAAAATGCACCTACTGAAGGCTAGAGACTTCAGCTTCATTCTGTAATAATAATTGTAACACAGTGTACCTATAGTAGTTAGTTTGAGAACTCCCCATCGGCATACAAACCTTCCCAAGGTTTTGCCCACGATGTGTATTAAAGTAAGTAAAAATGTTCATTTTTGTTTTTGATCAATAAAGGAAAAAAAAAGTACTTTCATCTCACGAACGCGGGTGACCAAAGGGTGTGTGTTAAGATATACATGCACATTGTCTATGTGTACGTCAGCGTAGGAGCTATGAGTTCCGAATTAACTTTGTCTATGTGTGCGTTTGTGTCACAACTACAATTACGGCTAAACCGCGCTCATGAAATACATGTACTGGAACACTACTTATTAATTCCAAATTAAAACAAAAAATGATGTTTATATATTTCTCCGAGCAGGATTCGTACTACCTACTTGCGACATCCTGGCGTACACGACCAATAATTGCTTTATTAGCCAATCGGAAAAATCATGCTCGGTCAACAAATCCTTCAACCAGTTCCCCCTTAGAACGTCTTAGGGAGATGTACAAATAAGGGAAGGAAAATTGCTCTTTACTGATAATGAGCTGTTTCTGAAACTACTTAATTATTCGTTTTACCAAGATGAGTAAGTGAAGGTGAGTGGGGTAAGTTACAGTGAACAAAGAAAGTGGTATACACCACTTTTCGACTTTATCATTTCGGTGTTTACGGTCCAAATGGTAGATGACTTTCGTGGCTTCCCATGGTGGCATACCTCGTGAGCAGTACTTGGTAAGGTACTCGGTGCGCTTCAGATCCTGAATTTCGTGGTCAATGGGCAGGGGGTCTATGTCTTTGGACATGTACATCTCCGCCAACTTTGGTTCATCCTCCTTGAACTGTCAAACACATAATAACTAGGTGACCCTAAAAGCGGACATTTCTGCGCTAAGTGGTATTATGCAAATACAGAAGTTGCATATTATATTATTCACAATAAATTCAATGCGAATGTAAATACAGTTTCGTCCTATTTTCTGTAGCATACGACGGCGGTAAGTACCTGGGTCATTGTCAAATTTAGATTCGCGTCTTTTCGGTGGACATATCAAAAGCTAAGGGCTACAAAGCGTAATTTTGGAATGGTCTAGTAACCCGTATAAACGGTGTTTCTGTAACTATAAATCCATGTAATAAAAACATAACTTGTTATGTACATACGCCGTTAACTATTGACCATCGGGTGGACAACTTTTGTTTTTACAACTGACAATGACCCACCTAAGTCCTCACCTTATTTCCTTTCGTCTGCGCAAGATTATCAATGTGTAGGATGGAAAAAGGTATGACAAAAAACATTTTAAACTAATATATTTCTACAGCGACACGTTGCGCCTATTCTTGCTCTTCGTGCTAGCTTACACTTTTTAAAACCCTAAACCCTACAGTATCTGTACATTTTTGCTTACAACACAGATTTTACCCGTTTCACAGCGTCCTTGTAGTATTCATAATTAATAGGGCATAGCACATCAGGGCACTTCCTAAGTTGGTCGCGGGCCTTGAGGGAATCGCGATCCAAACCGACTATCAGGCAATTGTCATCCACGGCGTGCCGGCGAGGGCTCTTGCTGTGGGGAAATTAAATTTAATAGCTACGATGACATAAAAAATGTATCGTATAGGTAGAGTAAATGAACTATAACTGAAAGGGAGCTGATCTTTAACTCGATTAGGTATATACCCGAAAATATTCTTAGAGAATTGTGGAATCCTTAGATAATAAGGGAGGTCGTACCTAAATACCTAGATAAAGGCAGAACGAGGTCAACGACGTCTAGATACCTATTTCAACGTGTTAAGGACTGTTTTATACTACAAACCTCCTTATTTTTTGATAACTTTTAACTCCTGTCATTCTTTGTTCTTAACAACTGTTGTGTTGATTACAAATATATGTTTATACTGTCACTAATCCACGAGTCTCTTTTCTAACTGATAAATTAGTTTTATCACAACGAAATATCGAAGTCACTGTGTCGTAATCAATTGATCAGTAGCTAGGTACTACAAAAGTTACTAAATACCTGCAGCCGTTGTTCACTATTAGGTACATAGGTATCAGAGATGGTGTGGCACAATTTAGGTATTAATCAACACTTACGGCTTGTTTTTCTTCGCATAATCCACCATATACACAGACTTGAAATCTATTTCACCGTCAAACACCGACATTTTTATTTAATTTTATTAAAAATTAATATTTAAAGTAGTAAAAAAAAGTTGTTTTGATGCTTGTTACAAAAAAGTACCTACCTACTCGTGCTCGTCACGCTGACAACGCGTCAAATTGTCAAATTTTGGTTTTTAATTAGGATAAACTGCCAAAGTACCTATATATTACTACACACACAGCTATATTAAGAGGGAACAAGTTATTACACTTTCTGAATTCAGCAACCTTAGAGCAGGACGAAGTAGTAAGTTGAAGTGAGATGTTTCAACTCCCCTTGTCTGTATAGGAAAGAAATCAGGAAATAATAGGGCATGGACGTGAACAAACTACCTGTGCCAAAACAATAATACTAGAACGTAGTGATTATATTCTCTTTGCTTTAATACTACCTCTCCGTGTCATAGACTGTCATAAACATATCAAAAGTCAAAAATGAATAAATCATAAACCCGACAGCTACGCTTGTCAATCAAAAAAGTAATGACGTATTGAACGAAATTTTTGTAAAAAATGTACAAAAATTTAGCAATAATCTGGAACAAAGTCAACCACTGGTCGGAGAAAACGGGACAGGCTTGAAACATGGACCATTATCTGACGACGTATAGGAAGGACTATCTATGGCCGAACCTGCCCGGGTCCGGAGGGGCCCATGGGGGTCACGGGGGTCACGGTGGGGCCGGAGAGTAAGTCATCCCCAGTTAGAGACTATGCCCATTCATGAGGTTCATTAGACCATTTCACCATCATTAGACTATGAAAGGCACCACGGCTAGCGCCTTAGCGGTATCCGCCCAATCCTTCATTAACCGATTTGGGTATTCCTTGCTTAGTAAGTCAAGGTAAGCATCTATCTGGTTGTTTATGACAGCAATCGTTAAAACGTATTTAAGGCCAGCTTGAAAACTTCTAACAGTCAAGTTGCCTACTCGCTTGACGAAGTTTAATCCGAACAAAGTCTGTTTCCTCTGGGTTGGAAGATGAGAGTGGTAGTTTCCACAAAAA
Source organism: Epiblema foenella (assembly GCA_963556455.1). Taxonomy (NCBI): domain Eukaryota; kingdom Metazoa; phylum Arthropoda; class Insecta; order Lepidoptera; family Tortricidae; genus Epiblema; species Epiblema foenella. The sequence continues at coordinate 19,493,421 of OY747110.1, forward strand.
AAATGCCTACGCCAATAATTGGGTAGTATGTGGACTCCGGGCTTCCCTACCCTTAACTGACGTTAAGTCGAGAAGAAGACTTGATGGGTCAGGTTATTTAAACCGCTACTACCTAATCCGGATCTCTAACTTGGAACTCGACACGAAAGAAAACAAAGTAAACACATTAAAATCTAGTTGTGAAACGGAGAAGTAATAAGGTTTGATTGAACAACGTCTTCTGACGTACCTACATCCAGCAAATGTCAAATAATGACATATACACGGCGTCAGGTTCCTGTTAAATTTAACTATACTATGGACAGTGAGATCTTGAGCCGTGTAGTATCTGTCAAAGACCTTGGAGTGAAGTTTGATCGCGAGCTGACATTCCGCGAGCATATTACCAGTCTCGCAAAAGAGTCGTATTGGAGGCTAGGGTTTGTGACGAGAAACATTAGGGACTTCATAATTCCGGCGTCATCAAGCTCCTCTATACGGCTCTAATTCGAAGTAAACTCGAGACAAGTGCTTGCATTTGGAGTCCAAGTGAGGCCAAGTACAAACTTATGTTGGAAAAAGTACAAAAAGCATTTTTACGCTTTTTCTACAAAAAGCTGTATTATCCTATATCACTTCAACATACTTTGCGGTATAAAGCAGGCGCGCTGTGGTCCAAAATTAACCGGATCAGCGTTAGGTAACCACGCTGACTCTTGAACGGCTTGCGCTTTCTTGACACCAGTGTGAATCCCTCCTTATCTGCAATGGTGGCAAGGGTCTTCTTGTTTGGGTTTGCCCGATCTTCACGCACTCTTGTAGGTGACAGACAGGATTGTTCTGCTGACTGCACTATTCTTTATCAGTCGTCAACCGCTCATTAAGACAGCAACGGGGTACAAATCTTTGCGACTATGACTTCTTTTAGTTGCCTTATAACATATGAAAGACTGCAGGCATAATGAGACATATACTGCATCGGGGCTACAAGGAAAACAGGGTGCAATTCTCGTACTGAACGAACATTTACTGTGTCCAGGGTTGGGAAGATGTCAGACCAGGAGCTGGCATTCTTCCGCGCCTGCATGCAACACAGTCGACCGCCGGACTGCCGGTGCCCTCAGTACAGCGGGGGAGAAATGCCACAGCTCCCGCCTGGTAAAGAAGGCGGATGGAGCCGGAATGAGGTAAGTGTCATCATCATTCGGCCGGAAGACATCCACTGCCGGATATAGGCCTCCCCCAAGGAGCGCCACAGCACACGGTCGCGAGCCACCCGCATCCAGCGACTCCCCGCTGCCTTGACCAAGTCATCAGTCCACCTAGAGGGAGGCCGTCTAACGCTTCGTCTTCCCGTGCGAGGTCGCCACTCGAGAACCTTTCTAAGTAAATGTACTTTGACTTTATTACAGCGTAGTACGCTGGTAAGGTTGGTCTTCCCCATTGCCCTCTCTGGACAAAATCCCAAGATGCGGCGACTGCTGTGAGGGACGTTCAAACTCTTTCCAGTTTACGAGTTATGCTACTAGCTAAAGCTCCATTCCTATCTTAAAGTACCCTTATATATTAGATTTACCATAGCAAACACTGTTAACTGGATGCTGTTATGCGATAATGTGTCAACCTAGTAGGAAAACCCATAGTAGGTTGACACAATATTGCATAATAGCGTACAACTGACCATTCGTGTACTTTATGCGTATTGTTGAAATAAAGGGTCACGAATGATCATTTAGGCTGGGTTTTATAAAGATCCGTTAGATCAAATTTCAGTAACCCAGTACATTTTTTGACATAACAAACCGATGTAAGGTCTAACGGATCTTTATAAAACCGAGCCTTAACGGTTTTGGCGAATACAGGCGATTATCAATTACCGAGATTGCGAGAGATATATTTTAAGAAGTTGGGGAACTGTATACTGCGACTTTTTCTGATGGGAATTGCAAGCACCTTCCCTTCACCTCTTCCCCTTCTCTTTCCATCATCATCATCATCATTCAGCCGGAAGACATCCACTGCTGGATATAGGCCTCCCCCAAGGAGCGCCACAGCACACGGTCGCGAGCCACCCGCATCCAGCGACTCCCCACTGCCTTGACCAAGTCATCAGTCCACCTAGTGGGAGGCCGTCCAACGCTCCGTCTTCCCGTGCGAGGCCGCCACTCGAGAACCTTTCTTCCCCAACGGTTATCGGTTCTACGAGCAATGTGGCCCGCCCAATGCCACTTCAACATGCAGATTCTCTGAGCTATGTCGGTAACCCTCGTTCTTCTGAGGATCTCCGAGTTTCGGATCATGTCCCGCAGAGAAACTCCAAGCATAGCTCTCTCCATCGCACGCTGAGCAACTCTGAGCTTATTTAAGAGGCCCACATTCAGCGGCCACGTTTCAGTTGCATAAGTCATCACTGGCAACACGCACTGGTCAAAGACTTCAGGGACTCTTTCCACCTCCTAGTATTATAAGAGAAATGATGGGGGCGATGAACGTATCAGTGGACGAATGATAATGATAATAATGATGTGTATTTTGGTGAGCAGATAAGGATATTTGTGTATCTGTTGTAGATAATGGGCCCCCTCCTGGACCCGAAGCTGTACCCGGTAAAGGTCGGCGCCAGCCCCGAAACGCCGACTTCCCGCTACGACCAGCCTAATGCTTTCCTCGATAAGGTACACTACCCTCCTGAGATCCACCATACAAATAAAAATACAATCGAATTTGAACCTAACAGTTCCGATTACAAATTTGAATTTTATTTTATGTCAAATCAATCAAACCAAAACAAATGCAACTCTATCACTTCAAAATTTAACTTATTTTCCGTTGACCATATTTTGTCCTTTATATAGGACGCGGGGTCTTAGGAGGCTACACTACTTATTATGTTATTATACAGTTATCAGTTATTTACCTGATCTATAATGACCTCAAATGATACATCCCGTCCTTGGCACACACTCACGGACCCGGACGACGTAATTATAGCGTCCATCGAAAGATGGAACGCTGCGCTTACGCGGCGTCCACTTCAGACACGACGCGTACACTTGGGCATTCCCGCCGGCGGGGACGTCCATCGCGCGATCGCGACAACATGGCGACAACACAGACACATATAGTCCCTATTCGTCCCGGTACCGCCGCACACCGGATAGAGTCACTCCGACCCAGGTCGGGCCTAGCAGAGTTTCTAGCTGGACTCTTCTCACCCAGGTTTAGTGAACCAGCGACAAAACTCCCAGTAGCTCGATTCCACTCACAGCTCAGATTCGGTTGAAACCACTCAACCAATCTCATTGCAGCGCAAATTCTTAGAGTATTCCAGTGTTCCAAACCAATCGCGTGGTCGTGTCGGAGGTTTTCCCCTGGATTTTCCCCAGGCTATTCTCCAACCGCGCACTCCTATCGCTTTATTAGGCCCGGCCTATAAAGCCACAGTCAGGTTCAAAAATAAAAAGATACACCTATTAACTATTAAGTATACTACTAAGACGAATAGAAGGAAGTAGGTAGTTAGTAAAAATAAACAAGTAGGTCTATAGGTACGTATGTAGGTATCTTAACGGTGTATAGGTAATTCATTATATATGAAAAAATTGGTTCTGTTTCAGTATTTCATATTATTAATGTCTCGTTTCACTGCATTACAGTCTTAACATGTTATTTTTTGCAGCTCCAATCCAAGTACCCGATGCTGTACAGCATATTGCAGAACGAGGCTTCCCCAGAACTGAAACAGCGTATCGACCGGGACAGGAACAAGACCACCTACCGGGTCGACTATTGCGAATCAGGTACTTGTTGCCTAATGTGACATATTCCCTGAAGAAAACAAGTGGAAGTTTACAGCAGCCCCTACTTGCGTTGCGCTCTTATCGGAGGACTTCAAGATTTCAAAATTAACGTGTCTCCTCGTTAGGTTTTACTTATCCAGAACTACATAACTCGAATAAACCAGAATACATAGGACCTTCAAATTTGCATTGCAATTGGATATCAAGCATTAATCTTGCGCACGGTCTAAGAAAACAAGGTCTGACAATCCAACCTCAGTCTTCACCACGACATGGGGATTAGCACTATGTATGGTTTCTTGAAGCAGACTGCCAGACGTTATTTTGACAACTCTCCCCATCATAGGAATCCGTTAGTTAGAGTCAGTCCGACCCAGGTCGGGCCTAGCTGAGTTTCTTGCTGGACTTTTCTCAGCTAGGCTAGGTTTAGGGAACCAGCGACAAAACTTCCAGTAGCTCGATTCCACTCACACCTCAGATTCGGTTGAAACCGCTCAACCAATCTCACTGGAGCGCAAACTCTTAGAGTATTCCAGTGCTCCAAACGACACGCGTGGTCGTGCCGGAGGTTTTCCCCTGGATTTTCCCCGGGCTACTCTCCAACCGCGCACTCCTATCGCTTTATTGGGCCCGGCCTATAAAGCCACAGTCAGGTTCAAAAAAAAGTCTGACAATCCGGATCGGGACACGACGATACGACACTGTAGACGACACACTCACACTAACGTCCGCATACCGTCGATAGGCGGATGACGTAGATCGTGTTACACGCACTGCTAACCGATGTACCGGATTGCCATACCTGGAGCAGTATATTATTATAAATATAAATAAATAAATAAATATTAGAGGACAATCTTACACAAATCGAACTAGCCTCACAGTAAGCTCAAGAAGGCTTGTGTTATGGGTACTAGACGACGATATATTTAATAGATATACTTAAATACATAGAAAACATCCAAGACTCAGAAACAAATATTCACGTTCATCACACAAATATTTGCCCTGACCGGGATTCGAACCCAGGACCGTCAGCTTCACAGGCAGGTGCACTACCCACTAGGCTAAACCGGTCGTCAAATCATGACCTTCCGCTCTTCGAACATGATACCTATTTCAGCTCTCGTGAAAGTTTCGATAGATATCAAATTGGCATGGGTAGTGTGTCTGTAGCCCACAAGAAAGCTAAAGTATTATTAACCCCCTTATGCAGAATGCCCTAAACACAATAAACAATTGGTGCAGGGAAAACGAACTATCCGTAAATGTGGACAAAACAGTTGTTGTGCCGTTCACCAACAAGAGGAAACTCGACGAGATGCGGCCCTTGATGATGAACGGCAAAACAATCCCACTGTCATCCGAGGTCAAATATCTGGGCGTTATACTCGACCAGAAACTGACCTGGAATCCGCATGTGAACGGAGTTATCCAGAAGGCTAAAACAGCCCTTGGTATCTGCTGTCGTTTAGCGGGCAATAGCTGGGGACTGAAACCCAAAATTGCCCTGTGGCTATACACGTCCATAGTGAGGCCGATAGTGTCTTACGCCTCTGTGGTCTGGTATAGGAAAATGGCACAGAAAACTACAATTGCGAAGCTGAGCAGCCTGCAAAGGACTGCCTGTATCATCGTCACTGGCGCCATGTCAACTTCCCCGACGGCGGCTCTCGAGACCGTGCTGAACCTGCCGCCCCTTAACTTCCACCTGGAAAAGGAGGCGAGGTCCAGCATGCTTAGAATAGTTTCCGCGGGGAAAGGGAACTGGCTATCTACAGCCTTGAGATCACTCAAGGACTCAGTGTACGAGATTCCAGTTCTGGGGATGCCGTTAGACACAATGCCCCCAAAACACTGTACACAGAAATTCTACTCTGTGGAACTCCCGCAGCGAGAAGACTGGTCAAACGGTCTATTAGTTTGGAAACCTGGTAGCCTAAAGTGGTATACTGACGGCTCCAAATCTGGTTCTGAGGTAGGATGCGGAGTATACGGAGAATCGCCCAGACGGGCCATCAGTCTGAATCTGGGAAAGTACTCCTCAATATTTCAAGCAGAAGTATACGCCATCTTAGAATGCGCGACAACTAACCTGCAAAGCAACTACCTCAATAATACTATTTACATCCACTCGGATAGCCAGGCGGCGCTCTTGGCCCTCAGCTCGGATGTTATAACGTCCAGGTTGGTCGAGAACTGCCGGGAAGCATTAAATAACCTTGGTACGAAAAACAAGGTTATTTTACGTTGGGTACCGGGGCATGCAGGCGTCGAAGGAAATGAAAAAGCCGACGAGCTTGCACGAGCAGGGGCGAAGGGGGCGCTTTGCGGACCAGAACCGTTCTGCGGCATCCCCAAAAGCCTGACCAAGCTCACCCTGAAGACCTACTGTTTTTATAAAACCATTCAGGCTTGGAGAGCAATCCCAGGTCTGAACCATTCCAAGGCACTAATCAAGGCCTTTAGCAAGAAGGCGTCGTCGGATGCCTTATTGCTAAGCAGGAACCAACTGCGCATTCTGGTAAGGGTGCTTACAGGGCATTGTTGCCTAAACAAGCACATGCATACGATAGGCTTGAGTGACACAAGGCGGTGCAGACTCTGCTTTGAAGCGGAGGAGACGCCTGCACACATCCTAACCGAATGCCCTAGCCTAATGCGCAGTCGTAGCTCATTGCTGGGCCAGCACATCATGCGCCCGGATGAGATTAAGTGTCTCGAGTACAGAAAAATCCTGCGATTCTTTGAGTTTGTAGGACTTGACCGAGAATTGTAGTATGTGGCGATCACAATAGATCAGAAATGGTCGCAGTGATACGAGGGCTGGAAAGCCCGGGAATAGCCACAACACCTAAATAAATAAATAAAACCCCCTTGTAGGTCCAGGAGCCAAGTTCGAAGGCCTCCAGCGAGCAGCGGACGAGAGCGGCACCGGGCCGTGCGCGCAACCGATGCGGCTGCCGGGCGACCCGTGCCGCGTCGCGCCCAAGCAGCGGATGACCACCGCTAAGACCATCTCCAAGCAGGCCGGCGGCGGGGCCGCCAGCGACCCCAGAGCTAAGTGTGGTAAGTACATTTATGTGGGTCATTCTACTTTTACATGACCAGTTTTCTATTACCAAAAAAATCTATGATGTGTATTGAATTAGTGTACAAAAATAGGATTTCGAAATAGTACCTGAACCTAATAAAAGGAAATAATAGGTAAAATACTTAAATATTAACATATTGCTGTAAAAGGTGGATAACACAGTGGTAAAAACCATTTTTTCATACAAATGGTGAGACATCCAAGGACCACTGAGTTACTCGATTTATGTATATTAGCTGTGGTTCGTTAATTATCAAAACTATCGGAAGTGATACTGCAATTAAACCTCTTTCTAAATAACAATCCAAAAATATGAAGTGAGAGCCAAGTGTTCCAAAATCTGCATTTAAAGAAAAAGTGTCTGAAAATTATGTACATGAAAAAGTAGAATGGCCCATGTCACACCTGACCATAAAGTGGCAATTACCGCACGCTCCGTGCGCGGAAAATCCCACTTCCTGGCCAGGGGGTGACTTAAAATTTTGTACTTACCTCGGGCGGTAATTAAGAAAGCCTCAGATCGCATAATTATCGCCCTTGCCTTCGGCTCGGGCGTCAAATACCTGCGATCTGGGACATTCTTTGTTTTACCGCCCTTGGTAAGTAATGTACTATTATCTATACCCATATAGTAATCCTCTTTAACCCGTTCCCTTCCGACGAAATAAACAAACAGTGACATTGTTTTGTTATATGCCCGGAGATCTCCGGGTTCAAAAACCATTGATCGTGTGTGATCTTATTATAAAACTCGCCTCGTTAAAGTGGTGGACGGTGTTTACCCGACTGCGGCGACTGGAGGGTTGTTTTTCGAACGTCGCATGTCTATTTCTTTCATTGAATAGTTTTTTTGTGTATTATAAAATTAACTAAGGAAGATCCAAATTTAGGTTGAAAGAACTATAAATGATGGGTACTTAAGTGGTAAAGTATTCGTATTCGCTGAAGTTAAAATTCGAAGATATTTCGACTCATCCGGACAATGTTATATCATGTATAACTGTCACATAGCGTCCGCTGCTGTCAGCACGTGTGATCGCTATAGCGCGTAGCGAAGGTGTTGCCAGATGCCGAAATACAAAAAACGGGAGGTGCCCTTTAAAAACGCGGATTTCTGAATAAAAACGCTAAACGCATACGTATTGTTATTAATTTTCTTTATTTTTATTTTCAAATAAAAAAAAATGTGCTCTACGTCATCACATGCACTATTACGGAATCTTTCTAGTTAGTTAGTTCTTATCGTTCGATATTTAGAATTAACTACCTTTTTCACTGAGCAAATGCTAAGCTCGCCTTTGTACATATATGTCAACTGTTCTTGTAATTTATGTTATGTTTTACTCATGTACAATAAAGAATATAACATACATACATACAAATGCTAACATTTCAAAAAAGCTGATCCGCGTTGGCTGAACGCGGATAGCGGGGACAATGGCAAAAACGCGAAGAAAAAAGCGGAAAAGCGGGGTATCTGGCAACACTGCTAATGGGTACTAGTAGTTGTGTCAAGAATGGGCCCGCCACCCGCACCTCCCTCCGTCCCCTATATCGTCATACCCCGGCGCCCGCCACCCGCGCAGGCGGGGACTCCTCAAGGCGGTCGATCTATAAAACTAAAACTTCTTACAGAGACGACATCTGCAGTACCACCGCTGGGAAAAACGGAATACCAAGATGGCGTCTCAAAGCTCGGAGCCATCATCATGAGAGACAAGCTGCACAGGAGATAATACCACTCAAGCAATCCAAACAATTAGGAATAAATTTAATCGTCATTGCTAATTTACTTTGTATTCTTTCATTTGCGCCCAGACCCTACTGCGCACTTGCATGTTCGAGCGACAGAGAGATAGTTCGTTTTCAGTTCGCGGTAGGCCCTCAGATAGGACCAAAATATTATTAAAAATAAGAAACCTGATCTGCCATTCCTGAAAGACCAGATTTATGTCCATACGGTTGTATAAAAAAAATCGTTTGGCCCTGAATAGGTTGGTAAGTTTTGTCAAAAAATGTGCTTACTTATGTACCTAGCCTAAGTGTACGAGTTTCACAGCTATACGTGTCACACAATGAATGTCAAGACGACAATCTTTGCTGAAAACGAGTCAATATTTCTAATTCTTAATGGAAACCTCCGAACTCGTTGAAAGTTTATTTGTTGGAGTTTTAAAGTTTTCAATTTAACACTAAGGCCGGGTTTTATAAAGATCCGTTAGACCAAATGTCAGATCAAATTTCAGTAACGCAGTACATTTTTTGACATAACAAACCGACATAAGGCCTAACGGATCTTTATAAAACCGAGCCTAAACTGCCCCAAGGGTAACTACCTATTTTACTTTACAATGGGTATGGGCAAAGCCTCCAAGTTCACTTAAAGAAAAAAAAACTACCTATTTACGTTCCCATCACCACATTTCCAATAATATTTATAACAACACAGTATTTAGAATGAAGGAAAAATTGAAAAATTTAGGCACCGAGCAGGATTCGAACCTGCGACCTCCCGGCACTCGCGGCCAGCTCTAGCCAACTGAGCTATAGGTGCAATCGCTACCCAGTACCAAATTCATCAACCGTTCCTTCATGAAGCATGAGTCTTCTGGTATATGTCGCTGTACGCCTCCCTTAAGGCGTTTGTATAAAAATAACACAGTATTTCACAGAAACAAATAGAATACTGTATTTCAAGTATTATACTACTGACATGGTTAGCAACTTTACCTAGCCAGATTACTTGTGCATATTTTGTGATGCGATTAGTGCATCATTTACACAACACGTTACTAACACTTGTGATATAGAAGTAGAGATAAACTACGTACCTAATAAGTACTTGAAATAATTTCCGTAATTGAATTTCAATGGGCACCTATGCAACGCAATGGTACTAATAAACATTTATTTTTCCGTATTACCATCAATGGTACCATGGCAATAAAATACTTCGGTTGTACCATTAATGGAACCACGGCAAACATTTTCTGCCATAGTAACATTGATGGTACAATCTGATGGTACCACGGTTAAGGAAGGTCGGAAACTCGTAAATAAAACTACGTTATGAATGATAAATAGACGTTTATGTATAAAAACACGAATAGAATATGTCATATTGGCGATCGGGGCGACCGAGCGCTCGAGATAAGCTCCCCTCTCTTATATAACGTTCCTTCTTTCCTCTCCTGCTTAACTTCTACCCTTCTTTCCCTATCTTCTCTCCGCTCCGCCCTCTCGTCCTGTCTCCTGATTGACGTGAGGGGGGTTTTGGCGTCTTGGCGGTGATTATGGAAGTCCTCTCTCCTGGTCTCGTTCAGCAGATCATGGGAGGAGTTTCTTATTCGACTGGTGGCCTGCTGTGTGGTGGTCTCGTCGTGTTGACGGAGGACCACCGCGCGGGCGTCTGATGTGTTCCTTTCTCTGTAACAAAGATATTGAAAGGCTTGAAAGGCTACGCTCAGATTTATTCATAAGTTTAAACAGTCATCATCCTCCTACAGTGGGGGCTATCGCGTATGAATTCGCCGCTAGAGGCGCTAGTGTAGCGTGAGGTCTCCGAAATGTCAAATGTCACTCTTTGTGGTTGCGGTACGCGGGTTAATATCTAACTGGAACAATATGGTGACTATTTTTCAATACCTGAGCTTGATTATAGCAAATATGAGTTACGGGTCAATGACTGTCAGTGCTTTGAGACAGTTTTGTCTTTCGGAAACTTATTTCCTCCTTTTTTTCCGAACAAATAGGGACTGCTCTACAATGCGGGATGTTCGATATTTTTAGTTTTTGTTTTAAGGTTTTAAACATGATTTAAGTGCAAACTTCTTTCTCACGCCCATAATAATCAATAACAATTTTTGACAGCTGAACCTTAGTCGACAGTGGCGCCAACTGGTGAGCACAAAAACGATAGCCCTCGTTGCATTCTGATGGATGCCCGGGGTTCGCTATCTAATCTCATGATTTGGCGTAGTAGTTTCTACGGAAGCGACTGCTATCTGATCTACCAAACCGAGGGGAAACCAGACCTTATTGGAATTAGGCTTGTCAAGTGAGTGGGCAACTTGACTGTTAGAAGTTCTCGAGCCGCCCGAAGGCCTCTAATTTGGCTTGGCTTTTGTTAGGATAAATGAGATAAATGAGAGAATCGTGTTTAGATATATCTGAGCATCTTGTTCGCTTCGATATGTCTGAAGGCAATTGTACCATTTATGAAGAGACTGGGCAACTTGACTGGTAGAAATTCTCAAGCTGCCCGTTAAGTCTAACTTGGCTTAACGACTGCTATATCAGACAGCAGCCGGGATCAACGTCTTAAAGTGCCTTCCAAAGCACAGGAGCGCTCAGTCAATAACCACTTAAAGCGGTCACCCATCCAAGAACTGACCTCCGCCGACGGTTCTTAACCTCGCATTCCGCACGCGGTACAAGAGCGCCGCTGGGCCAGGAGCGCTCCTGATTCATAAGTATAAACACTAAGTAATGGTAAAGTCAATTCGACTTGTGTAAGGACTCCAACAAACGCAGCCGTTAGAAGAAAATATCGATGATGAAAATGATGATGACAGTGATTATGACAGTGATATGCGAAAATTAAAGTGGATTGGAAAACTTCAACGATGGGGTTTTTTTTTTAAAATGGAAAATATTTATTGTCTACTAAACTAGTAGCACTAAATATTTCAGCAATACTTACGCCCCTACAACGCTTCCCAAGGCATGTCGTTAGATGCTGCTACTAGTATGTGCTTCTAGTTTTGTAAATATGTGCCTATTTCAAAAATTACCCTTTTGTCGAAGTTTTCCCAATGCGCTTTACATTGATAATGATGACGATGACGAAATTTATAATGACGACAATGATATGTATAAAATGGTGACAACGACGATGACGATGATGATGATAATGATGTAAATGATTATGTCAATTATTTAACTGAAGATGACAATGATGTAATTGATGATGAAAACAAAGTTGATGCAGTTGTTTAGGTGATGATCCTGTTTTCAATCAATGAAGAAAAATGTTGAACGTATATGGAGTAATAATGGTGATGATAATAATGACGTTTAATAAGAGAACAACGGTTGAACAAAGGAAGACCAGCGCTAACCAATGGCTAGCACTATGCTGATTTGGGGCCATTTCGTGGCTATTTTCTGTATTTTGGTGTTATGTTAATTTGTACTGTGTCTGTGCCACGAATAAATGTTTTTTCTTTCTTTCTTTCTTTGAAACTCACTTGGAGTTTCAACCGTTGTTCTCTTATTAAGTGTAAATATGTCTCACGTTAGTGTAAATTTAAATAATGACGTTGGTGATGGCGAGGACTAATGACGATAATTGTGATGACGACAATGACGTTCATGAATATTCATTCGATGGTGATGATTAACGACACGGACGATGACAATGATGGCAACAGTAGTTGTACAAAGATGTACATTATTTTCTGCAACGATGCATGTGTACTTTGCATTAGCCCCAAATAAAGTTATTAACCTCGCACATGTACCGATGTAGCTAAAGTGCATTATTAACTATAAGTTGTACAAACAATCAGTGTACAATCGACCGGCAGTAGTAAATCACCTCTCAAATATTGCTGTCCTTTTATTCCTCGGCACTCATCCTCCAATTGACTTATAGCATACACATTGTTTTTTGGTCCTCCGAACCGGATCTTATATCGGAATTATAATGATTTCATACCTCCCCAACGAAATAAGCCGGTCTATGTCGGCGGGGCGGCGCAGCTCGCCGGCGGAGGTGAGCGTGACGCGCAGCGCGCACGGCGGCGGCGACGCGGGCGGCGACGACGCGCTCGACGCCGACGCCGACGCCGACGCCGACGCCGGCGACGAGCCCACCGCCGAGTCGCGCTTGGCTGGAAACGACACGCCAGTTATTAGATTTAAACAACAATTAATGAAATAAATGAAATAAATGAACTTTATTCTGCGAGTAGGCCGCAAAGGCACTTTTACAAGTCAAAAACTACTAGCGTTTCTCAAGAGACCACTGCCGAGAAGAAACGCCGAAATAAACTCGACAGTCAGTCATTTTCTCCAAAATATGCTTATTACAATGATACGACTTAACCTACTTAAGTAAATGTAAATGGTACACAACAAAAGAGAATTGAAAGAAAAACGAGGAAAAAATAACAATAGGTATTTACAATGTGTAGTTACACAAGAAAACAAAACATGTCGAATCGTTTGATATGCTTTCCTGCAAGAAATGTGTCAACTAGATACAATGAAAATATTAGACGCTCTTTACGCTATTTAGGTATTTGGTTTGGGCCATGCATTTCTGTCTGTTAGATAGTCCTCAACCCTATAATAAGCCTTTGACATCAAATTTTAATTTAACTCTGAGATGGCGATTGGAGCGATGGTTAATCGCATTATTCACATTTAGGTGATTGAAGGAGATCGATTCTAGGTCATACAAAATGGTGGGCATACCCACCCATTGCATTATTCACATTTAGGTGATTGAAGGAGATCAATTCTAGGTCATACAAAATGGTGGGCATACCCACCCATCGCATTATTCACATTTAGGTGGTTGAAGGAGATCGATTCTGGGTCATTCAAAATGGTGGGCATACCCACCCACCCGTCTTAACGGAAACACACATAGTTTTTCCTTGTCATAGTTTTCATACAAGCAGATTTTAACGAACACTTAACTTACGATTACAGACGGTTTGGTGCAGCCTACCCTTAGACTCAACGCAATCAACCATACTTCAGTTTCCAAGAGGTACCTACTATGACGCCATAATCACGTATTAGTTTTCTTGAAATGAGTACCAGGATCTCATAACTGACCTGAGGACTCCGAGCCGGAGGTGGAGCGGCGGCGCGGCGGCGCGGCGGGGCGCGGGGAGGCCCCGCCCCCCGCGCCCGCCCCCGCGGGGGAGGGGAACGCGGCGGGGATGTGCAGCGACGCCGTGATCACGTAGTTGTCGTCGTCCGACCCGCCCAGCGTCTGGAATCAGTGCAGAGAATAATTAACTTATGCTAAGATAAATCCTAAATAAAGATTATTGAAGATCTTAAATATTTAGCTTTACCTCAAATAAATATGGAGGAACCGCGGCTTACAAAACCAGACTCACCAAGTTGCTTTATCCACATTGATACTCGCAACTACACACCTCAGATTCTGTTGAACCCGCTCAACCAATCTAACTGGAGTGCAAACTCTTACAGTATTCCAGTGTTCCAAACCACACGCGTGGTCGTGCCGGAGGTTTTCCCCTGAATTTTCCTCAGGCTACTCTCCAACCGCGCACTCCTATCGCTTTATTGGGCCCGGCCTATAAAGCCACAGTCAGGTTCAAAAAAAAAAACTCGCAACTATCAAAGCTCTGATCAGTGCGAGTAGCGATGTGCCAACACCACGTCGCTATATTCTCGCCACTGCTTGAGAACTCTGGCCCGTATCTTACAAACTTGACAATTATCACCACGTCACTGCTACACTCCTCCCCGTCCTAGAGCCCTGGTCAGTGGCAGTGCACACCTGCTGTACCTCGTTGTAGTCGCTGGAGTCGTTGGAGTCGGGCGCGGAGTCGGTGCGCGCGGCGGCGGGCGTCGCTGCTACACTCCCCCCCTCCTAGAGCCTGGTCGGTGACAGTGCACACCTGCTGTACCTCGTTGTAGTCGCTGGAGTCGTTGGAGTCGGGCGCGGAGTCGGTGCGCGCGGCGGCGGGCGTCGCTGCTACACTCCCCCCCTCCTAGAGCCTGGTCGGTGGCAGTGCACACCTGCTGTACCTCGTTGTAGTCGCTGGAGTCGTTGGAGTCGGGCGCGGAGTCGGTGCGCGCGGCGGCGGGCGTCGCTGCTACACTCCCCGCCTCCTAGAGCCTGGTCGGTGGCAGTGCACACCTGCTGTACCTCGTTGTAGTCGCTGGAGTCGTTGGAGTCGGGCGCGGAGTCGGTGCGCGCGGCGGCGGGCGTCGCTGCTACACTCCCCCCCTCCTAGAGCCTGGTCGGTGGCAGTGCACACCTGCTGTACCTCGTTGTAGTCGCTGGAGTCGTTGGAGTCGGGCGCGGAGTCGGTGCGCGCGGCGGCGGGCGTCGCTGCTACACTCCCCCCCTCCTAGAGCCTGGTCGGTGACAGTGCACACCTGCTGTACCTCGTTGTAGTCGCTGGAGTCGTTGGAGTCGGGCGCGGAGTCGGTGCGCGCGGCGGCGGGCGTCGCTGCTACACTCCCCCCCTCCTAGAGCCTGGTCGGTGACAGTGCACACCTGCTGTACCTCGTTGTAGTCGCTGGAGTCGTTGGAGTCGGGCGCGGAGTCGGTGCGCGCGGCGGCGGGCGTCGCTGCTACACTCCCCCCCTCCTAGAGCCTGGTCGGTGACAGTGCACACCTGCTGTACCTCGTTGTAGTCGCTGGAGTCGTTGGAGTCGGGCGCGGAGTCGGTGCGCGCGGCGGCGGGCGTCGCTGCTACACTCCCCCCCTCCTAGAGCCTGGTCGGTGACAGTGCACACCTGCTGTACCTCGTTGTAGTCGCTGGAGTCGTTGGAGTCGGGCGCGGAGTCGGTGCGCGCGGCGGCGGGCGTCGCTGCTACACTCCCCCCCTCCTAGAGCCTGGTCGGTGACAGTGCACACCTGCTGTACCTCGTTGTAGTCGCTGGAGTCGTTGGAGTCGGGCGCGGAGTCGGTGCGCGCGGCGGCGGGCGTCGCTGCTACACTCCCCCCCTCCTAGAGCCTGGTCGGTGACAGTGCACACCTGCTGTACCTCGTTGTAGTCGCTGGAGTCGTTGGAGTCGGGCGCGGAGTCGGTGCGCGCGGCGGCGGGCGTCGCTGCTACACTCCCCCCCTCCTAGAGCCTGGTCGGTGACAGTGCACACCTGCTGTACCTCGTTGTAGTCGCTGGAGTCGTTGGAGTCGGGCGCGGAGTCGGTGCGCGCGGCGGCGGGCGTCGCTGCTACACTCCCCCCCTCCTAGAGCCTGGTCGGTGGCAGTGCACACCTGCTGTACCTCGTTGTAGTCGCTGGAGTCGTTGGAGTCGGGCGCGGAGTCGGTGCGCGCGGCGGCGGGCGTCGCTGCTACACTCCCCCCCTCCTAGAGCCTGGTCGGTGGCAGTGCACACCTGCTGTACCTCGTTGTAGTCGCTGGAGTCGTTGGAGTCGGGCGCGGAGTCGGTGCGCGCGGCGGCGGGCGTCGCTGCTACACTCCCCCCCTCCTAGAGCCTGGTCGGTGGCAGTGCACACCTGCTGTACCTCGTTGTAGTCGCTGGAGTCGTTGGAGTCGGGCGCGGAGTCGGTGCGCGCGGCGGACGGCGCGCACACCACGCCGCTGCTGCCGCACTCCTCCGCGCTGCTGCGGACCCTGCTTTAACACCATTACCAGTTACTACAGTTGCTAATTTAGAAAGGTCTTTCCTCTTGGCTGTCCACTGGCAGAGATAAATGAAAACTATAAACTTTCAACTCAAATGAAACATGTCACACATTTAGAAGAAGATTATAACAGAAAAAACCTAGATAAACCATCATGTCATTCACGTGCGCAAGCCAGTGCGATCAGCGGCTAACAACCAAAGAGTTTTCCAGGCACGTATCCAGAGGGGGGGATAGTTGGGATTCATCCCCCCCCCCCGAAAACCTTTTTAACCGTCTGTTTATTTATTCGCTTGCGTGTTCTTTCAATAAGTAAGTAAATAAAAATATAGATGTTTCAATGTTTATCCCCCCCCCCCCCCCCCGAACCAAAAGTCTGGATACTTGCCTGAGTTTTCATACCGCTGTTGCCACACTCTTATTAGGACACCACAATAGCAGGTTTATAGCACCAAAACGAAAGTAAAAAACTCTTCGTCCTAGGCATTAAATTAAAATGGGCAAGTGATATAGCACACCAATCGTTAAGGTTCCATTTCTATCGTTTTTCTGAAGACCTTTGTTTTTTTATGGTCTTATGGTTTCCAACAAAAATGGCAGGCATTGTGTAAGAAATCTATTGTATGATGATTGAATTATGAGTTTAGAAGAGAGGAGAGGATTGATATTTGAAAATATAAAAAGGGTTGGCAACCCGCTTGATTTCAGGTGCGGATCCAGGATTTTGTTCAGGGGGGGGCACTTTCGAACTTTCCGAAAATAAAACTGACTTTTCATAACTGTTTATATTGTCAGAACATATTTCCTACGGCAGGACATAGGCAATTGCCCTCCCCTGACACAGGCTTCAGGGGGGGGCAATTGCCCCTGTTGCCCCCCCGCTGTATCCGCGCCTGTTGATTCTTCAAGAGTCGCAAGGCTCCCATAGGCGACAGTGTCGTATCAAAATATGTCAGATTGATGGGAAGTTTAGTACCTGGTCATAATAGTCATGGCGGATGAGATGGACCCGGAAGAGGTATCGGAGGCGGTGTCGCGCGTGCGCCGACTGCGCGAGTACGTCTTCTCGCTGCTCCTGCCGGCAACGGGCAGGGGATTACTATTGTGGTTCGATGTAAACTACAGCTACGAATACGTGGGCGTTTTCAATTAAGGGTCCCTATCAGTTAAAAAAACGCTCATCTATTTACGCCATTTTCTGTTTGAATTGACAAGTATTTTGACATTTTCCCAATGTTACTATCTAGAATTGGACTATTGCGACCTTATTTAGATAAGACTTTTATATACTGCATGACATTTACTGTTATTATAAATGCTACGCCCTACCAGGGCCCACGTGAGACTATTTTGTTGTTATTTAAGATCTGTAAAATACCATGGTTGCAATAAAGATTATTAATATTATTATTATTATTTAATAAACATTTCATGTATTTTTTGTATTTTTGTTTCAAACTTCACTCCAAATCGATCATTTTCAAGTTAAAAACTTGTTTTTTTTCGCTTAAATTCTACTACATACAATAAAATCAAAAAATGGTTATGTTACTATCTAAAAGTTTAATAAAACTATCGTAGCCTTTAATGATTTTATTGGTATTATCAATACTTTTGTCACAATTTGATATCAAATCATTTTAAAACTTATAAGGCCTCTTAAGTAACGTTTACTTTTTTCTCGGCCTTTGGTGACATAGCTACATGCCATTAGAAGGAGCATTGGATTGTAAACGTTCTGAAGTATCGTTTCATAATCGCCCATCTTGTGCGTAATCTCCTCTACATACGTGGAAACGCATGGTATCGGCTATGCGTTTTAGAGCAGAGCGCTCACTTTTTTGACATCGGCTTCCCAAGGGTTAAGAAGATATTACCTGGGCGTCCCAACGTTGGGTCCACCGGTGGCGGCTGCGCCGTGCAAGAACTGTTCTCTTGACCAGACGCGCCGCGCCGCGCTCTCCGCCAAAGACTCTTTGGCTTCAGCCGCGCATCTGCAGTCAGAAATCTAGGTCAGGACATTTACATATGCAATGAGTAGGAGAAAGTAGGCAGGTGATATACGCGACCAGAGAAAAATTAGTCTTGCGAATTCATCCAATATTATACGGTTCACACGGCTACCAGAATCAAAGTTGTGTGATGTACACTGGAAAAGAACTTTAAGCGTTTGTGGGGCATTCCACGCGAAAATCGCTTATACAAAGGATATGCCTTGTAAGGCACCTTTGGAAAATGAATAAAGCTCGAGAATATATTCTCACCCCCTTATTCATAAACGTCTGTCAAACCTATATTAATTAACTGGCCTTTAAAGTTCGCTTGTCCTTATCTGTCACTTTGACATTGACGTTTGTGAGAATGGGACAAAGAACTTTTTAGTTAGCAGAGGTTTGTTAAGTTTTATGAATACGGCGATCAATTTTTAGATCAAGCTTTGAAATATGATCTGAGCAAAAATCGGCTTCCTAGTATTGTCAGAAGTAAAAAAAACTTCACGTATGCGACATTCCCGTGGAATGCCCCAATATTAACACTTCACCGATTTCAAGAGACTGTATGGAATCAAAACAGAAACAGAAGGGAAGGAAAAGAGCCTATGCCTATCTGAAAGAATGGCAACGCACTTCTGACTGATGTTGCGGGTGTCTATGGGCTACGGTAATCGCTTACCATCAGCGATTCATCTGCTCATCCTCCTAGCGTTATCCTAGTAAAGTTACGCCCGGGGTCCACTACCTAATCCCAATGTTTTTTGTAGACACAAGTTTTTACGGAAGCGACTACCATACATCTTATTTCAACTTAAGGGAAAACTAGACCGTATTGGTATTAGGGGCACATTGCTCGCAGGACTGACGGTCGATGGGGCCAGAAACTGCTTGAGTGGCGTCCACGCACCGGAAGACGAGCTGTCGGTAGGCCTCCGACAAGGTGGAGTGATGACCTGGTGAAGGTCGCGGGAATCCGGTGGAAACGAACGGCACAGGACCGGTCTAAATGGCGAGCCTTGGGGGAGGCCTATGTTCAGCAGTGGACGTCTTTCGGCTGAAATGATGATGATGATGATTGGCATTAGGCTTGGGCAACTTGACCCGTCCGCTCTTTTGCCTCAGAACTCACTCTGATCTCCTGAGCAGCAGGGAGTCGAGATGCGCGGGAGCCATGTGCGCGAGGTGGATGTAGGCCTCGTGCAGCAGCTCGGCGGGCAGCGGCCACAGCTCGGCCTGCCGCTCGATGAGCTGCCGCACCACGTTGATGACGTCCACCCGCTCCGACAGCTGCTCCGCACTGGAATTGAGTTATCCAAAAAAGTATAAATATTTTTATTCAAATAGGCCTAGCAACAAGCACTTTCAAATCGTCCGTTACATAATTGGAATGCACTTGGAATGTTTGTGTGCCCGAAGGGTAAATAAGTAATTTCCAAATAATAGATCGAATTGTTTGTTGAGATTGGGTAAAACTTAGGTACACTAGTGGTGTCTTGTGCCTTGTCGACAAAGATGACAGTCCTGGTTCTAATCCCGGTCTGGACATATATTTGTATGTTGTGAGCATAAATATTTGTTTCTGAGTTTTGGATGTTTTCTATGTATTTAAGTATCTATTTATCTATGTAAGTATGTATTAGGTAATAGGTATATCGTCGCCTAATACCTAGAGTACAAGCTTCGCTTAGTTTGATCCGAGGTTGATTTGTGTAAGATTGTTCACAAATATTTATTTTTTTATTACTAGCGACCCGCCCCGGCTTCGCACGGGTGCACTATTTAATGGATGTTATTGTACATATAAACCTTCCTCTTCAATCACTCTATCTATTAAAAAAACTGCATCAAAATCCGTTGAGTAGTTTTAAAAATTTAAGCATACATAGGGATTTAGAGATATAGGGACAGAGAAAGCGACTTTGTTTTATACTATGTAGTGATTTATACTTTTGTTAGGTTTTTAATTCCAACAGTGATGTTCCGGCTTTCGCCCAACAATGGATATGTTTAAGTTACTCGTAATCATGATGAAGTTCAGAAGATTTTTCGAGTTGGTCTTTAAGTAGGGGAAGTTTATGTGCGGTATATACTATTGATGATGATGAAGTAACTCTAAAAACTCACCTGGCAGTCTCATTTGGCTTATTATTATGCAGTATATTCGGCGCGAAGATCGTCGCTAGATTAGCCGCGTCCATCTTGTTGCCAGGCTGCCTGTCGTCCTCTGAGTGTGTAGCGAGTTGTGACAGGAAGGAGAGGAGTGCGTTGAGGGTGTCCCTGTGGGCTGCCGGCAGCAGCTGGACTATTAGCCGCAGGGCCTCCCATTGAAGACGGCGGTTGCGGATTTCTGGAAATTGAGATGTTAACATTTGGGTCATTGTCAGTTGTAAAAACAAAAGTTGTCCACCCGGTAGTCAATAGTTAACGGCTTATATACATATAAGTTATGTTTTTAGTACATGGATTTATAGTTATGGAAACACCGTTTGTGCGGGTTACTAGACCAATCCAAAATTAAGCTTTGTGGCCCTTAACTTTTGATATTTCCACCGAAAAGACGGGAACCTAAATCTGACAATGACCCATTTTTGACATTTGAAGGTGAAAGGTTTAATATCAAAGCAAAATGAGGAAAGTCCAGAATAGACTGTCAGTCTCACGTAGAAGCCTCTATTCAGCAGAAAACAGCGGTATGATGATTATAATCGTTGTCATAGACTCAGATTAGATGTTCTAAGTTAACTTCACTGTCGCTGCCACAGTTCATTAGTTTTTAGTTACTGTCTCACTTATCATTATCATTATTTCGTCACTACTTTTAAAAAAACTCGTATCTGAAAATCATCAAGTTTCTAGGAGGAACAATAAACATTCTGTAAATTATTGCGATTGATCAAAAAAGTTCTTGTTAGTTTCATGAGATACTTTGATAGCCAGTCATTAATTTCACAAATATTCGAATAACTCACTCAAACATTTTTTTATAAAATTTACAGTTATTCGTAAGATACAAGATTTTTGTTTTAGTATTGACTGAAAGTTGTTAAGTTACGATAATTTTGCTTTGAATTTTATGCTACAAAATGAAACGAAATGTATGTTTTTGTGTTTATTAAATTAACTAAGTAAACTCTCTTCGAGTAACAATAGACGGACTGAAATAACAACGTGCCTATGTAAAAAAAGATCGGGTCGAATTATTTTTTCTCTACTATACATGCAAGAAACTATCGTAAAATGCATGAGTCTTTTGGCAAAATCGGTTTTAGAGATTGCAAATCATCATACTTTCGTTTTTTAATGGGGACCGGTCCAGAATATAGCTGAGGAATCGCTTGATCTTCGGAAATATCATGGAATCTTTGAGGTAGAACAGTCCAGATGTCATCAAAGCGAAGTTTAAACTCAATCGGACTGTGAGGTGTATATTTTAAAGCCCTCTAATCCACCACACATGGGTCACCTGCTCTCTTTCCAGGTCTTATAGATGTGTAGTGCTTAAGTGTGACATAGTTTTTGAAAAAACTCCAGTGTAAATATTTTACATTGTACTTTTTAGTCAAAGATGCCTCTGTTATTACTTTTACAAAATCGGCAGGCACATGAAGTTCTCTGTTTTTCAGAAGAAATGTATAAGCAATACCATAAGGATTACGAGACATCTTACTTGAAGACATTTTCTTCAATGATTGCTGCCTATTTTATATGACAACTTGACAAGTCACTATTATATTTTAAATACTTGAAAGTACCTCGCGTAAGTAAGTAGGTACCCAAATAAAAAAGGAAAGAAAGGAAAAAGTATAATAAATCAGATACGAGTTTTTTTCAAAGTAGTGACTATAATTTGTTTAGATACGATTTTTTTTAACTAACGAATACTTACTATAATGACGATTTATCGTCGTTGGAGTTTGTGCATCATACGAGGTGTATTTTTATTAGTTTAATGCGAAAATAAACGAAAAAAAAGAAAAAATCAGATACTAGATTTTTTAAAAGTAGTGACGATTTGTCATACTACCGTCATCTGCCAGTCCAGCACTTTGACAATTATCATCACTTAAACAACTGTTAAGAACAGCGCCATCTAGTATTCCACACTGGAACCACTAGATGGCTTATTTAAGTAAATCTCTTAGATCCTTACATAGGAAATTAATTAAGTATATAGTTTAAGATATTGTCGACAGAGGCCGCTATAATAAAAACCGCCTTGTTATTAGGATAATTAGATTTAATCACTTTGCCAATATACACGAAAGGAACTACACGCTGTTTCTCTTTGACCTGCCCACCTGTCCAACGCCACCCGAGCCACCCACAGTTCTTCAACAACATTCAGAAATTGTTGTAGAAAAAACTAAACAACAGTTTCTGTCACCAATTGTCCCTTGTCATCTAAACCCTGACTGGTCTAATATCTTTAATGAGGAATTCCTGAATATTTATTTATTTCTAGGACCTCGGAAACTACTCTAACGATTTCGCTATTTGCTATGTGGGAGTTTTCAAAAGGGAACAATCAATCTACTCGTAGCTAGGTCTTATCGGTGGGAAAATGCACTCCGAATACGAGTAGCATTATACATACTCTGTGTACATAAGAAGGCGGAGTACAGATCCCTGCAGAGGAGCGGGTCCGGCAGGTCTCTGAGGAACTCCTTCAGCAGCGTGGCCACATCATGGGGACACACCGCCGCATCCAGCGCCGCTTCCTGTCCTCGCTCCCACTCTTCACGGAGCTGGAAACAGACAGGCAAAAGCTTCTGATTTGTATTCCCAAAAATTACATGACTCGTAGACAATTACCCTAATCCGGCTTCAGTGGTGGAATTACACTAAGGCCCAGCAGATATTAGGGGCGGCCAATCGTGACAAAAATCTGTCTGAGAGTGCTGAGAAAGAGGCGGTACATGGTATGGGACAAATCCACCATTGCTCGGCTTCCTTAGAGTGGTCTACTTCTTTTGTTTAGGTATTTACTATCTGCTGGAATACAACCAAGCGTTGTTGACAGATTCATCTTTCAGACACCGTTTCATAGTCTCCGTAGTCAGAATAAGAAGAAATTCCATTACAAATTTTCCATTCTTGGCGGTCAGCGTTACTATAGTTATTTGCAACATGTTGCTAGGACAGAAACATCTGAATCTATATCGATCGACGTTACGGGGCCTATTCGATACACTTCGGGAATAAAACAGATCGACGGATTTAGACGTTTCTCGTACACCGAACTCTGAATGACCCAGTTCGGCTGTTAGGATGATTTTATAAGTCTTGTTGCTTACGTACCTTAAAGTATCAAAACCAAGTTTTTTTTTTAAATTTATTTATCAAAAAAGTACAGTATAACAGTTACAACATTTTAATTTCTCGCCAAACTGCCATAACAGTTTGTTGGCGAGATCGCGCACATTTAACTAATGTTAGGGACTTACTATGCTATTATGAACTAAACTCAAACACTGAATATGACAATGCCTAAACATTTAGCTGTAATATTTTTTTAAGTTCCAAGAATCCACATCCAGAATATCCAAAAAATACTTCGATTATTTTGGCATAAAAAAATTGCACCGATTTCAACTCAAATTGCTCAACCTAAGTAGCACGTGGTAGTGTACTGTACCTGTCTAACTCTCTTTTTGGACGCGGATACTCGAAAGAGGCCGATTGTTCGGAGGCCGTGCCGCCGGAGGTGCGCCAGGCAGGCCGACACGAGGCCGGGGATCTTCGGCCCCCCGCACCCCGCCTCCTCCAACCCCGACCAGCCCCATTCGCCGGAGTCACACGATTCACTCTGAAACGGGATAAATTATGGTAAGTTTTGGAAGAGCTTTGAGTGAATTGATGTACTTGCGTTAATGCCTATCAAATAAGGTCATAGACATGATTTCCCTTTATGCTAAAAATCTTTTATGTTCATATGTACGAAAAGAAACAAGCATTTTACTAACTTATTTGTTGAAATCTTCACAGTATGTCTTGAAATTAATCTATTGAATTTTGAAGTCTGCAGTGTAAATATTAAAATTTAGGTAGTCAGCATAGTTGGCTGTTCTATGTATGTAAATATTGTTTATATTGTTATAGCACATGGTAGCCAACCTGATGAAATTTACTTTTACAAATACATACCTACATTCCCCTATTCACAAACGATACAACTCAATTTTATGATTCAGACATCCCAGGCTAGACTGTGAGCGAAAAATGCAAAAGCCGCGAAGATATTAATACACCAACAGATGTCAGGGAATGAACACTTCAGCTGATTTGTAGATAAACAAGAGATAAAAATTTTAGCACCTATAAATCTTTTCGCTTGGTGTAGAAGGAGAAACTGGGAAAAGAATTTCTTAGCGTAAATGAGTAAGGACAAACGCAGGTGCTTGTGAAGCGCCATGCTAAGGATTTGAAGTTCGTTTATTTAACACCATACGCCGTGTGCGTTTGCTAGACCAAATGGCACGCAGTGAAACTGATACACACCTTTTTAACGTCCAAAAACCCGTTGAAACGTAAAGTTCACGGGCGAACGCCACGGGAATGGGCGAGCATTTCCAACATCTTATAGTTATTTTTGGCCGAATAGATATCGGGATAGGCGTAACGTGTGAGACGCGTCATACGATAATTTTATCGTGGCCTTAATGAAAGCGATGGAAGGCCGAGCAGGTAATCGGACACGGGTGACGTCAGGGAGACGTCACAGGATCAGGATCCTTGGATTTATTCAACTGTATACGTCACAGAGCATATTGGCCAAGAGTCCTGACACTACATTTATTGGAACGTAAAATTATAGATGATAGCGTATTCTTTCCTAGAAAATCTACAATCAATACAGGGAAAAGCTGTAAATGAAATAAATACCTAAGTTACGAAAAACCTAAGTATTAATGTTTAGATGTTAGCTTTTTATATTTATTATACAGCTTATTTTTATGTAAGTAAGTAATTGTAGTATTCCTTTTTTTATGAACATAACATTTAATAGAAAATACAAGATCTATATTAACATAGAACTAATAAAAATAAATTAAATTAAGACCTAACCTAGGTAAGGCTACGTTAGGTCCCCCAAGTCTGATCCTTGCGGAACGGTGCCCATAAGGCTGGCTGCATTCCCCCGTTGAATGGCGATGCCTATTCTTTGTCCGAGGAATGAGCCAGCCACGGTCACGTGTTGTTTCCAAAAGTTTCTTTTTTAAGTTTTGGAACAGAGAATGGGCATCTCGACTCCACGGTCCTAAAGTCTCCACTGCGAAAGCCGCAAATATGTGATTGTGCGTTAGATCAGCATATGACACTTGAAACAATCCTGAGGTTCTTAGACATGTTGAGCTAGCAAAGTTGTATAGGTGTAGATAGTCAAATGAATCAACGCCTACTAAAGCAGAATGTTTCTCGGACACACCTTAAGGTGTACACGTGTTTATCCCGTTCCTCCCCGGGAGATTCAGTACGCTCGTGAGCAGGACCGAGCCATTGACGTCGTCCGTTACCTCGAACACTCCGGGAGTTTCTATGTCATAATCGCATTCGGTTTATCGCTTGTTTTTTGGGAGCACGTGAATTTGATCACGTATGCTTCTATAAACATTTTGATACAGGACCACCTGTGAGACTGGCATATTTCATACAAGAATGTTCGCGAATCATAAAGCGTACCTATTTTTGACTAGACATGTGTAAATATTTGATAACGATTCCAGCTGGGCTAAGGAATGAAAATATTTGTCATTGGTCTAGCCGTCTCTTTTTGTTCCAATGCGGTCAAGATAAACTACTAGGGTGAAGGTGTAAAGTCAGTATCACCGGATTATACAGGCAGTTCTAGTTTCCCAAATGATGATTGCGTGAATTTCCAATTTTTTTAAATCTTTATTTATTTAGAAGCATTCGTCAATATGAAGATGTCAGCTCCAGCAAGCCTCTAACTACAACACAACTTCTTAGATTTAATTTAAAAAATATACTTATTTCTAAAAAAAATCGTATACAAACCTTGCAGCCTTCGACAAAGGATCCGCTAAAATGGACTGAAAAACCCCAACATGCAAAAGGGAGAAGCCCCATTCCAAATGTTGATTTACAAATTATAAATCAGATATTTAGTTGCGTCTGAAAAGTTAGTAGTTCGTCCAATTCCTCATTTAAATCAAACCTTGGCAATAAATTATCTATGTGGTATCGTCTATGTTACAGAAAAAAATATTTGTTGTAATCTGACAATGGAGTTTAATAATCGCAGAACATTCTTGAACGTGAATACGATTTGAGAACCTTTTTTTAAAGTCAATGATAAAATCGTCACGGCCATAAATCCAAAGCAGATCAAAAACTCATTCCCAGAGATCCCCCCAGAGAGACCCAGAGATCCAGAGACACCTTCTAGGTCCTGCTATAATTCAAAAACGCGGAATGATCGCAGATTACTCTCAATAATCTTTCTTTTTCCAGTTTCATTGCTTGGTCATTCTATTTTTACATGACCAGTTTTCTATTACCAAAAAAAATCTATGATGTGTATTGAATTAGTGTACAAAAACAGGATTTCGAAATAGTACCTGAACCTAATAAAAGGAAATTATAGGTAAAAATACTTAAAAACCATTTTTTCATACAAATGGTGAGACATCCAAGGACCACTGAGTTACTCGATTTATGTATATTAGCTGTGGTTCGTTAATTATCGAAACTATCGGAAGTGATACTGCAATTAAACCTCTTTCTAAATAACAATACAAAAATATGAAGTGAGAGCCAAGTGTTCCAAAATCTGCATTTAAAGAAAAAGTGTCTGAAAATTATGTACATGAAAAAGTAGAATGGCCCGCTTATAATCTGCGATCATGCCACGTTTTAGAATTCTACGTCACCTCACCAGTAAAATGAACGATCTAACAATCAAGATGCGATCTGAAAGGCGATCAAGCGTCAATCAACACAGACCGCCATTAAAACGTGAATCAACAACCGGAGTCGTTAAACCATCCATACAGTCTAGACCAGAACTCAAACAAGCTGTCATTGCGCATCGAATCAGGCACGTCACGTCTCACATACCGTCTAGATGGGCTTGTGTCATCCGGTTTATGTGGTTCTAGTAAATAATGGATGTCAGTGACCTTAACCGCAAAACATAGAATGTTCAGTGTGTTATTAACCGCGGGATGAGATGAGAATAAAATAATGAGATGTTGCTCCTTGCGAAGTGTGAAAGCGAACCTAATACTATATTTTTTGCACATGATATGAAAATGGTTCAATTTTTGTGTGGGATTTGTACTTTTTGATGGTGGTGTAAGGTGCTGACTGCTAGATGATAGATAAGAAACGTTCGGATGTAGATTGAATTGCTTTGGAATGGCAAATGAGTTGACGTATGATTCAGTTTGGGGTTTGGGGTAACTAGACAATATATTAATATTAAAATTATATAAAAAAACGAAGGTTTTATCAATAAGATCACTTATTATTTTCAACGTGGACCCTCCGGGGTTCACATTTTGTTATTTTTTTTAAATAAAGCTACCTAAAAAGACGATAACTCTAATATTTTGATGGGCAATGTTTCTTCAGCGTGGAATTAATTTCTAAAAACTAACGTCAAAATAAATTCATAATAAGTAACTTCTAAACCCGTAACATATTGAAATTATTGCGAGCGTATACCGAAATGACTGCGTTAAACTAAACCCGAAAGCATCCGTTTGCCCTCTTGGCCAAGAATGCCGCAGTTACCGCTTAGGTGTCAATTACGAGCGGTTAGTGGCCAGTAAACAATAATGGCGCACTAAAATCTACGAGCCAACAAAGTAATGGGTACACCGATCAAAGATAGGTGGATGTGTTAATTATTTCTTCCGTCTGAGAAGTGAGTAAAATGTCTCTGGTGTACCTAGTTGGATTCCTGGTAATTCCTACGCCGTCGCTTATGTATGTATGTATGTAAAATTCTTATGTATGTATACATGAGTAAAACATAACATAAATTACAAGAATAGTTGACATATATGTACAAAGGCGAGCTATCATCAGGCAGGCTGTAATTTTTTTTGCCACGGTCGTTTTATAAGGGACAAATAACCTGCGACAAACTGGACTCTTCTCAGCTAGGCTAGGTTTAGTGAACCAGCGACAAAATTCCCAGTAGCTGGATTCCACTCACACCTCAGATTTGGTTGAAGCCGCTCAACCAACATCACAGGAGCGCAAACTCTTAGAGTATTCCAGTGTTTAAACCGCCCGCGTGGTCGTGTCGAAGGTTTCCCTTTGGATTTTACCCAGGCGACTCTCTAACCACGCACTCCTATCGCTATAAAGCCACAGTCAGATTCAAAAATTAGACCTGCGCCAAGAATCGCCAGCGACGTCGGGTACTGAAGTGGTGCAACATTCCTAAATATAAGTTGATATGGATGTGTACTCGGAACGAAGTACAAAAGCTAGTAATCACTACATAGAACAAAGTCGCTTTCTCTGTCCCTATATCCCTATGTATGCTTAAATCTTTAAAACTACGCAACGGATTTTGATGCGGTTTTTATTAATAGATAGAGTGATTGGAGAGGAAGGTTTATATGTATAATAACATCCATTAAATAGTGCACCCGTGCGAACCCGGAGCGGGTCGCTAGTAATATTATAAACGTGAAAGTTTGTGCGAATGGATGGATGTACGTTCCTCTTAATCTCGATAACTACTAAACTGATATTTATGAAACTCTCCAGTATTGTAGCTTAGACATCAGAGTCATAATTTATTTCAAAATTCATCCTTTTAGAGTATAAAAAAGGGGGTTGAAAACGTGTAACATCAGAAACGAGGGACTTGGGATCTGGGGGAAAAACTGCTCGTGTGAAGCCCGGGCTGGTCGCTAGTTCATAAATATATGTCACAAACATATGTATGTTTCCCAAGTCCCAGTAATATGTACATACTCTTACGGGCTATGTTCGTATAAATAATAATAATAGTAATACATATGTATATTATGTCACCGAGTGCATAGATAGATGTATTCGATGTACAGTCTGTAACTAAGAAATCTCATACAAATACAAATACAAACATTTATTCTGCAAATAGGCCACAAGGGCACTTTTACATGTCAAAATATTAATTTACAATTGAGGAAAGTCTGACTATAATAAGTAATACATTTTTCATGTCAAAATATTAATTTACAGTTCAAGAAGGAATAATAATTTCGAGTTTACAATTATAACAAAATTAATGTCATAAGGTGAAGATAAACTTGCAAAGTTATCTATTACAAATATTACAACATCAGTAAAGTTAGAGATGTATAAGGTCTCAAGATTAAACAAGGAGTATAATGAAATTAATATAATATCCCAGAGATGTACATGGTCTCTGAGCGTCAAAATTAAAATTAATTTAATATTGTTAGAGATGTATATGGTCTCTAAGTCACTGATAATAAAAACGAATCCACAACAGGATGATGTCTCTCGTCAATCCCCTATAAAAGACTAGTATTAACGTAGTCATTATGTCCTAGCAAGCATGAACAGACCGGACTCCACAAACAGCACCTGATCACGAGTATGACGCGTATCTCAGCCATAATAAGAGAACAACGGTTGAAACTCAATATCAATATGTCTCACGTTAGTGTAAATTTAAGAAATCTCATGTCGAGCAATGTCGCCACACGACGTCAAGCGAAGCTGAGCGGATACCCCGAACTTCGAAATCCGAATTTCGCATCATGCCGTCCCTTTCACTCATATAGTGAGCGGGAGCGAAAGAGACGGCACGACACGAAATTCGGATTTCGAAGTTGGGAGTACAGGCTCTGCCTGCGTGAACTTGTCTGACTACCAATGTTATAATTTACGCATTATCACCAAACAGCCTCGATTTTGTAGTGCATCGGCTATGTTTGCTAACGCCAGGGTACCCGACTTTTTTGCCATTATTAGAAATAAAAGTCGTTTTGGCACAGAGTACGGTCTTCTAATAATGTACTTATTAAGACGGTTGACAAAAACATATACCGCAATATTATTTGTTTACATTGGTTGTCTGTACATCGGTAACCGAATCGCAAATAATTTGTATTATACATATGTTTATTTCTATGGTTTGTATTGTACCTATATTATTGTATACACTATTTTATTTAATTTTTGTGTAATGGGTCTATTGCCTGGAAATAATAATTATTCATTCATTCATTCATTCATTTACTGCAATTTATTGTTGTCACATAAAATCTTTGTTGATCGGAGTATGGCATTTGAGTATTCTGACATTTTCCACAAATTGTCGCATAGAAATAGATGCGAGATGCATTTCAGTTTCACGTGAATATCCGTCAACCATGCGCTAGAACATTCTTACCCGCGTAGGTGTATAATAAATATACCAGACAGACAAAGTGCAATACGGCACAACGTTTATCGCAGATATAAAGCATTTGTCCCTGTTACACTTACAAACGAAAGCGACAGATAATTTGGTTTATGTGAATGATAATGGATAAATTATTTGATATATCATCTAGCTTTGATGCTAAAAAGATGATTAAATGCTTGTGTGGGTGGTAGTTTATTAATTGGATAAAGGTAGTGGTAAAAAATTACTACTATGAAAATTATCTGCCGGTAAAAATCTAATAAATATCTACACTTGTAACGGTCAGTTCAGTTCAGTTCAGTTTCTTTATTGGTAAAAATAATTTACAAGTCATTAAATTAAGTACTATAACTAGTTATGCATATTGGTTACATGAATTATATATTTATATGTGATAATCCACATCGAAAGGGACCTTATGGCGGCAGGCGCTTACGTTGCACCTATTCACTATTGTATTGGAACAGCGGCAATAAAGGCGTAAGTGCCGGTCGCCATAAGGTCCCTTTCAATATGGATTATCACATATTATCTTATGATCACATTATTTCATTAAGTACATTATTAATTATTATTATTAATCCAAAAATTAAGACGCTAAAATTAACCTAATCAGCCTAGCAAAAACTCATCTACGCTGTAGCAAGCAAGTTTTATAAGATGGGATTTGAGTTTCTTGGAAAATACTGCGGCACTTTCGGATGATTTTATGTCACTAGGAATCTTATTATATATTTTGGGGCCAATAACATTGAGCGACTTTCTGAGCTTGACAAGCCTATGTAAGGGTGCGAGCAATATGGGCGCCCTGCGGCCATTATTCCCCGGCTGGTCAAAAACTTAGTAACGTATATTAAGTGCAATGGTGTAGCTACCCGAGGGCTAGGAGGAGTGCCGCAGAGGGGCTACCGCGAACCACAAACGAAGTTTTCCCTCTCTGCCTCACTTATATGCAAACTTGCAAGTGCGACAGAGAGGGAAAACTTCGTTTGCTGTTCGCGGTAGCGCCACAGGGTCCCCAAGGTCTGGGGGCGATAAGAAGCGATTAGAAGCGTATTAGTCTTATATTGAGATATTAGAAGTTAGGCAATTATTTTTTACTATTCAGTGTTTTTTTGGAGTCGGTTTTTATGTTTTATAATTTTTTATTTATTTTACACTTAGCGATTCAGCGAGGAAATGCTACTAGCATCTTAGGGACTATGCCTAGGGGACCAAATTTTTTAAATATATTTTAGTTTTAGTTTAGTTTAGTTTAAATTTTTAGTCATATATTCTTATGTTATTTTTATAGTTAGGTATTGTTACGATTTTTTATTTAATTTTATGTATTAATTAGCATTATGGTATTAATCAATATATTTAAATTTTCACATTTTTTAGTGATGCATTACCAGAGTGCATGTCATGATGATTACAATAAGCTCAAAAACGTTAGCCGTGTTTGAGCTTAACACAGTTTAAAGGATGACCCTCAAAATGGAGCCCACTATCCATAAGGACCCCAAGATTCCTAATTCCTAGCCTCTGAGACACATGTCAACTCGTCATTACCTATCGACCTTCGGATTCGAGGCTATGATCCTGGCCCGGTTGTTTGGTACCTAACACCAGAAACTTCGACTTGACAGGATTTAACACTAGGCCATTAAGTTTGGACAACTGTGGTACTCGGCTCAGGTCTTCATTCAATCGGACAATGGCTGCTTCGGTACTGTCTGGGTTGAAAGATATGTAAATTTGTATTTGCATTAGCAACTACTCCTACGCAAGAAAATCGCCTCGATGCTGGGCCGACTCAGGGGGAGTACCAACGGCATTCTGAATGTCATTGCAGACAGGTATGACTGCCCAATCCTGTCGCACTGGGTCGGACAAATAAGGTCAGTGGCGCTATTTGCATCAAAATAGGTATCGGTACCTACTCGTACTTGTTTTGATGCAAATTAGCTTAAATACCCCAAAAATAAAAAAGTAATGAAGTTAAGTTTTTGATTATATAAATTGTTCCCATGTAATTAATTCAAAAAGTAATTTATTGTAATAATGTAAATACTAACATGCCTAGGTTAAGAAATTACTAACAATATATAGATTGTAAGTCCGAAATAAAGATTAAATTAAATTAGGAAGGATTCCGTGGTGCCAGGTTAGTTCCTTTTTCTTCCCGTGGGTGTCGTAAGAGACTATGGGAACTGAGTTGTAGTGTGTGGTGGGCGAAGGGCTAGCAACCTGTAACTTGCTAAATGTGGCACTGGAATTTTTATCAGGCACGTACGTTCTGAGGTAAACGTGTCAAATATTTTCCATGAACATTAAAACCGTTATTTCTTGCTTAGTTTAGGTACATATTGTTATTGAAAAATATATCTCTACTGCTTCTTTGTTTACCTAATTTCAGTAATTTCTAATGTAAAAAAACTCCGCTGAAGTCCGAAGTGGATATTAGTAGGGTTTGCTCCCGGGAAATACCGAAACCGAAAATACCGGGATTTCCCGGAATTTTTAGACCAGCAAAGAACCGGGACTGCAAAATTGAAATCCCGGTGCTTTCGGGATTTTCGGGAAATCCATTTTTGCTCTATATTTTCTCAAATCTAGTTAAATTACACGAACCAGCCGTTAAGCATAAGAGGAGAAAAGTGCAATTCAAAGAAAACTATGTATTCCTCACCATTGAAACCAGTTCTGAGTCAAAGTGTCAGATAAGGATAAACAAATTTCAGCGGCTATTTAACTAAAATATGTTTAATGAACGTTTATGCATAAGGGTTTATATTTATATCTTTAGTAAGTAACTGTAGGTAGGCAAAGGCATTGACATTCCTACAATTGTTTTCTTTTAAAACTAAGTTTAGAATCATAACTATTGCCTTTCCCGGTTTGTTTACCAATTATATTTAACATTAGTGCGGTCCCGAAAGTACCGAAAATACCGGGAAATCCCGGTTCCATTTCTAGCTGGTACTGAAAATCCCGGTTCTTGAAAACAGTACCGGTTCTGCAATCCCTAGATATTAGCCTCCGATACGAGCTGGCGCCAGCGCACACTGTTCTTAAGGGTCATACGCGGATTTAGGTTCGCGTTTTCCCTGTGGACATACCAAAAGTTAAGGGCTACAAAGTTTAATTTTGGATTGGACCAGTAACCCGCATAAACAGTGTCTCCGTTTCTATAAATCCCTGTAATAAAAACACACTAATATGCACATAAGCCGTTAACTATTGACCACAGGAGGGACGACTTTTTTTTTTCAACTAAGTATGACCCTTAACTGTACTGATCTTTTAAAAAAACAAGGTATAAATCTGCATTTCAGCGCTTAGTTTTAATGTAGTCCAATTGTGAAAATCCACATTTTGCGTATAACCCGTTAACTATTGACCACAGGAGGGACGATTTTTGTTTTTTCAACTAAGTATGACCAAACTGTACTGTACGCTTACCATGAGTTGGTATCGAAAACTCTTGTTACGTTACTACAGTCGCTAGCGTATTAACGCGTTTCGAATAGTTTTCTATTGCACTCGCACCATGAGTCAAGTACACGTTTACTACACTCGCTAACGTGAACTCGATCCATCGTGTAGTAATCGTTACGTCACGGAGTGACGTGCCTAACTTCACAGCTAACAAAGCAGGGGCGCTACCGCGACAGCAAACGAAGTTTTCCCTCTCTGTCGCACTTGCAAGTTTGCACATAAGTGAGACAGAGAGGAAAAACGTCGTTTGTGGTTCGCGGTGGCCCCTCAGGGGCGCTACCGCGACAACAAATGAAGTTTTCTCTCTCTGTCGCATTTACGTCCGAACGTGCAAGTGCGACAGAGATAGTGATAAGACACACAGGGCCTACCGCTAACCTAAAACGAAATATGTGCCTCTCTGTCGCACTAGTGAATCCGAGCGATAGAGAGGGAGATACATCGTTTCCGGTTCGTGGTTCGCAGAAAATACCTCTGTGGAAAATACAGCTAGCCATCCTCCATTCGCCAGTTCTTTAGCCAGCCATCCATCGATCATCTTCCATTAACATTAATTAAGCCGGTGACAGACACCCGATTAAATCTTCGTTTTTACGGCTCTTAGTACGCGTACTTAAAAACCGCCGAGTAAGTTCGCCGGCGATCCAACAGGTAAACAAACAACAACAACAACAGGAGAAATAAAATTAATAACAAGTTAACACACATTTGGAGCTAAACTCAAAAAGATTCTATTTAAATAGTGTTTTCATGTAGTGGAGGAGTTTATGACACAGGTGAACAGAGGGACTACTCCGAAATTCGAAATCCTAACTTCGTATCGTGCCGTCCCTTTCACTCATATAGTGAAATCACGGAAGTGAAAGGAACGCCATGATACGAAGTTCTGATTTCGAAGTATAGGCCCAGACTCTTAGTCTTTGACAGTAAGTACATTATTTTATAAAGTGTATACCTTAATCTAGATGATATTGTGCATTATTGTAGTGTATTTATGTAAATGAATGTAAACTTATTATTAATTACCTAGCATGACATGAATTTTTGACATCTTTCCTAGATTGTTTTTATTTATATTTAATCCTAATCTATTTGTAATTGTCTTATTTGTTGCCTATTATTTCAAACACAATGAATGCATTGTTTATAAATAAAATAAAATTAAAAATTAAAAACTCGTGTGTCCAGACACTACCAGTTAAGGGGCGCTACCGCGAACAGCAAACGAAGTTTTCCCTCTCTGTCGCACTTATGTCCGAACGTGCAAGTGCGACAGACAGGGAAAACTTCGTTTGCTGTTCGCCGTAGCACCTCTGGGCCTGTGGCGCTATCGCGATCAGCAAACGAAGTATTCCCTCTCTGTCGCACTTGCAAGTTTGCACATAAGTGAGATAGAGAGAAAAAACTTAGTTTGAGGTTCGCGGTAGCCCCTCTGGGGCGCTACCGCGAACAGCAAACGAAGTTTTCGCTCTCTGTCGCACTTGCACCTTCGGACGTAAGGGCGACAGAGAGGGAAAACTTCGTTTGCTGTTCGCGGTAGCGCCCCTGAGGGGCTACCGCGAACCACAAATGAAGTTTTCCCTCTATGTCTCACTTATGTGCAAACTTGCAAGTGCGGCAGAGAGGGAAAACTTCGTTTGCTGTTCGCGGTAACGCCTCTGGGAACTGCAAACGAACGAAGTTCGAATATCTCCATATATAATAACAGAGGGGCTACCGCGAACTGAAAACGAATATCTCCCTCTCTGCCGCACGAATTAGCAAGTGCGACAGAGAAGGAGATATTCTAACTTCGTTCGTTTTCGGTTCGCGGTAGCCCCTCAGAGAGGGAGATTATTCGAACTTGGTTCGTTTTCTGTTCGCGGTAGCCCTACTGGACCTGTCCTCTGAACTTTGTATCGTGCCGTCCCTTTCAGTCTCGTGTTATACACTATATGAGTGAACGAGACGGCACTATACGAAGTTCGGATTTAGAAGTTCTTATTAGACCCTCTGTACTCCTAACTTTGAAATCCGAACTTCGTATCGTGCCATCCCTTTCACTCTCGGGTTATACAATATACGAGTGATAGGGACGGCACGATACGAAGTTCTGAGTAGCCCCTCTGGTCTGTCACCCACTTTAATTCATTCGGCTGTCCACTCGTTGAAATGATTTTTATCGTTCACAATTCCTGAACGCACCCGCCATCAATGTCAATAAATAAAATCATAAATTTTCTGAACGCATCCGTCAATGGCAACAAACAAGTATGGCCGATCGTTTTTGTCATTATTTAGTATACAAACAGGAAATACGCGACAATCCGAGTTTTGCCGATATATGTTGTCGATTCAAAACGCTTATTTTTTTACGTTCTTCAATTGAAGATGGGTCTCGATGTACAATTACCACGACTTGCTATAGAAAAATGACATTATTTTACTACAGTCGCTAGCGTGTTAACGCGGTTCGAATAGATTTCGATTGAACTGGCACCATGAGTCAATTAGACGTTTACTACGCTCGCTCACGTAAGCTCGATCCATCGTGTAGTAAAAGTTACGACGAGTGACGTACCTAACTTCACAGCAAACAAAGTTATCTCTCTTTCTAACTATACTAAAAAGACAGAGCACGGACGATATTAGGCAAAAATCTAAGTATCCATCGCTTTTAAAAATATAGAAATAACCCGTGGCGCTACCGCGACAGCAAACGAAGTTTTCCCTCTCTGTCGCACTTGCAAGTTTGCATATAAGTGAGACAGAGAGGGAAAACTTCGTTTGTGGTCGCGGTAGCCACTCCGTAGGTGACAGTCGTTTGTTTTTGTTATGATCTGAGGTTATGATTTATAAAAACGCGTACAAGTGCCTCGTAATTCCAGTTACTGGTTAATTAAATATGCAGCAGTAAGTATCTATTTTGGACGAACATCTTAATAATGTTAATTGCTACCATCAACTGTTAAAGGTGGAAATTATTTATGTCTGCGTCCTTGTCTAGCGGGCCTAACATAAGGCTGCCTAGACAAGGTCTATACAGACAATAATGTCTTTATTTAAACCTGTCGTTTACCGGTCCCTGGGATCCCCGTGATCATAATAAAATAATGCTATTGTTTATTTTTTTCGTCGGGAGACGACGGCTTAAGACAGTGTGATTTATATTTAATTTGTATCCTCCAGACAACAGAGAACACAAACAGAGTGAGACTGGCCTGTTGATTTATATTTTGTTTGTATTTTCCAGACTTGAGTGAGACGGGTCTGAATGGCCTAATACACGGCGACGAACTTGCGCCTCGGCTCTCGAGAATATTTATCCAGCTACTGGTGCCAGACAGCATGTACCACAGTCACACGGCCTTACCGCCAATGCAGCGTCAGTGGGGAAGATGTCCAATGCAAAACCTCTCATCTGCCCACAGAAGGACTTACACAAGCACTTTTATTGGGTGTTGTCAAGAGATATCCTGTTCTGGATTAGCTTGGTTGGCATTGTCTTTGGAGACCACATATATCTATAACAATATTAAGCCGTTGCCTACCCATCTTGGAGATCTCCGGACACATGGCAAAAGAATGCTATTGTTGATTTTTTACATCGGTCGAGGACCGGTTGGATTACTCTTCAAGTTTATTTTCACTATACGAGTTAAACCGTCATCTCCTAGTGAAAAAATAAACAATAGCATTTTTTTGTTATGATCCCTGGGATCCCAGGGACCTGTAGACGACGGGTACCATACCGTCTCCGAACCAACAAATGCTAACTAACTGACTTGTGGTTATTTATTTTTATTATTTTGTAATATCAAAAATTCTTGAATTGTAAATAAATATTTGACATTTAAAAATGTTTATTGTTATGTCAGACTTACCTAAGTACATATTTTTACACATAAAAGGCTGTTGTGGTCTGCAGAATAAATGTTTGATTCATTCACAGCATACAGCCGCATCCAATAATGTAAATTTGGCAGCAGTTTGAATTCACTTGACTAATAATTTGAGTGATTTGTGACAGAATATGGTTGCAAATCTATTTAAGTAAATAACTTATTAAGACACTCGTCCCTAGTAGCCTGGTAAAGGAGGTTAGAGTTACGAGACTTGGCCTACTGTTACCTGGAATGTTTTTTATGGGATCTCACTTCTTTTTGTAGGTAAACGTGTGAATACATGAAGGCATCTAGAACCAAAAACTTATCATAGATGCAAGAACTGCAAATTTATAACTTTGTATCTCATGTATTTGTATAGTATTACAAACTTACTTATGCAGTTTGTATATATCTAAGGCGTGACTGAAATTGTAATATTTTTAGGTTTTTTATACTTGATAGGCTAAAATAGAATTATGTTTAAAATTAGAAGCTTGTGGGTCTGCTAGAAGTACCTTAGAATAATCAGCCAGTTAGTGTGTCAGTGACAAAACTGAGGAACTTAGTTCCTAAACTACATGTTTAAATTTAATAATATTGAGAATATATCTAAGTTATATTATACCCTATATGTTACTGAAATTTGTGGGTTCTAATCAGCCTTAAAGATAGTGGAACAATGGTTAGATTTGTTTGTACAATTTTTGGCATTAGGAAATAGAAATGAATATATTTTAATAAACCTTTTTTTTAATGTTTATGCATACTCTTTATTTTTTCTATTCAATAAAAAACAGAAAAGTAGGTATTTGCAAACAATACATTTCTAAAACAAGAATATACTGTGGCCGCCTTGATTCAAGTCTTCTAGCTAATTGATTCTGTAGAGCACTCCCATTAATAAGCACTGGCATCAACATTTTCCAGCACCAAATTCTGTTGATGAATCTGAAAATTATAGTAAGAACAAATTGACATCTATAGATTTATGAGCAGGTAATTGTTTGTTGCCTGCGAGGCAGGTTCGAATCCCAGTCAGGGCATTTATTTTGTGTGATGGGAATGAATATTTGTTCCCGAGTTTTGGATGTTATTTAAGTATATATTTATCTATATAAAGTATGTATATCGTCCCCTAGTACCCATAATACAAGCTTCGGCCTCAGGCGTTGGCGTAGGCCTACTAGGTTGACTTTGTAAGATTGTCCACAAATATTTATTTTTAAGTTATCTTCTAAACTACCAATCCAATTTCATAAATCCAGTATATAAATTGAAATAGACATAAGCTACATCTCGTCCCATCCCGCGGGTCCGCCTACGTTCTCGGTACTTAGTATATTATGAGGGCGCAGCTAGTTTATTTTCTATTATAGAATAGGTAGGGTCGGTAGGTGAGTTTACGGCCTGTTAATTTGATGCGCCAGTTTGCGGCCACTTGGATGAGTTGGTGAACTGAAAGGATATTTTTTTGCTACTATTTCTTTAGGGCATGTAAAAATGATATCTTTAATTGACAAAATCTCGTTCTTCAAAAGGCCGCAAACTGACGCAGGCCGCGTAACTGGCCTAGCGACCCTACCTTGATTTTGTTCAGGTACTTACACCATCCAGATCATAACAGCTTGAAATTTTCTCTGTTCACGTCGTTCGTCTTCATATGCAGCCTTTCGGTAACATATCCCACACTAAGTAATGCCTTGCAGACATTATCACATAAGAATTCCAATGTTTTCACGGCCCAATTAGCTAGTGAAATAGTTTACTATAGTCGATATCGTATTGTTCGATAGCATCTGTCAAGTTTGTAACTTATGGTACCGATTTTCTATGGAATCAGCTACAAAACGTCAGTCGCTAGCGTTTAGTTTTCGATAGGTAGTTTACCGTAGAACTGATCCTTAGTTCTATGAGTGACCGCCAGAGGCGCTGTGCTAATGTACATACAAATCGTTTACGCAGACGCTAGCGAGTACGGTCACTGTCGACTCATGGTAGCACTATAGTGAAATAGTTACTACACTCGATAGCGTATTATTCGATAGCATCTGTCAAGTTTGTAACTCATGGTGCCGATTTTCTACGGTAACAGCCATTTGACAGCTACAAAACGTCAGTCGCTAGCGTTTAGTTTTCGATAGGTAATTTACCGTAGAACTCATACTACCGATCCTTAGTTCTATGAGTGACCGCCAGAGGCGCTGTACTTTTGTGCATACAAATCGTTTACGCAGACGCTAGCGAGTACGGGCATTGTAAACTCATGGTAGTGCTACTGATCTTTTAAAAAAAAACAAGGTATAAATCTGCATTCCAGCGCTTAGTTTCAATGTAGTCCAATTGTGAATCCACATTTTGCGTCCAAGCCCGCCATCTTGAAGCGATTATCATTTATTATAGCGACACGACATCGTGCCCTTGCGCACTGACGTCGCGCGCGCGTCACGCCGACGTTCTGTCATTGGTTATTGCCCAATACGAACGCAAATAAACCGCGTGTGCGACTGCGTGTCTGCGGATTAAGGTTCTTCTACACTGATGCAAGATTGCTGTTGTAACATTGTGCAAAGAGCAGGAATAACTGAATCTGCGATCAGAATAGAATTTTAGTGTAATACTAGCGACCCGCCCCGGCTTCGCACGGGTGCACTATTTAATGGATGATATTATACATATAAACCTTCCTCTTCAATCACTATATCTATTAAAAAAAACCGCATCAAAATCCGTTGCATAGTTTTAAAGATTTAAGCATACAAGTGGCAAGCGTACGGCTTGCGTGATGGTAAACGGCGACCGTAGCCTATGGACGCCGTAGCGTACAACTACAGCCGTGTCACATGACCATCGCCGATCCCTTAAGAATGTATACAATAGGGATGCGCCAAATATTCGGTTATTATTCGGTATTCGGCATATTCGGCATGTTCTTGTATGTTCGATATTCGGCCGAATTATTCGGTTCAGCTACCGAATATTTACCGAACAGTTTTGAGAGGGTTTTGTTACAAGTTACAATAGAATGTATTATAGTTACTGCTTCGTGAAATTAATACTTGACTTATTATTAACAGTCATTTAACTTATTTTTGTCAATATTTCGGTTTGATAATGAACAAAAATTTTACCAATTAGTCTGATTTACAAAATAGATGAAGGAATTACGTTGAACCGAATAATTTGGCCGAATATTCGGTTCGGCAACAGCTGGACCTATTCGGCCGAATGTTCGTATTCGGTCAACCCCATATTCGGCGCATCTTTAGTATACAACTACACACATACATCCTTTCATGAATAACCTCATATCAATGTCCCTAGGCAAATCGATTGATAAGCTCTCTTGCCGTTTTAAAAGTCGATTGTAAACGATTATTAACTGTACTTGGATACTTTTTAGGGTTCCGTATCCAAAGGGTAAAACGGGACCCTATTGCCATGACTTCTCTGTCCATATGTCACCAGGCTGTTCTCATGAACTGTGATAGTTAGGCAGTTGAAATTTTCATAGATAATGTATTTCTGTTGCCTCTATAACAATAAATACTAAAAAACAGAAAAAAAAATATTTATGGGAGCTCTCATACAGCAAACGCGATTTTTTTGCCGTTTTTAATACAGAACCCTTCGTGGGCGAGTCGGACTCGCACATGGAGGGTTTTTGTACTTATATATCTAAAGATTTTCTACTGACATGAATTTACACTAGCGTGAGACATATTTACACTTAATAAGAGAACAACGGTTGGAACTGCGCTGCTGTTGGTGTTGCGCGGTCGGTTGCCTTGATAACACTCAACCTGATGAAGGGCTCCAATTGTAGTCCGAAACATGTCGCAAATAGTGACTTTCCAAGTAAGTTCCAACCGTTGTTCTCTTATTAAGTGATTTTCTACTGGGCTGACGACAACTTCTTGTAAATAAATTAGGTAAATGAACTTTAGTCTGCAAGTAGGCCGCAATGTCACTTTTACAAGTCAAAAACTACTAACGTTTCTCAAAAGACCACTGCCGAGAAGAAACGCCGTAAGAAACTCGACAGTCAGTAATTTTGTACCTACTTCAGGATACCTGATTATCGAGTCAGTGAACCTAGTCTACGTTTCGTTCGATTCATCTTAGAAAAATTACATATCTCAATCCGGGCTTCGAATTGACATCTGATATATCTGTGGTCTATTGGTCTATTACTACCTATTATCTGTGGTCTATTAATTGACGACCACTTTAGCCTAGTTGGTAGTGACCCTGCCTTCGAAGCTAGAGGTCGCGGGTTCGAATCCCGGTCAGGGCATGTATTTGTGTGATGAACACGAATATTTGTTCCTGAGTCTTGGATGTTTTCTATGTATTTAAGTATCTATTTGTCTATATAAGTATGTCTATCGTCACATGGTACCCATAGTACAAGCTTTGCTTAGTTTCGGACTAGGTTGATTTGTGTAAGATTGTCCAAAAAAAAATATTACGCCAAAATTACACTAACCGACTATATGTAGTGTAATTTTGGCCTAATAGACCAATTAGTAGAAGCTCGCTAATGTCGCGACTGAAGTCTTGATAAGGCGCAAGAAACACAAACTAGCTTTTTTGCAAAGCTTTCGTATAAACTGTAAAGTTTGAGTTTGTGCAATTGCATATATGCAAAAAGAAATTAGTAGGGATCCGCCGAATATTCGATTGTTATTCGGTATTCTGCATATTCGGCACGTTTTTGAATGTTCGGTATTCGGCCGAATTATTCGGTTCCGCTGCCGAATATTTACCGAACAATTTTGAGAGGGTTTTGTTACAAGTTACAAGAGTGTATTATAGTTATTGCTTCGTGAAATTAATATACTTGCTTGACCCATTATTAACAGTGATTTAACTTGTTTTTTGTCAATATTTCGCTTTGATAATAAATAAAAAGTATACCGTTCAATTAATCTGTTTTACAAGAATAAATGAAGGAATTACGTTGAACCTCCTAAATAAGGTCAAGCGATAATTCACGCCTGGGCAGCTTCTTTCTTTATACAAAGCCCAAGTCCGATCTTGCATGGAGTATTGTAGTCACCTTTGGGATGGCTCGGCTAAGTACCAACTTGCCGCACTCGACTCGGTGGACCGCAGAGCCAGGAGGCTTATTGGCGACGGTCAGGTAGTAGGAAACAAGCTACAGAGCCTAGCACATAGACGCAAAGTAGCATGTCTGTGCGTCTTCTACAAATTGTACTTCGGAGAGTGTGCTCAGGAGCTCCATGAGCTCATACCGCCTTCCCCCTTCTTCCATCGGACATCCAGATGTACGGCTGGATACCATCCTTACTTGGTAGAAATTCCTCTTATTCGAACCAAGCGCTTTGCATCATCTTTTATAATGCGCACTTCTAAGGTTTGGAATTCTCTGCCGGCGTATGTGTTTCCGAGCTCATATAACCTAGACCTTTTTAAGGCACGAGTGAATAGGCACCTTCTGGGTGAGCTCGCTTCATCGTCGGCCTCATCTTTGCCCCCTGGCTAGATGCTGGCCAAGAGCGATCCCATTTATAATAAAAAAAAAACCGAATAATTCGGCCGAATATTCGGTTTGGCAACAGCTGGACCTAATACTCGGCCGAATGTTTGTATTCGGTCAAACCCATATTCGGCGCATCTCTAGATATTAGTAAAATCAGTAACGGCATGTAATCAGCTTGCAAACTGCAAGACGGCTCCAGGTGCCGACACGTCATCATTACGTGTCTTGGCGACCAACCCGCGTACTATTTCTGCCCCAATCTAATGCCAAACCGCGCTCACATTTACCCGGCCAATACTCCCTGACCCACTGCACGTCCCTGCTGCCCACAAAACAACAACCGCGGCGGAATTTACTTCACTTTACGAGGGATCATGTTAAATTGGTGACGGAGCTAGACTAAGTATCAGAAAATAGATGTGCACCGATCGATAGTTGGATCATTTTAATTCATCAAAGTCGTCTATCGATAGATTTTTTTCTATTTATGTTGTGTCATGATTATGGGTGTATATTCGTCCGCGTTCCAATACCTTAA
The DNA here is from genome assembly GCA_963556455.1 of Epiblema foenella. NCBI lineage: Eukaryota > Metazoa > Arthropoda > Insecta > Lepidoptera > Tortricidae > Epiblema > Epiblema foenella. The sequence goes on from OY747110.1 coordinate 19,537,447, forward strand.
AATATCAAATGCGACGTCACGCTATATTTTTAGCATCAATTACAAGAGCTTTCTCATTGTTGTTTGAGGGACTTTATTACGTTAAATAATACAATACATATAAAATAATATATTATAAAAAGAAAAGGAATCTAGTGTTCTATGATGGGTATTCCACAGCCGTCTTCGCATACAAATCTTTCTATTCTTCTTCTCGTTCCTCTAATTCTCATAGAGACCGCTCTGATGATTGATATTTGTATTTTGACTTTGATCCAGCTTATTATTTGTGAGTATGGTTTGGACCACTTTTCACATAGCTTTAGGGATGTTTTCTTTATAAAGGATTCATTTCTATTTCGACAATGCCATCACAGGAGACCACAAGGGGGGTAAATGATGCTCTAAGATCTTCTGCAGCCAGATCGTATTTGCGATGTTTTTCACGAGCGTGTATTTGGGCGATTGTAGGGCTTTCTCATTTGATTTCAAAACAATTTTCTTTGAGTAAAAATCAAAAGGACACACTACAACAACACAACACACACAGGAGACAGTAGGTAGGAGGTATTTTGCCACGTATAAATTAACTGTGAATGGATCGCCATCTGATACCTGTGATAGTGTTTTTATGTTGGATAAATAAGTTTTCAATATTCTTGGTCGTTAACATGAACAAGCTTTACCGGAGTAGCTAATACTCGTAATTGACTATGACGATCATTAAAATTGCAATGCAGCCATAAATTAGGTACAATTACGAGTATGTCCTCCCTTTCATTCAAAGATTGTCAAAAAGAGACTTCTTTTATTATTCTCTTTAACACCACCACAGAAAACTGTTCCTTGCTGGACTGGACGTACTATTTTTCACTAAACAAATTCACTAAAAATCAGAAGTACTTAGCTACTCATATGAAAGTCAAAAGCTTATATCCTCTTGTGATAAAAACTCTTTACGTCTTAGATAGATTACTACAAGTCTAAATATGCAAAACTGAAGCGGATGAAATATTTGATCAATAACGAGTGGCCAAATTGACCATTTAGACTAATGAAAATGTTCTTTTAATTGTAGTTATAGCTTCTTGTCATTTTTAGTTTATTTTTATAATGTGTTACCTTCTGGGAAATCACTTAATGGTTCTGTCGGAAGATCAGCGCTGGTAATCGCGCCAGCACTACGCTGAGACAGAACCATTTCGTGCAATACCTTGTTCTTCTGTTTTTATTTATTTTATTGTTCTTTTTGTTTTGCACGAATAAATATTTCTGATTCTGATTATGATTCTGATTCTGAAAATCTGAGGGAGGGGTTTCTGGTCATCAGAAAAAATGTGTTTGGACTTACATCGTCACCTTTCTCCAAGGCTCCTAGCGAGGCGAGCGAGGCCCGGGAGCCACTGTGCTGTTGTCTCCGCAGCGCTCGCTCGGCCTCCACGCACTGCGCCAGCGGCACGCCGAACACACTGCCCGTTGAAGACTCTGTGGAAAACACCGTCATCATTGCCAACACAAAAACTAAAGTCATCATCATCATCATCATCATTTCAGCCGGAAGACGTCCACTGCTGAACATAGGCCTCCCCCAAGGCTCGCCATTTAGACCGGTCCTGTGCCGTTCGTTTCCACCGGATTCCCGCGACCTTCACCACGTCATCACTCCACCTTGTCGGAGGCCTACCGACAGCTCGTCTTCCGGTGCGTGGACGCCACTCAAGCAGTTTCTGGCCCCATCGACCGTCAGTCCTGCGAGCAATGTGCCCTGCCCACTGCCACTTAAGTCTCGCAATTTTGAAGGCTATGTCGGTGACCCCAGTTCTGCTACGGATAGCTTCATTCCTAAAAACTAAAGTATTAAAGTACAAAGTACGTACTTAGATACGCAATAAGGCAGGAAGAGTGCCACTCAACCTACAATCAGCCAGGCTGTGGAACTCCGCCGGAATCCTTGTTCCCCGTGAACTACATACAACCTTATAGTCTTCAAGGCGAGAGTGAACAGGTTTTTACTAGGTAAGCATGTTCCATCCTAGACCAGACCACCGCTTACCATTAAGTGATTTGTGGTTACGCGCAAACCTACATAGAATAAAAATCCCATTAAAACATTTTCACGCAAAATGTTGCAAGACGAGACCATAATGTCCTATGTAGAGCAAAGCTCCTAACTCTACACGCACTAACTCTCTAAGCCCAAACTTCATAAACTCTACACCTAGCGACAGGTAAAGTCTCATATTGTATTAGAAGTTAGGCAATATTTTTATGCTTTATAACGTTTTTTCTCGAGTCGGTTTTTTAAATGTAAAATACACTATCTGATAGCTTTTGTTTCTTAGCCGACACTAAGGGTGGGTTGCATCAAACCGTCTGTAATCGTAAGCGGTGTTCGTTAAAATCTGATTGTATGGAAAGTTTGACAAGTTTCTATGGGATGACAGCTGCCGGCGCCATATTTGACGATGACCGGATGTGATCGTATGTTGGTGCAACCGACCCTAAATATCGCGACATAATGCTGAGCGATTGCTATTTTACGGTATTAACTCCCCTTTTTGCGGGCATTGTTAGTTATCACCCACGTGTTGAAGACTAGCTTAGTTAGCTAAGATCGCTCTATCCACGAATCACAATCCTTTTGGCGCACTACATGTTATGACATGTTCAATTTATTATGGGTTTTAGGTTTGGGACACTTTGGGAGATTTAAACAGGTGTTATAAATTGACCAGTTGTGTCCTGTTGATATACCAGGGTTATCATTACTCTCGGAGTATCCTAAGAAATCCATCGGAAACTGTGCAAGTAAAAGTTTGTATTTCAATAGGTGGCTCTTCCTGGATGGTATAATAGCATATATAGGTAAGGTCTTTAGTTTGTAACCACATCATACTAGGTTCGTTTAGTTCAAATCAAGATTTCCAAAGAATATTCTCCACGCCAGTCAACAAAGTGGCTGCAGCCCACATCAATCAAGTAATATTGGCAACACGCAATATTGTATGTTCGGCGGTATTTTGTAAATATCGCTTCGAGGCGTGAGAGAGGCGAGACAGCGGGTAAACAGTGGGTGCTAGCCCTCGCCGCCAGAAATACATGGGCTCGTGCAGGTCATGACGTCAGAGTGGGACCTTGGGTTGGAGTTAACTTGCTGAATCTTCTGGTCAGTTATGTGAGCCTGGTACTTTGACGGACAAGAGAAGAGTACGTAAGGGAGGAAATGTATGTACAGTCGCCATCAAATATATCTGTACTCTTCAGGGTGCTCAAAAATATCTGAACATGCACTTTAACGCCTTCACAATAGAGTCGTGTTCAGATATTTGTGAACACTTTGTTCGCTCCGATATATTTGATGGCGACTGTGCAACGGGCTAAGTTTTCTAAGACGAAATAACGGCAATACACTATCTATAGGTAAGTGCACAATAAATGGAACTATAAGAAACTGATACTGTCAAGAAACTGCGCTTCAATCTGACAAATAGGATAACACTCTTCGTTTCTTATTTTTTTACGCCAAAAGGCAAAACATAGTGATACCAGTATTTTATTTGTATGACGACCGGTTTAGCCTAGTGGGTAGTGCACCTGCCTGTGAAGCTGACGATCCTGGGTTCGAATCCCGGTCAGGGCAAATATTTGTGTGATGAGCATGAATATTTGTTTCTGAGTCTTGGATGTTTTCTATGTATTTAAGTATTTATATGTATTAAATATATCGTCGTCTAGTACCCATAACACAAGCCTTCTTGAGCTTACTGTGGGGCTAGTTCGATTTGTGTAAGATTGTCCTGTAATATTTATTTATTTATTTATTTTATTTATGTGGATGAGTAGGATGTGCTCCAATAAAGAATAATGTACAGGGTTGGATATATACAGGAAACGGAGTATCTACAAATTATATACATATATACAATAGGTAGGTCACACAGGAAGAAACGACAATAAAGAGATCTCTCAGGGACCGAAGTCCAATGAGAGTCGGTTGGAAGTTATATTTATGCAACTGACTTATGAAACTTCTATAGCGCGATGCAGAACATGTCAGATTTGACAGAGGACGGGAGTGATGCCACATATATATTGCAACCGATGTTAACAAATAAGGAGAAACTTTGCCTCCTTGTGCGTGTTCTATCGCTTATATAATGGGTTGTGCTCCGAAGAACTGTTCGACATGATGCCCATGGCCGCTTTCTACCACCGCACCACTCGCCGTCGGCATTCATCCTCACACCTTAGAACCGAAATGGCCGCGTACGGTACGGTTTCAGAAGAATTTCCTCCCACGGACGCTCCGGTTGTGGAATGAGCTCCCTGCCGAGGTTTTCCCGAGGGACTACATAACAGTATGGGGTTCTTCAAGAAAGGAGTGTATAAATTTTTAAAGGATTGTAGGGATCGGGGCAACGCGCATGTGACACCCCAGGAGTTGCAAACGTCCATAGGCTACGGTGACCGCTTACCATCAGGCGGCCCGTACGCTTGTTTGCCACCGACGTGATATTAAAAAAAAGCATCTTTGACTTTTACTTCACTTCCACGTGCATTTGGCTGAAGTATAGCTAACTCACGAAACATAATATGCCTTGCGAAATTATCATCATCATCATCATCATCATGGCCGACTTTAACCAATTGGAAGCCCTGGGCACATTAGGGTAATGGGGCCCCTATGCCCTTGACAGATCACTATTTTGTTAGAATAGACAAAAAAAGTGGCTAAACAAGGTTCTACATTTATTTTTATTGACCGAGTGAAACGAAGTTCTCTGCTTCAACTTCGGCAATAATGCTTTCTATGTCCGATTTCCGGATTTCCGGTTGTTATAGGTAGAAGATTATATATTTAGATAAAAGATATGGTACGTGACTGTTTTAATGGTGAATTATTGTCATAAATTAATATACTACGGATCAGTGATAGAAAAAAATATAGATTCATTTTTGATTGCTCGTTTGATTTTTTGATCAAAACATTTTTAGGTAATAAATATTGATTATCGTTTGGTGATCTGGCAGGAAGTAGTGGGCCCCTATCGATCGCGGGGCCCTGGGCAAGTGCCCTTAGTGCCCAGTGGGAAAGACGGCCCTGCTTATCGTGAAAATGTTAAACGTCGAAATCAAATTGAAACGCCAAGCGTAAGTTTCATATCGACCTAGTTTGCATAGTCGTTTTACACACTCACTGCTTCTTATCAGTTTTTAGTCTTCATATTTCCCACTAGATGTCGTTAGCGCAAACACTAAGCAGGATAAAAATAGAGTTGCAGGCGTCTATAGGCTGCTGTGGCCGCTTACCATCAGGTGGACCGTATGCTTGTTTGCCACCGACGTTGTATTAAAAAAAAACTAGCAGATGTGAGCCTTGCGGAATTATGTTCAATTGCTTGTCATGAAAATGTTAAGAGCGCTTTAATAAAATGTAGTGGGTCCACTAGCGCCACTCGTAAATAATTGTAATTATTTAAATTTAACGATATATAACTAAAAAAGGGGGCGGCTACGTACTGTAGTTTGTATTTAAGTACTTTTTGAATCCATCAAACTAGTTTTTACGTTGCTGGATTCGTCAATCTATGCGTCCAAAGTTAAAACGGCCGTTTTAATTTTGAGTACGTTTCATATCGACCTAGTTTGCATAGTCGTTTTACACACTGCTTCTTATCAGTTGTTAGTTTTCATATTTCTCACTAGATGTCGTTAGCGCAAACACTAAGCAGGATAAAGATAGCCTCCTCGCCGCTAAAGGCCGTCTATTTCCGACCAGATATTCCCGGCCCAACTTAACAATACGCCAGAAATAGATACATTATAATAAAGGTGTTTGTACGTCTGTTTCGCCGTCAAGCGATTGATGTCACCCGTGCCAATAAAACTCTTATTATATGACAGTGATGCCGAAAATTTGCTATTCAGAGCCGGTGATTCAACGCGGATTCGCGAGCGGAAAAAATGTTTGGGTTACGAATTGTGGATGTCTTATGATATAAATTATTAGGAACAATTGAAAAGAATTCTATTGTGTGTTAATAAATTGCAGAAAACTCTGGGGAAATACTTTAGATAAAAAATATTGGGTATTTAATTTTTATTTTTGTGGACCATCTTACACTAATCGACCAGTCCCAAACTAAGTAAAGCTTGTACTATGGGTACTAGGCGACGATATACATACTTATATAGATAAATAGATACTTAAATACATAGAAAACTCAGGAACAAATATTCGTGCTCATCACACAAATGCCCTGACCGGGATTCGAACCCGGGACCTTCAGTTTTGTAGGCAGGGTCGCTACTAACTTGGCGAAGCGGTCGTCAGCAAGTAAGCAACAGTATTCAAGGTCTGACCTTATTTTTTTTAACAGTAATCCAAAATGTAATCAGTTATTCAATCAAGCTATTTTATGTGTATTTAATTTCTAATTCATAGCAATAGAATTGGACAACAGGGTATTCTATATTGGCATTTTTTTATTTTCAAATGCGTAACTATATGAAATGAGTATAATGAGTGAGAAGGGGGGATTCCTCGTTCCTATCACTACCCGGCGCAAAGGTCCCTAGTATACTGGCGGAGTTCCCACGTTGTATGGCCAGGGATATTCTTTGCACCAGGTACTCACCAGAACGGGGATTGCCTCCCCGATCTCTTGAGGGTCCTTACCAGTTAAAAAACGCTCATCTATTTATGCCATTTTCTGATTGAATTGACAGGTATCTTAACATTTTCTCAATGTTACTATCTAGAATAGGACTATTGCGACCTTATGTCGTAAACTTTAAATGTATTTTTTGGAAGTTTATTTAAGAAATATCGCTTCAAACATCACTCCAAATCGACCATTTTCAAGCTGAAAACTTGTTTTTTCCGCTTAAATTCTACTACACAGATAAAAATCAAAAAATGGCTATGTTACTATCTAAAACTTTGATAAAATTATCGTAGCCTTCAATAACTTCATTGGTATTATTAATACTTTTGTCATAATTTGAAATCAAAACATTCTAAAACTTATAAGGCCTCTTAAGCGACGAGCCAGGGTTGCAATAAACGCTTTAGCCTCGGCACACCAGGGCCCGCCAGTCTCTACGGCTATTGGGACGAACTCATATATTGGCTCCAAGTTGCTATGCTTGGCGTGCTTGAGTTTGGCGGCGGTTTCAGCGGCGCCGCCAGCTTGCAATTATATGTCAAACATTATAATGTTTCCTTAATATATCTTATCTTATTTAGATGAAGGCCCTAGCGGATGCACTTCGACCCAGTGGGATCTTTTGTGCAATATAGGTATAGTATCTACTAGAATTATAATGCTATTAAATATTTTGCAATTGCGGCATTCTCTTTGCACCGCAAGACTTATACTTATACTTTATTAAATTCCTTAATTTGTAAAGGATCTGTTATTGTTTTCCTTTTGTTGATTAACCTCATTAATATTACTTTTTTTTTTCTTCTTTATACATTTTGCACCGTTTAAACTTACACTTCAATTGTATTTTAGGTACCCTTTGAGCAAATTTTGTTGTTATTTCATTAGTGGAAACTGTTTTGGCTCATGTATCAGTTCATAAATTTTTATATTATGTATAATTTTTAAGCTGTTTGTTTCCCAATAAAAAAAAAATAAAAAAATATATATAGGTATAGTATCTACTAGAATTATAATGCTATTAAATATTTTGCAATTGCGGCATTCTCTTTGCACCGCAAGATATATACGTAAATACGCTGTGCAAAGTAGGCGTCCTAGGCACCATGCAACAAGGGGACGAACTGGGTGGGGGTATTTTATATATAAGTATTACATAAATATATTTTATAGTTCTTTTCTTTCAATTTTAAACTTAGTTTATTTACCATTTACTTAAAAAAAAATGTTTTTGCACTTTTAAAATAGAAATTTCACTAAATAGCGTTATTACGAAGTCACAATTCATATTTGACATCGGTAGAACACAAAATCAACTGTGCCTTTACCATGAGTTTAAATGACCGTACTCGCTAGCGACTGCGTAAAAACTTGTATGGGCAAAAGTACAGCGCCTCTGGCGGTTACGCAATAGAACTAAGATTCGGCATAAATCGTTTACGCAGTCGCTAGCGAGTACGGTCATGCAAACTCATGGTAAAGGCACTACAAGTAAGAGATAACCCATAACTCATAAAGAATATCGGCCACTTCCAAAAATAATCAAATTAATGGGGTTAAGTGATGTCATTAGTTTCCCTGTGATCTATTGTTTAAATTAATCACGACGTTTTCGGCGCCATTTCAACTGCTCTTAACTAATTGGAAAGAACAGTTTCGTAATAGTGTATTAGAGAGAAAATTTCGAATACTGTTAGCATAGCGCAGCTTAGATAACAGAGGGATCGCTGTGTTGAAGTTGACGGCCACGTGAAGAGGTTTTTATTTATTTAAACTTTATTGCACAAAAATACAGTGTATAAATGGAGGACTTAAATGGCCTTGACAATTGTCTCTAGATTGATATTCAACGAATTTTACACACCTTTTTAGTGTTGTGATTTATGGGTCATACACGGATTTAGGTTCACGTCTTTTCTGTGTCTTACCAAAAGTTAAGGGCTACGAAGCTTAATTTTTGGATTGGACCAGTAACCCGCATAAACAGTGTCTCCGTTTCTATAAATCCATGTAATAAAAACATAGCTAACATGCATATAAGCCGTTAACTATTGACCACAGGAGGGACGACCTTTGTTTTTTCAACTAAGTATGACCCTTATAGCTCAGCCGAGCCTTGGAGACTCGAGTCATCAAAACTAATACTAGCCTTTTCCCGTACTGAAAAGAATCGCGTTAGTCCTGATGGCTCAAGTCGAGCTCTAACTTACAACACTAACTATTTTTGGGACGGAGGCGTTCGACCACATAATACCTGTCAAAGATGTTAACTTAATGATATTGTGCTTTCGAAATGTTAATAATGATTCCACGCGTCATCGTATCGTTTATACATTTTAAAATTTTATTACTTTAATTATAAGTGCAATTAAGTATTCAACCGATTCGGTTACATATTTCTAACATACACCTCAACCAACATAAACCCAACATTAAAAATGATTCGTAAGTGTGCAAGAGTCATTGATTAAATATTAATATTACCATACAATACTTTTGATTATCACTTTGCCTGTCTGACAAAGAATTAAATTACAGCTACGCTCTTCAATTTGTGACCCAGTATTATTTAAATTTCTATTCAGACAGGACTGTCAACCACGCCATTTATACAAGGTGTAACAAAACTGGTGAGGATCCGTTTAAGGGCATATTTGGTATCGTGTTCTGATTAGGAAAAAGTAGAAGAAACATTTTTTGACGCGAAAAAGTTTTGTTTTCTATGGGGCAGGTTTAACTCCAACATCTCAATCTTACAGAGAATGCAAAACAACATACTGCGGTCTATATGCAAGGCTCTGCTGTTTACTACCAACTCTGAAATACACACGTATCTGGAAATGAACACAGTGAAGGAAGAAATACTCTTTCTGACGAAAGCATACAAAGAGACTGAAACATCATCCGAATGAGCTTGCTGTAAAACTGAGACCTAGAGAAAATGGGAAGAGGCTCAAAAGAAAAGACATTTTACCCAACTAGATTTAATGAAGGAGTAGATGCCCTCAATGGAGGACACACTCGACATGTCACAATATAAAGCTTCCAACAAATTTGCTTATAGTGCAACTGATTGCAGATTAAAGACCAAGAAAAAAAAATGGGGCAGGTCGTCCAAGTCAGCCAACTGTCCATACAAAGGCCAAAAATTTATTGCGTCAAAAAAAAAGTTCTTCTACTTTTTCCTAATCAGAACACGATGAAGCAGAACACCTGTATAGAATCATAACATGACTATCTAGCGTTCGCAGACATTGTTAGAACACTGAACAATTGAAATGTGGCAGGTAATTTTATAGTGAACTTTCTGCTCAATGCTACAGCTATCGAAAATCCCAGATTTAAACGAACAAAAGATATATCAACAGTGAATTAAACAAGTTCCGTGGGTGTTGCTTTTATGTATTCGTAATCTGGTGTGTTTATTCTTTACTATTTAATACATAGAACAGCTATCCCCTTCATGCCGGTCACGGGGTATTGTAGTGTGAGTAATAACAAAAGAATTGGGAAAGACGAAATTACTTTCTTCAAAAACTTGTGAACCAAAGAACATGAGTTTAAATATTACTAAAACAATATTAACCTAAGACGTATTTTGCAGAAGACGGAAGCCAGAAATGTTATGGTTTGCGCTGTGCATAATTATTTACATACTAGCTTTTGCCCGCGACTTCGTTCGCGTGAACTTCTACTGACTATTCCTTGCCCTTAGTAGATAAATGCCGGTTAGGTTATAAACTACTTAACTTTGAGGGACTCACTCAAAATTTACTCCAACTTTTTTACATCTCAAAGTTACAACCTTACAAAGTTTGTAATTTATATAAATATAATAATTAGCAAGTGAAATGGGCCCTCTTGTCCATGAAAGGAGGCATGTGTCCTAAAGTAGGATGTAATAGGCGGATAATGAAACAAAATGGGTAAGATTTATCAATATCGTATATATGTATACGTATGTATGTATATTGGTAATAGGTACTGAATAAGTAAGTCAGACGTTAAATACTACAAATTTCATTCCAGCCCGGAGAACATCGTCGACTCGATCCCATATAGCATTTATGCGTATGAATTATTTTTGATGATCTCTTATACTATGTAACAAAATACTAATATCTGCTAAGGAACTACCTTATCACATCCATGTAGCATAGTGGTGTCATGGTTCGATGTCGCGTACGTCTACACATCGTTCTTGTTCGACGACGTTACCCAATTCCTTACTTTCCGAGCCTTAGTACTGACATGCTCGATGTAGCGACTACACAGGAAGACATACTTGAATCGAACAAAAACTTTGATGTTTCTCGAAATGCAAAGTGTTAGGAGTCCTACATCATAACCCAAGACTTTTTAATGTTCTACAACAATATGATACGCTCTACTTGCAGTGAAAACCTCTACGCATTATCCCTCTGTATGAAAATTAATTGAACACTTCTAGTTTACTAAGAAAATGTTTTTTATATGTACTTGTAGTTGACTAAGACAAATATATTTACAAAAATTTTAAGCATCCTCTCAAAATATCTGTACAGAATTCTCCCTTTATCGCGTATTTTTCTAGTGAGAGTTCTACCTCCAAAACGTACAATCGAATCTGTGACATCCTGAAATACTCGTTCGCAGCCAATCGCTTTAACTGAGCTGTCTGTAATATAACGTCTATAATAACAATAAGTAATCACACTCGGTTACCAAGTCCTTCAACCAGTTCTCTCTTACAAAGCCTGGGGAGGCGTACGCAGAGTGACATATATCTACCGAAACGACTCGCGCTTCCTTAACTTCAATCTATAATTTTCTTTTACAGATGTTACTGCTTAAAACATATTAATATTTTTAAGTATCTACGCGCATATTATCGTTTTACAATTATATTGAAAAAGAAATCTAAGCCCGAAGACTGAGAGGCAAAATGCTTAAGTACTTTTCTCCTTTACTTTCGTTTCTAAGAACCTTAAAATATGAAATCCTTCCATATCTCCCATGTAGCTCCTAATTCCAAGAAATTCGAAAATGACATAACCTCTTCATATACCTACTACCTGTACCTCCCAGTGACTTGATTGTTTATAACTAATCAGCTAGGTAATCACTGTTTTCATGTTACCTACATTAAATTAATATTTTTGATAAACTGACCTATAGTAACCAAAAAGATTTGTAACAGTCTCTATGGGTGCTTAGGACAGACACAAAATTACCCCGCCTGCGGGGACGTCCACCGCATGATCGCGACAACACAGACATATATAGTCCCTATTCGTCCCGGTACCGCTGCATGCGGGGTAGATACAGTCCGACCCAGGTCGGGCCTAGCTGAGTTCCTTGCTGGACTCTTCTCAGCTAGGCTAGCTTTAGTGACCCATCGACAAAACTCCCAGTAGTCCGATTCCACCCACAGCTCAGATTTGGATGAAGCCGCTCAACCAATCTCACTGGAGCGCACATGCTTAGAGTATTCCAGTGTTTAAACCGCCCGCGTGGTCATGTCGGAGGTTTCCCCTGGATTGTCCCCTAGCTACTCTCCAACCGCGCACTCTTGTTGCTTTATTGGGCCCGGCCTATAAAGCCACAGTCAACTTCAAAAAAATTACTTATTTTATATTTCTCAACCTTCCGTTTTTACTACAAAGATTTCGGAGTGGATTTCAAACACGTTAATTTTCTGTCATTTTGTAGACAAATAGAACATATGAAATATTTTTTTTTTGAACCTGACTGTGGCTTCATAGGCCGGGCCCTATAAAGCGATAGGAGTGAAATTCGATAAATTTTAGGTAGGCATACATCAAAGTGCTGGTCAGTCAATGCTGACAACAACCGTCTACGTCCAATGTATTTAATCTCCAATTTTATATATAAAGAGTAAAGTTATTAAGGCTCGATGGGTCAGCAAGTTTTGGCTTAAAACGCAAGCGCCTTAGAGGCTGTAAGTCAGTACCTAAATAACACAAATCTATTCTGTTTTTCTTACGATTATGCATGTAATTAATAGAACTTTATATACCGAAATGCGGTAAACATTCACATTCGCATGAGTCGCTTTGGTTTTGAGATAATTAAGCTCTAAAAGTCACAAATATCCGAACTAAATCTTTCATAATAATAGCTCATCATAAACCACATTACTCAGTTTATAACTACGATGGTAAAAATAAAAACTTTCCATGCAAATACCTACTTTATCGTCGCTACTATAAGACTCAAATTATTAAATTGTGCAAGTACTAAATAATTTTCATTAACTTTGATTCGACTTAACCGAATGTCATCTGTATAATGGCACGACTCCGAAACGCCAAACGTCAAATATCGTGATATTTACAATTGTCTTGATTCGCCTCACGATACTTCCTTATTGTTTCTTGTCCACACGATTCGTAACAACTATGTGCTTATTTCGAGCTCAGACTTACACTGGATCAACTGAGACGAATTTTCGTAAGTCAGCGTGCATTGTAAATATCCATGGACTCTGGAGGCAGATAGGCAATGTTGACAGCCACTGACTAACATAATTAAATCTCTCATTTCAAACAGTTACTATGGGTTGAGGGACTCTCCATTTTTTCACATATTATCTATTTATTGTACAATTTTTGAATGGGATTCTTTTTATTTTGCTTCCAATTGTATGCTTACCAATTTTCAAGCCTTTAAGTCATTAATTGAAGGACTTGTCATACAAAGTTCAACCCCTCTTTTCACCCCCTTCCATCCCCAATCTGTATAATTTTTATAGCCTATAACCTGGCCGAAGATCAATTAAACTTATTAGTGAAGGTTGTATTGAAATCTATTGGCTAGTTTTCGCGTGATGGTGAGACAAATAAACAGACAGACAAACAGACACAAATTTTAAAAACTGTTGAAACGTGTTCTGTTATCGATTCTAAGACCCCTCCATCGATTTTTTTGCTAATATCTTCAATGTACAGATTTTCGAACCTCTACAGCTTTATTATATGTATAGATGATAGCGTTTACACTGGTGACAGTCACAAAAAACACTCAAATACATATTAGTGATCAACATACAAATAATTACCGTAATTCTAACTAGAAAGAAAGAAAGAAAGAAAAACATTTATTAGTGAAGATACAAACATAAAATATAGATAAATAAACCGCCATAAAAAGGTTTCGCCTCAGCGTAATGCCGACTCTGGGAGCTGGCGCTGATCTTCCGGCGAAACCTAGGTGGTTAATGACGGTGTGTGTAGCACGCTTCGCCTAAAAATTGAACGCGACCTATTACAACTTGACACCGCCATCTTGTCACGTCGGGCCGTCACATGAATGTGCAACTGTCAAAAGGTGTGCCCAAAAAAAGATCGCCAGCTTTGTAAACTACCAACTCTAAGTTATACTAAAGTAGACATCCTTTTTAACATTGGAAATGTTTCTTGTATCGTACAGGCTGCTGGTAGAGGGTGTAAATAGTGAAAAGTGAAACGACACCTTTTTTTGAGAACGGATAAAGCTAGAGGCTTGAAACAAAGGTCTTGAGAAGGAGCAATTTCGTAGGGTGGTTTTTGGGATCTAGGTCCTCGTGAAGATGAGCAGCATACTTGCAAAAGTAGAAGGTAATATAGTACGGTAGTGTAACCGGTATCGTAAGAAAGGTCTTAACAAGCAGGTTATGATGGTATAGGTCTTGCGAAGATGTGACCTTCGCTTAAGGAGCAGCGATCCTTGAAAAAGTTTCAGTAGGAGGTAATATCGTACCGTGATGAGACAGTTACCCTTAAAAAGGTCTCAGCAAGCAAATTATATCGAAAAAGGTTTTGTGAGGATCGGATCTTCAGTTGAGGATCAGCGCTCTTTGCTAAGCTTTCTGAAAAAGTTAACGTTGTACGATAGTAAAGGCACAGACACATGGTACAGGCTACAGGTAGAATGTTAAAATAACAAAAGTAAAATGTTTTTTGGACTAAATAATTATTTTAAAATGTTCAAATAGTTTATTCGTGCATAGTACTCGTAGGATGATTCATTATTGTTTTAAAAATTCCCTATTCACAATGAACGTAAGTATGTGTTTGTATTATTTTTTTCATTGGTACAGTAGTTTTAATCGATGTGCGGGAGGGTAGCGCCGTCATCGAACCCGAGCCACCGGGCAGCGGGTTTAGACCGGTGCCGTGTGCCGCGGATGCACATACTGGTGGCACGTGTCACAGCGACACTGATTCTTGCTCTGGGGCGCTACCGCGGACAGCAAACGAAGTTTTCCCTCTCTGTCACACTTGCAAGTTTGCACATAAGTGAGACAGAGAGGGAAAACTTCGTTTGTGGTTCGCGGTAGCCCCTCTGAGCCAGCCCAGTATAGTGACATAAGTAGACATTGACTGCATTGGAATGTTCGTCGTTGATCGCTTCGACCGATCATCAGTGTTTACGACCTTCCACCAATAATTGCTTGTGCGAATTCTTGACCCACATATTTGAGGAAAACGCGACTTTCTTCGGGAAATGAGGAATTGGCGCCGGTTCAAAACAAACAAAAAAACACGTTTTGGAGGAGTAAGTATTGTCCGTGACTTTGTCCGAATGTCATATTATATTATAAAAACACTCACTACACAAATCCACCCCAGAGGTGATTTCTAGGATTACCTCCTTTGAGGGACTTTGCCTCCTTGTGCCTGGGGGGCTAGCACAACTACCGCTGCGACGCGACGCGAGTAGAGAAAAATCTAGCCTCCTCTTTCAAACCCGCACAGTTCGAGCGAAACAGGAATCGCTGAGTCGCGCGAGATACGATTTGTCAGCAAGTTGTGCTAGCATAGCTGTTTAACGGGATGTGCTCTGAACTGTTTGATATGATGCCCACGGCCACCTTTCATCATCGTACCGCTCGCCATCGGCAGCGAGCTCATCCCCACACCTTGGAGCTATTGCGTTCTCGTACAGTACCATTCAAGAGGCACTTTATACCAAGAACACTTAGGTTGTAGAATGAGGTTCCTGCCGAGGTATTCCCAATGGGCTACAGAATGTCAAAAATCAAATCAAAAAAGGCTTGGAAAGGTTTCTTACGGGTCGTCAACGCGTGAGTAACGCCTCTGTGCCTTTACCATGAGTTTACATTACCGTACTCTCTGGCGACTGCGTAAAAATTTGTATGGACAAAAGTACAGCGCCTCTGGCGGTTACGCAATAGAACTAAGAATCGGCATACTAAATCGTTTACGCAGTCGCTAGCGAGTTCGGTCATGCGAACTCATGGTAAACGCCCTGGTGTTGCAAGCGTCTATTAGTGACGGTAACAACTTATCATCAGATGGGCTGTCAGCTTTAAAATAAAATAAAAAAATTAAAAGTAGGTAACCTACGTTTTTCTCCAGAAATCAATGTTCTCGTACAAAATGATTTAAATCTTGTACGTGAAAGTTCAGATACGAATATTATCCTATGCCTTTTTTACCCGACGACGGCAAAAAGGGTTATGATTTTAGCAGTGTATGTATGTATGGTTGCACTTTTTGTGGTTCAAACTAACAAAAATATCACTATCAATATGTGCAGCGGTTAGAGGCTCAATAGGTAATAAATAAATATATACAGAGTGTCAGCCGCATTCATAACATTAGTATGGAAATAAGAACGAATATATATAATTTCATATTTTTATAAATAAATGAGTATGAGTAGGTAAAAAGTTGAGTTTGATCGTTCAATACCTTGCTAATACTATCTAATATATGCCATAATCCAGAACAACTTACTCGTGCAGATGTAAGTAGCCCAGGTGTTAAAAATGAACACCTGGATTGCAAAACATATCGCTCTAAAAAAATCCCTTGCCCAATGTAACTAAGATTCAAATTCCACTGTTACACTGCAGCAAGAGCTGGCTTTTCAACAACACAGCAGCCTTAAAACCAAAACGCCGTATGTTTTTATGAAAATCATACAGAGCTATGACTTTTAAGCATAACATCGGTGAAGCTAATGTTTTCCTTTATAACTATAAATATTGCTTGCGCCTGCGATCGGCACCTATTTCCAGCAATTCAACATTGTTGCCTCAAGGCTCCACTAAAAATAATGTTTTTAGGTTATCCAAACACAGGAATTGACCACATAAATCTTTGTAAGGACAAGGCCGGCGTGTGTGTACACAGCAATGAGTTCTGGGGAGGGGAGTCGCCTCTGACTGATGCCGCGTTTTCGTGCTGAAGAAAAGAGCAGTCAGAATTATAGCTCTGAAGGCCTACTCCGAAATTCGTATTGTGCCGTCCCTTTCACTCATATGGTGTATAACACGAGAGTGAAAGGGACGCCAGATACGAAATTCGGATTTCAATTTCGGTCATCTGCCTCCGCCCAGCTCAGCAGCTCGCCAGACCTTTACTTCCCTAGGTATACTGACCCAGCACTGTAGCCCAGGAATGGAATACGGCTACAGTATCCTCTGCCTGTCTTAGAAGGCGACTAAAAGCGGGTTGGTTCTGTCGGAAGATCAGCGCTGGTAATCGCGCCAGCACTACGCTGAGACAGAACCATTTCGTGCAATACCTTGTTCTTCTGTTTTTATTTATTTTCTTGTTTTTTTTTTGTGTTTTGCACGAATGAATATTTCTGATTTCTGATAGCGGGACCCACATAAGTGGACTCTGATGACACTGGCGCGTTCCGTAGAAGATCCTAGAGCCTCCCGAAATGGGTTGAGGAGGACAATCGGGGGAGTTTTAATCGGTGCAAGTTAGACATAACCACCTCGCCGCCCCCACGGCGCGGAGGTATCCATAACGGATTATCCTCCGTTCAAAAAAAGGTAAACTGACAACCATTTTTGTATATATTCAATATCGTGAAATTAGTGAGAAGCAACATTGAATCAATAGCGGAGAACATACGAAATCTGCGGAGTAACCATACCGGCAAACTATTACTGTAACGATGCGTGTATCGGACCGTCACATACTAACTTTCTGGCCGTTTTTCTGACTTATCTTTTGTCTAAATTTTAAAATTTGAACTACATTTTCGAATTCCACGTGACGTTGCGCAGCCATTATGGGCAGCGCAGTTCGATCTTGATTTCCGATCGATAATCATCTACTCAGTTATGCTGCTATTTTTATAAAAATTAAATATATTAGACCTAAATACGTACTGAAAACAGTGAAGTTCTATGATATTATTCGTATTGTGATCCAGAGATTTGTGTTCTGTTATTTTCTACAGTGCAGTGTATTATACCGTTCCAAGGCACAATATTGTGCCTTATTGTTTATATGAAATAAATACCTTCTACCCTGGCTACCAATCTTTGCTTCCCCATCCAAACACCCACTCCTGAGGACCTGCGGACCTCACAATTACAACTAGGTAGAGTGGTTGGAGAGGTAGGGCACAGCAAAATGTCATCTTGCTCGAATTTGGAGCAGCCCAACTGGGGAAGTACCTCCGCCTTACAGAAGACCATAGCCATAATAACATTATCTACTATACAAGTATGTAGTGTTGTGTTCCTGGAGGTGAGCAAGGTTGCCAGAGCTCCCGAGGATGCACTGTGTTCAGAGCGATTGACCTAAATTTGTCCCTTCTATTGTCAGCACAGTGCATCCTCAAATTTTATAAAGGGTCGGCAACGCGTACGTGACTCCTTTGGAGTTGCGGGCGTCTATAGGCTGCGGTGGGCGCTTACCATCAGGTGGACCGTACGCTTGTTTGCCACCGGCGTTGTATAAAAAAAAATAGGTGCAAACTAATCAAGTCTTCCAAAACTTCCCGCATAATTGGTCTTATTGGTATTGGTTATGAAATACGAATAATAGAACTCGTATTTCATTGCTTGGGAGCATCAAAATGCCTTTCATTCGTATGACCGTCTTCATTAAAATATTTATTTTAGTATTAAAATAAATATTTTAATGAAGACAGTTTTCATAGTGACGCCTTCAAAAAGTATAGGAGCAAACACTTTGACGTGCGAGCGCTAATTAATTCATCAAGGGGTATTTTTTCAATTGAAAAATACACGATACTCCCAGCTTGGAATGAAATAAAAGATAAACAAGCTAAATCTACGATTGGTGAACTATAAAATCAACTTTAAATTAACTTGGTTTTTGACTAGGCACGCGTCCATACTAATTTGGTCATCGTCCTTTATAACGCAATCCCAAATAGCGTCAACGCCTTTTATAACAAGCTATAATCTTTAGAGACCATCAAATGTTTGTATGAGACCAGCTACAATTAGAGCAACACAAAAGAAGAAAACGTGAGGTAAATAAAGTACAGCATAACTGATGAGCACTGAAAACGCTCTATACTGATAGGCAGTGAAATCTGACGTCACAGTGGAATGGCCTCGTAATCCCGTTGTATGTAAAAACGACTTTGCCATTTTAGTCGTGAAATATTGCGTTTAAGGACATAGTTGCCACATTTTTTTTTTTTATTGAAACATGAGAATTCTATTGGTACTTAATTTTCAATTTACATTGGGACTACATTAAAAAAAAATACATTTTTGTGAATCTTTAAAGACCCATATCTTTTTATGATTTTAAACACTGTCTAATTTGCTATTTATTGTGATATATATATTTTTTATTCTAGATAGGTTTACGCTTGACCACAAATCACCTGATGGTAAACAATATTGTGGTCTAGGATGGAACGCGCTTACCTAGTAAAAACCGATTCACTCTCGCCTTGAAGACCAAAAGGTTGTAGTTGACGGGGAACAAGGATTCCGGCAAGGAGTTCCACAGCTTGGCGGTTCTCACAATAAAGGTGGAAGCAAAACGCTTCGTGCGAGTTTTCGGAACAGCCACCGTAACGCGTTCCGGGTACAAAACTCCCAGTAGCTCGATTCCACTCACACCTCAGATTCGGTTGAAACCGCTCAACCAATCTCACTGGAGCGCAAACTCTTAGAGTATTCCAGGGTTCCAAACCACACGCGTGGTCGTGCCGGAGGTTTTCCCCTGGATTTTCCCCAGGCTACTCTCCAACCGCGCACTCCTATCGCTTTATTGGGCCCGGCCTATAAAGCCACAGTCAAGTTCAAAAAAAAAAAAGTGTTCCGGGTGATAGTGGGGCTGCCTCGTTTCTGTAGCGCATCAGGGATGTTTGCGGAGGCGCGCGTTGCCTGTTTTTATGCGAGCATGCGCGTGCGAGCCGCATCCCTGGTGCGCCGGGTGCGGGACAGTCCCAATACCATTCTGAGAATGATAGTGGACAAGCCTGACTGTGCTATCATGTTACACTGTGCGGGGCTGCATTCTTCCGCCAGTGTAATCAATTGGTAGCACTATGTGCACTTAATATCTAGCTGCATCATGTATATAATTTCTATGTGTCAATGTTACACGAAATAAATGAAATGATGATGATGATGATGATGAAAACGATAACGCCTTGCCGTAGGATCGCTAGGCCAGTTACGCGGCCTGCGTCAGTTTGCGGCCTTCTGACGAACGAAGTTTTTTCAATTAAAGATATTTACATTTTTACATACCCTAAAGATATAGTGAGTCGTATGCGTTTTAATTAGTAGCTATTGAATGGAAATAACAAAAGCAAGAATATATCCTTTCAGTTCATCAACTCATCCAAGTGGCCGCAAACTGGTACATCAAATTAACAGACCGTAAACCCACCTACCGACCCTATTCCTGTTGTTGTAATTTGATGGTTTTCTGTCCGTATAACTACTATATTATAAATTGTAGCATGAGCCATCCCTAATCTCCTCTCACCTATGCTTTTCACATGCCTGCTCTCTCTCAACAGAGCGTCACTACGTATAATCGTAGGCATTATCACTGGACATTGCCCACTCAACAAACATTTATATGTTCTAGGTACGACCGACAGCCCCCTATGCAGGGGATGCCTGTCGGCCGATGAAACAGCCCCCCACGTCATCCTGGAATGCGAAGGTGTAGCTGCACAACGGACTCAAATACTCAACACACCGAGGTCACTCCGAGAAGCCTGTGGTGACACCAGGAGAATCCTGCGCTTCTGGTCGGAGTTAGGCTGGCTAGATCCCTAGCTGGTATTTACCCACGCACAATGGTCCGACCTACACGGACTAAGTGCGGAAAAAGGAGTCCACAACCATAACCATAACCACATGCCTGCCATGCTTTACCCCGGCTTCTAATGGCAACGAAATCCGCATCAAAAATATTGTTTAATGCAAGCCCGCGAACAATCGCCGACGAGCCGTGCTCCGCGGACTATTTATACACTCAGCGCGGCGCCTACACTTTCAATATCATATTTGCGATGAAAAAAACTGATTAGGGACAGTATAAGGACAGTTTTCCAACAGTTTTATGTAATAGGTAGATGAGTATTTAAGCGTTAGGACCATCGTAAGTGAGCAATCAATTTTTGGACTAGTGTAGGGCACTTTAGAATAAAATCATTATTCGAATAAGAATTCGTAAGAATAAAATCATATTGATTTTATTCCCATCGAAATCATTCAAATAAATTTGGTCGGGAATAATTCGTACGTGAGAAAATTGAATGAAGATAACTTATTCCTAGTCAAATGCGTTTAATCATGATTTTTTATTTTAAATAATATTGCAAGAACAAAAGTGCAGTCTAGGTACCCGGGACAAATACGACATATTAATTAGTAGGTATAAGGTAGAGGTACTACATAGTAGTGTAATACTAGTACCGCCTTTACATTATTACAAGACAAGACCACACTTTGTTACACGTACTGTTTTTAATTTGCTAAAGATACAAATGCAAAATAATAATACTAGGTGAAATTTAGTTAAAAGATTCGCCAAAACATGCATTTAGCAATAAAAGAGTTCCGCTGTTCAATTTCTAGAGTATCTTTGTATTTTACTACAAAGTTAACTTTATTCCATATAACATTTCAATTAAATGAGAAGTTATTTAGAATGATCCCTTTTCTAAGATAATTATTCAGTGATTTATTCCCGTTCAATTTATTTTAAATAACGAGTGCAAGAATTATTCTTATTGAAATCAATTGGAATAAAAATAAAATTCCTGTTTTTATTCTTATTCTTATTCAAGTGAATTTTTGCCCAACTCTGTTTTGGACAGATAGTCGAAGAAGGATGGTGATTTGTGACAAATTTTAGACTAATGAAGGACCTGTCACGGTGGAGTGAGAGCGGAAATGATGGCCTTCAATTTATTAAGGCACGATGGCAAACAAGCTTGGCCAGCATACCGATGCCTATGGACAGTCAAGCAATTAGATTTCTAAGCTACTTCTTGCCTTATCACAGCGATAATCAATATGAAAGCCGCTAGAGATGAGATCTCATACTAATGTCATTGTGTAAATGTAAATCCGTAATTGGCCAATGAAAAAGTAAGATGTAACCTTTTCTAAAAATGCTGTAAGTTGTGCTGTGGATTTTATAACAATAAATAAATAAATAAATAAATAGTCCCACCTGTGGCGAAATTTTTTATTTTTTTTTGCTTCGAGAAAAATAAAATATAATACGAAGTGGCCCAGAAATCAAATTCCTTCACCGTACATCTGTAACCCCAGAAAACTTATTAAATCGTTGCTGTTGCTACCAATACGTTACATCCATAAATAACTTATTTTTGTTCAAAATTTTATTTCTAAATAGTAGATAATGACTAGCAGTATTGTATTGCATATCGTATTCACTTGACATTGTAATTTTATTTTCGTATGCCTAATGGGCCCACCATGGTCTACGTACTGTATTATTAACCAATTGATGTGAACTTTATTGCACAAACAGAACTAAATTCTAAATAAAATTAAATAAAAAATCGTAACAATACCTAACTATAAAAATAACATGAGAATATATGACTAAAAATTAAAACTAAACTAAACTAAAACTAAAACATATTTAAAAAAATTTGGTCCCCTAGGCATAGTCCCTAAGATGCTGGCAGCATTTCTTCGCTGAATCGCTATTTAAATTCCAAAATCGACCAACGACCAGAAGACGGCAATTCTTTTAATTTGGTAATCGCTCGAATGACCCTCACTGAAAGCGACCGAACCTAACATGCTGCACTAATTTCTAACTGAAGTTTTTGCATAAATAATATACCCTGATATACAGAGTTAGTAGAATTGAATATACGTATTCAAAACCGAGAAAATCGGTGCTGGCACTGAACTGACTTAATTATCTGCGCGAAAAAAGTTAATAGACAGAGAGTTATGCCACCGCTTTGATCTCTTTTAACGAAATCTTTATGATGCTGAAAGACAAAAACTAGCAGAGTATCATAAATTAATTAACAAGAAACTAATATGAAACAGGTTCGCTATACAGGGACCGATACCGGTATTTTTAAAAACCCTGAATTAGCCCAATATTTTGGATTATTTTTTGCTCTTTACGTAGGGCTGAATCATGTATTTAGGTAACAACGTCGTATTATTAGATTGTCCCATTAAAAACGAAATAATGAACCGGTGATCGTAATAATACCGGTATTTTTCTATGGAGAAAATACCGGTATCCGATCCCTGTCACTATGGCACAAATAAATTCAAGGATAATTGAAAGTTAAGGGGCTCCTTGCTCACAGTGACCTTCGATCTGTAACTCTCCGTTTTCTCGAGTTTCTTATGATTTATCGCATTAAAAACAACGAGGTACCATATTTACTTCAAAACTCACTGTCTTCGAGATATATTTGACGACCGGTTTAGCCCAATGGGTAGTGCACCTGCCTGTGAAGCTGACGGTCCTGGGTTCGAATCCCGGTCAGGTCAAATATTTATGTTTTCTATGTATTTAAGTATTTATATCTATTAAATATATCGTCGTCTAGTACCCATAACACAAGCCTTCTTGAGCTTACTGTGGGGCTGTCCTGGCATGGGGCTGGACTGTGTAAGATTGTCCTCTAGTATTTATAAAAAAAAAATATGGCATCAAATTTTGGCAATTTTAGATCAATAAACCATTTTTTTCTACGTAACTTTGGTGAAGATGAGTTAAAAATAAAAATCTCTCTGGCGTTGTTAGAGACTCAATAAGGAACAGTATAATAGCGCTATTTTACCGTGTTTCAATAAATCATAAAGAAATAAGTAGTCAGTTTTGTCAAAATTTGGCTCTTGCAAATATAGATAAAGAATTGAAGGACCGATAACCGTTTAGTGCCATTAATCCTAATCCTAATAATATTATAAACGTGAAAGTTTGTGCGGATGGATGTACGTTTCGCTTAATCTCAAAAACAACTGAACGGATCTCTATAAAACTTTCCAGTATTGTAGCTTAGACATCAGAATAGGACATAGGCTACTTTTTATCCGCGGGTAACACCGCAGGGCCCTGCTAGTATATGTATAGTTTTGACGGAGTGGTAGCAACTCAAAACTCGTCAATCGTCATCTATGAATAGCGCGTTCATTTTTAATGGAGAGCGGGATGGTTAATTGCAAACTCACGCGTGTTAGAGAGGGTCATTTGGACTGGAATGGCCTTGCCTTAACAAACGGGCCAGTCAGTTAACTAGATAATCGCAGACACCTAGCAACCACCGCAGACAGGCGTTCCCACGCCTTGGACTTCAATTAGCGACGTAAAGGTAAACAAAGACTTGCCACAGATGCATTACTGTCAGTACAGTGACTTTAGAATTACGATTTGAAACGGGATATTTACCATGTATATTTGTATTTTTGAGTACCCGATCTGTATAAAACCGAGCCTAAAAATTATAATTTGTAAATTGTAAATTTACTGCTTAGCTACAGTCTTATACAAAGCGATCTAGATCCAACTTCCTAAGACTACCCCCAAATATTTATACTAAACTAAAAACTTTTTTGTCCGAAAATCCATTATAGTCAATAGACGAGTACTATGACATTACTGATTGAATTTATTATGTTAAAAATAAAAATAACTACTTAACCTAATTAAAATAAATAACATAGATAATCACACAAGGTCACCCAGGTCGGATCCCGGGGGAACCCCATAAGACTGGCTGCGTTTCCCCTTTGGATGGCTATGCCTATACGCTGGGCGAGAAACGAGCCAGCTCTGTGGTCCCCGGAAATCTTCTTATTATATTGTATTTTATTCGTATGACATCTGAATTGCTTAGTTATTTCAATTATATGGGTACTGGGTAGTCTTAGGATTAATGACGATCTAGAGATGTCAATGGTGGTCTCCATTTTAACGTATTGACGTCTTAATCTTGAATCTTTATTTCGTAACTTAAAAACTTGTAATTTGATAATGTTATATAACTGACAATTTCATAAAGCGTCGGCAACGCGTACGTGACTCCTTTGGAGTGTGGGCGTCTATAGGCTGCGGTGGCCGCTTACTATCAGGTGGACTGTACGCTTGTTTACCACCGGCGTTGTATAAAAAAGAAATCACAATGTCAGCTCCTTAAAAAGTGACTGTATAATATTAAGTGATATTGTATATTGTAAGATAAATAAATCAATTTATATCTTCTGATATAAATTGATTTATTTAGGACTTCATTCTTGAAGTCCTTAACCATTTACAAAAACAAAATGTTTTGATGAGGCTATCATATCATCCATTGGAGATATTAATTGGTTACTTAAACATTCAATGTGACTGCTATATATATGACAAGTTTATATCATAGAGGTACTTAAAAGTAACCCATGATCGCCATGCAAGTTATAAGTGAATGAACTGTTTGCAAAATTTGTATTGTATGTGTGCAACAAATATACCAAGGCGCGATCGTCACTGTCCAACACAGTCTCTTACAGACATTGTTTACACTGCAAAACTGGACGGCCAGGCCCTGATACCAGGCACCTGAGGGGGGATTTATCCCCCGCCCCGAAAACGTTTTGTAGCAGTCTGTTTATTTATTCACTTGCGTGTTCTTTCAATAAGTAGGTAAATAAAAATATAGATGTTTCATTGTTTGCCCCCCCGAACCAAAAGTCTGGATGCGTGCCTGGCTGATACTGATTGAAATATCCGAAATTTCTAATTCTAATGACCTTTTAAGGATTTTTACTAATAAGTTCGTCCAGAAATCTGCCACCACGCACTTAGTATGAAAAACATCTGCAAGTGATAATAATGTTGGATTGCCACAACAGCTTCTTCTTAATCATTCTAGACGGCAAAAGTGAGGTCACGAGAGGGAAAGGAAGACCTAGACTAACTTATTTAAATCGAGTGAAGGAGGAATTTGTTAATTATACGATAGCAAGTGCTGTCTTCTTGAACTCTATTTTTGTCTACTTGAACGTGCATGGAGTGACACTTTTTTTTTTTTTGACATTCGCTCACTCTTAATTATTTCGTCTTTGGTTTGTGCACTCATGCAACTAACATCGTTTCTCGTAAGTCCTAAGTTTAAATCTAGGTTAATCATAAAGTATTGTATGGATTATGTATCTCATATTTTGGACAATATAAAGAACACATTATCCGCATCTTACCGACCGGTTTAGCCTATAGTGGGTAGTGCACCTGCCTGTGAAGCTGACGGTCCTGGGTTCGAATCCCGGTCAGGGCAAATATTTGTGTGATGAGCATGAATATTTGCTTCTGAGTCTTGGATGTTTTCTATGTATTTAAGTATTTATATCTATTAAACATATCGTCGTCTAGTACCCATAACACAAGCCTTCTTGAGCTTACTGTGGGGCTAGTTCGATTTGTGTAAGATTGTCCTCTAATATTTATTTATTTATTTTATATTTATCTTCTACGAGGTTTTATTTCTCCAGTACCAGTCCGAAGCAAACCACTGCGTCCATCTCACTAACAGAACTTCCTGCCGAGTCGTAGAGGAAAATCAAGAGACTGACAATGGTTAGAGAAGAGTGGCGATTACTCCACACACAGGAGCGAAATTCTTAAGTTATGTTGATGATGAAGCAAAAATAGAAACTGCTTAAGGGTCCTTATCAGTTAAAAAATGCTCATCTGTTTACGCCATTTTCTGTTTGAATTGACACACATACTGACATTTTCTCAATTTTACTATCTAGAACAGGACTATTGCGACCTTATATCATAAACTTTAAATATATTTTTTGGATTTTTCATTAAGAAATATGGTTTCAAACATCACGCTAAATCGACCATTTTCATGATAAAAACCTGTTTTTTCCACTTAAATTCTGCTACACACGATAATGAATGGCTATGTTACTATCTAAAACTTTAATAAAATTATAATAGCCTTTAATAACTTTATTGGTATTATAAACACTTGTCATAATTTGAAATTAAAACTTTTTAAAACTTATAAGGCCTGTTCTTTTTGTTTCACACCTTTTTTACTGTTTTTACTCGTTTTTCAACTTTAATCCTTGGTATGTGTATCACTCCTGTGCCACGAATAAATGTTTTTTCTTTCTTTCTTTCTTTCTGTTAATAAGATTTTGATTAGCATCGTATTTTGAACCAGGAAGCCAGCACCTGCAGGGGTTGGCAGCGTCGTGCTGATGGGCGCGATAAGGAGCGATGCGGTCCAAGAGTGTGGGCTACGGTGATGCATCCGTTATTTTAGAATGGCGATGGCTAGTTCCTCTTTGCCAAATATGGTATTTGCATGAACATCAATTCCATACATTCTATGAAACGCCGCAGAAAAGAACACAACACAGAACAGTAAAAATAAAAAAAAAAAAAAAAAAAGGGATTTATTGTCGATAGAAAGAAGTTACACAAAATAAAAGCAACAAATAACAGAAACAGAAATTAATAATAGAGGTAGGTACATTAAAATAAATTAAAAGTAAATTGCGACAATAGGCTCGGGCTCAGCATATGCCGCGAGCCTGGACGGCTGGACAGCGCTGTTTTTCAGCCCGCACTTACTTCACAGCTCAAGAATATATGTGTAATAGCTAGTTATGGGAAACATTCGCTTGAGTATTCTACTGATATAAGCTAATCCAATCAGTAAACAGGGTTACACGTTGTTTTGTAGATTTTTTTTCCATAGAATGTATTGTTTCGCAGAATTTTCTATTAGGGTCGCAGTTCTAATCTTTTCTGGTAGACCTATTTGGGTTTTACACAGTTTTATTTTAGCTGTACTAAAAAAACGGTATCTAAAAAAAAGTTTCTATGAAATGAAAATTCTACGAAACAATACATTATATGGAAAAAAAATCATTTGTAGATAAAAGAAGGCATTGTGCCTAAACAGAAGAGAACACAATACAGAGGCACTAACTATATCTTATCTTATTTAGATGAGGGCCCTAGCGGATGCACTTCGACCCAGTGGGATCTTTTGTGCAAGGCACTAACTATAACTTTATAATTTAAATTAAATTGTTTTCCCTTTTGAGATCCATAGAATGGCACGGATGTGGAAATAAAGAGCTATCGAAGTGCTGTCAATTATTAGTAATTAAAGAATTTGGTTAAACTGTAGAAACATCTGTCCATACAGAGGCAACTTAACGTAAACATACAGTCTTATCGCTGAATTTTGAACCTGACTGGTTTTATAGGACGGTGCCAATAAAGCGATGGGAGTGATCGGTTGGAAAGTAGCCCGGGGAAAACCCAGGGGAAACCTCCGACAAGGGGAAACCTCCAATGAGATTGGTTGTAAGGCTTCAACTGAATCTGAGGTGGAATCGAGCTACTGGGAGTTTTGTCGCTGGTGAAAGGCAATAAAGGATAAGTCAATAAGTACCGCTCCATTATGGGTAAGCTTGCTCCATTAATAAACCTTGAACTTGCCATCCAACTAATGAAGCAAAATCTTCAACATAACGTCTTTTCTCTGTTTATTCCTCGCGAGAAAGTCAAAGGGATGGTATCTTATGAAGATCAAACAGCCAATATGACGTCACGGGCAAAAACTTTATGTCAACAAAAATCAAGACTATCCTTATTAAGTTTACTTAGGTTTTTTAACCGTTAATATCTCAAAAATCACCAGATATTCCTCCAAAACGTCAACCAAGATCACAACGTAGACAAAATACAGGAAAATTTACTTACAAAATAAAAATAGTTTAATATAATATAATAAGTGTCACGGCCGATTTAATTGTACCAGTTTAGTTGTATTTTATTATACAGTATAATGGCCGCGCTTTTCAATTTAATAGTACATGTTTTTTGTCTTTCAACACTTATATATAATCATTTATAATCCATAAATCGTAAAGCTAACGAGAACACTTCAAAATGAAAATCAAAGATGGCGATCGATCTCGTTTGATAATTCTTTAGTTTGTTGATAATATTATACGGGCACGTAAATATTTTGATCGCGCTTGGCTCGCTTCAGGAATGCCGCCCGCGCATCTCCGAAGCTTACTATCACACAGTAAAGATTCTATAGAGATCGTTTACGCGTGCCATCAAGAGGGACCGAATAGTAGATTGTGTCTCAAGGGAGCAAAATAATATATTTACGGAGGGGGCGGTATATTGAATGCTGAGTGAAGCGAAAGATTCTACAATAGAATCCTGAACGTAGCGTGGAATTCTAAAGTAGAATCTTGAACGTAGCGAGGGATTCAAGTGTTTACGCGCAAGACGCTTTATTTTATTTTATTTAAGTCATTTTGCCACCGAGTGGCCATACTGCTTTTCACACCTATGAGAAAAAGAGACATGGTTGCCCTCTAATGAGAGAAGAAAAATACGACTTTGATCCCTCGTTCGAGGTCAACAATGACTCTTTAATAGCAGGAGTGAAAAAGCTGTTATGCAGATAAATAGCGAACTTGTTTAGAATGGTTGCAGCTTACCATAAATAGCCACCTTAACTTGGGCGGGTAATCGTGTGTCTACCACAGTCATATCAAAAAGTTTGTGGCAGATAAAAAAGTGAAACTAAGGACAAGGACAACAAAAGTTGTATATTCCGTGGTAAATGTATATTAGTTACGATTATACGTACGTTTATTCTTTCGAATTATTATTATTCTCTTTATTTGCTTTAGGTCTTAGGTTAGACTATATAAGATATAAGAAGTAAAATATTTCTCGGGAAATGGATCAATTCCGCTACGAAAGATTTCATAATTAACATCAGAACTGACAGGTAAACATGTTAAAATGTCATTATTCCGACTATGCTGACACTACTGACCTGCAGGCGAACGTAACGTTATGTATCATCGGGCTTTATATACGCCCTTTTGGCATTAAGTATTTTTTTCAGAGCGCAGGTGACGTGGACTCTAGACATTCGGCCAACGAGTTGGAATCGCCGATTGACAACCATAATTCACTAGCAAATCTGTCATCACTCTTAGAAACCTCACATCAAAGGCTGCTGAGATACGAGCTCTTATTTAGGTGTTAGTGTTTGATTGTCAACCGTCGATATTTCATGAATAAAACTTAAATTCAAATGGATATTTCTAAGAATTGATTTTTTTCGTTAAATTGGTCAATCAACTTTTTCTTGTTGTTATTCTGTCCCGTCAGCGAGGAGACAACAGTAACCATGTTTCTTAGAAAAATGTTTATAACATGGAATTCAAGCACGCTCAGGAGATGACCCATGTCTAAATGGATTCATATTTATCTCAAAAACTCATGTTTGGTGGATTTAAACCCTATAAAATCACAGTTTTAAAGTGTGACTCAGGAGACGTAACCATGGTAACAACCAACAAAGAATAGTTGATCCACCCAAATATTTCCAAGAACCAGTTAAATTATCTTATCAAGGCGTCATTTAGGTACATATTATATCATAACGTACGCAGCACTCGTAAATGTTTGCATGCCTGCGTGCAGGCTGAATACATGGAACTGTATTATAATGTATAAGACCTATTTGTACTTACTGTATTCCAGCAAATAAACGATTTGATTGATTGATTGATTGATACAGTCTTCATTATTGCAACGGAAACACCGATACATTTATTTTCTGGCATCACGCAACACTTGTACTACTGTTGGACAACAAATGGGTCATGACCTAGGGGAGGGGCTAGGAGCCAGACTGAAAATCAGCGCTGAGTTTGCAAGCTCCAGCATATGCTGAACCTGGTACCCATTGCCGCAGTCATAGTTTTTAAAATTGTAAGTAATTTGTATTTCTTTTTAAGTGCTGTTTTTTTTTATTGTAATGTTTTTTTTTTCTTTCACTTTTTTTTATGTATCCGCTTTTGTATTGTACTTTTCTGTTTTTACGTGGCAATAAAGATTTATTATTATTATTATTATTACATCTAATCGTCAGGAGTTAAAAACCAAACATCATAAACACCGTTTTTTTTAACCATAATAAACCGCCGTTGACATAAATCTTATTTTCACGTGCGAATCAATTTGGAAAGTTTGAATGATACGTTTAAACCGTAATAAAAGTAAACTGAGACAGATCATTTGGTGTTAGCGGTTGTTGGAGATGAATACATCAAAGAGATTTATAGTTTCGATCTGCGCACGCGACGATGCGTCCTACTAAGCTATTTTAAAAATATCGTATGAGCCTGAGAGTTCTGATGACCGCGAGCTAAAATGAAGTCTTTCCCTCTCTGTCGCGCTAAAACCTAAGCAAGTGAGAAAGAGAGGGTTTTATCTACTTTCCGTAACTCTGATTACTAAAAACTTTTTTGTTTGCGCGAGTTGAAATCTGCATTATCTCAAGCTGATCATTAAAGTAAATCTTACTTGTCTATTTTATTTACTATGGGATTTTAACCGATATGTCTATTCGGCAATTCGTTACACTGCTGTCTTGGAAAGTGAACCTAATTACCATGCAGTACGTTTGTATTTCTTAACATGAAATGAAACTTATTAAGTGTAAAGATAGGTCCCGGGCGAATATTTTGAACTAGCGAGCGGGATCGGCGCGCAACCGTTTAAATACGAAATCTAACTCGTGTATAGAAAATTCAAACTACTTTCACTTGCCTTTTCATCCGCGTATCTACTTACTTTTTTTTTGAACCTGACTGTGGCTTAATAGGCCGGGCCCAATGAGTGCGTGGTTGGAGAGTAGCCTGGGGAAAATCCAGGAGAAAACCCCACACGACCACGCGTGTGGTTTGGAACACTGGAATACTCTAAGAGTTTGCGCTCCAGTGAGATCGGTTGAGCGGTTTCAACCGAATCTGAGGGGTGAGTGGAATCGAGCTACTGGGAGTTTTGTCGCTGGTTCACTAAACCTAGCCTAGCTGAAGCGTCCAGCATGAAACTCAGCTAGGCCCGACCTGGGTCGGACTGACTCTACCCGGTGTGCGGCGGTACCGGGATGAATAGGGACTATGTGGCAGTGTATATGCTAAGTGACTTGCCCACACATCACGCCCGTAGGGCATGTCCTTAACATATAAGCCAATGGTGTAAGGTATGTTTTTTTTAATCTATTCTATCTCTGAATAATAGGCATGATGATTTAAAAAATCCATGCCATTTAAAAAAAAGAGAGGTAGGGCACAGCAAAATGTCATCTTGCTCGAATTTGGAGCAGCCCAACTGGGGAAGTACCTCCGCCTTGCAAATTTCTTTTTAATTTCTTAATGTATTTAACTATTTGACATCACATGTTTCTTTCTCTTTTCATTACCTTGTTCTGTTTTTTTTTCTTATTACGTTATGAATTATTTATTGTTTTCTTATTTTGAACAAGTTCAACATAAATGAATAAATAAATAAATAAATATCTTTGGACAATCTTACACAAATCAACCTAGTCCCAAACTAAGCAAAGCTTGTACTATGGGTACCAAGTGACGATATACATACTTATATAGATAAATAGATACTTAAATACATAGAAAACATCCAAGACTCAAGAACAAATATTCGTGTTCATCACACAAATACATGCCCTGACCGGGATTCGAACCCGGGACCTCCAGCTTCGAAGGCAGGGTCACTACCAACTAGGCTAAAGCGGTCGTCATACTACTAATGCTACTGAATTTGTACGCTTACAGACAAAACATAGTGTTACGTCAACCATAACTTACCACCAATGTATTGCACCTATGTTTATAAATAAATCACTATGACTATGACTAGAATCATGAAATTGCATGTCTATCAGTGGCGGAGCGTCCATACAACTCGATTCCCACCGGCTTGCCTAATTTTCAGCCAGTCCAGTTCTCTTACTACGGCTCATGAAGAAAATGAGAGGCACATTAATTCCGGGTTCCCTAAAGATATTTTTGACGCGCCGCCACTGATTTCTATAGTAAATTTATCACCTGTGAAGACGTTACACTATCGACGAAATGGGGATGCGCGGGCGCTGGCACCGCGCTGCGTTAGTCACGCATTCCGCCCGCACTACTGTACAGACGGCATAGTGAAACATCGATATTGATAACCAATCTATCGATTAAGGGTGGTATCGATTAAGGGGTCGGCCGTTTGGCGCTGAATTTTTCGCGGTTAGTGCTTCGGACGGCAACGTTTCCACCCCTTAAATCTTTATCTACTGAAACAGTATTGCCGTTGATCGATTTCTTACATTATCTTCTAGGTTCATGCGTATTGATTTTTTAGTAATTCGTTCTTGTTTAGGAAATAAGTTCTACTCAACTAAAGTTCAACCAGAAATCTATGCCAATAAATATCCTTAGTAACCATTCGAGGCCGATGACTCACATATGAGTCATGCCTACGTGCGATTTCGGCCTCTTAGCGGGAAAACGCTGCTACGCCGTAGCACACGTAGCGTTGCTTGGTCTCGAATGAGTCACTAAAGTAGGCCACCGTAGACTGCCGCAAACCAACGCTACAGATAGTTGATATTCATTTTGCTGACAGAATTTCTATAAGCATGTTTTTAACCTTATTATTTGAACGGTAAAATAGCTTTTTGAATGAATTTACTTTGCAACTCAGCCAGCTCAAATGATCTGAAGTATACCAAGCTGTGTGCTACGACGTAGAGGTCTCGGCAAGTTACTCTGAGGGGCTACCGCGAACTGAAAACGAACGAAGTTCGGATATCTCTCTCTCTGCCGCACGAATTAGGAAGTGCGACAGAGAGGGAGATATTCGAACTTCGTTCGTTTTCGGTTCGCGGTAGCCCCTCTGGTTCGTAGAGTTCGTAGCAGGCTACGAACTGCTCCATTTATACTCTTAGGGGTCGAGTTGTCAATCTCCATATAAAACTATGTCAGACAAATGTTAGCTCTGTTCTTTTCTTTCATTTGCCATTAGAAAGTGACAGCGATAATATTAAGTGACGTATAATTTTATCTAGCGATTGAAAAATCAACCTTAAGTTCCAAATTCTTAAAGTACTATTGCTCCAATTTCCATATTTTGGCTCCTTCGAATCCTTGTGCCAAAACGCACAAAACTACATTTTGGTTTTTTCAAATTGTCGATAGTTTTTTAGTTATTAGTCAAAAACCATTCCAAGTAAGTCAAATTAACGACATAAGGTCTAACGAATCTTTATAAAACCGAGCCTAAGGCCGGGTTTTATAAAGATCCGTTAGACCAAATGTCAGATTAAATTTCAGTAACTCACTACATTTTTTGAGATATGAAACCGATATAAGGTCTAACGGATCTTTATAAAACCGAGCTTAAGTAACCCAAATTAAACCCAAGTAATAATAGTCACAAATAAGCACAAAACAAGCAATTTATATTTTATTTACCTTGTATGAAGGCGTGTTAAAAATGTAAGCTTTTTATTCTACTGGGTCCTGTAACACAGGATTTCCTAGCTCAGGACCCAAAAAAAATGTATCCTATATATTGTTTCCTTGGACAAATAAATAAATATTTCTAATATGCCTAAATTGAAGAATACTTAAATTACTTTTTCGACACTTTTGTGATCAGTTATTCGACACCTAAAATAAGCATCCCGCGTCATCGTCCCAACGCAGTATGACTTAAGTTTAAGTTATTTTGACGACAGGTTTAGCCTAGTGGGTAGTACACCTGCCTGTGAAGCTGACGGTCCTGGGATCGAATCCCGGTCAGGGCAAATATTTGTGTGATGAGCATGAATATTTGTTTCTGAGTCTTGGATGTATTCTATGTATTTAAGTATTTAAATTTATTAAATATATCGTCGTCTAGTACCCATAACACAAGCCTTCTTGAGCTTACTGTGGGACTAGTTCTATTTGTGTAAGATTGTCCTCTAATATTTATTTATTTTATTTATTTGTAATATGGGCATCACATACCTAAGATCCTACTATATTATAAATGCAAAAGTGTACAATTTTGTACCTTTTGCTGTCGAAACTCTTGGTCCATGGGGTCCCAGCGCGCACAAGTTATTTACTGAAATCGCGAAGCGTTTGGTTGACGTAACTGGTGACCGAAGAGCTGGCGACTTCCTCGCACAACGTATCAGCATTGCCATACAGCGAGGAAATGCCGCCAGCATCCTCAGTACAATGCCCCAAGGGCCTTTTATAGATTAAAAGTAGTTGTAATATTATTTAAGTTATTGTTATTTAACTGTAAAATATATATTTATAAATTGAAGATGTTTGGATGTTTTGTTACTCAATTACGCAAAAATGGCTGAACGGATTATGACGTGTATATAATATTTTTATCTCGAATCATCCCTCGCTGGGGTGAGATAGGGAGTGGAAAATTACGCGAAAGAAGTCGCCGGGAAGCTAGTAGGTGGATTGCAAAAAAATTTTACATTCCAAAAAGTACATAATACCACTAGTTCATTCCACTAGTAAACTAATAAATAAATGAAATGAGTCAATCAACTTTTCCTTGTTGTTATTCTGTCCCGTCAGCGAGGAGACAACAGTAACCGAGTCTCTTAGAAAAATATTTATAATATGGACTTCAAGCATGCTCAAGAGATGACCCATGTCCAAATGGGTCTATGCTCATCACTAAAACTCATGCTTGGTAGGTTTAAAACCTACAAAATCGGAGTTTTTAAGAGTGACTCAGGAGACGTAACCATGGTAACGAACAACAAATAATACTTGATCCACCCAAATAAAGTTGGTGACTAACCTTTGTCCTTGTCGGTGTTCTTCTGGTCGAAGAAGCCGGTGGTGAGGGCCTTCCTCTTCAGCAGGTACGCTCGCCGCTTCGGCTTGGTCGTCGCCACCACCGCATTCTCTGTCAACAACAATATACCTTCACTTTCCTGAGGGGCTACTCATATGGTGTATAACACGAGAGTGAAAGGGACGGCACGATACGAAGTTCGGGTTTAGAAGCCACCTTCGTTCGTTCCCTAACAGATGGTGGAGGGAGGCGATGGCTGAGATACGCGTCATACTCGTGATCGGGTGCTGTTTGTGGAGTCCGGTCTGTTCATGCTTGCTAGGACATAGTGACTACGTTAATACTAGTGTCTTTTTATAGGGGATTGACGAGAGACAACATCCTGTTGTGGATTTGTTTTTATTATCAGTGACTTAGAGACCATATACATCTCTAACAATATTAAATTAATTTTAATTTTGACGCTCAGAGACCATGTACATCTCTGGGATATTATATTAATTTCATTATACTCCTTGTTTAATCTTGAGATCTTATACATCTCTAACTTTACTGATGTTGTAATATTTGTAATAGATAACTTTGCAAGTTTATCTTCACTGTATGACATTAATTTTGTTATAATTTTAAACTCGAAATTATTATTCCTTCTTGAACTGTAAATTAATATTTTGACATGAAAAATGTATTACTTATTATAGTCAGACTTTCTTAAATTGTAAATTAATATTTTGACATGTAAAAGTGCACTTGTGACCAATTTGCAGAATAAATGTTTGATTTTGATTTTGAGAAGTTTGGAGAAGGCCCTCTGGTGCTAATTTGACGAAAGCGATTGCTATCTGTCGGCTTGCTGACAATGTTTTCATATGAATTGTGAACTAATGAATTTCAAAATTTGTGCCATTTATTTGAAGATTAAACAGATACCAAGTTAATTACCACTTTGATTCTGATACTTTATTGTTAAAATGGTTTTTACAGGTAACTAAGATTACAAAGATGTCGATGAGAAATAAATAATAATAAATTAATAAACAGAAAACCAGTAAAAAAACGGAACAACAGAAAAACATTAACAGTAAAAAAACCTTAAAATTTTCTTAGATTCCATTTGTATCATGTAACAAATATCTCTATAATCGCTATGAAATGATATGAAAGTATTTGATTTATCGTATGGCAATTATTTCGAACCGTGAGATCTTCGAGAAGACAGTACGGTTGCCAGTTTTGTTGCACTTTTAGCACCACCCAGGGGTCACGTGTAGGGTCGCGGTGGGTACTCCCTACGGACGTGGTGCAACTTCGACCCCCCTTGTCAAGTGAGTGGGCAACTTGACTGTTAGAAGTTCTCAAGCCGCCCGAAGGCCTCTAACTCGGCTTAACGACCGCCATCATAGACAGCAGCCGGGGTCAACGGCTTAACGTGCCTTCCAAAGCACGGGAGCGCTCAGACAATAACTACTCAAAGCGGTCACCCATCCAAGAACTGACCTGGCTCAACGTTGCTTAACCTCGCATACCGCACACGTTGCGCGGGCGCCACTGGGCCACAAGCGCCTGAATATATTTTATTTATTTTATTTTATTGGGAAACAAACAGCTTCACTGCGCCTGGTATATACATATATATATATTTCCCAGCCTGGCATATATATATATATATTTCCCAGCTCAAATCCTGGATTATCCTGTAATCTGTTCTGCCTATATGTAGTATTAAGTTGTGGCAACTTTGTTGGTTTATGATTTAAGTAACTGATATATACTATAAGAAATATTGTACTGTTTGTGCCCAAATAAACATTAAAACATTAAAACATAAGCTTAAAAATTATACATAATATAAAAATTGATCAAATGATACATGAGCCAAAACAGTTTCCACTAATGAAATAACAACAAAATTTGCTCAAAGGGTACCTAAAATACAATTAAAGTGTAAGTTTAAAGGTGCAAAATGTATAAAGAAGAAGGAAAAAAGTAATATTAATGAGGTTAATCAACAAAAGGAAAGAAGGAAGGATATGGAAGTATATTCACATTAAATCTCGAATTAAGTTCCGATGTCCCGATTATCAACGAACTCCCAAATCTCTCCGAGTTCGTCCCACCGCGCTCGCTGGCGACTGAATGCTTACAAGCAGGTGTATCTCGTCAAAAACAAATCATTTCTTATTTATATTCGGTGCAAAAATGCGTCGAGAATACTTCCACGCAAACATGTAACCTGAAGTGGCTATACGACACTTGTTTTGATGGGAAATTGCTGGCGGGCGTGCGCGGGCGCACCGGCCACGTATTTATGCTCGCAGTTATAACTCGATAAACGAGACCACCATATTATGGCCCCGTATTATACATACAATTATATATTATACATATTATTACATTTTGTGAACTGTATTATGTAATTGTTTTTACCTGAATAAACGATTTCTATCTCTATCTATCTATCTACACTAGCGACCCGCCCCGGCTTCGCACGGGTGCACTATTTAATGGATGTTATTATACATATAAACCTGCCTCTTCAATCACTCTATCTATTAAAAAAACGCATCAAAATCCGTTGCGTAGTTATAAAGATTTAGGCCAGGTTTTATAAAGATCCGTTAGACCAAATGTCAGATCAAATTTCAGTAACTGAGTACATTTTTGACATAACAAACCGAGATAAGGTCTAACGGATCTTTATAAAACCGAGCCTTAAGTATACATAGGGATATAGGGACAGAGAAAGCGACTTTGTTTTATACTATGTTGATGATACATAAACTCACGCCTGTATTAGGGTAGGCAGAGCACATGAATTTTAATTCCACTGCCACATTTAGCAATTGTAAGTTTGAAAATGGAGAAAATATGATATTGCAGTGATAGATTGCTAGCCCATCGCCCACAACACACTACAATTTGTTTCCCATAGTCGACTCTTACGATACTCATGGGAGGGGTGGTGCTTTTCTAACCCGGCACCACACGGGGGTTGGCTCTCCGGCGGGGAATCGAACCCCGGTCTCCCAGCGTGACAGGCGGGGATACTTACCACTATACCACGGTCTGTTCATGCTGGCTAGGACATAGTGACTACGTTAATACTAGTGTCTTTTTATAAGGGATTGAAGAGAGACATCCTGTAGTGAATTCGTTTTTTTTATTATCAGTGACTTATACGTCTCTAACAATATTAAACTAATCTTAATTTTGACGCTCAGAGACTCTGTCTCTGGGATATTATATTAACTTCATTATACTGCTTGTGACCTTGAGACCTTATACATCTCTAACATTACTGATGTTGTAATATTTATAATAGATAACTTTGCAAGTTTATCTTCACTGTACGACATTAATTTTGTTATAATTGTAAACGCAAAATTATTATTCTTTCTTGAACTGTAAATTAATATTTTAACATGAAAAATGTAGACTTTCTTAAATTGTAAATTAATATTTTGATATGTAGAAGTACCCTTGTGGCTTCGCAGCGCACTTGTGATTGTTCTGAAGTCGCAAGCATCCATCCAGGCTACGGTGTCTGCTTACAAGCAGCGGGGTAATCACGTAACTTTTGTACTACCGTTAGGTAGATTTTAATGTCAAATTTCAACTGTCAGCTCATACATTTATACTTCAAAATTGACAGTAAAATCTATCTATCGTTAGTACATAAAGTTACGTGATTCGCCTGCAGGTCGTATGCATTTAACCCGCGGTGCAATTTAGGATCACACGTGTGTTACAAACGAAATTTGAAATTCGAACCTTACTTTTGTACATTTAGGGTGGATTGCACCAAATCGTCTGTAATCGTAAGCCGTGTTCGTTAAAATGTTATTGTACGGAAAGTTTGACAAGTTTCTGTGGGATGACAGCTGCCGGCGCCATACTTGACGATGACCGGCCTGAGATCGTGTGTTGGTGCAACCTACCCTAATATGTGTAAATAATACATTTTTTTGACATATCTTTCCATGGCAAAAGTCGGGAGAACTCTTGGTAGAACAAAATAAGCAAGCGTTGTCTGAACTTTTTTGATTGAGTATTAATACATTGATTTTAATAAATTGGGGACAATTTTACACAAATCGACCCAAACTAAGCAAAGCTTGTACTATGGGTACTAGGCGAAGATATACATACTTATATAGATAAATAGATACTTAAATACATAGAAAACATCCAAGACTCAGGAACACATATTCGTGCTCATCCCACAAATAAATACCCTGGCCGGGATTCGAAACCGGGACCTCCAGCTTCGTAGGCAGGGTCACTGCCAACTAGAATTTAAAAACGCAAAGATCTTTAATGATGGTTACGTTTCCAAACGTAAACACCTAGTTATTTTAAAAGCATATTACCTGCCTACACAATATCACCACGACACATCACTGTCGGGCTCTTACCATGTGTCGACTTGTCACATAGCCTTTCCGAACTCATTCAGTAACAAATTCATAAATAAATAAATATTAGAGGACAATCTTACACAAATCGAACTAGCCCCACAGTAAGCTCAAGAAGGCTTGTGTTATGGGTACTAGTCGACGA
Organism: Epiblema foenella; assembly: GCA_963556455.1. Lineage (NCBI taxonomy): Eukaryota > Metazoa > Arthropoda > Insecta > Lepidoptera > Tortricidae > Epiblema > Epiblema foenella. The sequence goes on from OY747110.1 coordinate 19,577,585, forward strand.
TATATTTAATAGATATAAATACTTAAATACATAGAAAACATCCAAGACTCAGAAACAAATATTCATGCTCATCACACAAATATTTGCCCTGACCGGGATTCGAACCCAGGACCGTCAGCTTCACAGGCAGGTGCACTACCCACTAGGCTAAACCGGTCGTCAAAAATTCATGTAGAATAGTAAGCCTATTATCGTATTTTTAGGCTCGATCCCACTCACACTTCAAATTCGGTTGAAACTGCTCAACCAATCTCACTCGGGGGCAAACTGTTAGAGTATTCCAGTGTTTAAAACCACCCGCGTGGGCTTGTTAGTGGTTTCCTCTGGATTTTCCCCAGGCTACTCTCCAACCGCGCACTCCTATCGCTTTACTGGACCGCCTACAAAGCCACAGTCAGGTTCATAAAAAAGTACTATCAATAATCAAATTGATTTTAAATACGGGGAAATACCATAAACAATAAAATATCAGACAGAAAAAAAGCTCATGCTTCATATAAAAAAAGTACTATCAATAATCAAATTGATTTTAAATACGGGGAAATACCATAAACAATAAAATTACAGACGGAAAAAAGTCCCAGTTACAAATATTTTTTATTAAAATCTAATGTAACCGACCAGCCAATCTAGATCGAGCTTGAACAAATGAAGATTATGATCAGCCTTTAGGAATTAAAAAACAAAAGAGAAAATAAAAGCCAAAGTGAAACAAATGAGAAAACACGTCGATCACGAGCAAGCTGCGCGTGAGTATCGGTAGTTGCGCTGGCGCGGGTAATAGCCGTGGCGACTGGCGCCGACACGATACGCCATGGGACAATCCGAGGCATCACTTAAAACAAATTAAATTTGAATGAGAAACTTATTAGTCTAGTATACTCGTCATATACCGCGCAATTATTATGAATATACAGTGTGTTACCGGTATGCGGGCTTTTCTTTAACACGTATACTGCGTTAAAACGTCTAAATGCCCTTTACCAGTATCTTCCGCGCTGTGCGGGTAAAAATACTGTAGTTTCGCTCTGGTGCGGAACTCGTAGCTTGTAGATTTTTAGACGTATGAAAGAGCCAACTATATTCGATTTATATTTGAACGTAGAACTATTGAGAGCCTACAAACATGCAAAAGGTCTTTAATCCTCCCATCGCATGAGAAATAGACGAGCGATCAGTGCCAGTAAGAGGTCTATGGACCTCATATAGATGATACGGGCATATCCACCCCTTCTTCCACCTGTTTGTGTTTACGATGACATATGACGTATAGACCTTATAGCACTAGCCGAAAGTAAGCGGTGTAAAGCACTGAGTGGTAAGGGCATTTAAACGTAGTTAATTAAACTAATTACAAGTATGAGCTTAAAGACTAACTCCCTTATTCATAAACGTCTGTCAAACCTATATTAGTTAACTAGCCGCTAAAGTTCGTTTGTCCTTATCTGTCACTTTGACATTGACGTTTGTGAGAATGGGACAAAAACTTTTTAGTTAGCAGAGGTTTGTTAAGTTTTATGAATACGGGGGTAAAAATACTACTTCATTTAATATGTAACAAAATTTAAATTGCCAGCAATATACAGCAAAGTCACCAATTACCTATTACCAACGTACATATATATAGGTATTGATAAATCACGCCCATTTTGTTTCATTATCCGCCTATTACATCCTACTTCAAGACACATGCCTCCTTTCATGAACAAGAGGGCCCATTTCACTTGCTAACATATTTATATAAATAAGAAACTTTATAAGGTTGTAACTTTGAGACGTAAAACGTTTCAGTACATTTTGAATGAGTCACTCAAAGTTAAGTAGTTTACTACCTAACCTGCAGAATATATCTACCAAGGGGAAGGAATACTCAGTAGAAGTTCACGCGAACGAAGTCGCGGGCAAAAGCTAGTATATGAATATTTTAGTAACGGATGGGAAGGGGCGGTTGTAACGATTACATACCACCTGAAGGATGCTGAGGGTCCGCTACCTAATCCCAAGGTTTGACGTAAGCACTAGTGTTTTCCATTTCGTAATTTTAACATCAGGAAAATCGTGCGTTTTTTGCTAATACCTAACCAGGAAATAATGCTGTCACCGGTCTCATCAAACTAGTGCATATTGTGGTAGCTGGTGCCAAGCGCGAGCGTGGGAGAAAGGCTATTAGGATCGCGATCTGTCACCACAGATACTGCGCATGATTCATGTCAATAAGTATAATAATAATAATCTTTATTTCGAGACCATGCGATCCATAATTTGTTAATTGATACTTATATACTAGGGTTAGGGTCAATACAACTAACAAAACACATTTAAATACAAAAAAAAACAAAAACTAATAATTATTTATTTTTGACGACCGATTTAGCCTAGTGGGTAGTGCACCTGCCTGTGAAGCTGACGGTCCTTGGTTCGAATCCCGGTCAGGGCAAATATTTGTGTGATGAGCATGAATATTTGTTTCTGAGTCTTGGATGTTTTCTATGTATTTAAGTATTTATGTCTATTAAATATATCGTCGTCTAGTACCCATAACACAAGCCTTCGTGAGCTTACTGTGGGGCTAGTCCGATTTGTGTAAGATTGTCCTCTAATATTTATTTATGGAAAGAGCTATGCTCGGGGTTTCTCTGCGTGATAGAATTAGGAATGAAGCTATCCGTAGCAGAACTGGGGTCACCGACATAGCCTTCAAAATTGCGAGACTTAAGTGGCAGTGGGCAGGGCACATTGCTCGCAGGACTGACGGTCGATGGGGGCAGAAACTGCTTGAGTGGCGTCCACGCACCGGAAGACGAGCTGTCGGTAGACAATGTGGAGTGATGACCTGGTGAAGGTCGCGGGAATCCGGTGGAAACGAACGGCACAGGACCGGTCTAAATGGAGAGCCTTGGGGGAGGCCTATGTTCAGCAGTGGACGTCTTTCGGCTGAAATGATGATGATGATGATGATTTATTTATTTATTTATTATTTATTAATTATGTGCACCATCCCTCGACACTGGTTAGTCCTACATGCAGTTTGTTCCAGTGTCTCGGTAGTGGTGCATCCAGTTTATCAACAAACGTATTCAGGATGCTATTAGCGCTGCCACTCAGCCTCCGCATTAGAGACGCCGATCGATTGCGTACTATCGCGTAAAAATCGCAATAAATAAATAATAAATAAATAAATATTAGAGGACAATCTTACACAAATCGAACTAGCCGCGGGGCTAGTTACTGTGGAGTAAGCTCAAGAAGGCTTGTGTTATGGGTACTAGACGACGATATATTTAATAGATATAAATACTTAAATACATAGAAAACATCCAAGACTCAGAAACAAATATTCATGTTCATCACACAAATATTTGCCCTGACCGGGATTCGAACCCAGGACCATCAGCTTCACAGGCAGGTGCACTACCTACTAGGCTAAACCGCGGGGTAATCACGTAACTTTTGTACTACCGTCAGGTAGATTTTTTTTAATGTCAAATTTTAATTGTCAGCTCATACATTTATACTTCAAAATTGACAGTAAAATCTATCTACCGTTAGTACATAAAGTTACGTGATTCGCCTGCCGGTCGTCAGAATAAATATACAAGCGATACATTGTTGCGACTTCTCAACGTGTCATTCTGAAACTAGTGGTACTATGCCCCTAGGCTCAGCCATTTTGAAAAATTAACTAACTATAGTACCCTGTTGATACCTAGTTCTTAAGGATTATCTGTCATATTTTCTGTATATTGATGGTTGGTGCAATAAAGAATATTTATTACTAGCGACCCGCCCCGGCTTCGCACGGGTGCATCATTTAATGGATGTTTTATACATATAAACCTTCCTCTTCAATCACTCTATCTATTAAAAAAACCGCATCAAAATCCGTTGCGTAGTTTTAAAGATTTAAGCATACATAGGGAATAGGGACAGAGAAAGCGACTTTGTTTTATACTACGTAGTGATTATTATTATTATAGTAGACAAAAAATAATTATCGTACGTAGGTACGGTAGGTAGTAGGTACTCGTACTCCGAACTTCGTATCGTGCCGTCTCTTTCACTCACATAGTATATAACACGAGAGTGAAAGGGGCGGCACGATACGCAGTTCGGATTTCGAAATTCGGAGTAGCCCACAAGTTTTCACGAGAATCGGTTTAGAAATGAAATTCGCCGGACATACGAAAGTGGTTTTGGCCAAACTGAAAAGACGACAGTATCCTAATAATCTTGAGGCTGGGTCTTATAAAGATCCGTTAAACCAAATTTCAGATCAAATTTCGGTAACTCAGTACATTTTTTGCTGCGCAAGACGACCGCCACTGCCAGGAAGGCAATTTACGCTTCCTCCAACACTGCTCGCGGCGGTAAGAGAGTGGGACGCCGGCCCGCTACACGAGCGTTGGAGTACCGTAGGCCTGTCGTCGGGGCTCGGGGTAACCCGCGATTTGGAGAGGTCCATATTAATTTATTGTAATTTTAATTTTATCTATTCAATTTAATATAATTAATTTTTAATTTTTATTTTATAATGCTATCTATGGACTTGTTCTGGAATAAATTATTTTCATTTCATTTCATTTGACATAACAAACCGACATAAGGTCTAACGGATCTTAATAAAACCGAGCCTAATAATATTATAAAAGTGAGACTTTGTGCTGATGTATGGATGGATGGATGTAAGTCTGTACGTTCCTCTTAATCTTAAAAACGACTGGACGAATTTGGCTGAAATTTGGAATGGAGGTAGCTTATACCCTGAATTAATACAGGCTATACTTTTTATCCACGGGTAACACCGCAGGGAGCTGCTAGTCGTCGATGTAATTGGCAATTGTTTTATAGCAGATGTGACATCAAGTAAGGATGAGATTGGAGCCAGCAATGATATGAAGATGTTCGAAAGAGATGCAAGCATAGACACCCACACACGTGGTAATGAGATACAATATGTCTCACGTCATCTGTCCCTCATCGCGTATTATTTGTCACCGGCGTGTCACCGAAACGTCATCAATATATTCAAGCCTATTTATTGGCTTTTGACGCCAATGTATACAGGGTGTCCCACGGCTATGCCACATGGAGGGAAAGTACCTTGAATATTGTAGATAGAACATTTTACTGAAAGAAGACATTATTTTAATTTTAAAAACAATTTAAACTGCATTCACAAATATTTAAATAATAATTAAACCGTGAACCGGAAATCGAACCCGTTACACAAGAAAAATAATTACCCTGTAGCTTTATCATACCAATCGAAAAGCTTTATCATATGGATTATTTTTTGCTAAATAACATAGTATCAGAAATAAAAGGAAGACCATGAATTTTAACATTTTTAACACAAAATTAATCAATTGATCACGTGTAAAGGGTTCGATTCCCGGTTCAACCACAAAATTATTGAAATATCTGTGAATTCAGTTTAAATTGTTTTTTAAATTCAAATAATGTCTTCTTTCAGTAAAATGTTCTATCTACAATACTTAAGGTACTTTCCCTCCATGTGGCATAGCCGTGGGACGCCCTGTATACAGCACGACTAATTATGAAATGTCAGAATTGTGCCACATCCATACCAGTCTACCAATACATCTCAATTTAGTCAGCCTATAATAAGTCCGTCCCCCTTGGTGATTCGCTAATCCTTCTTCTATCTAAATAAAAAAAAGCATTTATTCACGAAAACAGTACTCTTTTATATCTTGTTATAACTTCCGCCAAACTGTATAACAGTTTGTTGGCAGAAATAAGCTCCCTTTCTTTATATTACTGTTTTAAGTTAGCTATTTAGTTAAGTACATCAATTGCTGTAGTAGTGTAAGTAACAAATGTAAGTTTATTATCTACATATATATTACGCGAGGCCGATTTTTGTACACCCCATCAGATCTACAGTAATGGTCCGATTTTAATAAATGATGTGTCATAAGATTCGTCTCATGCTGGAGAGTTGCATAAAACTTTTATTTTTTAGGAAAAAGGACTAAAAAATTGATTTTAAAAAACAACTGTGCGCTGACCACGTGACTTTGGCCGCGTGACGTCACGCGATATGGCTCCTGTTTTGAATTGACATAACACAGTAAAAAAATAAACAATAACTGAACTCAAACTTGTAGTAAGTTCTTCAGCATGAGAAAATATACGTTTAGAGTCGGCGACATATATCCACAACCCCAAGAAAATTAACAAAATATTAAATAAACGATCTTTTTGTAATGTTTACAATTTACATGAATGACAGACGTATTGTATCGTCATTTAAAAATTTAACGTCAACATTTAATATTTGTTTCTTGTAAACGTTATAACATAAATTATTCTAATAATATTAACTAATTAAGTTTGTTGTATTTTCAAATTGTTTTAACATAAGCTTTTCTAATTCTGATTTAAAGATATTTTTGCTGGCGCTTTTCCTAATACTTAACGGTATATTGTTAATGTTTTAGGAAAGAGATAAGGTCTGGTTCTCTTACCATAATAACTGACTACTCTAAGTACCAGGCCTCGAAATCGGTTTTTACTATTTTGGAAATATTTCCTAAAGTACTTTTCATATCTCCATTTTTATTTTAAGATTTGTTTTTGCTAGCCTTCATCTATGAAATAAATGATTTAAAATACGAAAAAACATCGTAAGGACGCAATTAACTGAAATTTTTAACCGGTTAATTTTATGAAGACGAAACCGGTTTCCGAGCTCTGTTGGGTACAATTAACGCTTCTTTGGCCTAATCCTCTTTCTCAGGGGCGTATTTACCCTAGGGCCATCCGGGCCATGGCCCGGGGCGCCAATCCGACAGGGCGGCGTAACCGCCTAGCCGCCCCCGACCGGCAGCTGCAACGTGTGTTTTTATTACAGATTCCTTAAAATTTCATTTCAAGTTTTCTTTTAATTTCTATTAAACTTAACTTCATTGCATTTTTTGAAAAAAAAAACACTATAACAGCCTCTGCGGTACCGGGGTTGTCAGCCTCGTATCTCTAGATGGCCTCGTTAATACTCGGCCATCTATAACTACTCGGCCGGCAATCCCCTATTTCGCGGCCTCTTCAGTAATGTACTATCATGCAATAAAAATGTAGACTATTAAAAAAAAATTACAGTATTTTTCTTGGTTTATGGGGCGGCGAACCTTATTGGCCCGGGGCGCCAAATTTAAAAAATACGCTTCTGCTCTTTCTACGCAGGTAGGTAAGCGAGTAGGATACGTAGCTCGTGTACTAGGCACTCATAATGTGTACGCACGTAGATATATTTTTCTCAGCATTGTTTACAACGGATGTGTCATATTTTTGACAGTTGGCAGCTCTGGTCGTAAAGTTATCAGCCGGGCGTACGGAGATAACGGCGAGGTACGCGATGCGCATACCCCGCATTCTTGCTAAATATAACACACTCCAAACTAAAGGCCACAATGTGTAGGGAACTCCGCTCTAATTTCAACTTACTGATTAGTAAAAGAAGGATCAAATTTGAGTGGCGGCTTAGGTGTTGGCATTTTTTTTTGTGTAATGCATGACACATTGTAGAGTGTAGAACATGTGTGAGAGTTTGCAGTGTCATATAAGATTTCACTTTTTTTTAATGCATAACTATGTTACATAAATTTACATAGTACCGACAAATGGGGAAACTATTTGCCTTAGTTGCAATAACTACCACATTGAAATAAAGTCAGATTAAAAATAAAACCAATCTTAAAATGAATGCCCGTCCACTAATCAACGAGTTTCGACGTTTGAGGAATTATCTATTATATGGCAGTTATTTTGAACCATAAGATCTTCAAGAAGACAGAAGACTTCGACGTTACAATACACTTTCTTTCCCCTACATATACAACTTCTAGCCTTGAAATCATTTCTTTTTCTTATTACGGATTTTTACCCCTGTACGCCAGGCTCGGTCAAGTGCTCCAGTGCGTAAATTACCCCTGTGCGCTAGGCTTGGTCAAGTGCACCAGTGCGTAAATTATCCCTATGCGCTAGGCTTGGTCAGGTGCACCAGTGCGTAAATTACCCCTGTGCGCTAGGCTTGGTCAAGTGCACCAGTGCGTAAATTACCCCTGTGCGCTAGGCTCGGTCAAGTGCTCCAGTGCGTAAATTACCCCTGTGCGCTAGGCTTGGTCAAGTGCACCAGTGCGTAAATTACCCCTGTGCGCTAGGCTTGGTCAAGTACTCCAGTGCGTATATTACCCCTGTGTGCTCGGCTTGGTCAAGTGCTCCAGTGCGTAAATTACCCCTGTGCTTTAGGCTTGCTTAAGTGCTCCAGTGCGTAAATTATCCCTGTGCGCTAGGCTTGGTCAAGTGCTCCAGTGCGTAAATTCTTCAAGTATATTTTTTCGAGACCTATATTTCGGACCAGTTTTGAGTTTTAGACCTTTGAACGCGACCAAAATGTGGTATTTTACTCTATTACGCGCCTTAACTGTGGTAGGGTAGTGGGAGGCAGGGTACCGCAGCCCGCTGCCCGCCCGCTACCCTTCGACGTCACCCCCCTCGCCCCTGCCCCGTCACAGGCGCTGTAGCAGTTAAACGGTAGACCTATAGGCTTATAATTAGGGCCGTCCGCATATTTGTTTAGCGGCAACCGACCAAATGTTTCGCAACCCGTCGAAAACTGACTTCTTTTATATTTTGTTAAATAAAATGTTTATGTTTATGCACCTTCCAGTCCAGTTTAACGTCATGACATGATTTTTTTGTTCCTCAGCGTGACGGGACAATTTCTCAGTTCCCCGATGTTTAGACAGCTGATTTCTTGTTATATTCATGGAGTTCAGATAGTTGCTAAAGAATTAGTTTTATTTTAAGACTAGCGTTAGCGCAGCGCCTACGCCTAGATTCTTGATAAGCTTTATACATGTTTTTCCTCGTTAAACGTCAAAAATAGTTATACACATCAAACGTGATGCTTGTTATGTAGTCCGCATTTGTAACTTTCGTCAAGGACGCCGCAAACCGGATAGCAACAGCATTTTGTTGTGACAATCTACATAATATTATTTATCACTATATGTATGTATGTAAGCACTTTATTGTACACAATAACAGGTTAAAACAATATACATGTCACATAAGATTAGAGTACAAAGGCGAACTTATCCCTATGAGGGATCTCTTCCAGCTAACCTTTGAGGGATTGAGTGTATAGTGGAAGAATGAGATAGACAAACTTACACAGTGTACTAAAACTTTTCAATAAGGAAACTTATAGCTAAAACCAAAACCAAATAAATATATAACAACTATAACATATAATAAATACATATTATAAACACTATATGACATTAATTTTGTTATAATTGTAAACTATTATTCTTTCTTGAACTGTAAATTAATATTTTGACACGTAAAAGTGCCATTGTGGCCTATTTTCATAATAAATGTCTGATTTTATCAATATAAAAACAATATACGAAAAACAAACGAAGTAAATAATCATTTAAAATATACCTAAATAGCGACCCGCCCCGGCTTCGCACGGGTGCACTATTTAATGGATGTTATTATACATATAAACCTTCCTCTTCAATCACTCTATCTATTAAAAAAAACGCATCAAAATCCGTTGCGTACTTTTAAAGATTTAAGCATACATAGGGAATTAGGGATATAGGGACAGAGAAAGCGACTTTGTTTTATACTATGTAGTGATTAAACGCTAAAATAAAAAAATATTAGGATATATTTAAATTTCCTTCGAAATGTGGTGTTGGCGAAGAATGAAATATAAGAATACAGTTCAGTACAGTCGGCCATGAGTAAGTTGGACACTTTGGGACTTTGTCCCATTTACCCGTTGGAAATTAAGTACGGCAGTTTAAACATGACTGTAATGCAACACGGTACAGGCCCACCACACAATACAAAACGCCAATGAGTTTGAATCATATAGTTTTGAGTAGATAATTAAATTACGGTTGAATTTTCTTTGATACAAAAACTTCTCTCAATTGGGCTGTCCAAATATGAGAGAAATCAATGGGGGCTATCGTTTTTGTGCTCACCAGTTGGCGCCACTGTCGAGTAAGGTCCAGCTGTCAAAAATTGTTATTGATTATTATAGACATGAGAACGAAGTTTACATTTAAATCATATTCAATACCTTAAAACCGTACCGTAAAATTATCGAACATACCGCATTGTAGCGTAGTCCCGTTTTGTTCGGAAAAAAGGAGGAAATACGTTTCCGAAAGACAAAACTGTCCCAAAACCCTGACAGATATTGACCCTTAACTCATATTTGCCCTAATCAAGCTCAGGTATTGCAAAATAGTCACCATATTGTTCCAATTAGATATTAACCCGCGTAGCGCAACCACAAAGAGTGAGATTTGACATTTCGGATACCCCACGCTACACTAGCGCCTCTAGCGGCGAATTCATACGCGATAGCCCGACCTGTCAAAAACTGACGGAACTGCTAAAACATTTTCCTACTCATTGGATAGAGCGCAATAGATACTTCGTCTCCCTTCAAAAATTACTTGCATTTCTAATAAACGTGTCAACGGTTCGCGTATAAACAATATATTTACTACGCACTAATGATTAGAAAAACTCGAGCGGAATTCGAGAGTTGGACGCTGTTATGCAATAATGTGTTAACCTACTATAGGTTTTCCTATTAGGATGACACATTATTGAATAACAGCATCCAGTTATGGGCATAATATGTCATATGACATGAGACATGGGCGCTAACGATGGGCCTCATAAGAAAGCTCAAGGTCGGGGTTTCTCTGCGTGATAGAATTAGGAATGAAGCTATCCGTAGCAGAACTGGGGTCACCGACATAGCCTTCAAAATTGCGAGACTAAAGTGGCAGTGGGCAGGGCACATTGCTCGCAGGACTGACGGTCGATGGGGCCAGAAACTGCTTGAGTGGCGTCCACGCACCGGAAGACGAGCTGTCGGTAGGCCTCCGACAAGGTGGAGTGATGACCTGGTGAAGGTCGCGGGAATCCGGTGGAAACGAACGGCACAGGACCGGTCTAAATGGCGAGCCTTGGGGGAGGCCTATGTTCAGCAGTGGACGTCTTTCGGCTGAAATGATGATGATGATGTCATATGATGATATGACTAAATTGACTAATGACAAGACGATGCGCCCCGTGTCACATGATTTGTGTGTACTGCCACTTTGTCCCTTATTAATTTCAATTTCAATTTATTCAATAATTGCAACCATGGTATTACAAGGTCTTATTTCTAAACATTCAGCAGGTATGAGAACAACGGTTGGAACTCACTTGGAAAGTCACTATTTGCGACATGTTTCGGACTACAATTGGAGTCCTTCATCAGGTTGAGTGTTATCAAGGCAACCGACCGCGCAACACGCGGTGGTGACTTTCCAAGTGAGTTCCAACCGTTGTTCTCATATTAAGTGTAAATATGTCTCACGTTAGTGTAAATTTATGTATTCAGCAGGTACATCGTGGACCCTGTTAGGGTGTAGCAATTTATATTAATCTAATCTAGTGTAAGTATTCTAAGTTATAGTAGCTGCAGGTTAACAATAAAAATGAGTTAAATAAGATAATATGATGACAATAATTTAACGGTGGTCAAATTTAATACAATTATTTGCTTTGAGTATTATAATTGAATTAGCTATGTAAGTGCGAGAGGGACATATGCTTGTGCTATATGTCAGACATAAACGCGATTATCTAGCCCATTCGAGGCCAACGATCGCTACTTGTGCTACGCGTAGCGGTGTTTTTGCGCCTTGTAGCGGAAATCGCACGTAGAGGCATGACGTCATATGCGTCGTCATTGATTTTGGATGGGCTAGCTAGGCGGGTCGGTTGCGTACCTTTGTGTCACTTTGTCACTTTTTGTCCAGGAAAATGATAGAAAGTTGATTTGTCCAAACGTTCGTCCGAAAAGTTACGCAATTGACCGTTTGGGGCCTAATACGAGATTATAAAATTTTACAATCTCGACATGTCGTACTTTCATAAATAAATATAAATAAATAAATATTTTGGGGACAATCTTACACAAATCGACCTAGTCCCAAACTAAGCAAAGCTTGTACTATGGGTACTAGGCGACGATATACATACTTATATAGAAAAATATATACTTAAATACATAGAAAACATCCAAGACTCAGGAAAAAATATTCGTGTTCATCACACAAATACATGCCCTGACCGGGATTCGAACCCGGGACCTCCAGCTTCGTAGGCAGGGTCACTACCAACTGGGCTAAAGCGGTCGTCAAAAAACATCACATTTCATTACACTATACCTTGTTTTTTTAGCATTAGAAAGAATGTCAAAGAACGTCTTACGGGGTTTTTTATCAGCCGCGTCCTGCGGTAAAAGTGTTAAGATAATCTCAATGAAATTAAAATCGTTCTATCATGCTTACATTATACAATTGTTATGCAAAAATAATAAAATGCTTATGCATTAATTTATATTTACTTACAAATAATTTTAAATGATTAGCCATCAATATTTTTTTTTGTTTCATTAATCTAAAAGTTATACATTAAAAAACCTAAAGAAGCAGAGATTGTAAGAAGTCGGTGCGGGTTTAAAAAAAAATTATCATAGCCACTAACTGTCACTTATTCTAATATTTCGTGTGAATAATGCGAATACAGTGTGTTTGTGTTTACAACCACTGCTTCTTTGTTTACCTAATTTACAATCTTAATAAAACAAGGTATAAATATTTTTCAAATTCAGAAAAAAGGGACCAGAAATGAATCCCAATACCTCAATACACTACATACTGCCTATTTAGTAATCTCAAATGAAATTACGGCCCTTTGATGCAAGTGAAACGAATCAACGTTCATATAATAAATTGTAAACTCGAAATTGCCAAATACAGGGCATTGTTGCCTAAACAAGCACATGCATACGATAGGCTTGAGTGACACAAGGCGGTGCAGACTCTGTTTTGAAGCGGAGGAGACGCCTGCACACATCCTAACCGAATGCCCTAGCCTAATGCGTAGTCGTAGCTCATTGCTGGGCAAGCACATCATGCGCCCGGATGAGATTAAGTGTCTCGAGTACAGGAAAATCCTGCGATTCTTTGAGTTTGTAGGACTTGACCGAGAATTGTAGTATGTGGCGATCACAATAGATCAGAAATGGTCGCAGTGATACGAGGGCTGAAAAGCCCGGGAATAGCCACAACACCTAAATAAAAAAATAAAAAAAACTCGAAATTATTATTCTTTCTTGAACTGTAAATTAATATTTTGACATGAAAAATGTATTACTTATTACAGTCAGACTTTCTTAAATTGTATATTAATATTTTGACATGTAGAAGTGTCCTTGTGGCCTATTTGCGGAATAAATGTTTGATTTTGATTTAATGTAACTTCTAAACAAATAAGGATGGTTTACAATGGAATGAAAATATAAAAATCTCTCACCATAATTAAACGGTTTTGGGGAGTTCCCCATGACTATAATGGTTTTATAAAGATCTGTTAGACCTTATATCGATTTGTCCTTATGTTGGTTTGTTATGTCAAAAAATGTACTGACTTACTGAAATTTGGTCTGACAGTTGGTCAACGGATATTTTATATTTTTTATACAAACGCCTTAAGGTAGGCGTACAGCGACATCTACCAGAAGACTCATGCTTCATTAACGGGCAAAAAAATAGTTTACGTTAGTAGCGGTACTGCTTAATACGAAGGAACGGTTGATGAATTTGGAACTGGGTAGCGATTGCACCTATAGCTCAGTTGGCTAGAGCGACTGGCCGCGAGTGCCGGGAGGTCGCAGGTTCGAATCCTGCTCGGTGCCTAAATTTTGATTTTTTCCTTCATTCTAAATTTGTTCTAACGGATCTTTATAAAACCCTGCCCTACACTCAAAATGGTCTGTACATATATTTGTTTCAGGGACCGATACCGGTATTTTTAAAAAACCCTGAATTAGCCCAATATTTTGGATTATTTTTTGCTCTTTGCGTAGGACTGAATCATGTATTTAGGTAACAACGTCGTATTATTAGATGGTCCCATTAAAAACTAAATAATGAACCGGTGACCGTAATAATACCGGTATTTTTCTATGGAGAAAATACCGGTATCCGATCCCTGATTTGTTTGCCTTAAGAGTAAGCCAGCACGATTGATAACATTTTATCTAATGAGACTGCCTATGTAAAGATCAAAATCCGAATATCACACGACTAAATAAAAAACCATTCATATGTATCAGGTCTACTTACAAAAATCGCCTCTACACTTTGTCTGCATAAAAAATAATGTCATCATGTGACCACTACGGGGTAGTGATGCCAACTATTTGGTACAGTTATCGTCATTATATATGCATAAACTTTTTTACCTTATCTCCGAACAATAGTATGCTAGAATGTATATATATATATATATATATATATATATATTTACGATGCTGACTGTACATGGTGTTCTGGTTTAGAAATAACAGATGTTGATTTTATTATATTTTAATATACAAAAATTAACATATCCTGTAAATAAAAGGTAACTGATTTGACTACTTTGTCAAAGGAATGAACGACCGATTGATTGAGTGAATGCTTAGTTCAATTCATTCTCTGTTCAGATCTTTTGGTCACTCCTTCGCCTTGCCTCACTTTGATCAAGACTTTACTCGTAGATAGACGTGTTCTAGCTTCCAAGTGTAAAAATAAAATTAAAATAAATGAAATTAATTTAACCGTTATTCAGTATTTAATTGACGATAAATCCTGGTATACCTACCCTAACCTTTTCAATAACAAAACAATGTTATGTAATTTTCTACACGCTTTATATGACATCTTAATTTAGAAGTGATTAGAAATCATACGATTGGATGTGGGATGACATAAATAATTGTTTATTCTTAGCCACCATGGCAGACGCAAATAAATTTATAAGACATTTATACAACGACATAATATAAACGGGTCATTCTCAGATTTAGGTTCGCGTCTTTTCGGTGGACATATCAAAAATTAAGGGCCACAAAGCTTAATTTTGGATTGGTCTAGTAATCCGCATAAACGGTGTTTTCGTAACTATAAATCCATGTAATAAAAACATAACTTACATGTACATAAGCCGTTAACTATTAACCACGGTGGACAACTTTTGTTTTTACAACAGACAATGACCCAAACATGTAGGTAAGTAAATTTAGAAGGAAAAATAGAAAAAAAAAATAAACAATTAAATATTAATTATTAATTAATTATTATTAATAATTGAATTAAAATTGGGTATGGGATGGCGCATCGTAACTGACGATTTTCAATATGATTTGAGACGTTAATGAAGCATGAGTCTTGTGGTAGATGTCGCTGTACGCCTCCCTTAAGGCGTTTGTATAAGAATATGTAGGTAAGTAGCCACAGAAAGAAAGAAAGAAAAACATTTATTCGTGACGATACAAACATAAAATATAGGTAAATAAACGTAATTAAAAAAACAAAGAATTGCCACAAAAAGATTTCACAGCGGTATAGTGTCCTGTCAGACCCATGTCTTTTTGTCCGACTACGGCACAGCCAATGGAAGGGTTATTTCGAAACCAGAGACAAAACACACGTGTCGTCATGATGACACCATGAAGATATGGGCTGACTACGGATTTTGCCGACTAGTCGGCTAATCGGTGCTGAGGTGGTCGACTAATGACAGGCGTCTATAGGCTGCGGTGGCCGCTTACCATCAGGTGGACCGTAAGCTTGTTTGTCACCGGCGTTGTATAAAGAAGACTGTAAATATAGCCGGTTAGTCGTATTTCCCAACTAGTCGGTAGATCTCTAGTTATTTTTTTTATTAGTCTATGATCAAAATTAAAAGTTCCTAAGATGATTATTTGCTGTATTTAAGTGAGATATGTAATATTTAAGTATATTTTTCTTCTACATATTATTTATCGCCGTATTACTAACATAGATCTTGCCCTGTATGTAACATAGAACCTATAAATTGGGCCGAAATAAATGAGTTAAAAATATGAAACTTGAAATAAATATTGGTATTTTTCTTATTATTTTGTATTCAATCATTAAGTGCCCGATAGTCGTCTATTACCGACTAGTCGCCGACTAATCACCGATAGTCTGCTTTACACCATACGTAACCTGTGGCGCTACCGCGAACAGCAAACGAAGTTTTCCCTCTCTGTCGCACTTGCAAGTTTGCATATAAGTGAGACAGAGAGGGAAAACTTCGTTTGTGGTTCGCGGTAGCTATATCTGTACGTGTGATATTGAGTAAATAGCGGGAAAATGCTGTTAAGTGATACGTCGTAGAAAACGTAGCGTATAGTCCGGGCCTGGTTAACACATTCACTGCTAAGCTACGCTGCTTCGCTACGATGCTACGTCTTACCACGTAGTAGTTTCGCCATATATGTAGCGAAAATCGTTTGTACACCCCATGATGCACGTGTCATAATTAACTTCACGTAGAGAGAAATTACAAACGATGAAGTGCTGAGGAGAGTGGGGGAGAAAAGGAAACTGTTGGAAATTATAGAAAATAGAAGAGGCAAAATGATTGTTCATCTTATACGACACGACGATTTTATAAAGAACATCATAGAAGACAAAATTGAAGGAAAGCGGGGAAGGGGAAGGCCGAGGTTAAGCTACATGCAACAAATAAAAGGAAAGCTAGCAGTCGTGTCGTATAAGGGTCATTGTCAGTTGTAAAAACCAAAGTTGTCCACCCGGTGGTCAATAGTTAACAGCTTATGTACATATAAGTTAAGTTTGTTTTTACGTGGATTTATAGCTACGGAAACACCGTTTATGCGGGTTACTAGACCAGTCCAAAATTAAGCTTTGTGGCCCTTAACTTTTGATATGTCCATCGAAAAGACACGAACCTAAATCTGACAATGACCCATAAGGAGATCAAGGAGGCGGCCCTGGATAGAGTCAGATGGAGAGAGCTACATCGACAAGAGTCTAACTCTTAAATTTATGATGATGAGAGTATAACCATTTCTAAAATGAACGTGGCTCTCCTAATAGACATTGTTTTAATGTGTGAGTGTATATTGTTTTTTCATCATTAGAATAAATGACATACGACTTACGAGGTTTTAATTAGGCACGTTCTGCGGCAAAAGTGTCAAATAAATAAATAAATTATTTTAATTAATTAATATTAAAGGACAATCTTACACAAATCGAACTAGCCCCACACTAAGCTCAAGAAGGCTTGTGTTATGGGTACTAGACGATGATATATTTATAAATGCTTAAATACATAGAAAACATCCAAGACTCAGAAACAAATATTCATGCTCATCACACAAATATTAGCCCTGACCGGGAATCGAACCCAGGACCGTCAGCTTCACAGGCAGGTGCACTACCCACTAGGCTAAACCGGTCGTCAAATAATCTTAGTGAATACTAAAACCGTTATTTTATGCTTACATTATATATAGTTACTTGTTAATAAGAAAATGTCTTAATTTATACTTACTTAACTATATATATTTTTAAATGATTCCATCAATTATTTTTTAATTTACGTTTCGTTTTTTTTTATACAAAGCCGGTGGCAAACAAGCGTACGGTCCACCTGATGGTAAGCGACCACCGCAGCCTATAGACGCCCGCAACTCCAAAGGAGTCACGTGCGCGTTTCCGACCCTTTATAAGATTTGATGATGAACTGTGTTGACAGCAGAAGGAACACATTTAGGTCCCTCGCTCTCAACACAGTGTTTTTATTTCTATTATTTTAAATTTGACTAATGACATTGCCTAGGATATTCTAGCCGTGTATACAAACTTGACATTTCTATTTATTTTTTACCTTTGACATTATTTGATTTCAATTATTTTTCTTTCATTATTATTATACCTATTGACGATCCTTTTGTGAATTTATCTTGTTTTAAAAATGTAAACCATGATGTAAATTTATAAAGGAAATAAATATATGTGGGCGGATCAACTATTCTTTGTTGCTCGTTACCATGGTGACGTCTCCTGAGTCACTTTTTAAAACTGTGACTTTATAGGGTTTAAATCTACCAAACATGAGTTTCAGCGATGAGAAAAATCCATTTGGACATGGGCCCTCTCCTGAGCATGCTAGAAGTTCATATTATAAACATTATTCTAAGATACTCGGTTACTGTTGTCTCCTCGCTGACGGGACAGAATAACAACAAAAAAAAGTTGATTGACCCATCTATCTATCTATCTATCTATCACAGTGCATCCTTGGGAGCTCTGGCAACCTTGCTCACCTCCAGGAACACAACACTACGTACTTGTATAGTAAATAATGTTATTATGGCTGTGGTCTTCTGCAAGGCGGAGGTACTTTCCCAGTCAGGCTGCTCCAAATTCGAGCAAGATGACATTTTGCCGTGCCCTACCTCTCTTAAGTTTCATTCATCTAAAAGTTGTACTATAAACAAACCAAATACAAATACAAACATTTATTCTGCAAATAGGCCACAAGGGCACTTTTACATGTCAAAATATTAATTTACAATTTAAGAAAGTCTGACTATATAATAAGTAATACATTTTTCATGTCAAAATATTAATTTACAGTTCAAGAAGGAATAATAATTTCGAGTTTACAATTATAACAAAATTAATGTCATACAGTGAAGATAAACTTGCAAAGTTATCTATTACAAATATTACAACATCAGTAAAGTTAGAGATGTATAAGGTCTCAAGATTAAACAAGGAGTATAATGAAATTAATATAATATCCCAGAGATGTACGTGGTCTCTGAGCGTCAAAATTAAAATTAATTTAATATTGTTAGAGATGTATATGGTCTCTAAGTCACTGATAATAAAAACGAATCCACAACAGGATGATGTCTCTCGTCAATCCCCTATAAAAAGACACTAGTATTAACGTAGTCACTATGTCCTAGCAACCATGAACAGACCGACAGAGAGACAAAGAGGCAGAGATTGTAAGAAGTCGGGTTTAAAAAACTAATTTGTCATAGTCACTAACTGTCACTTATTCTGATATTCGAGCGAATAATGTGATTTCAATGTGTGTGTGTTTACGCCAATACTTTGTTTACCTAATTTCTAATCTTAAAAAAAAGGAATAGGCGTCTGCGAAACGTCAGATGTGAGCTTATAGTCTCCTGTACCTAAACATATCTGACGGCCGCTTTAGCCCAATTGGTAGTGACCCTGCCTACGAAGCTGGAGGTCCCGGGTTCGAATCCCGGTCAGGGCATTTATGTTTGTGATGGGCACGAATATTTGTTCCTAAGTCTTGGATGTTTTCTATGTATTTATGTATATATTTCTCTATATAAGTATGTTTATCGTCGCCTAGTGCCCATAGTACAAGCTTTGATTAGTTTGGGATTAGATCGATTTGTGTAAGATTGTCCACAAAATATTAAAAAATCTTATCTATTAAAAAAAATCGCATCAAAATCCGTTGCGTAGTTTTGAAGATTTAAGCATATACATAGAAATGTAGGGATATAGGGACATAGGGACAGAGAAAGCGACTTTGTTTTATACTATGTAGTGATGTATAGATATAGGAGAGCGTCACTTGGCGCAATCGAGAATAGATCTAATCAATAAAAATAACAATAAAATCTTTTTCTAGAGCACTCTGTTGTGACGTCACAGCGTCACACCGCGTCACTATTACGTAACTAGTTTTATTTTGGCGGCCATCTTGGAAAACCGGCTTATCCCGTTGTGTCAATGTATTTATAGCGCATTGTCGACTAGGTCACCTGTGAGGTTACTTTCTTCGGAATGTGGAATGCGTAGGATTCTTATCTTATCTTATCTAGATGAGGGCCCTTGCAAATTTTACAATGGGGGCTATCGCGTATGAATTCGCCGCTAGAGGCGCTAGTGTAGCGTGAGGTCTCCGAAATGTCAAATGTCGCTCTTTGTGGTTGCGCTACGCGGGTTAATATCTAATTGGAACAATATGGTGACTATTTTGCAATACCCGAGCTTGATTATGGCAAATATGTGTTACGGGTGAATGCTGTCAGTGCTTTGAGACAGTTTTGTCTTTCGGGAACTTATTTTCTCCTTTTTCCGAACAAAACGGGACTGCGCTACAATGCGGGATGTGCGATATTTTTACGGTACGGTTTTAAGGTTTTAAACATGATTTAAATGTAAACTTCGTTCTCATGCCCATAATAACCAATAATATTTTTTGACAGCTGGACCCTACTCGACAGTGGCGCCAACTGGTGAGCACAAAAACGATAGCCCTTATTGCCTCCTCCTTTATACCTACTCCAACCTACTCTCCAACATTTCCACAGATCCGATGATGGGGCTCAGCGGCAGTACTCTGAATTCCTTTGTTTCTTGGTATAACCATAGCCAAAGTTATTCATTATTTGTCAGGCAAAGGCAAATGCGTACAATTTACTTAGGCTCAATTTTATAAAGGTCATTTAGACCTTATATTAGCACACATAACTATAATCTAACACAGAAATATTTTGTCCTTAATATTGAAAAATATGTATGTTTATATTGTAGCATTTTAATTCTGTAGTATTATGATACTGTTATTGTATATCATTGTATATTGTTTTGAAGAAATGACACCTCGCCGAGTTTCTTACGCCGGTTCTTCTCGAGGCAGAGGTTTATTTTATGAACAGGTGGTAGTTTTTTGACATTCATAAGTGCATGTAACTCTAAATTGAAGAATAAATGATTTCATTTCATTTCGTTTCATATATCAAGAAGTGTAACTGACAGTGCAATTTTATCTGACATTTGATGTACCGTTTTCATACAGAATTTTGAGATACGCCATCAGATTTTCACTCTTAAAAGTGCCATTGCGGCTTACTTGCAGAATAATCCTCATTTATTATAATATTCTGATTCTGAAACAAAACCAAACACCAGAGGACGAACTCGGGTTGCAATGCTGAGGTTGCACGAAAATAAAATGCTCTTGAGACTGTCAATAAGCGCACAGAAGTTTCAGTAGTAGCAGGCTTGTCCGTGTCTTTTTGGCTCGGCTTGCCCATGGTAACCAATCTCACTGGAGCGCAAGCTCTTGGAGTATTCATGTCTTAAAACCGCCCGCGTGGTCGTGTCGGAGATTTTCCCTGGATTTTCCCCAGGCCACTCTCCAACCGTGGCCTATGTACCGTGCGTGTAAAGCCACAGCCTGGTTAAAAAAAAGCTTGCCTAATATAGTAGCGTTTTTTTTTTCTATTTATTCAGAAACAAACAGTCATACATAGTTTTAAGGAACAAACAAAATTAAAGAAAAGTAGAACAGACCTATAGTTTCATACAAAATGAAACATAAGAAGGTTCGTGGCTATTACATAAAGGAAAAAACACAATTAACTTGTATTTTACAATAACAAGTTACATACTTATAAAGCAAATCAATGAAATTGATAGCTCTGTTAAAAATACATCGTAAGTAGGTACCTACGTTTAAGCAAGTTGTAAATTCCAGTTATATTGGATGTTTAGGCTAGTGGGTAGTGCACCTGCCTGTGAAGCTGACGGTCCTGGGTTCGAATCCCGGTCAGGGCAAATATTTGTGTGATGAGCATGAATATTTGTTTCTGAGTCTTGGATGTTTTCTATGTATGTATTTAAGTATTTATATGTATTAAATATATCGTCGTCTAGTACCCATAACACAAGCCTTCTTGAGCTTACTGTGGGGCTAGTTCGATTTGTGTAAGATTGTCCTCTAATATTTATTTATTTATTTAAATGCATCGTTGCATTGTTATGATTAGATTTCATTTCCGCTACCCTAAGGTTGTCTGGAAGAAATCGCTCTGTAGCGATAAGACCGCTTGCCTCTACTCATTGTGTTTTTTATTATTATACTATGTCCTTTAATTGAGGTGTGCAATAAAGAGTATTTGTATTGTATTGTAACCTCCTCATGTAGTCTAACGCATCAGGATTGTAGTTGCATAGCGTTTTGCCACTATTGGACGTGAATTACAATTTTACTAAAAATTAACTAAAGAATATACCCTTTTTTACTGTCTAGTATCTACTTATCGAAATCTAGATGGGTAATACGTGTTTTTAACACAACGTAAGAACGAAAATAGTTTCATTGAATGTTGATTTTATCCGTCTATAACCTTCGTTTACTTTAGTATTATCGATGGCTAAAATTAATCAGTGAACGTCAACGCTTAGGCGGGTTGGCTTCTGTAACTTTAGATACTATTCATTATTCTGTGGTACTAGTGTCTCGTCAAACAATCTTTCCCTAATTTTACTTGGCAAAAGCCCTTAAGAGGCCTTATAAGTTTTATAATATTTTGATTTCAAAATATGACAAAAGTATTGATTATACAAATAAAGTGATTAAAGGATACGATGATTTTATTAAAATTTTAGATAGTAACAGCCATTTGTTGATTTTATTGTTTGTATCAGAATTAAGGCAGAAAAACACAGTTTCTAGCTTGAAAATGGTCGATTTGGTGTGATGTTTAAATCGATATTTCTTAATTAGAAATGCAAAAAATACATTAAAAATTTATGACATTAGGTCGCAATAGTCCTGCGGGGTAATCACGTAACTTATTTACTACCGTTAGGCAGATTTTAATGTCTAATTTCAAGTGTCAGCTCATACATTTATACTTCAAAATTGACATTAAAATCTATCTAACGGTAGTACAAAAAGTTACGTGATTCGCCTGCTGTTCTAGACAGTAACATTGAGAAAATGTCAAGATACGTGTCAATTCAATCAGAAAATCGTCTAACATAAGCGTTTTTAACTGATAAGGACTCCTAAGTCGACATAGAGAATAAAAACTTTACCTTCAGGTATCTTGACAGTGGTGCCAATGTTGAGCTGCTGCAGCCTGGCTAGGGCTGCCTGCTGCAGAGCGCGCCGCTCCACCTCGCTGAGCGTGAGCAGCGAGGTGTCGGCGAGCCGCACTGCGCGCCCGGCGCCGTCCGCCCACGAACAGCTGCCCTGCACATAACGCGCGACGTCATCACACCATCATCAGACAGTTCATCTCATGAAGCGTTAGTAATGTTGGTCGATCTTGCCGACAGATGGCGCTGTACCGTCTGCGTCCATTCCTGAATCGCGCTATTGATATAAGATTTCAAGCTTACATGGTCATTTACATTAGAATTACGATTTGAAACGGGATATTTACCATGTATACTTGTATTTTTGAGTTCCCGATATTTCGGCACTGTTGCAAGCGCCATTATCAAGGATTAACTGACGTGCTGCGAGTTTTAGTTGTGGTCTACCCACACACCATAGCGATCTACCCTCTTCCTGGTTCGCTTTTTTCGCACAGTGTCACCGTCACTACCACTGTCCGCCTTGTCACTTGAAACTCGATTACGGTCACGACACACCACACTCACAGTATCAATACGCGAGTTCTTTCCGGAAACAGTCTCTTTTCACTCAAAAATACAAATATACATGGTATTAAATATCCCGTTTCAAACAGTAATTCTAGCGCTATTGATATTTTTCGAATTCTCTGTTCTGATTATGGACGAGTTTTATAGTTGAAATATCCTGTGCTTAGAATGAATACAGTCTGCATTAAGTATTAGTTGTATTATTTTGAGACCCTTCATTTTGCTAAAACCTCTTGTTCAGGACATAGAGAACATTCTGAAAATAATCGGTTAAACATTGCACACACACGCAGCTTAACAAACACATGTTTAACTTTTTGTATACTGTCAAATCTCAATCATAGTTTCTCTTTCACTTCCTTAATGAATTTAACAGTATTTGGTCTAATGCGATAACTCTGACACGGGCAGATTTAATCTACCCTAGATCTAGTGGTGACAGTGGTTATGTGAAAAGGGGTGTTAGTTTAACAAGTGTAACTGTGTATCTATGTATATGTGTATCTGTCTGTGGTATCGTAGCTCCCTAACGGATGAACCGATTTGAGTACGGTTCTTTTTGATCAGAATCAGAATCAGAATCAGAAATTTTATTGGTAAAATGTCATTTTACATGTCAAAAAATGTATGTGAATTAAAATTATGTATATAATTTAAAATTAATCATTAAGTTCTGAAATACTATGTCATAAGTCATAATATCTTATTTTATACATTTGGATCAGAAACATTTATTCTCAGTTATATTCATTAAATAAATTAAAATCGAAATCGAAATCGAATCGTCGTCTCTTGTCGATCGAAAGTCTTGATGGCGGAAATGATTTTTAGCTATGTTTTGATGATTTATTATTTTCTTAGTTAAAGAGTATTTAATCTAGCGAAAGTGTTATTAATGTACAATTTATAAGCGCAACGCTTATTTATGGAGTGTAAATAATTTTGTAAACCTTATTTCTGACTCCTGCTACTCTATTTCAGGGTTCGGCAACCTTTTAACAGCCAAGGGCCACATAGTAACTAGCAAAATTTTCGCGGGCCGCACGCATGTTAATAATTTGTGACTGTATCAGACAAAAGGAGTGTGTTGGATGTCAGTTGTCAATAAGTAGGGTCGCTGGCCGCAAGTAAGGACCCCGAAGGCCGCAAGTAAGGACCTCGAAGGCCGCAAGTAAGGACCTCGAAGGCCGCAAGTAAGGACCTCGAAGGCCGCAAGTAAGGACCTCGAAGGCCGCAAGTAAGGACCTCGAAGGCCGCAAGTAAGGACCTCGAAGGCCGCAAGTAAGGACCTCGAAGGCCGCCTGTTACCGACCACTGCTCTTATTAACTTTAATTTCTTCAAACTTCTTCAACCTGATTATCCAATTCTTCACAAGAGCATTAACGAATCGCTCTAACATCCCGTTTAACCTACTTAACGACTGTATCCACACTAACCGTGCCATTCCTCACCTCGATGAGACGTTTAAATTAACATTAAGGCGCTAGTGCCCGCCTCTCTGTCTCTCACGCGCAGATAAAACTATCGGTGGAGGCGCAGTA
Organism: Epiblema foenella; assembly: GCA_963556455.1. Classification (NCBI taxonomy): domain Eukaryota; kingdom Metazoa; phylum Arthropoda; class Insecta; order Lepidoptera; family Tortricidae; genus Epiblema; species Epiblema foenella. Next base: position 19,602,526 of record OY747110.1, read on the forward strand.
TAAATATTGTGAATATTTCAACTTGCAACGATGATACAATAAAGGATTAGTTTTAGTATGTATGAATGTATTATATTGTTTTTATTTCTATTATTTTAAATTTGACTAATGACATTGCCTAGGATATTCTAGCCGTGTATACAAATTTGACATTTCTATTTATTGTTTACCTTTGACATTATTTTTCATTATTATTATACCTATTGACGATCCTTTTGTGAATTTATCTTGTTTTAAAAATGTAACCCATGATGTAATTTTATAAAGGAAATAAATATATCTATCTATATATCTATCTATAAGCACTTTATTGTACACAATAACAGGTTAAAATAATATGCATGTCACATAAGAGTAGAGTACAAATGCGAACTTATCCCTACGAGGGATCTCTTCCAGCTAACCTTTGAGGGATTGAGTGGAAAGTGGGTGAATGAGATCGACAAACTTACATAGTGTACTAAAACTTTTCTGTAATAATAATAATGTTTTTAGTTTTACATTTAGTTTGTTAATTGTTAACATTTTTAATGAGGTATACGATTATGTAAGTGTTTTAGATAGTAACGGAGGCATTTCTATTTTGCGCAGTTACAAAATTAAACTTGATAAAAATTTAATATAAAAAACAGGCATTAAAAAAACAATTGCAATGATATACACGCATCAGTACATATAGCACCATTTAAACAAAAAAAACAGTTTTTAGCTTGAAATTTGTCGATTTGGTTTGGTAAAGTTCGAATGATGTTAAAAAAATATTTAAGAGAAAAGGTACAGATAAAAGCCTAAATAGACGAGTAGTTATAACTTATAACGAACCCTTAAGGAAACGATTGCGAACGAGACATGTTTTCATTATTATTTATAGTTAATAAGGTACATAATATGATAATTATGTCAACAACACAGTCACGATAAATATGTCGCACTTTGTTCATAATCGCAAGCATGAAATTTTATTCTAGAGTTCTGAATAAAAACATCAAGCCAGGGTATTTACTGTACTTGGGATAAAAGTACACAGAGAGCGGTTCCTACGGACCTAATTTTTACGGACTAAAAGAATAATCTCTAACTGACACAATTTCATATCATTCGTTAAACATGTATCTATTTTTGCTTAACATATAATATGTAATAAAAGGGTGACAACTCAAATCCGAACTTCGTATTGTGCCGTCCCTATCACTCTTATAGTGTATAACACGAGAGTGAAAGGAGCGGCACGCCCTACCGCTGTGCTCCGAACTTGAGTCTATTTTTTTGCTTGTACATTATATTATAGTTTATTTAGCTTTTAGTTTACTCTATTTTAGCTTAGATTATTTCATTATTGTGTCATATAATGTGCTGATTCAATGAAATAATTTGATTAATGAAAAAAGTACGATTAATAACATAATTGTGCCCCTCGTGTAGTTAATATACTGGTTATAGTTTGACGTTGTCTCAAGTTGTTGACTCACGTAATATATGTGGATAATATATTATGTATGTTCTGCCTGGTGCCCGCCCACGTGGTCCAGTGTTGATGGGTTACATCGAATGAGCTGGAGAGTAATGCCCATGCCCGAGCATTTGGAAAAAGCCATCAAACATACATCATTATGATTGGTTTAGATTAAAATAATATTAAAATAAGTACTTCTAAGGTTTGGAATTCTCTGCCGGCGTATGTGTTTCCGAGCTCATATAACCTAGACCTTTTTAAGGCACGAGTGAATAGGCACCTTCTGGGTGAGCTCGCTTCATCGTCGGCCTCATCTTTGCCCCCTGGCTAGATGCTGGCCAAGAGCGATTCCATTTATAATAAAAAAAAAAAACACGAATTTAATCGGGTGCTGTTTGTGGAGTCCGGTCTGTTCATGCTTGCTAGGACACACTGACTACGTTAATACCAGTGTCTTTTTATAGGGGATTGATGAGAGACATCATCCTGTTGTGGATTCGTTTTTATTATCAGTGACTTAGAGACCATATACATCTCTAACAATATTAAACTAATTTTAATTTTGACGCTCAGAGACCATGTACATCTCTGGGATATTATATTAATTTCATTATACTCCTTGTTTAATCTTGAGACCTTACACATCTCTAACTTTACTGATGTTATAATATTTGTAATAGATAACTTTGCAAGTTTATCTTCACTGTATGACATTAATTTTGTTATAATTGTAAACTCGAAATTACTATTCCTTGTTGAACTGTAAATTAATATTTTGACATGAAAAATGTATTACTTATTATAGTCAGACTTTCTTAAATTGTAAATTAATATTTTGACATGTAAAAGTGCCCTTGTGGCCTATTTGCAGAATTAATGTTTAATTTTGATTTTGATTTTCAGGAGACATGTTAATATTAAATTATTCGTAGTAACAATCAATAAAGTAAAAGTCCCTGTGCTGGACATTGACCCAATCAATTCAATCTTGACAAGGTTTTATTTTACTTATGTTGTTACAAATACATATGTGGTACATGTTAAAATATGAATATCAAACATGAACCCTGTAAGGGCATGGTAAAGTATAAATTGGCTTAAAGCTAATATAAGAGGTGCACTCGTCCCTATTAACAGGTGTTTAATAGGTGTTATCTATTGAGCACTAAGGTTTTGAGCACTTTAATAACGTTTAAGGCCGGGTTTTATAAAGATGCGTTAGACCAAATGTCAGATAAAATTTCAGTAACTCAGTACTTTTTTGACATAACAAACCGAAATACGGTCTAACGGATCTTTATAAAACCGAGCCTAAATGTCCCAATCATAGACGGAGCAGAACTCCTGGGCAAGAAATCATTAGTGAAGACAGCTACCAAAATACATTGAAAATGTATTTAAGTGTTTTTACCTACATTACATTGTATGTTATTTTAGTGTACCCAATGTTTGACAGTTTTATTCCCAATAGTTTAGCTCTACTTAATCTCAATGTTCGTCTCTTTGGAAAGATTCTACAACTTGGTCTATATTTTTTTGGTTGCAAACAAGTATAGCCACGCAGCCTGTAAGTCTGAGTAAACCGGTAGGCGTATAGTAGATATGTCTAACAATCACTACATAGTATAAAACAAAGTCGCTTTCTCTGTCCCTATATCCCTATGTATGCTTAAATCTTTAAAACTACGCAACGGATTTTGATGCGGTTTTTTTGAGTGATTGAAGAGGAAGGTTTATATGTATAATAACATCCATTAAATAGTGCACCCGTGTGAAGCCGGGGCGGGTCGCTAGTATTATAATAAAATCATGTAATGTGTTAATATTTTGGATGCAGAGCCAGCCCTGACCTATACAATTTGCTCTAATGACAGCTCGAGATGTATTGGCAACGGTGAGGCGAATGATGTGAAAAGTGGCCATGTCATCGCCAATCTGTCAAATTTTGTCATTATCACAAGATTGGCGTAACGATGACGCGTGCCGGCAATCCCATATTATTGTATCCTAGCGGCCCAATAGTAACGAAATTTTAATCACATGTAACAATAAAGTTTATTTTGTTTTGGAATTAACTAAAACCAGACAAATGTAACTATATTCCAATTTTGAAAGATACATACAATCAAAATGTTCTAGTATTAGTATTAGGATTACGATTTGAAACGGGATATTTACCATGTATATTTGTATTTTTGAGTTCCCTATATTTCGGCACTGTTGCAAGCGCCATTATCAAGGATTAACTGACGTGCTGCGAGTTTTAGTTGTGGTCTACCCACACACCATAGCGATTTACCCTCTTCCTGGTTCGCTTTTTTCGCACAGTGTCACCGTCACTACCACCGTCCGCCTTGTCACTTGAAACTCGATTACGGTCACGACACACCACACTCACAGTATCAATACGCGAGTTCTTTCCGGAAACAGTGTCGAAAAAGTAAGAAGTATCGTAATTCTAATGTAAATGACCACGTAAGCTTGAAATCTAGTATTAATACTTGAACCCCAGGAGGATACCCTCTATATACCTCTTCATGCGTACAGAGTAGTTTGTGGCTCTCAAGCATTTTCTATATCGACTTGCTTGCATCTACATAGGCGTCACCACAGGTATCCCCAATAACCACAAATACAAATACAAATACAAACATTTATTCTGCAAATAGGCCACAAGGGCACTTTTACATGTCAAAATATTAATTTACAATTTCAGAAAGTCTGACTATAATAAGTAATACATTTTTCATGTCAAAATATTAATTTACAGTTCAAGAAGGAATAATAATTTCGAGTTTACAATTATAACAAAATTAATGTCATACAGTGAAGATAAACTTGCAAAGTTATCTATTACAAATATTACAACATCAGTAAAGTTAGAGATGTATAAGGTCTCAAGATTAAACAAGGAGTATAATAAAATTAATATAATATCCCAGAGATGTACATGGTCTCTGAGCGTCAAAATTAAAAGTAATTTAATATTGTTAAAGATGTATATGTGTGGGATTGGTACTTTTTGATGGCTGTGCAAGGTGCTGGCTGCTAGATGATGAATAAGGAACGTTCGAATGTGGTTTGAAATAGTTTGGAATGGCGAATGCGTTGACGTATGATTCAGTTTGTAAGACGATTTGAACGAGGAAACATATCGTATTAAAGTTGTAAATAAACCAAATACTTCAATTAGAAGATTATTATTTCCATGTGGACTCTCCAGTCCTACAATTGGGGGCACGACCGGGATATAGAAGAAGAGGACAAACAACCCTAGATAATGGAGCAGAACAAAATATAATGAAGAAGACGACGATAAAGACGTGAAGACGACGATAAAGACGTGAAGACGACGATAAAGACGTGAAGACGACGATAAAGACGTGAAGACGACGATAAAGACGTGAATACGACGATAAAGACGTGAATACGACAATAAAGACGTGAATACGACGATAAAGACGTGAATACGACGATAAAGACGTGAATACGACGATAAAGACGTGAATACGACGATAAAGACGTGAATACGACGATAAAGACGTGAATACGACGATAAAGACGTGAATACGACGATAAAGACGTGAATACGACGATAAAGACGTGAATACGACGATAAAGACGTGAATACGACGATAAAGACGTGAATACGACGATAAAGACGTGAATACGACGATAAAGACGTGAATACGACGATAAAGACGTGAAGATGATGATTCCAGTCAACGCGACATACCTACAAATGGTGGCTTTACCCATTTTTATGGCAAATGACGTATGCAATATTAAGACTTTTATCCAGGTTATAGAGTCCAAGTCAATATTGTTCGGATGGACAACGCGTCAACTGCTTGTAATCACGAAGAGGAGGCTTAGCGGGACGGCAGCGCTATGGTTACGATCGGAAGACCCATACGAAACGTTTGACGATCTAAAACAGGCGTTGATTCGAGAATTTTGTGATGGCGACTGCAGCGAAGATTCTGAAAAGCATAATATGAATCATAACATATGCTATCATATGTCGACGGATAATGACACGCACTCATCTGGGCATATGTCATGTTCAACTGAGCCGGCTGAAGAGGTAGTAAAGCAAGATGAAGGAAAAAAATCGAATAGCGTTGACGTTACTTGTCAGTTCAAAGAAAATCATCAAAGTTTTGATATATGTAAAAATTCTGAAGACGTTCAGCTCGAATGTGATGGAATTGGTAACGACGCCAGTTTGGAGAGCGAAGACGTGTACAATGAACAATATGTCCATATTATCAATGTTAAGGGCAAATTGTACGATGATAGAGCGCAAATCGAGCACTCAAATGTCATGAAGCTGCAAATGAGTGCCCGACGACAATACGACTACTCCAACACAGCAGAGGATGACGGGGGACAGGAGGAGTTCGCCAAGAGTGCGCGCCGCGACGACTTCACCGCCTGGGGCAGCACGCGGGACTTTGAAGAAGAGACGGCGCTGTTCGGAGTTTCCTATGATTTATTTATGTGCGTTTTAAAGTTTCGGTTTTATTTATACGGTGTTTTGTTAAGTAGTTAGTGTTTTTGATGTTTTTTTAAGACGATGTAATTAGTGTGTGCTATGACGACGTAAGTAAGGTGACTGCTGATGATGGGTAAGTGCGGTGTCTGAAGGTGCATGACTGTGGGACCAGTGCATGAATCCAGGATTGGCCGAGTGTGGGATTGGTACTTTTTGATGGCTGTGCAAGGTGCTGGCTGCTAGATGATGAATAAGGAACGTTCGAATGTGGTTTGAAATAGTTTGGAATGGCGAATGCGTTGACGTATGATTCAGTTTGTAAGACGATTTGAACGAGGAAACATATCGTATTAAAGTTGTAAATAAACCAAATACTTCAATTAGAAGATTATTATTTCCATGTGGACTCTCTCTAGTCCTACATATGGTCTCTAAGTCACTGATAATAAAAACGAATCCACAACAGGATGATGTCTCTCGTCAATCCCCTATAAAAAGACACTAGTATTAACGTAGTCACTATGTCCTAGCAAGCATGAACAGACCGGACTCCACACTGTCCTCGTTATATTTATTATAACTACAAATCAAATTAAGTCCCCTGTTAAAAACCTTGTACGTAATGACTTTGCACCGTTGCATATTTGTGCGATTCCGTTCTATTTGGGTCGGTTTATTTCTGTCCTCATTAGGGCACGCGTAGGAAGTACTCGTACAGGTGAGTGAGTGTTAAGTGCTTAGATCATTCTGAATGTGTGCGTCAGGGTTGACTGGACATATGGGAATGTTCACCGCAGTTTATCATGCTGTCCAGAGTACGTCATACGGCGCCGGTACCAGCCTACTACAATGGGGGCTATCGTTTTTGTGCTCACCAGTTGGCGCCACTGTCGACTAAGGTCCAACTGTCAAAAATTGTTATTGGTTATTATGGAAATGAGAACGAAGTTTACATTTAAATCATATTCAATACCTTAAAACCGTACCGTAAAAATATCGAATATACCGCATTGTAGCGTGGTCCCGTTTTGTTCGGAAAAAAGGAGGAAATAATTTTCCGAAAGACAAATCTGTCTCAAAGCCCTGACAGTTATTGACCCTTAATTCATATTTGCCATAATCAAGTTCAGGTATTGCAAAATAGTGACCATATTGTTCTAATTAGATACGCGTAGCGCAACCAAAAAGAGTGACATTTGACGTTTCGGAGGACCCCACGCTACACTAGCGCCTCTAGCGGCGAATTCATACGCGATAGCCCCCATTGAAACAGTTTAAGATGATTTTAGTTTACGTGGAAAACTAGATGGCGCTGTCTCAATAGTAAACTAAATAGAGGTTGTTCAATTCAAATTCCTTACAGGCCCCTTAGCAGAGCCCTCTTGCCGTCATATTTGTAAACAGAACTACTACGGGGAACTCGTAATATTCTTGTTTTTAACCCCCGATGCTAATGGGGGGGGTTATAAGTTCAACATTCGTATTTGGATCATTCTACTTTTTCATGACCAGTTTTCTATTACAATAAAAAATCTATGATATGTATTAAATTAGTGTATAAAAATAGGATTTCGAAATAGTACCTGAACCTACTAAAAGGAATTTATAGGTAAAAATACTTAAATACTAAAATATTCCTGTAAAAGGTGGGTAACACAGTGGTAAAAATCATTTTTTCATACAAATAGTGAGACATCTAAGGACCACTGAGTTACTCGACTTATGAATATTAGGCGTGGTTCGTTAATTACCAGAACTATCAGAAGTGATACTGCAATTAAACCTCTTTCTAAATAGCAATACGAAAATATGAGGTGAGGACCACGTATTCCAAAATCTGCATTTAAAAAAAAGTGTCTGAAAATTATGTACATGAAAAAGTAGAATGGCCCATTTAAATGTAGCATCATTGATGCAAGAAGCTTTTTGTAGAATCAAAAGAAAATGGTGACTTTAAAATTCATGTAATCTTTAAAAATAACCTCGTTAATTCTTATAAAAAAAGGCCTTTAATCAACACTATAATTTATTTGGCAAACGACATACCTAATCACTTGTCAGTTGAGATAGGTTCTCGAGCGTCCGTTTACAAATCGAAATACCAATTCTCTAACACTTGGTCATAAAAATTACTGCCAACAAATAGTTATATGTGTAACATATTGCGAGTAACGAGTCGGAATTATTGAACGAGGAATCATCATACGCATATCTCATATTCCTAAGCGGCGTCGACATTTGCGAAATAAATTTAAACTATAGTTTGCATAAATATTTTGTTGGCGCCTACTTGCTAAGTGTTATGATTCTGTTTGTAAGTGTTATGATTCTGTTTGTTAATGGCCAATGACTCTTGATTGATGGACAAGGGAAAATACGCTTTATTTAAAGCAGAAAACATAAGGATTACTCAATACTCAAGGACTAATTTTAGTTGCGAAAGTATAATTTGTCCTTACGTTATTTTTTACAAAAGCCTTGTTCTGTCTGGTGTCCGGAATTTAAGACATTTTCTTGCTAGCCACTTTTCAAATAGGTACCTATGTTATGATTAATGTTACCGATTGGAACATCTGCACTATATGTACAGAACAACACTATGTCGCGCATCGCGCATGTCAACGAATAGAACATTTAAAAGGGAAAAGAAGAAAACACGCCTGTCAATAATGGTTATTCTAATTTATTGTTTTTAAAACTAAATGTACTGATTCTAATCTTTGCTGAATTCATTCGTATAAACAATAGCTACATCGAAGTTCAGCTAACAGCGGACTACCATCTAATCTCAGAGCACACTGGTGAACAAATATAATTCAAAGTATCTTTCGACAAAAGAACATAATTAATGTGCCCCTAATGTATATTTTAACGAAAAATACAAGATAAGTATACCATATTTATATTTTAGTTTATTTTTGGATTTTAGTCATACATATCATATCCCTGTTTCATTTTATTTTCGTCTTGGTGCAATAAAAATCATTTAAAACAAAAAAAAACACATATTACGAAAAAAGTATCATCTACCGGATTTGATTTAAGTGTCGGTCGTTAGCCGGTCTAACTGTACATAGATGCTCTAAATCAGCTTGCAGTAATAAAACTACGCTTATGAAAATACATGGTATCATTTCTTTATGTTTATATATTTCAAATCCATATATTTGAAAACTTGCGTCATGTCCTTGGAAAACAAATATGTAAGCCCCAAAAAACGAATGCTTATATCAATACGAAATCCGTATATACGTGTTTTAGCTCTAAACACCAGCATAGCAACAGCGAGTTTGCACCAGACGCCTCAAGGATTTATTTTAAGTGTACTCCCATAAGATGTAGAAAGATTTAAAATATTGTGCGCTAGAAACTGGCCCGCTCATTGTTCGGGTGTAAACAGAATTTTAGAAAAAAAAACTGGAGATTGATGGAAACGAATTTGTTGTGTTGTGAAGGTACGGCGGCGGATTCTGGGAACTCGTGTCTAGATTTATTTTGTAGTTTATTATAGGAAACTGTTCAAGCTTGTGGCGACCTCCTTTTAAGGCGAAGTGAGCCTCCTTTTTGTTTGACAGTTCTCTGATGTCAATTGATTAGAGAAAAATGTAAGACGGTACAAGACGATTTTATGTTTCCAAGAATTGATAATTGTCTAAGTATTTCATTATTGTTGTTATGAATAAATAACATATAAGTTGGCACGCGCCTTTTACATTCACCATCGACCCGCATCTTCGCCACTAAAAGCTCATTAAAATTTTTATATAACGAAAAAGTGTTTACCTGTACTGTTTATTAGTAAACTAAGTTTTGATTCGTGACAATTAAGTAGCAAAAGACATTTATAGGATAAATTAACCAGTTGCCGCCCGCCGAAAACAAAATAATGACATTGTTTTGTTATGTCCAATGAAACCACCTTACTCTCAAAAGTTATATATGGTATGGTACCTAGAATATTCAACCATTTGCCCAATTTCATACTACAGATAGCGGATGAATTCCAGTTTAAAAAAGAAGTATATAGATTTTTGACTAAAAAAAGCATCTATATCCCTATATCCCTATGTATGCTTAAATCTTTAAAACTGCGCAACGGATTTTGATGCGGTTATTTTTAATACATAGAGTGATTGAAGAGGAAGGTTTATATGTATAATAACATCCATTAAATAGTGCACCCGTGCGAAGCCGGGGCGGGTCGCTAGTATTACACTAAAATTCTATTCTGATCGCAGATTCAGTTATTCCTGCTCTTTGCACAATGTTACAACAGCAATCTTGCATCAGTGTGGAAGAACCTTAATCCGCAGACACGCAGTCGCACACTAGTTATTCAATAAAAGAGTATCTATACGTATGACATACATGACATGTATAATTATGGCAATGTTTAGATCGTTTTATTCATATTTTTTACAAAATTGAAAATTAAATCTATTGACCGTAGGTTTTTAGATGTAAACTTTAATTTAGAATGTTATTAAAATGACACATGTTATAAATTTTACTTGTAAACACCACTTGACATTTATTCATTTAATTTTATAATATTAATTTTATTTACTCGCGTGTTTTAGTTTTTGTATAACGATTTTCCGAATTTGTATTTTAAATGCTTGTATGTCTTATGACAAAACACAGTTGGACCGCCTTTAATACCATTTACACCTTTGTACCTGTGTTTAACAAATAAATTATTTGATTGGTCGATTGATTAATGTTCCCGGAGATCTCCGGGGCCGGGAGATGACGGCTTAGGCTCTGGTTTGTCTAGACCCTTTTTAATCCGTCAATGCGGTGAATTTTATAGGAAGTAATAGGTAAGAAAGGACGTCGTGATTAAAAATTGTAGCGCCTGTGAACGTCATCTATTAGTGGCGAACGGCACTAGACGGAGATTTGTAGACTTTCCACCTTATTCATAAACGTTCATCAAACCTATATTAGCGAAAATGCTGTTAATATTCGTTTGTCTTTATCTGTCACATTGACATTTGTGTTTGTGGGTAAGGGACAAAACACATTTTAGTTAGCAGAGGTTTGTTAATTTTTATGAATAAGGGGGTTGGTTTGTTTTCATCTCGTATGGCCAATTGGATTTAACAGATGGATTTATTGTAATGAAAATACGTTCGTATAGTATGCGTCTCATCAAACATTGTCTTTATCCAACCTACACGCAAAGATATATCCTATCTCGCGGATATCTGACGAATTGAAACTGATATTAGTTTTCTCGAAATCAAACTAAATTCATGCAGTGGCTACCTATTGCAAATAACAATACGGCTTTACACACGGGTGCTTAACTCTTTAACCGCCGAACGTGAAAAACAGTATCCTGCAATAGAATTACGATTTGAAACGGGATATTTACCATGTATATTTGTATGTTTGAGTTCCCGATATTAATCCTTGATAATGGCGCTTGCAACAGTGCCGAAATATCGGGAACTCAAAAATACAAATATACATGGTAAATATCCCGTTTCAAATCGTAATTCTAATGTAAATGACCATGTAAGCTTGAAATCTAGTATCCTGCAATTTTCAGCTCTATCATAAATGATGTCACTTTGTCTGATTACCTACAGAGACGATGGCGGTTAATAGGTTAATGCCGTTGGGTATAATCGCCGCCGTTTAACAAGCAACAAACGGAATATGATGCGACTGACCTGAGGCGTCCACGCGGCGACGGCCACGCGGCTCGACGAGCGGCTCCTCGTGCGCCAGAGGCGCTTGCTCACGCTCTGCACCACGCTGCTGCTCGAGCGGGACTTCTGCATGCCACCTGCGGGGGGAGCCACTGTAGGCGCGCTGCGGCCCAGCAGCGTCGACAGAAACGAGTGCGACGGCGGCGGCGACGTCGGCGTTGACGCGATAGAGGAAAATTGCAAGTCGCGGTACGTTAAAATCCACGCGTCCTCCGTTTGACAACCTTTATGAGGTCCATCATCGTCTACCTCCCCTGGAGCTTTAGGTTTGATATTCCGTAGGTTTTTATCGTAGTTTATACGCTTGAAGCGGTCTACCTTGTCGGCGTCTACGCTCTTCTTCCTAGCCATTTTTAAGTAACGCTTGAGTTTGTCGCTGACGGATTGGGAGACGTCGTCGTGGTCGACGCTGGAGCGGCGACGGGTTTGCTTCCGCTCCGGCGGCGGGCTGGTCGGGCTCGTCGGCTCTGTCGCAGCTTCCTGCCGGTCTCGGTACTCGCGCTCTAACGCTGCAAGCACTTCCTCCGGGATCGGGTACGTCTGCGTCCCGCAATCCACCATCTTATCCTCCAAAGATTCGCTAAACACTTCGATGAGCGGTGGCGGTGACATTGGAGGAGAACGAAAAGTATCATCATAGTCATCGTCGACCACTTTCCCCAAACGCGACGGTACACCCACAGTCCTACCACGCAACGGTGGTACGTTACGCGCACCATACCCACTCCCTCCCGGCCCGTAGCCACCACCACCGTTCCTACCCCCTCTATAAGGCTTAGTTTTACGAAGATCATGATACAGTCTTTTTAACAGGTTCCTGTCGGTCAACAGGTCCTGCACTATATGGTCCCTGTTCGGCGACCGGCAGTAATATCTGCTGAGGTTCTCCAGCAGCGAACGTTGCGAGGGATCTCCTCCATCCGCGTCGGCGGGGACATTCTCCGACTGCCGCTTGAGATACCTCCTTAACGTCTTAACTAACTCCTCGGAATCCGAGAGCCTCGACGGGCCCTTGTCCTCCTCTATTTTCAGGTACTTGCGCAGCAAATCAACTAACGAGCTCTCGTCTTCCTCGTCGAGCTTCTTGGGGTCGACCGCTGGGACGGTCGGCCTGGCGGACGTGGAAGGAGTCGGTGGAGCGAAGAAGTCGCGGCGGAGCTTAGCGATGTCGAAGCGGCCGCCAGAGGTGTGTGGGATAAAGAGCTCGGTGGGGCGCGCCGGTGCCGGCGCGTCGTCTGACGGCGACCGGCAGCGCACCGAGCCGCCACGAGGACGCTTCTTTCGCCGCGGCTTCGGCAGCGCCCCTGGATACGAGCTCTTCCTCCATAGGAGAAACCTTGGCTCCTTCGCACACACCTCCTGGAAGTACGCTTCAATCCGAGGAACGTCTTCGGGTCTGTTCTGCGCCCCGTCCGGCACGAGCCGCCGTCCAGCATCGCTCATGTACTTCCAGGTCTTGCGCGTGAGCAGCCATCGCTCGCGCGGCTTCTCACGGCGGCGCACCTTGGTCATGGGGTCGGGCGCGTCGGCGCGCCGGCAGCGGCGCTCCATGCTAGCACGCGCGCATCGCGGGACACCTGCGCGAAACTGAACACTAGCGTACTGCGCCGAAATAGCCAGACGGTAATAGAGCGGCCGTGAACTGGATCCACGCGCGCAGCGGGCGGCTCGGCGCGGACTGCGCCCGCCGTAAACAAACCGCCCGCCCACGCCCCCCGCCCGCCCGGCTTCCTTGACCTATGCGGTGACAGTCCGCCCTACCGACTCCACGATGGTCAGGGCCGTGCGCCTGCACAGCCTTAAGGGCCGGTCACAACTTTCCGCGTCTAACGCATCTTGGAAAGTATTCAACAATAACAGGGTTCTTGTAGCTTTTTGTGGAAAAGCAGTCAAGGAATTAAATTCCTGTCCCATTTTAATGAAAGTGTGATGATGAACATATGAACATTGAGTGGGATTTTAATGTACTCGTAATTTAATGCATAATTAGGAATCTTCTCCTATACCTTATTGTAAAAAAAAATAGTCAGTCAATTTTTTTTTAAAAGCGATAGACGCATATTTGCGTCGCATCTTGGAAGGTTTGCTAGGATCATCAGCAATAACGGGATCTTGTGGCTTTTTGTGGAAATTACAGTCATGGAATTAAATTACGTCGTTGATGCCAAGCCTAAAGGCCCAATCTAATCAAAAATTTTAAGTTTTCCCTATTTTGCGATGTTTTCTTTTATAATTATTCAATGCAGTGACTATAATGCCATACGATAATTTAAGAAATACAGTACGTAAGTTTACGAAGTCTTGTGACTGTTCTGACGCCATGGTGCGGCCACCCTCGTGGCCATAACTCGCCGGAATCCACTTGGACTCGGACCAAGCGTGGAGTTCTTTATGGTATTTATCTGACATGCTATATGGATCGGGTTGGGGTATTGCCCGATGTCACTATAAATACTTACTTGTTTAGTGTGTATTAGTATGGTAGATGTATTAAGTAGTATTTACGTCCAGGAGATGATGATAATGACTCAATTAATGTGACACGTTAAAAATGCCAATGCGCAAGTACTCGTGATCGACGACGTCTGTATGAGGTGATGTATAGACGTGATCGAAGCGAAAGAAGCACGTAAATGATTTATTTATTTAAACTTTATTGCACAAATACACAAATTGTACAAATGGCGGGTTTAAAGCCAAATGGCAATCTCTACCACTTGAGCTAAACAGATATTTTATAAAAGCCGCTAAGAAAAAAGTGTGAAAATGCGTATCAGAATATCTAATAAAACATATAGACATAATAAAATGAAAAATGATCGTAGTAACTAATCGTTATCTTAATGTCACTGACTAACCCCAATGGCATATTTATGTGTAATTTTCAAAGTGAAAAATTTATCGCTACGGGATGGTGGTGGGATTTGAAGCCACGACCTCTGGAATCCGTCCATTGTTCTTAACCAACTGAGCTACCGTGGGTATCCCTTGTGCTGGCGAATCTTTCAATCATTACTCTTCTAATTACGCCTTCGGGAGGCTCGTAGCGACATCTACCCACTTCACTTGGATTGAAAATTACAATCGCGTTAACAGACGCATCCGCTTGACAAAATTTAATGTGTGTGTATTTTTTTATATATGTAGCTCGGTTCGGATTGCAAACACGAGGTAGATTCAAAACCTGGCACGTTCATGCCTGACGTGTCTCCAGTGGGAGCTGTAGAAGAAAATTATAGGATAACTTAAATTAACTGGAGCGCTGCTATGATCGTATTAGTTTTTACTGTGGTAGCTTATACAGAGTCTAATTATACGGGGCGTAGTTATACGGGGTCTAGTTATATGGGGTCTAGTTATACTCGTACGGGGTCTAGTTATGCAGGGCATAGTTATATGGGGTCTAGTTATACGGGTCTAGTTATACAAGGTCTAGTTATACGGTGTCTAGTTATACGGGGTCTAGTTATATGGGGTCTTGTTATACGGGTTCTAGTTATACGGGGTCTAGTTATACGGGGTCTAGTTATACGGGGTCTAGTTATACATGGTCTAGTTATACGGAGTCTAGTTATGTGAGGTATAGTTTATACGGGGTTTAGTTACACGGGGTCTAGTTATACGGGGTCTAGTTATACGGGGTCTAGTTATACGGGGTCTAGTAATACGGGGTCTAGTTATACGGGGTCTAGTTATAAGGGGTCTAGTTTTACGGGATTTAGTTATACGGAGTCTAGTTATACGAGGTCTAGTTATTCGGAGTCTAGTTATACGGAGTCTAGTTATACGGGGTCTAGTTATACGGGGTCTAATTATGTGGGGTATAGTTTATACGGGGTCTAGAAATACGGGATCTAATTATACGGGGTCTAGTTATTCGCTTTCGACACAACTAGTGCATACGCCAAATCTTGGTATCAGGTAACAGACCCCGGGCATCCTTCAGGATGCAACTGTACTGGGATAACGCTAAGATGATGATGATGCAAAAATATGTGTGAATAGGTACAACTTACTCAAAAATATTACCCATGGCGTTTATGTCAGCTAATTAAGGTTTCGGTAGATATTTTATGTTGTTTTAGAGTTTGGTTTTTATTTACCCCTTAAATAGTATATTTCACACCTGCTCTTCCCTCATTTGAGGGCAACAATGACTCTTTTTGTCATAGAAGGTGTGAACAGCAGTGACACTGTAGTAAAATCATTTGTAAGATATTTCATGTTTTTAGCAGCGGGCCTCATAGACGGTGTGAAAAGCAGTATGTGTCACACGGTAGCAAAATTATTTCCGTCTTGGGCGTAAACACTTGAATCCCTCGCTACGCTCAAGATTCTACTTTAGAATCCCTCGCTACGCTTAGGATTCTATTGTAGAATCTTTCGCTTCACTCAGAATTCAATATACCGCCCTCGCCGTAAATATATCATTTTGCTCCCTTGAGACATAATCTACTATTAATGCCTTAGGGAAATACCTACACCGTACAGAAGACCGCAGCCAACATGAGAACTACTTATTGTGTAAACTAAAGTCCACAATTAGGCGAAGTAGTGAATTTTTAACATATTTTTTTAAATACTTAAAAAAGGGTGGCCTATAATGTACGACCATGATAATGCCCAGCCACAAGAATGTCTGGCCCAGTAATCCGCGTCCAATGTACATGGATTACTGGGCTGGACATTACTCGGCCGTGCATTAATATGTCTGAGCAATCTTGTTCCGGGGCGAGAATTGGAAGCCACTTTTGTTCGGGCCGATAATGCCCGAACCTGTAATTCGTGTCCACCCATAGACATTTGTTTTTTTTTTAGAAAAGTGTTGAATTTAGTAGTGACGCTTTGACGTTTGCCTAAAGAAAATCGGTATTTCTGTGGTTTTCCTAGTTTGCATCTGCCAGTGAAGCCAATTACACACCTTGCAATTTGTCAACAATTTCCTAACGTTAGAATGAATAGGGTGCAATGCTATCTCATTCTAACTGTAGCTGTAGCTGGAATCTCGCGCTAACGTCACCACAGACTGAACTTCATTCCCATTTGTATAATTGTAGTCTTTGCTGTTTGCTCACTACTTTCCCGGGTACACTAACCGGTAACGAATCGTAAACACAAAGTCATTTGCCCCATTCCTAGAATTTCTGTGGTTCACAGCGGAAAGTGGTCGCCGATTCCTGGGCTGGACATTACTGGGTCGGGCATTATAGGTCCGTGCAATCTTGGTCCGGGGCATTAATCCGAAGCCACTTTTGTTCGGGTCGATAATGCTCGGCCCGAGAATCCGCGTCCAAAATAGTGGTCGCCGATTACTGGGCTGGACATTACTGGGTCGGGCATTATAGGTCTGAGCAATCTTGGTCCGGGGCATTAATCCGAAGCCACTTTTGTTCGGGCCAATAATGCTCGGCCCGAGAATCCGCATCCAAAAAAGTGGACGCGGATTCTCGGGCCGGGCATTATATGGTCGTGCATTCGTGTCTCCCTAAAAAAGTAGTAAATTGACAGATGAGATGTTGCCAGGAGTAAAAAAAGATAGTGGCGTATGTATTGATAAAAATATATCGATAAGTAAAGCGCGACCAGAGATATATGTATGACCATAGTCATGCGGGCGCTGTTATTTTGATTTATATGGCAACAGACTTGTTTATCTGTTTGTTTATATATTTTGACTTGTTTATATGTCAGCTCTGATGTTGATTATGAAATGTTTTGCAGCGATATAGTTTGATTCCCCAAGCGTCCTTTTCAGCAGTTTTAATGCTTATATAAACTATTAATAATGTTCCGCTCTTGACTAGGAATCGTTTTGGCCATTTTTTTGTTGTTTGTCATCTATTTTTTAACATTACTATTATTTAAATACACAGTGAAATACAGTTGCGTGACACTGACAAGTCTGACAACCTATCATAAATATTATTGCCAGTGTAAGAAATTAGTTCCAATGAACCGCAACATGGCGCACTATTATATATTTATCTTATATTTCTGATCGGGCTTTATAACGTTGTACTACTAAACTTATTTCAATGTTTTAATCTAGCTTTCAAATTTCCGGCCACTAAAAGCTCATTAAGCTTGACAAAAATAATATTTAAATATGAAACTGTGGCAACATTGTGGCATTTCGACTTGTCAAACAACTTCGACTAATGGTGGACTTTAGTATAGATTGATTGTGGTCAGTGAGGTCGCCAGCACTCCCAAGGATGTGCTGTGTTGACAACGAGGGACCCTAAAGCCGAGTAACAAGTTCAAGTAAGTAGGGATGTTACGGAGGTGGTTTTATCGGAACCGAAGTCGAAACCGGAGTTTTCAAATTTGTTTTAACGAAACCGAATCCGAAATCGAACCCAAAAGAGAAACCGAATCCGAAACCGGAGCCGGAGGTGAAGTGGAGGAAGTCTAATGTGAACATTGTGAACCTAATCTATTTATATTTTTTATGTTAAGGCAGAGTCAGGCAATAAAATAAAACAATGCTAGTATATTACTTATTATTGACTAAACGAATGAGTAATAATAATAAACAATCGTCGTAAACCAGCGGGGTAATCACGTAACTTTTTTACTACCGTTAGGTAGATTTTAGTGTCAAATTTTAATTGTCACCTCATACATTTATACTTCAAAATTGACAGTAAAATCTATCTACCGTTAGTACATAAAGTTACGTGATTCGCCTGCAGGTGGGGTAATTCCTGGGGAGACAAGTCAAAACCTGTTTGTACTCCTAGGCACAGTAGGCACACGCCGCGTGCCGCGGCCGCTGACTTTCGGCTCCGTTTAAACCTCCGCTTAAAATTAGACGAATCCGAAGCCGGAGCCGGAGGTGTTCGCTTCAAATTAGACGAAACCGAAGCCGAAGCCGGAGGTGTGAATTCAGCCGAAAGTTTCGGTATATCGGAGCCGAAGTCGAACCTCCGTAACATCCCTACAAGTAAGTACATAACTCAGAGAGTGCCACCATAAGCTCGTTGCGAGCCGTTCGCGAACCACGTATACTATAATGGTAACTGTAACCGTTCGGTTACAGTTACAGCTCTCTAGTGAGTGCCCGACTTATGAGTAATCATCTAATCTTGTGTCGCGCACCCTCTTGCCAAATCCATGATTTACCCGCTAGCGCTGGCGCTGAGCCGTTATAAAATATTTCCTGCATAATTAATTAATCATTACGATGTTTTCATTTTATTGCGGAGTTCGATATTTAACAGTGGCCTTTCAAAGTCAAAGTCAAAAAAATATTTATTCCGTTGACATACATTATGCACTAGAATACGTCTTATTTCTAGATTTACAATCTTTCAATGTGAGAACAATATACATTATTTGTATAACTTACATTATTTGTATAACTTACATTATTTGTATAACTTAATTATAATTTAAGTTTTATATTATAAAAATCTTTTAAATTGTACAGAGGATTTTCGGTCAAAGTTATTTTAAGGTAAAGTTTATATTTAATGCCATTTAATATGGTAACAGAGTCCGGTAGATGATTATACAATTTAATACGTACTTTCAGTAGGCAGAGTTTATGTCTATTTCTTGTAGGATATTTATGAATATCACATATTTTCTTGCTGCCACTCAAATGTTTACGAGCATGTAATAAGATTTAATACACGAACATGGAATAAAATGTCATTATGCCACTTTCTCTAAAAAGGAGAAGGAAGGACGAAGGAAAACAACATTTCGGTGAAGGAAAACATCGTTAGGAAACCGATCTAATCCCATCATGCTCAAAGTCCTCTGGGTTGGAGAGTAAGATGGCATTAGCTCTCCAAATCATGGGGGTAACCAAAGCCAAATTTTAGGTAACAATCATACTGAAATTTTAGGTAACAATCATACTGAAAGAAGGTATCTTGCATTTTCACAGCCGCCACTCAAAGCTAATAAGTTGTATAACGCTCAGCCAATTAATTCATCACCAATATTGTCAGGGTGACAATTAATTACTGCCGCTCAGAATACACTTCAGAAGTCAAGTACAAGGGTAGCTGTTGATACTTATTTAACTAAAACATCCTCATCATCATCATCATCATCATCGTTATCCCGGTACAGTTGCATCCTGAAGGATGCCCAGGGTCCGCTACCTAATCCCAAGATTTGGCGTAGGCACTATTTTTTACGGAAGCGACTGCCATCTGACCTTCCAACCCGAGGGGAAACCAGACCTCATTGGAATTAGGCTTGTCTAGTAAGTGGGCAACTTGACTGTTAGAAGTTCTCAAGCCGCCCGAAGGCCTCTAACTTGGCTTAACGACTGCTATCATAGACAGCAGCCGGGATCAACGGCTTAACGTGCCTTCCAAAGCTCGGGAGCGCTCAGTTATTAACCACTCAAAGCGGTCACTAATCCAAGAACTGACCCCGGCCCATGCTTAACCTCCCATATCTCACGCGGCACGTGGGCGCCGCTGGGCCACGAGCGCTCCGCCGTTTTCTGTGAGGTGGAGGTACTTCCCCAATTGGGCTGCTCCAAATATGAGCGAGACGACATTCCGCTGTGCCTCCTACCCTGTCCTACCTCTCATAAATCATAGGTTATTAAATTAGTAATTGTGGCTTTATAGGCCGGGCCCAATAAAGCGATAGGAGGTTGGAGAGTAACCTGGGGAAAATCCAGGGAAAACCTCCTACACGACCACGCGTGTGGTTTGGAACACTGGAATACTCTAAGAGTTTGCGCTCCAGTGAGATTGGTTGAGCGGTTTCAACCGCATCTGAGGTGTGAGTGGAGTCGAGCTACTGGGAGTTTTGTCGCTGGTTCACTAAACCTAGCCTAGCTGAGAAGAGTCTAGCAAGAAACAGCTAGGCCTATCTGGGTCGGACTGATTCTACCCGGTGTGCGGCGGTACCGGGACGAATAGGGATTATATGTGTCAGTGTTGTCGCGATCGCGCGGTGGACGTCCCCGCCGGCGGTAATGCCTAAGTGACGGAGAATGGGTTTGGTACATTTGGGTCATTGTCAGATTTAGGTTCGCGTCTTTTCGGTGGACATATCAAAAGTTAAGGGCTACAAAGCTTAATTTTGGATTGGTCTAGTAACCCGCATAAACAGTGTCTCCGTTGCTATAAATCCATATACTAAAAACATAGCTTACATACACAGAGACCGTTAACTATTGACCACCGAAGGGACAACTTTTGTTTTTGCAACTGACAAGACCCATTTGGGGCGCATAACATTTATATTCTCCCTAATCGGGATGATGACTCACGTTACTATGCATAACATAGTGTTGTTATATGGATAGAAAATCATTAAATTATCACAGAAAATAGCAAATTAGACTAAACTATTAAAATCCTAAAAATATGTATGTATGTACGCTCCTGGGTTCGAATCCCTGCCAGGGCAAATATTTGTGTGATGAGCATGAATATTTGTTTCTGAGTCTTGGATGTTTTCTATGTATTTAAGTATTTATATCTATTAAATATATCGTCGTCTAGTACCCATAACACAAGCCTTCTTGAGCTTACTGTGGGGCTAGTTCGATTTGTGTAAGATTGTCCTCTAATATTTATTTATTTATTTTATGTATGGGACCACAAACATTCGCAAACAC
Organism: Epiblema foenella; assembly: GCA_963556455.1. Taxonomy (NCBI): domain Eukaryota; kingdom Metazoa; phylum Arthropoda; class Insecta; order Lepidoptera; family Tortricidae; genus Epiblema; species Epiblema foenella. The sequence goes on from OY747110.1 coordinate 19,623,795, forward strand.
GTTGTTTTTTATTCATTGGCCAAATGTAAATTGATAGTTATCAATACAATTACCATGTTTCAATAAAAAATAAATTGTATGGCAACAACATTGTGTGATTCAGTATAGAGCAATTTCAGTGCTCGTTAGCTATGCGTTACTTTTCCTCTCATTTTCGTCTTTAGTGCTGCTCTAATTGTAGTTGATCCCCATACAAACATTTGATCGTCTCTAAAACTGGTTCGAATGGCATATTTTTTTAGCCTAGTGGGTAGTCACCCTGCCTACGAAGCTGGAGGTCCCGGGTTCGAATCCCGGTCAGGGCATTTATTTGTATGATTAACATGAATAGTTGTTCCTTAGTCTTGGATGTTTTCTATGTATTTAAGTATCTATTTATCTATATAAGTATGTATATCGTCTCTTAGTACCCTTAGTACAAGCTTTGCTTAGTTTGGGACTAGGTAAATTTGTGTAAAATTGTCCCCAAATATTTTTTTTATTGTTGTACCTTGTCCGCATCTGTCAATGTGTCCAATCAATATGACACCCATGTCGACAGACGCTTAATCATTAACTTGTGCAAGTTATTTAAAGTAGTCCATATTCAATTTCGTAGCTGGAATGTCATAGCGTAAAGGTAGTATACGGTTGCGATAGTTTAAAAATGCATAAAACCTAGGTTAGAAGAGCGAGACTAAACATTAATATTATCAAAAGAATGTAAAACTGATCGTGAGCACTCGACATTACGCAGCCGTACCCCGCCGTGTCATAACTTATCCTAGCCACTTATAAAACCCGAGCATAAACGCTCAGATTCAAAAATAAACGTCCGCCATAACATAAACAACTCGATTTTTTCATCCCAAGCTCATACACTTTTATCGTACTTTATTACATTCTGAACTTTATCAGAAGTTGTCTAAGATTTCTTTTGGATTGATACTTTATAGTCAGGTAAGAGGTTATGAGAGTTACAAATGGAATTCGTTTACAGAAGCTAGCGCCATCTAGCGCGCGCGTGGCGAATGAGGGAAACTCTCTGAAAGCGTGCCAAGTGCATGTTATTGTTCGCTCGGGACGCCACGCAGCGTTTTCCAGGTTCAAGCATTTTCCGATAGGTGGAGGTGAAAATGCTACTGGACAGTACTTATAGTTGACAACAAAGAGTATGATAAGTATGTTGGGTTGACGAATGACGTATTTAGTTGACTGATTGAAGTAATAGGATTATGCAAAATGATGGAATAGGAGTCATAGAGTCGAAAACAGCATTGCATTGCAAAAGTTTTTCTGTAGGTACCTACATGACACTCAGTAAATTTGTCATTACCAGTGCCGATCAAATAGAAAATATGCATTCCTTGTAATTTGGAGAGTGTGCTCAGGAGCTCCATGAGCTCATACCGCCTTCCCCCTTCTTCCATCGGACATCCAGACGTACGGCTGGATACCATCCTTACTTGGTCGAAATTCCTCTTATTCGAACCAAGCGCTTTGCATCATCTTTTATAATGCGCACTTCTAAGGTTTGGAATTCTCTGCCGGCGTTTGTGTTTCCGAGCTCATATAACCTAGACCTTTTTAAGGCACGAGTGAATAGGTACCTTCTGGGTGAGCTCGCTTCATCGTCGGCCTCATCTTTGCCCCCTGGCTAGATGCTGGCCAAGAGCGATCCCATTTTTAATAAAAAAAAATGCATGCAGAATGAATAATAATAAGATGTCACTATATGAATAGTAAACAATCAAATTATGACAAAAACAATAAATTAATAAATATATCTCAAAATCTTAAAATGATACGACAAACACCGTCAGGATTCTTGTTTTAATAAACAAAAAATTGTATGGTAATTATGTACCTAAACGCAATATTTGACGACTAACATATGACGTCACATCACATACCATGCTCAATTAGCATATAGAGGGCGCCCTTTTTGAACAAATTAGGAGTACAGACAACTTCCTGAACCCCAACTGCAGAGGAGGACCCGTCCACCCTCACAAAAAGCCATTGTTAAACAATAATGATATTTCGTAGCCGGGATTTGAGCCCTCGAAGGTTGAATATCACGTGCATTATCCTCGGCTACAGAGGCCGATGAACTTTATCATCATTAATAAAAACAGAAGTGTTATATACTATTTCAACAAGTTAAGACAAGACCCATTCAGAGATCTGACGTAAACACTGTGCCTTTACCATGAGTTTACATGACCGTACTCGCTAGCGACTGCGTAAAAAAATTTATGGGCAAAAGTACAGCGCCTCTGGCGGTTACGCAATAGAACTAAGAATCTTCATACGAAATTGTTTACGCAGTTGCTAGCGAGTACGGTCATGTAAACTCATGGTAAAGGCACTGAAGTATGAGCTTCCAGTGTGAAAAAATAATGTAGAATTACACAACACAAAAATGACTGCTGACTGAAAAAGTAACAAAGATATGAAATAACTGAACAAAATATTGCAAAATGCCTTTGTAACTTTATTTTTACGATGATATTTAGGATTTTTTGACAATTTCATGCTGCAGATTTCCTAATTACCAACGACAGTGATATGTTCTTTTTACAAAAGGATATTCAGTATTGTTCTCATGCAATAACCGGATAGATATTTCATACCCTACATTTTAAAACGCAGTTTAAACAGATATCAGACTGGAGGCCAATAGAGCAACATATAAAAGAAAATTATTTAATTATTTCTTAAATAGCATAGTAGACACTAATAAATAGTGATAGTATATAGTAATAGTCATGTATGTGAATTTAGTTACCGAAGAGACTCCGATCCCACAGTCAAACTGTGTAAACCGTTTTGTGGGACAAACACTAATTGTAAAATTGTACCTCTTTATAATAATAAATAAATAAATAAAATAATAAGTGATTCCGTGTTCCAAAAATGATTAAAGATTTACCAAATTACGCGCAGACCAGAGCTTCTGTAGAGAGCGGGATGGTTAATTACAAAGTCAAGCGTGTTAGAGGGCGTCATTTGCACTGAATGACCTAGCCTTAAACAAAAAGTCAGCTATGAAATGAGTAATGCACCGTTGCATACACTATTAACACTCATCGATCAGCAATGTGTGACCTGCGTGTGCGACCATTTCGGAACAATCCCACCGCGCTGCCAACTCGCAGCAGTTTAAGGCTTGCCTTGTCTGGATAATTTGGCCGCTATTGTAATTTTGACCCAAATAATTAGTAAACTGGTAATGAGTTTGCAGCGCGCGCAGTGGAGACACAGGGTTTTCTACTCGGCTGACGAGACCTTCATCGAGGCTGGTCGAGACCTCCAGTGCCTTTACCATGAGTTTACATGACCGTACTCGCTAGCGACTGCGTAAATATTTGTATGGGCAAAACTACAGCGCCTCTGGCGGTTACGCAATAGAACTAAGAATCGACATACTAAATCGTTTACGCAGTCGCTAGCGTGTACGGTCATGCAAACTCATGGTAAAGGCAAGGGTCTGTTTGAAAATCAGCGCGTTTTAAATTTACTAGTGTCGACGTTTGTATTTGTTGGTTAAATATGCCTAATAATAAACATTATCACCAAATTTCAAGTCCATAGGTCAATGGCAAGTTAATAAATACTTCGTAACTAAATTTTGTGAAATAGCGAAAATTGGTGACTATATTCCTAGTGGCTAATCTTGAACGAGTGGCTCACGGGTGTGGATTGCTTAGGGCATCAAGTAGTCTTAATCCGGCACTGACAGTGGTAATGAGTTTGCAGCGCGTGCAGTGGAGACACAGGCTTCTACTAGGCTGAGTTGAGAGACCTTCATCCATAGTCGTGTCGTCGAGGCTGGTCGAGACCTCCAGGAGGCCAGGGTTAACGCTCATCTCTCGCAGAGATCTCGCCTTAGTAGCGCTGCCTGCGTAATTAGAACTGTACGGCAGGCGGGCCTTCCACGTCAGTAGAGTACCTACTCTTTTTATAATTCGCTTTTTCGTTTTTAGGGTTCCGTACCCGATGGGTCCAAATGGAACCCTACTGCTGTCACTCACGCGTCCGCCCGTGCATCTGTCCGTCCGTCGGTCGCAAAACTTTATCCGAAGAATTTTTTAACTTCCCATTGACCTATGAACTTGAAAATTGGTAATAATGTTTTTTATTAGGTATATTTTACCAACAAATACTAATATATTGATGAATTTGTTTTTTCGTTTAGTAATCGTAGAAACGCAGACAGACAGTTACTTTCCAATTTATAACATTAGGTAATTATGTATTGATTAAGGGACTAAAGGGACCATTCCATAGGTATTTTTCAGTTTGACAAAAGCCAGCTAACTTGTAATGACCGGGGCAGACCCCCGTCGTGGACGTCGTGGTAGAATACTTGTGACCCCATGACGTCTCCCAATAAAGGCAGTGCGGGTGACGCCGGTGTGTTTTTAGTGAGTATGCTCCTCCCCTCCGTCCGACTTGCGGAGGGAGTTGCGGGAGGAGAGAGTCCCACATTACACCCAAACGGCCTCCCCCGTGCCGGGTATAAATAAATAAATAAATAAATAAAATAAATATTAGAGGACAATCTTACACAAATCGAACTAGCCCCACAGTAAGCTCAAGAAGGCTTGTGTTATGGGTACTAAACGACGATATATTTAATAGATATAAATACTTAAATACATAGAAAACATCCAAGACTCAGAAACAAATATTCATGCGCATCACACAAATATTTGCTCTGACCGGGATTCGAACCCAGGACCGTCAGCTTCACAGACAGGTGCACTACCCACTAGGCTAAACCGGTCATATGTGTTGCATTTTCACACCGAGAAAAAAAATCAGTTTCACAAAACCCAGCTAACAAATTGCACTTTATTATCGCCCTGTCACGTAGCCCCACAATAACCATTCACAAGAAGTCAACCTATTGCCCGCTTGTAACCAAATTACAATTCTATTCAACGATCACTTTTATACATCGCAGTCAATCAACTCGAATAGGTCGCACAACCCTGTCATAATTACGAAATCACAGGAAATTGACGTCAAAATAACGTTAACTTGCTGTAACAAGGTTTTAAAATGACGTAGGTACATGTCAGTGTGGATACACTGGTTACATTACAATCAAAACTACGCATTTCCTGTTTATTATCGCGAGAATTAACCTTTGTTTGTAAACTACCGAACAATGCTTCAGAAGGCAATCAGAACTTAAATTTTACCATGGAAATAAAATGAAATGAAATGATTTATTCTCCAAGTGGGCCCCTCGGGCGCTTTTGAATGTCATACAATAGTACATACACAATATACAAATATTTAAAAAACTGCTTCCATTTTACTAGAGATGTAAAAGGTCTCGTGTTATCTAAAAATGTTAAATATGACAAAAATAATCAGAAACAAAACTAGAATTAACCAAACAATAAAATACCAATATTATGGAGATGTAAAAGGTCTCCTAATGTCAAATAATAATATAAAAATTAAATAATGACAGTCTACTAAATAGGTCCCAAACTAAGCAAAGCTATACTACGGGTACTAAGCGACGGGATATATACTTGTATAGGTAAATAAACAATTAAATACATAGAAAACATCAACACGAGAGTAGAGAATGCACCCTTACGTTATCAACACCCCATTTATTAACCAGGGATCGGATACCGGTATTTTCTCCATAGAAAAATACCGGTATTATTACGATCACCGGTTCATTATTTCGTTTTTAATGGGACAATCTAATAATACGACGTTGTTACCTAAATACATGATTCAGCCCTACGTAAATAGCAAATTATAATCCAAAATATTGGGTTAATTCAGGGTTTTTTAAAAATACCGGTATCGGTCCCTGTTATTAACCCTTAATAAGGCCCCAGTTATACAGATATGCTACGTAAAAGTTTAATATATTCTCATGTTTGTAGAGCCCTGGGGAATACATTTATAGCAAAATGAAACTAAATAACTTAAAAAAAACATGTGGTCATTATAGCTCTGCCTGTTAGAGGCACGTGAATTACAGGAAAAATGACAGATAACAGTACTAAAGACTTGATTCGCTTGACAGGCATAGTGCATATATTGACCACATACTTCGATTCATTAATTACACTACAATTGAATAATAACCGAAAAAGTAAGGATGAGGAAAGAAAGCGTGATATGTCATCTGTATAATACTGTTAACATTAAATAAAAAAGGTGACGGTCTTTACCGTAAATGTTTAATTAACAAGTGACTTCTAAATCGCCTCTGCCTTATTAAGGGTTAACACGAAAAGATTTGTCTCGTATTTGTGGATGCGAATTGCTTTAGGAATGGACTTCGTTTCTACATCTAGGGTCAGTTATTTATTTTTTATTTATCGTACAGCAATTATTTCGAACCGTGAGATCTTCTAGAAGACACTACGGTTGCCACTTTTGTTGCAGTTTTAGCACCACCCAGGGGTCACGTGTAGGGTAGCGAGATACTCTTTATGCGGTACAACTTCGACCACTCTTTGTGAAGTGAGTGGGCAACTTGACTGTTAGAAGTTCTCAAACCGCCCGAAGGCGTCCTTGGCTTAACTTAACGAATGCTGCCATAGACAGCAGCCGGAATCAACGGCTTAACGTGCAGCCAAAGCACGGGAGCGCTCAGTTAGTAACCACTCAAAGGGGTCACCCATTCAAGAGCTGACCTTTGGCCCACGTTGCTTAACCTCGTATACTGCACGTGGCACGCGGGCGCCGCTGGGCCTCGAGCGCTCGTTAGTTATTAATTTAAAAACCGATTCGAATCATAGTTTGAACTACAGATCATGATTTAAATTAGTTAATTATTTCTACTTGCAAATTTTATTCGACTGAGAATTGATACAGAGAGTGATTTTGTAATTTAACGTCAGTTATGATGGTACAGTGTTTATGTTTCTTGTATTGTTATCTTGTGCCGAATGGCTAATAACCAAGGTTCACCTCTGTTTAACATATTTGTATGCTGTTAAGAAACGGCTGAAGAAGGCTGAACTTATTTATTAACCTAAGACCTATATTTAACATACCCTTTTTTGCAAATAAATTTATTATTATTGAGCGTTTGTTTTCTATAGTATTACGTTATATTATTTTAAATATATCGTAATCGTACATTATTTTACGTCCCCGCAAAGCACCAATCTCTTCACGGTCAAGGGAAGATGTAAAATTTGTCTACGCCGCAAAGCTTTAAATATTTTACTTGCCTTGGTCAAATTAATGATGGTAATTCATCAGTTGTGTTAGTCGCGAAAAGCATTAGCTTTACGAAAAATTAGATTCACGCCGTGCCAGGTGCCCGAGGATACTGAGAAATCTCCTGAGACAGATAGTGGAGAGATGTGTTTACCGGGTGGGGAATTAACATGCTTACATTAAAAAAATAAGGATGATTGCTCTGATCCAGCAGCGGTGAATGCTCTCATCATTATTAGTTCTAATTGCACATCAACACGAAACTTCCACATTATAAGTCTATTTAAAAATAGTGTTGGACACGTATCACAATTCGCACATTTTGCGGTTCATTCACATGAGATAAATCTGGTCTTTAAGAACACAGGGCAGTAATAAACATTCCCCGTCCCGAGACTCCCAGCGCATCTAATTCAGCGGCTATATGTCAACTGTCACTGACTAATCGGGGAAGGATTTTTCTTCGAATATTACACCAAAGGATTCTGTAGAAAAGTTATCTTCTTAGCATTTTATACTTATCCTTAGCATAGAGTTCGCTTTGGGACAGGCTCTAGTTTTACAGAAGAGACAGGCATGTATCCAGACTTTTGGTTCAGGGGGGGACAAACAATGAAACAACCATGTGAACTGTGTAAAAATCGCTTTAATCACTGTACTATAATTTTTAATAACTTAAAGAAGTACCGTCCGTAGTTTAGTTACACACTTATAAGTATTTTATATTAATAAGTATTTTTGTATTTTCGGGGGAGGGGATAAATCCCAACTATCCCCCCCTCTGGATACGTGCCTGAGAAGAGACTATCATTTGACCTTCCAATCTAGAGAGAAAACAAGAACTTCTTGGAGTTAGTTCGTTCGAGGTATGGCACAGCAAAATGCCATCTTGCTCGAATTTGGAGCAGCCCAGCCGGGGAAGTACCTCCGCCTTGCGGAAGACCACAGCCATAATAACATTATCTACTATATAAGTATGTAGTGTTGTGTTCCTGGAGGTTGCCAGAGCTCCTGAGGATGCACTGTGTTGAGAGCGAGGGACTTAATTTGTCTATTTGTCTGTCAACACAGGATCCTCAAATTTTATAAAGCGTCGGTAACGCACACGTGGCTCCTCTGGAGTTGCGGGCGTCTATATGCATTGGTGTCCGCTTACCATCAGGTGGACCGTAAGCTGTTGTGTTCCTGGAGGTGAGCAAGGTTGCCAGAGCTCCCGAGGATGCACTGTGTTGAGAGCGAGGGACTTAATTTGTCTATTTGTCTGTCAACACAGCATCCTCAAATTTTATAAAGCGTCGCAACGCACACGTGACTGCTTTGGAGTTGCGGGCGTCTATAGGTCGTCGCGGTTCGGTGTACACTTACCATCTACCTAACCTAACCAAATACCTAAATAGCGTAAAGAGTCTAATATTTTCATTGTATCTAGTTGACACATTTCTTGCAGGAAAGCATATCAAACGATTCGACATGTTTTATTTTCTTGTGTAACTACACATTGTAAATATTGTTATTTTTTCCTCATTTTTCTTTCAATTCTCTTTTGTTGTGTACCATTTACATTTACTTAAGTAGGTTAAGTAGTATCATTGTAATAAGCATATTTTGGAGAAAATGACTGACTGTCGAGTTTCTTTCGGCGTTTCTTCTTGGCAGTGGTCTCATGAGAAACGCTAGTAGTTTTTGACTTGTAAAAGTGCCTTTGCGGCCTACTTGCAGAATAAAGTTCATTTATTTCATTTATTTCATCATCAGGTGGACCGTAAGCTAGCTTACCACCGCCATTATATAAAAAAAGTTAGACCGGTTTTCACCGATTTCGTACCAACGGGTACACATCTTTCTTCAAGAACCCTATGTTGTAGTCAAAATAAAATAAACCAAAATGGCTGCTTCAGAATCGGACCGGACGCAACCTTGTATACTGCATCCATCCGTTACTATTTTCGTTTACCCGAAACTGGTTCAAGTGTCGCTTGACCGTATTAGCGGTTCCAGTAACTCGCCCGTCACGACTCGCACTAATCCATTGAGGCCGTCGGCCTCCAAATAATGAATACCAGTAGATATCATACTTAAAATCAAGCTTGTTTTAAAGGGACCCCCCACAGCCGTGAAATTCAATTTCTGTGTAATCTAGCAATTGTAGGTTTAAAGTTGCTGGCCCGAGCCCCCTACATATTTCAGCCCTATTCTCATAAACGACTTTTACGACGTCCAGGAGAGACATTCTAACCCGGGAAGCAGGACACCATTTTGGAAATCATTATTAGTATTCAAAACACGCACGTAACATAACATAAGCCAAACATCATCGATTTCATGAAAGTGAATATATTTTATTATTTATTTATTTATTTATTTATTATCCCACACTTACACCTATCTTTACAGGTTCTTAGCCTAATACGATAGTTTTATCTTCCTTTACATCAAATTTTAGCGTGAAAATCATATTTACCGATTTCCTCAATCATTAGCAATTTTAAGCCTTAACTAAAATGGCTATCGTTATTCCAAGATATCATCATTCCAATTTAGTTAACAGTTTCAAAATCCGAACTTCGTATCGTGCCGTCCCTTTCACTCTCGTGTTATTCACTGTATGAGTGAGAGAGACGGCACGAAACGGAGTTCGAATTTCGAAGTTCGGTGTATCCCCTCTGACGATACGAACGCTGTTCTTGCAGCTCTCTTCACAAACGACATTTTTATCTCTGGGTGCGACATAGCGTCTCAATCTCTTTAGACTATTATATTTTCATCTGTATCATTGATCAAGTTTCATATTTCATCTCAACCTTCAGCGTTTAAATTTCTATGAAAACCAAGGTCGTATGTCAGACATTAAATTCTATTTGGCATAGGTAATTAAACCAAATCGTTCGTAAACTAAACCAGGGCGGTCAATCATACGCACACCCGCTCTAAATGCCTTAGATCACGAAGATAACTGTCATAACTTTTCACCGATTAGCAATATTTACCCCAAAATCGACGTTTGTTTATTTTCCTCATCACTATTGTCATGCCGACGCCACCGTTCGATTTTTAAATTCCGTTCTATATTCAAAATGTGTTCTAATCTGTTAGCCGCCGACGCTCTAGGCCACATGCGTTTGCGACATTGAACTTACGAAAATAAAAATAAAATAACGTTTAACTGACTTTTAGCGTTCTGAAATAGAGTACGTATTACGAAAAGGATGTTAGACACATTTCCTGTATAATTTGCGAGTCGTTTTTTATGTTCTGATGTGTCACAAATTATGTTGGATATGCGTTAAACATACAAAACAAATTATCAAACACAATTGTGTGTCTTCATAAGAAAGAGAAACGTTGGAGTTTTTTAAATGGCTGTTCGCGTTCGCGTGGACCTTGGTCCCGACGTTTTCATTAATACGTATTCTTCAGAATCAAAGGATTATTCAAGGTTTATATTTTTTATGAAGACATTTAATACTAGCAAGATAAAAAGATCATTCTTTCATTAAATTATAAGTACATTAGTTACCAAGGGCGGTAAAACAAAGAACGGTACAGATTGCAGGTATTTGACGCCCGAGCCGAAGGCAAGGACAATAAACATGCGATCTGAGGCTTTCTTATTACCGTCCGTGGTAAGTACATCATTTTACGTTTCCCCCCGGCCAGGAAGTGGGATTTTTCGCAGGCATACCGTGCGTTAATTGCCACTTTATGACCCTCAGAACAAAATAACAAATCAAAGAGACTGCTTCAACTATGTCTGGGCATCTTTTAAATTAATAATAATACTTACATGAATTACTATTATAATTGACAGTAGTTTCCACTTGTATTCCCATGTTGACTACCTCATTACTGACATGTCACTCATCGGGAATCGAACTTGGCCCGTCACTTCCACTTCCCTTTACATTATTCACACACTGTTTGAACACTGTGCAATTCACATAAAAAAAACACTATTTAAGTCTCACATTTTCCAGTAACATTTTTATTCCATATTTAAATTTATAAAACACTGGCTGGTACACAGCAGTTTTAAAATCATAATCTCTAGTCACGTTATTCGTTCCACTTTTGAATGCCGAGTTTCTTACCGGCCAGCCGTTTTAGTTTTTTAAAAAGCGAAGGCGAAGGAGCTTGAGCTACAAGCAACCGGCGTTGCGGGAAACTCACGCGCACTGGCAGGATGTGTGGCTGACCGCACGCGCTGCCGCCATTGCACGCGCAACTGAAAGAGAAAAGTTACAGTTAACGCTACATACTTAATGGAAATAACAATAAACAAAACGCTCGAAAATAATCAAACATTTTAAAGATGTTTAAATAGCTACATAAAGATTAAAAATTGACGCTGTTTGATCATCTCATCGTAATTTGTCTTCCTAATTTTATATATTTTGTTTCATATAAAGTTGCTAATTTCATGTAGGTTCGATAGGCCGGTTACGCGATCAGCGTCAGATTGCGACCATCTGAAAGACGAAGTTTTTCAATTAAATATTTAATATTTTTATACACATTGAATTGTAGGTATGCATTTTATTTTGATAGTAATAGAAAGGGTATCCATTAAAAAATGATAAAATATCATTTCAATTCATCCAAGTGGTCGCAAACCAGCACACCAAATTAAGCGCGCCACACTGCAGCGACCTATGGTAGTGACCGGGGTGGCGGCTTCTGTACACTATGATAATCCTAACATTCATTCAGACACACGCGACCTTGACTGTCATAGTGACAACTGGCCGCCACCGCAGGCCGCTGCAAAATCAAATCAAAATCAAACATTTATTCTGCAAATAGGCCACAAGGGCACTTTTACATGTCAGAATATTAATTCACAATTTAAGAAAGTCTGACTATAATAAGTAATACATTTTTCATGTCAAAATATTAATTTACAGTTCAAGAAGGAATAATAATTTCGAGTTTACAATTATAACAAAATTAATGTCATGCAGTGAAGATAAACTTGCAAAGTTATCTATTACAAATATTACAACATCAGTAAAGTTAGAGATGTATAAAGTCTCAAGATTAAACAAGGAGTATAATCAAATTAATATTATATCCCAGAGATGTACATGGTCTCTGAGCGTCAAAATTAAAATTAATTTAATATTGTTAGAGATGTATATGGTCTCTAAGTCACTGATAATAAAAACGAATCCACAACAGGATGATGTCTCTCGTCAATCCCCTATAAAAAGACACTAGTATTAACGTAATCACTATGTCTTAGCAAGCATGAACAGACCGGACTCCACAAACAGCACCCGATCACGAGTATGACGCGTATCTCAGCAGCTGCCGTCTGTGATAGGCTTTAACTCGACCACCAGATTTACTGGTCGCTAACTCACCTTTGCCTTTACCATGAGTTTACATGACCGTACTCGCTAGCGACTGCGTGAAAATTTGTATGGTCAAAAGTACCGCTGTACGAGAGAGGTGCTCCTTGCGGTTACGCAATAGAACTAAGAATCGGCATACTAAAACGGTCACAATACTCTTAATAGACACCTGAAGATAATAGGGATCAGCAATGACGCTTCCTGCCCACATTGTGTGGAGGAAGAAACCAGCAAGCATGTCGTAGCGGAATGTATTATGTACGCAGCAATGCGGTTTAATATATTCGGTAGCGATATGCTAGAGGAGAACGAATTGAGGGATGTCAACCTTAAAAATGTCCTTCTCTTCTGCAGGAAAGGAAGAATGGAAGAAGACTGTGTGGGAATGCCGCCGGGACAGTAACCTTAAGCTCCGTCTTCAAGGGAATTGGGCTGAATGATCCTGACCTGCGATCGACAGCCCGCCTGCTTCCGGCCAGGCGTCCCTACACTACATCTACGGCATACTAAATCGTTTACGCAGTCGCTAGCGAGTACGGTCATGCAAACTCATGGTAAAAGGCACTGTCGACCCTTTCCGTTCATGACTTACGTTAATGAGTATTAAAATCGTATAGACAAAAGGCGGCATTAGACAGAACGGGACATATCCATTTTTTTTCATAATCGGAATGATAGAATGGAGATATGAGGAGTCCTATCAATCATGAATGGAATACCTGCCCCGAACTAATCTGCTCGAGTAGAGTAGTACATTTCGAAAAGTTTGATTAAAAGAAGGACTTGTGAATCCGAACGTACTTACTGCATGCAACTGCAATACAAATATAATTTAGACGTTAAAGGTACCGAGGTTATACGACTATACAGACACTTGTTACGACCAGTGTTGCCATTTGGTTCCGTTTGTTCCGTTTTTCGGAACTTCTGACAACCCCGCGGAACTTGGAAGGAACTTTAGATTTTAGGACAATTTTCGAAACTTTTAACGTCCCGGCATTAATATATTTAATAACACACTAAAAATGTAATAAAGACACATTTTTCTGTTAAAACTAAATAATCATGTTTTATGTTCCTATCAGAAAAATACAGCTGATCCAAACCGGCCAATCACGCGAGCATACACACGAAGCTTGAGCCGTGGTCGTGGCCGCTCATTGGTCGAACGTCGAACGGGTCAGGGGTGCTACCGCGACAGCAAACGAAGTTTTCCCTCTCTGTCGCAGTTGCAAATTGCCTTATTTATAAGTATTTCGTGACTTAGAAAAAAATGGAACTTTTCAACCTAAAATGGAACTTTTCAGGAATGGCGACGAAACTATTAGGTGAAGTAACCTGGCAACACTGGTTACGACATCGACAATTGTACCGATCACATTGTAGACAACACAAGTATTTACTCCATGCATCTGACAAGCAGCGCCATCTAACGGGGAGTAGGCTAACTTGAAGCGACTGAATAACGGAACTCAAATGAAAATAAAGCGTCAAATAAAAGATTTCAATTTCTTAACTGAACAAATACCTAACCTAAAGTGTCTCAAAAACTGATCGGGGTCTCAGGTGATCTCAGAGCCGGGTCTTACATCGCCCAGAGGCTAAGCTTGGCTATCCAACAAGGAAATGCGGCGTGCGTGCTGGGAACGATGCCTCGGGCGACATTAGGTTGTCTTGAGGGCGGACAATTTTGCTTATAATAATTGCGTAGCATATTAATTAAACTAAGGAATAATTTAACATGTGTCAAATACCTAACTCGAGAAGAAATATATACACACTCGAGGTAAACTCGTGCAGCTCGGAATGTAAATATAAATCAAAAAAGTCGTATGTAGTTAGGTAAGCTAGTGTTATTTTTGCATTACAACTTTGTTATATTTAAATTGGTTTATACTTTTTAGAATAGTGTCTCGCGATTTACAGAAATACCCATGTTGTAAAACAGATGCAGGTGCTGAAATTAAAGCTGAAATTAAATGGAAAGATGGAGTAAAACCATTTTTAAACGGAACGTCCCTCCATGTTTCCACTCACATCTGACGTAAACATACAGGTGAAAACAACTGTGTTAGTCTACTAAGAAGTAAATCAAAAAGGTTTTACTCTACGTATCTACGTATGTAATTAAAGGGCTTTATTATTTATTTTAAATACATGGAAAACCAACAGCGTAACACATTTATAAAAAAAACTACAATAGAATTACATAGCCAATTAAAGGTTCTCACTTGTAGAACTTAACTATGTCACAAGAACAGATTTAGCCCAATTAATTTACACACACAAGTGAGCCTGCAGCATAAGAGCAGTGGGCACATTTAACCTATATATATATCAAAGACACAGAGTAAATACATAAGTTTCATAACTTTAGTAAACCGAACCCGAGCCCGAACCCGCGCCAGGAGTATCACCCATATAAAATTCAATTAACTTTTTCCTCATTACTGATATACTATTACTGAATATGTCAAAGTCTAAATTAACTAAGACTTTGTTTAGACTCATGCCTGCCCTGCCCAAGAAACTGTTTTTCCTATATTTAGTAGAAGCCTTATAGATACTAATGGGACGAAATTGCCTAAACGTCCTCGCGGGAATACTAAGTTGGGACAATCAACATTGCCCTTAACAATATTTACTAAATATAATATGTCTGCAATTTCACGACGCTTGACAAGTGGGATCAGGTGATGTTTCTTACACAGCTTGAAATAATTTATTTATTTATTTTAAATACAAGGAAAATTATATTAAGAGAAACAATTCCTTTTATTCACCGTCTTGGTACAGTCTTCCCGCTGGCCTACTGATTGCTAGCTCATTTCTCGAATGCCAGGGAATTTTGGCACAGAAATGTCCCCACGACGAAAATAATGTTTTACACCCACCACTCGATATTAGGGTATTCCTGTTATAGAGTTTGTATACAAGCAGAACTGAGCACTATATGGTAAAGGTCAGGGCCGGTATTCAAACTTATTCAAATGTTTTTGGTGGTAACTTTCCTCTTAAATCGCATATATAACATATTTCCATCTAACTGCTTTTGTTTCGTGGTTGCAAGTTAAAGTCAACTTTGTCGAATCATTCAGTGGTTTTTGCACTTGTAAATAATGTGTTTATTCCCTAGATCTTCACCTACTTCAAAAGGCCTTATATCAAAAATCAAAACATTTATTCTGCAAATAGGCCTCAAGGGCACTTTTACAAGTCAAAATCTATCTATATCAAATAAAAATAATAATCAAAGTATCATTAATTAAATGTAGTGTTATATGTCAAAAATAAGACTAATAAACTAAGGCATGTATTTAACGCGGCGACAAATTAATCTGATTTAGGGATTTATAAAAAATTAAAGGGGGTAGCAAAAATAATAAGTTGGCGACTAATTGCGGAGACTAGTATAAAGTAAAAAGTAGCAGCTAAGTAATCAATTTTCGGCTTTGAATTAACTAATTAAGCGGAAACATGACAACGGATAAAAGTGCACGTCACTCGTCGTGTTGCCAGAATCGCCGTCCAGAACCTCATGGAGACAACACTAGGGCACGGCACACAACACTCACAGTAGTTAGATCCGTTTGAACAAATCTTCACACTACGAACCATGACAATCTAACCGTACTAACTATATGAGACAATTTGGTTCTTAGGCGTCACGACACGTCACGACAGAAAAATATGAAATTAACCGGTTTTGAGGTCACGCTCCTAAATGATGCCTTTGAACATTTGATTGACAATCACCGCATGATGCTCCGAAATAGAATTGTATTATTCGCGACATGTAAAGAATGAGATGATATTTGCCACCAAACTAGTACAGTCCTATTCGACTTATTAAATTTGAAACGGTTTAGTTTCGCGTGCTCGCTTCCACGCACTGCAAGCGGAACTTGCCAGAGCGAGTGCACGACGTAAAATGCCAAACTGATTCAATCAATACTATGTATTCGCGACGAATAGAATCCCAGAAGCGATGCATATTGCAACGGTGCCAAAATCGGTTATCAGTGAATAGACAATGCAAGCGAGAACTGAAGGCTGGCTATCTTGGCTAATCTAGTTTATTTATAGTTTGGTAGTTTTGTTTACAAGAAAAACAGGTAAGAGTTTTAGGCTACCCTCAAAACGAATAGCACAATGGCGTCCGAATGATCGCTTTATTGGGCCTAGCCTATAAAGCCACAGTCAGGTTAAAAAAAAACCCTGTTCTAGATAGTAACACTGAGAAAATGTCAAGATACGTGTCAATTCAATCAGAAACTGCCTAAATAGATGAGCGTTTTTTAACTGATAAGGACTCATAAATAACAAACATAATCGTATGTACTTAAGTAAGCAATTATTGTAAGTACACACTTTCTCGTATGAACAGTTATGGCTATTTATGATGACACTCAATTAGCAAGCCTTTCATTTCAGAAGTCTCTTTCATCTTCCGCTCTCAAGATTGATTAGTAAACAGATAATAATGTTTTAATGTATCCTTTGTACATACCCATACAGCACACTACACACTGTTTAGTATTAATGCAAAGTACTGTTGCGAACGCAACTCTTATTTAATTTTATCCATATATAATAACTTAGTATGCAGTAGCAAAACGCGCCCGTCGGGCACGGTTAGTATAAGAGCGGCTTTTTTAAAGCTACCAATAGCAACGCTTCACATACGCTTTATCCCTTAACATACGTTAACTGAAATTATCAAATCTTGCTCGTCATTACCTATTCTTTGTTCTTACATACAACCACTTCTGCACATACATCTTTTGGCCAAGCTACTTTGTAAATCAGCACCTATTGAAATTATACAGTCAACTTTACATCGAAGTTTTATTTGAGTCGTCGAGTTCCATCATCACCGGCACCGGCGTCTACAGTACACAAAGATTGTCTAAGTTGAAAACGGTAGGGTACAGAACGACAGAAAGTTAGCATGTATCCGAATCCGAATGAAATGTTTGTATGGGGCCAACTACAATTAGAACAACACAAAAGACGAAAAGATAGGCAAAGCACAGCATAGCACTGAAAACTCTTCATACTAATTCACACGCAGGCATGACGTCACGCCTGCGTGGCCTCCTACTGCTGTTGTCTGGAAAAAAGGGAAATTTGCCGTTTTTGTCGTGAAATATCGCAGTACCTATGCGTTTATGAACATAGTTGCCATACAGTTCCTTTTTTATTTGAACAAGAAAACAGTGTGTACAATTTAGCAATTAAAAAGAACTTTTTAAATAAAGACATTAAATAAGACAAAACTAAACTAATGCGGGCTATCGCGTATGAATTCGCCGCTAGAGGCGCTAGTGTAGCGTGGGGTCTCCGAAGAAACGTCAAATGTCACTCTGTGTGGTTGCGCTACGCGGGTTAATATCTAATTGGAACAATATGGTGACTATTTTGCAATAACTGAGCTTGATTATGGCAAATATGAGTTACGGGTCAATGACTGTCATTTCTTTGAGACAGTTTTGTCTTTCGGAAACTTATTTCCTCCTTTTTTTCCTAACAAAACGGGACTGCGCTACAATGCGGGATGTTACGGTACGGTTTTAAGATATTAAATATGATTTAAACGTAAACTTCGTTCTCATGCCCATAATAACCAATAACAATTTTTGACAGCTGGACCTTACTCAACAGTGGCGCCAACTGGTGAGCACAAAAACGATAGCCCCCATTGCATGATTTTTTTATAATCATACCTATTATACATGCTAACTTTCTGTCTTTCTGTACCCCACCGTTTTCGACTTAGAAAATTTTCTTTTTGTACTCATTGTATAATTTTTGACATGTAAAATGACATTTTATACGACCGCATTATTGACGACCGCTTTAGCCTAGTTGGTAGTGACCCTGCCTTCGAAGCTGGAGGTTCTGGGTTCGAATCCCGGTCAGGGCATGTATTTGTGTGTGTTCATCACTGTATAATATTTGTTCCTGAGTCTTGGATGTTTTCTATATATTTAAGTATCTATTTATCTATATAAGTATGTATATCGTCACTTGGTACCCATAGTACAAGCTTTGCTTAGTTTGGGACTAGGTTGACTTGTGTAAGATTGTCCAAATATTTATTTATTTATAAATAAAAATTCTTATTCAGATTCTGATCTTTTTAAAAATGGCGGAGCCTTGGGTATTAAAAAAAACCGTTCCGTAACATCTATCCGTCCATCGTCATCCACAATTTCGTCTCGGGAGAGCCACTAGTTAATAATTTACAACAAGGAACAAGCCAGTCGTCTGGCTGAGTGTTCCCTGTCCGAATGTCGTCGCCATCATAACGGCTGACACTCCCAATTAGCTCTCTTCTTTATCCCGCGTCATTTCTTATGTTGCGTCGTAAAATAAAACAAAAATATGAAACTGTCGACGGAAACCATGTCTTACTGCTTATACTTAAGAGTCATAAACGATTGTTACTGACACGTTGCTTTTTGTACCTAGCACCTAATTAGTATTTACAAATGTTACATTGTTCCAAGCGATTTTTTCTGCTTGCACATTGGGCAATATAAATATAATTGTTATGTAAATAACGGGTAACCGTTATTGGCTTTCAGTTAACTAACAACTTATGTAAAAATATGTAATATAATAAAGCTGTTGTTATCCTTAATACAAATAAAATAAAATAAAAATAAAAAGTGTGCAAAAACATGGGCGTATGCAAGCTACTCAAAAATGTCCCATGGATCTTATGTCTACGCATTAAGGTTTCAGTACATATTTATGAGAGGATTCATTCGATACATATTTTTACACTCGACTATACCGAAATCTACAGTGACAGTTGTTATATTTTATAAGTATTCAAATACCAAGATTATTACGTGTTGTTTGGATGTGAGAAATATGATGTAAGTAAATTATAGACGTAAGATGTCTTCGGGTAACTTCGAATGTCGGCTAATTCCGAAAATAGCAAATTCCAGTCTAACTAAGCGATTTTATTGCATCTCATCATCATCACTATCAAAATGTTAAATATTTTTGTTGATGTTTGATAGTGCAACAACATCACTTAATTAGACAGGAATCTGTTATTTTCGGAATTACCCGAAGGTACCAACCTATATACGTAGTAGTACGTCGTACGTAGAATTAGCGTATTTTATTATCAATATTTTAGGGTTCCGTACCTAAAGGGTAAAACGGGACTCTATTACTAAGACTTCCGTTTCTGTCAACTGGCTGTATCTCATGAACCGTGATAGACTGTTGAGATTTTCACAGATGATATATTTCTGTTGCAGCTATAATAAAAAATACTAAAAAACAATATAAAATAAATATTTAAGGGCGCTCCCATACAACAAACGTGATTTTTTTGCCGTTTTTATAGATAATGGTACGGAACCGTTCGTGCGCGAGTCCGACTCGCACTTGGCCGGTTTTTTATCATCATTACTGTCGTGAATTGCGCTTATTATCGTGTATACTGATGTTTGTGATGTTTGTAGATAATGCGCTTATGATTCTTGTTGATGTGCTAGTGTCCATAGGCTACGGTATCTGCTTACCATCAGGTAGACCTTAAGCTTGTTTGCCACTGTCGTTGTATAAAAAAATCCTTTATTTCTTCGTCGGTCATTCATTTACCAGAGTTTCAGGGGTCAACTTCATTGTGATTCTGATTCTATCCTTTTGATTCTATTGTTCACCCTTATTAAGACGTAAGATTGCAATTGTCATGTATTGGGTCAGTGTCGAGCATTGGAACGTTTACCCTACATACATTAATAAGACCGATCGGCGCACGCGTAACAGCCAAGTTTACACAGCGTGCGACCAACATGAGACTTTTCTTAGAACAACAGTAAATAAGGTTTAACAAACAGTATTGTATCTTCGACGAACGCCTGGCCTAATAATCGGTTCTACGAGTGTAGTAAAAGATGAATCAACTATGGAAGCGTAGACAGTGTTTACTGATTTCGAGCAGTGCCTTTACCATGAGTTTGCATGACCGTACTCGCTAGCGACTGCGTAAACGATTTAGTATGCCGATTCTTAGTTCTATTGCGTAACCGCCAGAGGCGCTGTACTTTTGCCCATACAAATTTTTACGTACATGTTTTATTTATCGCCACTCTGAGGAACCATTATATTTCACCAAAATCATGGCCAAACGAAAACTGTTCGTACTTAGCTCGTTCGACATTCTCTGTTCCTGCGGACGACTGATGACGCAAACGAAGTGTTCACCTAGGGCAGTACATTGTGCAACCAGAAGAGACCTACACATCACAGCCCAAAGCATCTGGAAATTTCTGGAATCAACGGGTCTTAACGGTGAAATCTAAGGCTGCCACAATAGATCACACACTTATCGAAGCGGCATACAAAGGCAAATAACAACAACAATAATAATAATAAATAACTTCGTTGAGTAGCTAAAGACCAGCGCAGAGAGTCTTAGCCTTTCAAAGATGACCAACTAACGTTATGTTGACATATGCAACGAAATTAAATGAAAGCAATTTATTCTAAACAATTCTAGATGTTACGCGATGGGTGGATGGGTTTTTTTACCTTTGTCTTGTATACAATAAACTATTTACATATTACACTATACACATACAATCCGACCACGCAACTCTGCATTGAAATAAATTGGCAAAACGACCTCAAATTATTTGTTGCAGAGTTAGCGTGGTCGGACTCTGCTCTGTCTTCGATTAGTAGTTTATCCGAGCGTTTATGTGAAGTTAAAATACTGTTTGTTTACATTGTGGCTGTCAGCACTCAACGTCGGCGGGTGCCGCGGGTGGCGTCGCTCGACACTCGACACGATTAGCCGCTTTGATTTCCACATGTAAAGGGAAAAATTTTGGACAATTCGAAATATCTGCACAAAATAATTATGTTTTTAGGTTCCGTACCCAAAGGGTAAAACCCTATTACTATTAGTAATATTTGTTAAAAAAATGAAGCTGTTAAAATATTCTTAGTTACTTATGACTTAGGTAACTAAGAATATTTTAACAGCAACAATGTATACTGATTAATAAAATTGTATATCCGCAACTCCTTAACTTAAAAAATCTTTTGTAATTTAAGATTAATAGTTAAGTAAGTGATTATAAAATTATGTAAAAAATTTCACTGAAATAAACAGCTTATTTTTTTTTATTCCGCTGCCTGTCCGTTCGTTTATCTGTCCGTCTGACACCAGGCTGCAGGCACGTATCCAAAGGGGGGGATAGTTGGGATTTATCAAACCCCCCCCCCCGAAAACGTTGTTTATTTATTCGCTTGCGTGTTCTTTCAATAAGTAGGTACACAGTTTACATGGTTGTTTCAATGTTTGTCCCCCCCCCGTGCCAAAAGTCTGGATACGTGCCTGCCAGGTTGTATCTCATGATAGGCAGACAGTTGAAATTTGCATAGATGATAAATACATAAGGGGGCTCCCATACAACAATCGTGTTTTTTTTGCCGTTTTTATAGATGGTGATAATAATACGGAACCCGTGCGCGAGTCAGACTCGCACTTGGCCGTTTTTTTCTATTTGATGAGCATGGTTTCTGTGTTTTAAAAAGAAACTTCAGCCGATGTACATCAGGCAGTCGCCATCAAATATGTCTGTATTTTTCAGGGTGTCAAAATATCTCAACCAGGCCCTCTCACACCTTGACCATAGATTCGTGTTCAGATATTTATGAGCATGTTGTTCGCTCCGATATATCTTATAGCGACTGTACCTCAAGTTCCAAAAACTAGCATTCTTTTTACATAAAGTAAAGTAAAGTAAAGTATTTATTCATTGTAAACTGTGTACATAAGGTCTTAAAGTGTAAGTAGTGCTAGAAACAACAGTTGCTCATTTCGAGCGTACAATTTTAGCCTTAAAACTATACAACACCTGTTAGATATACATATGATTCTTATTTTACGAACTACTTGTATTCGAAAAATTCGTTTAAGCTATAGAACACATTGTCTATCAGGAACTTTTTTAATTTCACCTTAAATTGACTACCCTCTAACATCTTAATATCATTAGGTAGAGCATTAAAAACACGTATTGCAGTAATGAAAGCGCTTTTAAAGTATTGAGTATTATTACTCTTAGGTCGCAGCAGGTTGTATTTATACTTCTCGCGCAGATTGTTTTTTAATGAAGACTTCCTAGTGAAATATTCCATATTATTTTTAACAAAAGTACATAATTCGAGAACGTACACTTCTGTAAGTGTAAGTAATCGCTTTTCTTTAAACACATTACGTAGTGATTGTTCATTTCTCATACGGTATATAATACGTATACATCTTTTTTGTAGAATAAATGTACTCTGCACTTCTACGGAGTTCCCCCAAAAAATTATTCCGTAGTTTAGTAGAGGAAACACGTTCCCAAAATAGGAATTTCTAACTACGTCTTCAGAGCAGGTTCCCGATAGAATGGCTAAGGCATAACATTGCCTAGATAATACTTTATTAAGTTTCGCAATATGATCTTTCCAATTTAGGAAGGTGTCGATAATAACACCAAGAAAACGTATATTATCAACTTCTTGAATTATTGTTCCAGCCTCTGTTAAATTTAACTTAATAGGTGTGCTTTTGTAGCTCCTAAACCGAATAAATTTCGTTTTATTTA
Organism: Epiblema foenella; assembly: GCA_963556455.1. Taxonomy (NCBI): domain Eukaryota; kingdom Metazoa; phylum Arthropoda; class Insecta; order Lepidoptera; family Tortricidae; genus Epiblema; species Epiblema foenella. The sequence continues at coordinate 19,646,974 of OY747110.1, forward strand.
GATTTACCTTAAGATTTAAAGTATTCAGCCAATTTGTCACTTTTTTAAGGGTAGCGGTAATGTTTTGCTCCATATGAGATGTATTGGATTTATCTCCTGAATACCATACGAATACAATCACGGTAACAAACTCACGGCCCGCTGGATGTTAAGAAGATACCATAGCATATGGACGCTTGAGACTCCAGAAGAATCACAACTGCGACGCCCATAGACTACGGTGTCTGCTTACAGCAAGCCGTATGCTAGTTTGCCACTGACGTAGTATAAAAAAATAGAGACGTAGCAGACAGACAGACAGACAGAGTGAGACCATAAGGGTTCCTTTTTATTTTTTGATATGGAACCCTAAAAAGATCGCTCCTTAGCTATTGTGGGAAATATTTACCAGTTCCATTTTGACATTCTACTTTTTCATGAACAGTTTTCTATTACAAAAAAAAAACTATGATTTCGAAATAGTACCTGAACCTAATAAAACGAATCTGTAGTTAAAAATACTTAAATATTAACATATTGCTGTAAAAGGTCGGGAGCACAGTGGCAAAAACCATTTTTTCCATACAAATAGCGAGACGTCCAAGAACCACTGAGTTACTCGATTTACGGATATTAGCTGTAGTTCGTTAATTAGGTACCAAAACTATTGGCAGTAATACTGCAATTAAACCTCTTTTTAAATAACAATACAAAGATATGAAGTGAGGGCCAAGTATTCCAAAAATGTGCATTAAAAATAGTGTCTGAAAATTGTGTACCTACATGTAAAAGTAGAATCGCCCAGTTATGAATTGGCATTTGTATAAGAGTAAGACGAATCGACTGTCTTAAATAGCGACTATTGAATGATGAATGATTATTGAATTAGATTTTATAACAATTTGTTTATTAATGTTCCCATATATTTCACAACTGGATACGAATCTAAACAACTTTTGTTATATAATTTTTATTCTACCCACTTCAATTTTGTATCGTTCAGAAATCATTACCGTATTTTCAAATTCCGCGATAAAGGTAATTTCACACTTCATTCGTTTGCAATTTATTGGAATCTTATTTCTTTTAAACACGTAATTTATGACGATTATAAATCCATTCATTTGATAGATTTCCATCAACTTACGAAAATATCATCTGAATCGAAACGAATGATTTAGGGTCGGTTGCACCAACATACGATCACAGGCCGGTCATCGTCAAATATGGCGCCGGCAGCTGTCATACCATAGTAACTTGTCAAATTTTCCATACAATCAGATTTTAATGAACACCGCTTACATACGGTTTGGTACAACACACCCTTAGTTGCTGCATTAGATTAAAAAATAAAAGATTTAATACGTAACTATATAGTACAGTTTCTCTGTTTATAAGTATAATGTTTTGATGCAAAAAAATGTACCCAACACAATGGGTCATATAAATTAACATTAGTTATCATATATTAGAATATATATGTTATCAGTTTCTTTGTTAATTACAATTTAGATATATATTTATGCAACCAACTTTAAAAGGCGCAAACTAGCCTGTATAAAGTATTTATAGCCTAAATTTCCGTATGTAAGTGATTGTATTATTGTACTTACATTGTAATAGTTGTTATGTCAAAAAATGTACCCAGTTACTGAAATTTGATCTGACATTTGGTCTAACGGATCTTTATAAAACCCGGCCTAAATATTTCCCGCAACATAAGACCGTTAACGATATTGAATTTCTTTGTGTTGTTGTTTTATCCAATAAGTATTTCAGATATTAATTAATTTCAAACCTAGTACATCTGAGCCGTGGCCAGAATAAATAAATCCGGTGACACATTTACTGGTCGTAACGCAAATCTACGCCATAAATTATGGTCATTGCGCGCCGCTGGGCCATGAGTGCTCCGCATGCATTTGCATGTTGCTTCCAACGATGCGTGCAACAAATTACATATCAGCTGTAGAATCAGTGCGCGCGTGCTCCCAAACACGTACGAAAACACGCATGTCAATGTCTGACCGGCCTTGACCAGCTTTTAAAAACAAAAATGAAATCTGCTTATGATTTCATGAAAAACAAGTAGCTACAAGGTGGATTAGACTGGATAAAGGTCCACGTCAGCCGAGTAGAACCCAGCGGGCAGTGTAAACTCATTACCAGTGTACTAATTATCTGGTCTTGCAACACTGACATACAGTCCCTATTCTTCCCGGTACCGCCGCACACCGGGTAGAGCCAGTCCAACCCAGGTCGAGCCTAGCTTAGTTTCTTGCTGGACTTTTCTCAGCCTTCTGAACCAGCGATAAAACTCCCAATAGCTCGATTCCACTCACACCTCAGATTCGATTAAAACCGCTCAACCAATCTCACTGGAACGCAAACTCTTAGAGTATTCCAGTGTTCCAAACCACACGCGTGGTCGTGTCGGAGGTTTTCCCCTGGATTTTTCCCAGGCTACTCTCCAACCGTGCACTCCTATCGCTTTATTGGGCCCGGCCTATAAAACCACAGTCAGGTTAAAAAAAAACATACCTAAAGAGCAAGTAGTATCAGTTACACATGAGGACGCTGGCAAAGTTGTCTACAAGACTCAGAACGTCGGAGCTACGCATTTGAGTCAGCGTGACACCGTCTAGGCCCGACAAGATGGCGCTGATTACTCATACACACTCAAGCCAACTAATTTCCATGCAAACATGATAATGACTCATTTAGTATACTGTGACGACAATCAAATGTTGTGATATAAATATAAAAATCGAAATCGAAATTATCGAAAATAAATATTTTAGAAAAAAGGCATGATATTATATTTAAGTATATGAAGATAAAGATTAGTAGATAGATTACTGCACTGTGTAACTACACATTGTAAATACCTATTGTTATTTTTTCCTCGTTTTTCTTTCAATTCTCTTTTGTTGTTTACCACTTACATTTACTTAAGTAGGTTAAGTAGTATCATTGTAATAAGCATATTTTGGAGAAAATGACTGACTGTTGAGTTTCTTTCGGCGTTCCTTCTCGGCAGTGGTCTCATGAGAAACGCTAGTAGTTTTTGACTTGCAAAAGTGCCTTTGCGGCCTACTTGCACAATAAAGTTCATTTATTTCATTTATGATCCAGGGCTCGGACCGGTTTTTACTATTTTTGAAATATCCCCTGAAGTACTTTTCATATCTCCATTTTAATTTTTAAATTAGTTTTTGTTATGAAGGCTAACAAAAACAATATATGATATGAATGATTTAAAATACGAAGAAATATCGTAAGACGCAAATAACCGAAATTTTTAACCGGTTAATTTTATGAAGGCGAAACCGGTTTCCGAGCCCAGGATAGATTTAATTATAAACATAGTAAAACATACATGATTTGTACTAGAATATAAAAACACTTGTATTTGACATCAATCGAATCAATTTAGTTGTATCAAATAAAATTGCATTAGAATATAAAAATGCTAAAGTTCAAACGCAATGTATATTGTTTAATGTATAAATGACTGATAACTTATGATACAAATGTCACCGTTTACGAAGGACGTCGTTAATATGTGAAGAGTTACATTTTAACGTAATAAATAGGTGAACTATGTTATATAGCAATCAACAAACTATAAATTGCTCCGCATGCCACAACTAACACGAGCCCAATCATAACCTAACGGATCGGTTTGAAATTCAATTTACATTGATGGACCACTACTTTTTTTATGCCACGTCGGTGGCAAACAAGCGTACGGCCCGCCTGATGGTAAGCGGTCACCGTAGCCTACTACTACTACGTGCTACTTGTTCTAAGGTATATACCTTAGATATTGTGTTCTTGTGAATCAATAAGGTCGCCAAAGCTATCGAGGATGCGATGCGTTGAAAATGAGAGTAACGGACTCATATGTCACTGTTCAGCTGTTAATACAAGACCAGATATAGACCTATGACTCTGAATATAGACCTAGCTGTCAACACAACATTACATTGAGTATTTACTCAAATCAATAAAGGGTCGGCAGCACGCTTGTGATTCCTGCCGGTGGGGACGTCTGCCGCGCGATCGCAACAACACAAGCACATACAGTCCCTATTCGTCCTGGTACCGCCGCATACCGGGTAGAATCAGTCCGACACAGGCCGGGCCTAGCTGAGTTTCTTGCTAGACTCTACTCAGCTAGGCTAGGTTTGAACCAGCGACAAAACTTCCAGTAGCTCGATTCGACTCATACCTCAGATTTGTTGGAAGCCGCTGACTGGAGCACAAACTCTTAGAGTATTCCAATGTCTAAACCACCTAAGATCGAAACTTACTTGGTCGAAATTCCTCTTATTCGAACCAAGCGCTTTGCATTAGCTCATATAACCTAGACCTTTTTAAGGCACGAGTGAATAGGCACCTTCTGGGTGAGCTCGCTTCATCGTCTGCCTCATCTTTGCCCCCTGGCTAGTTGCTGTCCAAGAGCGATCCCATTTTTAATAAAAAAAAAAGATAATAAAACCGCAGTCAGGTTGAAAAACAAAACGCTTCCGATTATTCTGCATTAGCACAGGGTATAGTCTCTGCTTACCACCAGGCATACTCTAAGCTTGTTTGCTACCATAGTTGTATAAAAAGAGTGTCGCTGGTACGCGCTCCAAAATAAATAAATGTAAATTTAATATCAAACCCCTACACCCATTCAGATAGACTCTCGGATTTATTTTAAATCTGACTAATTCAATGAGACAACGCAGTTTATAATCTTGCAGACTGAAAACAAAATTAACAAGCGTTATTAATAAAATAATAATGAAGAAATCAGCTGTTTGAAATGATCTGATGTTCATCCAATCGGAGTGGATATATTCCATGACAGCTCAAGTTTAAAAGAAAATTGTTAGCATTTTAAGTCTTTAGATAATGCGATATAATAGTCTATTATTGATCCAGTTATATTGCATGTTGTCGGTCATCCCTGCTGCGCTAACCGTTAATTATGCTTAATTATATTTAGAAAGTTAGTATCTTCGCTCAAAAATTTTAAAAATCATATATGTATTATTTTTTTGGTCTTTGTAATTTTGTATATTTACATAGAATTAACTGCATGTGATAGATAGATAGATAGATAAATCATTTATTTGTTCGCCACATTCACACTCAAGTTACAACAAATAAAAACAAAGAACGGAAAAAGAAATACACAAAGAAATCAAAACTTAAAACAACACATATTAAAAAAAGAAGCAATTATAAAACAGGAATTAAAAAAAGAAAAGAAAATTACGAACACAGATAGGTAAAAATGTATTGGAGTAAGTTGTGGTTACCTATAATTAGATAAGCACCTGCCCCTAATGTATACTAATAAGAACATGTCTGATGTATTATCTATTTGTCATCCATCATTATATATTTAAGAGCCTAGCCTAGCTCTTATCGGTGGAGTAATCGCCATTCTGTTCGGTTCTCCGCCAGGACTTTGAGCTCCTGATACGACATTACATTGACCTTCTCTTTTGCTTGATCTAAACGCACGTCTCGGTCTTCCCCTGCCTCTACTCCCCTCTATCTTTCCTTCGATTATGGTTTTTATGTAATTGTCTGTTTTATCAGGTGCCCCAGCATGTTTCCTCTTCTGTTCTCGATCGTCCTCAAAAGTAGTCTCTAATCTATTGGTAATCTATACATATAATAAAGCTGTAGAGGTTCGAAAGTCTGTACATAGAAGATATTTGCAAAAAAATCGATGGAGGGGTCTTAGAATCGATAACAGAATACATTTCAACAGTTTTTAGAATTTGTGTCTGTTTGTCTGTCTGTTTATTTGTCTCACCATCACGCGAAAACTAGCCAATAGATTTCAATACAACCTTCACTAATACTTTTAGTTGATCTTCGGACGGGTTATAGGCTATAAAAATCATACAGATTGGGGATGAAAGGGGGTGAAAAGAGGGGTTGAACTTTGTATGAGAAGTCCTTCAATTCGTGACTTAAAGGCTTGAAAATTGGTAAGCATATAATTCGAAGCAAAATAAAAAGAATCCCATTCAAAAATTGTACAATAATAAATAAATAATATGTGAAAAAACGGAGGGTAAAAAAGTGCTCAGGGGACTAATGACAAATAACCAAAAATCCCTCAACCCATTGTAACTGTTTGAAATGAGAGACTTAATTATGTTAGTCAGTCGTTGTCAACATTGTCAAATCAGTGCCTTGAACTTCGTCTACCTATATCTGATATATCTTCGTTGTTAGAGTGGTCGAGTGTGATAACGGTGTCATCTGAGGGCCTACAAAATACTACTAATTCCCACTATTCCCACTAATATCGACGGTGTAAAGGAATAACCCTTTAAGCGACATTTTGGTCAAAATCGAGTTATATATATCGTTGGAATCAGCGTTTTTTTCTGCGTCGTTTGAGCCGGGTTTCACATCGATCCGATGACTTATATGTCGCTTAAGGGGTTACAGAAATAAGGCCCAAATTTAAAAATCGTTACCTGATGCGACACATAATTTGATTAAAATCTTACCTGAGTCACTTAACCATATATACAGGCATAATCATAGTCGCATAAGTGATTTTTTAAAATAGGTAATTTTCCATGTGATGTCACTTACATGTTTATTCCAAGTACATTTTACATAGGTTACGGCGCTTAAGTGGTTCTTCAAAAGTGTTAAAATTAACTGTTGTCGCTTAAGTGAATGTTACAAAAATGTACCTAATATTTCATTACTTTAAGCGACATGCTTGGCCCTGGCCGAAATTGTCGCTTCAAGTATTTTTTAAAAACAGCAATACGTTGGTTAAATGAAAATTGCAAGAGGTGTGATGGCGTTTGAAGTGTCGCCCAAATTTATAGTATGGCGTTTAAGTGTATAATTTTTTGTATGAATTACGCGCGAAAGGGACTCTTATAAACGCAGTGTAACGCCGTCGGTCGCTTCAGTCACCGACAAACACTAGGAGGGGGTGGTTGTTTTGCCGTTCGCTGACGGAATGAACTAGGTACCGTATGCTAGTTCTTGCTTGAGACTTAATTGATTTTGCACGAAGCAGTAACGCTGCTAACTGATAATTTGTTACTGCTAGTAATTTGTAATTTGCTGCTAGTTAATTAGTATTTTCCCCAATTATTTAAGACCGCCACCCTGGGCCAGCGTGGGTACTATACTGTCCAATCTCTGAGAGGAATCCTGTGCCCAGCAGCGGTATGTAAAATGGCTAGTGATGATTAAAACTTGAGACTGATTTGATTTTGTATTAAGCACTAACGCTGCTAACTAATAATTTGTTACTGCTAGTAATTTGTAATTTGCTGCTAGTTAATTAGTAACTTGAGACTGAATTTAGATGCTAATTAGTGCTTACAAAAGTGTCTTCAAGGCATTATTTTTGACTGAAAAACATTGTTGTTTTTACTATACCTAAATGTTTAAAATTAAAACTAGTTTATTGATGTTATGAGAGTATGTTGATTGTTAAACTTTTTACGGGCAGATTTTCTGATACTACGTTATTTAATAAGTTGAACTCTATTGTGATAATGAGTGAACTTGTCTATCTTGATGTTATGGCTTAAGCCAACCAATAAAACAACAATTTGATTTTTCCTATTGTGTTTCCTTTATAAGTGTACGTATTTTCTTCTATTATACTTAAATGAAAATTCCAATACTTTCGAATAAAATAAACAACAATAAATTCATCACATCCCTTGCTTATTTAAAACGACGGACAATTTATTTTTATTTATGCAAATACACTACTGTCGCTTAAATTAATTCCCGAGATCAAATTAGTTACATTGGTGTAGTTTCATTGGATTGTTTAGGGCCCTGGTTATAGCACGAAGGTGTCTCTTCAATGGTTCTTCCGGGATCGTTTCGGGGGCCTATTCATTTAAGCGACACTTATTTCAGAATCCTGTAAGATTTCAAGTTTGATAATATTTTTAAAATATAGCTATTAAAATTTGAGAAAACTTGTGTATAGAACTCAACTTTCTAAAATCAATAGTAAAAGAGATAATTTTTTTTTTGTCAATAAATACACTTTAATACGCTCTCCTGTAAAATTCAAAAAATGTCGCTTCAAGGGTTATTCCTTTATACCGTCGATATTATAAATGTGAAAGTTCAGTTGTTTAGATGTTTATATATTTGTTACTCAATAACACAAAAACAGCTGACCGGATTATGATGAAACTTGGTACACAACGAGTCTATAGCCTGAATTAACATATAGGATAATTTTTATCCCTTCATCATCCCTCAAGTAGATAAATTCGGGGGTGTAAGTTGAATTTCATAGATATCCAGAATCATGTACAATATTTACAATGGGGATCCATCATTTTACCGAAAATCGTTACATCGATTATCATTTCCCATAACACTATTCGCAGAATTTTATTATCACTTAGGAATCATTCATCGAACTTCGTTAGATCGCTCAAACATTTGCTCGAATTACCTTTTACACAAGAATCAACTCATCGAATTTTAATTCAGTATTTTATTTGTTCATCGACGTAGTCGTTCATCGAATGGCCTTTAGTATAATTTTGGTTTAACGAAGGTTTCAGTTCCCAAAATTCTTATTACCTAGAACATCATTTCACCACTGTTTACTATTCTTGATATAAGTAAGTCTAAAATTATTTTTTTTCTCAGATTCTTGGTGTACTCTGTAAAAGTACTCATAAACAAAAATACTCAAAAACAAAAATACCCAAAACCTAAAATGTACAAAAGACCTGTTAGGGCAAAACCGACTGTAATGCGGATAGGTTAGAAGATTAAGACGGGAGCTTTGCTCCCGTCTTAATCTTCGGGGTTATTTTTTTATATAAGCCCAGAAAGACCAGTTAGGGCAAAACCGACTGTAATGCGGATAGGTTAGAAAGCTCCCGTCTTAATCTTCGAGGTTATTTTTTTTATATAAGACCAGAAAGATTATACGCCTTGAAAAATCATGCTTGCTTGGTTGTTCGATGAAACATTGTTCTTGGAAAGAATACTATATAGAACGTACTATCTGTGAATCAAGTTTCGTTAAATTAATACTATGAATAACGAATATTTCGATGAAAGGTAAATTCGATGTACCGTTACGCTACGATTAGAGACGGATTCGAAACGATTAACTATGAAAAGTGGTTCGATTATATAAAATGCAATGAATTGATGATTATGTGATTAGAAAAAAAAACCTAATGAAATTCGTTGAACAGTTTTCGGTGAAATGAAAATCGATGTAAGATATTTCGATAAAATAATAGACACCCATTTACAATACCCGCTGACTTACGAAAATTTATCTCAGATGAACCAGTGTAAGTCTGAGCTCCGAATATGCACATGGTTGTCCCGAATCGTAGGGTCAAGATACCATAAAGACGTATCGTGAAGCGAGTTTATACAGTTGTAAATTTACGATATTTGACGTTTGGCGTGTCAGAGACGTGCCATTCGTTAAAATAGAATAGAAGTTAATGTATATTATTTACTAATTGCACAATTCAATAATTTGAGTCTTATAGCTGCTAAGATAAAGTAGGTATTTTCATGTAAAGTTTTTATTTTTACCATCATAGTTATAAAATGAGTAATGTCGCTATCAATTGATTATGATGAGCTATTATTATGAAAGATTTCGGATATTTGTGACTCTTAGAGCTTAATTATCTCAAAACCAAAGCGACTCATGTGAATGTGAATGTTTACCGCATTTCAGTACTTACCTGAAGTTCTATTAATTATTTACATGCATAATTGTAAGCAGTACCTAAATAACGCAAATCTATTATGTTTTAGATTTGCGTTATTTAGGTACTGACTTACAGTCTTTAAAGCGCTTGCGTTTTAAATCAAAACTTGCTGACCCATTGAGCCTAAATAACTTTACTGTTTATAAAATTGGAGATTAAATAGATTGAACGTAGACGATTGTTGTCAGCATTGATTGACCAGCGCTTTGATATATGCCTACATAAAAATTATAGATATTCCACTCCACTCTATTCTTTTTATTGAAAGAAAATCGATGGTAGAGAAATGTAAAACAGGTTTTTTTTTCTTGAACCTGACTGGCTTTATAGGCCGGGGCCAATAAAGCCATAGTGAGTGCGCGTTTGTTTGGAGAGTGGCTTGGGGAAAATCCAGGAGAAACCTCCAACGCGACCACACGGGGGGTTTAAACACTGCAACTGGAATACTCTAAGAGTATGCGCTCCAGTGAGATTGGTTGAGCGGCCTCAACCAAATCTGAGGTGTGGGTGGAATCAAACTACTGGGAGTTTTGTCGCTGTTTCACTAAACCAAGCCTAGCTGAGAAGAGACCAGCTAGGAACTCAGCCAGGCCCGACCTGGATCGGACTGACTCTACCCGGTATGCAGCGGTATCGTGACGAATAGGGACTATATGTGTCTGCGATATCGCAATCGTGCGGTGGACATCCCCGCCGGCAGGGTAATTTTGTGTCTATCCTAAGGACCCATAGAAACCGTTACAAATCTTTTTGGTTACTATAGGTCAGCTTAACCAAAATACTAATTCAATGTAGGTAATATGAAAACATGGATTACCTGACTGATTAGTTTATACATAATTGTAAAACTATAATATGCGCGTAGGTAGTTAAAAATATTACTACTGTTTTTAATTACAAGTTGAAGTTAAGGAAGCGCGTGTCTTTTTGGTAGATGTCACTCTGGGTACGCATCCCCAAGGCTTTGAAGAAGAGAAGAAAGAACTGGTTGAAGGATTTGGTAACCGAGTGTGATTATTGATTTTTCATGCAGACAGCGTAGTTAAAGTGATTGACTGCGTATGTCAGGATGTCACCGGTTCGATTGTACGTTTTGGAAAGTTTTTCTTACAAGTACATATGAAAAAAAATCTTAGTAAACTAGAAGTATTAAATAAAGTTTCATACAGAGGGATAATGCGTAGAGACATGTGCCCAAGGTGTTCACTGCAAGTAGAGCGTGTCATATTGTTGTAGGTCATTACAGATCTTGGGTTTTAATGTAGGACTCCTAACACGCTGCAATTCGAGAAACATCGAAGTTTTTGTTCCATTCAATCATAATATGTTTTCCCCTGTAGTCGCTACATCGAGCATATCAGTACTAAGGCTCGGAAAGTAGGGAATTGGGAAACTTCATAGAACAAGAACGAATGTGTATACGTACGCAAAATCGAACCATGACACCACTATGCTACATGGATTTGATGACGTAGTTTCTTAGCACACATTGTGTTTCGTTACGTAGTATAAGAAATCATAAAAAATATTTGTACGCATATATGCTATATATGGGATCGAGTCGACGGCGTTCTCGGGGCTGGAGTGAAATGTTATGAATATGTTGTTAATGTTATGTTGTATGTAACTTGCTAATATATTTATATGAATAAGAAAATTTGTAAGGTTTTAACTTTGAGACGTAAAAAGGTTTCAGTACATTTTGAGCGAGTCACTCAAAGTTATGTAGTTTATAACCTAACCTGCAGAATATATGTACTCGTACCAAGGGGAAGGAATAGTCAGTAGACGTTCACGCGGACGAAGTCGCGGGCAAAAGCTAGTCCTTAATAAATCACTGCATAGTATAAAACAAAGTCGCTTTCTCTGTCCCTATGTCCCTATATCTTAAATCTTTAAAACTACGCAACGGATTTTGATGCGGTTTTTTTAATAAATAACTCTTAAATAAAAAATGTTAAAAAGCTAAAGTACGCTTTTTAACGTTTTTTAGCTTTATGAGCTACCTAAACGCATGTTACATTTTGATGCCCGACCAGGATTCTACAATTTAATCACGGCATTGTGAACATTATGCACTTAGCTATAAGGTGTATGTTTGAGTAATACGAGTAAACGGTGGAATTAAACTAGTCAAGCGTACACTGTTGAAAATGTAGATGAATCAAGGGGAAGGTTTGTATGTATCATACATGCATCAGCATTGCACCCGTGCGAAGCCGGGGCGGGTCGCTATTAAATAAATAAATCCAGGTATCGAGCTTTTCAGTAAAAATTGATTGGAAGTGTCTAATCGTTTTAATTTGTATCTAAACTCGCAGCGTCCCGATGTCTCAAGGGAGCGACGCGCGGAATGTACATTTTCTGGGCACATTTAAACGTGCGTAGGCTATAACGATAGACATAATCGTCTCAGTCGAAGCGTGCGATGACAAATGTCGTGCGGGGCCGATTCCGAGATACAATCTCGATCACATTTTTGTGAGATCACTGAGACCAGCGTTAATTTGAGACGTAACATCAGCGGCGAAAGTCCCAGTAGATCGATTTCACTTACACATCAGATACGATTGAAACCGCTCAACCAATCTCACTGCAGCGCAAACGCTATTCCAGTGTTCAAACCCACCAGCGTGGTCATGTTGAGGTTTCCTCTGTTTATTGGGGCCGGCCTATAAAGCCAGTCAGGTTCTAAAAAAAAAGAGACGTAACACTCGAATAATGTCACATTAGGGATCACTGAACATTATAGTACATTACTTACCAAAAAACAAAGAATGTCTCATATCTCAGGTATTTGACGCCCGAGCCGAAGGCAAAGGCGATAAATGGGGCTTTCTTTATTACCGCCCATGGTAAGTACAAAATTTTATGTCATCCCTGGCCAGGAAATGGGATTTAACGCGCACGAAGCGTGTGGTAATTGCCACTTTATGGCCAGGTGTAACATAAATGTTATATATGGTAAGGACATCCTTACCACACACAGGGTGTAACAAAAATAGTGAGGATTATTCGGTATCGTGTTAAGATTAGGAAAAAGTAGAAGAAAAAAATTTTTGACGCGAAATGATTTTTTTTTCTATGGGGCAGGTCGTCCAAGTCAGCCAACTGTCCATACAAAGGCCAAATTATTGTGATGATTATTGATATGAGGATGCTTGCAAGAATGATTATTGTCGAGATCCTTGGCCATTGTCAGTAGACATAATGATGATGACAAGTCTTAATCTGATTATCTAACGGCAATCAGCCGCGAGGAAACTCTTCAAAAGGTGAAGAAAACAATGAACAACGTTAATAAAAAAGTATTTGTAAAATTTGCTATATCCTTTATTGTTTTATACTACTAAACTTCAATGCCGTAATATTTGCCACTTAATTTACCTCAGAAAACCATTCCACCTGGTCAGTTTTTACGTGCCAATTTTTTATCGATTTTGCTATTTTTTATCGATTCCAAATTTAATGACGATATTAGCAATCGGTAGTCAAGATAACCATGGCGAGATCTACACGCAAGAGCAATAAAATGGGTACACTTTGTATGGAAGTTCAATACAAAATGTACACATTTATCTGCTCTTGAGTATATTTAATCGCCGTGAATGCGTGGATTGTGAGTTATTTTTTATTCCGCTCGTTTAAATATTATTAATACCGCAGTGTGATGAATGTATTTATGTATTTGTGTATGAAGCCATGTAGCGTCGAGTGCGATTTGTCAACTCGCGAGAAATGTCCGACTTCGAGGCGGGTTTTCAGTTGTAATAATAATGGCAGAGATAGTATCCGCTAGGTGTACACATCCCAATACATTATCGTATCTCAAAGGGGCCTCTTCGTGTTGGATCTGTATCCCCATGAACGCCTTCCAAAAGGACCGGACATTGTGCCGTGATATCCCAAAGGAGAGATACAAATAATAATAATAATTCTTTATTTCAGATTTTTACATCCATATGTTGTTAGTACATTGCAATAGTATATTTAAACAAAAAACTTATCCGCTAAGGTTAGTAAAAAGTAAAATAATCAAATACTAATTGTCAGCTAAAAGCTCCATCTGCTATCATCTGTTCAAGCAATGCAAGCTGTTCCAGTGCCTAAGCAATGGAGCATCCAACTTGGCAACCAACGTCTTCAGGATGCCATTCCCACTATCACTCAGCCGCCGCATTAGTGACGCCGTCCTGTTTCAAACTCAAACTCAAAATACTCTTTATTCAAATAGGCCTAGCAACAAGCACTTTTGAATCGTCAGTTATATATTACATAAATTGAATCTAATTATTCAGAGCAATTTATTGATGCATATGAAATTTTAAAAAAGACATGAATTACTATAATGTATGTCAAAAGAGAGTATAATAAATTCACATCAAAGCGCTGGCCAGTCAATGCTGACAACAACCATCTACGTCCAATCTATTTAATCTCCAATTTTATAAATAAAGTTATTAAGGCTCTATGGGTCAGCAAGTTTTAACTTAAACGTAAGCGCTTTAGAGCCTGTAAGTCAGTACCTAAATAACGCAAATCTATTCTATTTTGCTTACGATTATGCATGTAATTAATAGAACTTTAAGTACTGAAATACGGTAAACATTCACATTCACTTAAGTCGGTTTGGTTTTGAGATAATTAAGCTCTAAGAGTCACAAATATCCGAATTAACTCTTCAACTCAATCTCATCATAATCATTTAGCAGCGAAATTACTCAGTTTATAACTACAATGGCAACAATGAAAACTATACATGCAAGTACCTACTTTATCTTAGCCACTTAAGACTCAAATTATTGAGTTGTGCAAGTAGTAAATAATATTCATTAACCTCGATTAGACTTTACCGAATGTCATCTGTGTGTAATGCCAAACGACAAATATCGTGATATTTATAACTGTCTAGACTCGCCTCACGATATTCCTTATTGCAACTTGACCCTACGATTCGTGACAACTATTTGCATATTCGGAGCTTAGACTTACACTGGTTAATCTAAGACGAATTTTCGTACGTTAGCAGGCATTGTAAATATCTATATGACTCTGGTTCATAGATTCAGAATTTATCAATTTGAGGGACGATGAAGGGATAAAAAGTATCCTATATGTTAACCCGGGGTATAAACTCGTTGCATACCAAGTTTCATCAAAATCTGTACAGCCGTTTTTGCGCGATTGAGTAATAAACATCCAAACATCTAAACATCCGAACTTTCACATTTATAATATTAGTGGGAATAGTGGGAATTAGTGGGATTTTGTAGGCCCTCAGATAACACCGTTATCACACTCGACCACTCTAACAACGTTCTGGATGACCACTGAAGACATATCAATTATAGGTAGACGGAACTCCGTCCGCGCCTTGAACTCAAGGCACCGGTTTGTCAATGTTGACAGCGACTGTCGAACATAATAAAATCTCTCATTTCAAACAGTTACTATGGGTTGAGGGATTTTTGGTTATTTGTCGCTAGTCCCCTAAGCACTTTTTTACCCTCCATTTCTTCACATATTATCTATATTTGTTGTACAATTTTTGAATAAGATTCGTTTTATTTTGCTTCCAATTATATGCTTACCAATTTTCAAGTCTTTAAGTCACGAATTGAAGGACTTCTCATACAAAGTTCAACCCCGCTTTTCACCCCCTTTCATCCCCAATCTGTATGATTTTTATAGCCTATAACCTGTCCGAAGATCCATTAAACTTTCTAGTGAAGGTTGTACTAAAATCTATTAGCTAGTTTTCGCGTGATGATGAGACAAATAAACAGACAGACAAACAGACACAAATTCTAAAAACTGTTGAAATGTGTTCTGTTATCGATTCTAAGACCCCTCAATAGATTTTTTTGCTAATATCTTCAATGTACAGATTTTCGAACCTCTACAGCTTTATTATATGTATAGATAGATAGATTCTTGGAGCCATTCCGATTATATTTTTTTGGAATGACATTGTCTTAGGTACAGTAGAATGTAATATGTTGTGAGGATCCGTTTAAGGGCATATTCGGTATCGTGTTCTGATTAGGAAAAAGTAGAAGAAAGAAAGAAGTAGAAGTAGAAGTATGCACTGTGTTGAGAGCGTCCTAAAAGTATTCCTTCTGTTGTCAACACAGTGCATCCATAAACCTTATAAAGGGTCGGCAACGCGCACATGACTCCTTTGGAGTTGCGGGCGTCTATAGGCTGCGGTGGCCGCTTACCTTTAGGTGGCCCGTACGTTTGTTTACCACCGGCGTTGTATATATAAAAAAATGGACCCAATAAATTTTTGGCCTTTGTATGGACAGTTGGCTGAATTGGACGACCTGCCCCATAGAAAAAAAAATTCTTCTACTTTTTTCTAATCAGAACACGATACCGCATATGTCCTTAAACGGTTCCTCACTAGTTTTGTTACATCCTGTATACAAGAAAAACAAAAGAAATAAAAAATACCTTAAAATAAACCTAACTAAAGGCTGAAATAATATGTATAAAAAAAGAAACCCCAATCATAAGAAAAATATGCTGTCCAGTAACTTAATTAACTATAGCCTTTTTATAATAGAATTTATTATATATTAAATAGATCTACTGTTTAACTGAGACTTGGCCCTGTGATGGAACACGAATAACATGGAACACGTACGGGACAAGAAATACCTACTTAAAATAAAAACTCTTATCTCAGCGTCGTTTCAGTACTGAGATACGAGGTTTCTAACAGTAAACGAGTAAATGAACTGAGATGAATGATTTTGCTAGTCGGTTTTGGTTGTCACCAGCAGGCGAATCACGAAACGTTATGTACTAACGGTAGATAGACTTTACTGTCAATTTTGAAGGATAAATGTATGAGCCGACAATTAAAATTTGACATTAAAATCTATCTAACGGTAGTACAAAAGTTACGTGATTACCCCGCAGAAATAATTAATTGAAATTATTTTAAATATCTTTAAAACAGTTTGTGGGTAGATTTTAGAATCCATATTTCAGGAAGAATCTCCTTGCTTATAACTGACGTATATTTATACTGGGTTATGAAGGGATCATCCATAAAGTATGTCACACCAATCTCGTGATTTTTTGACCCCTCCCCCGTTTTGTGACGGACTGTACCTAGTTACTACCCCCCCAAGTGTGTATTTATATTTTGCAATATAAAGCAGTTCCGAGATTAGTTAAATTCCCACTTATTTTTTAATATAACCATCATCAACTCGCAACAAAATAATAAATGATCGCCAACGAAACAATTTAAACCTTATGCTTAACGTGTCACGTACTTTATGGATGGCCCCGAAGTGATCTACGAATAATTGTGACGTAGTCAAATACATAATCGTAGGCAGGTATCTCATTTTAAATATATATATATTTTTTAATATTAGAGGACAATCTCACACAAATCGAACTAGCCCCACAGTAAGCTCAAGAAGGCTTGTGTTATGGGTACTAGACGACGATATATTTAATAGATATAAATACTTAAATACATAGAAATCATCCAAGACTCAATTCATGCTCATCACACAAATATTTGCCCTGACTGGGATTCGAACCCAGGACCGTCAGCTTCACAGGTAGGTGCCCTACCCACTAGGCTAAACCGGTCGTCAAAGACTCATTCCATCATGCAAGGCTCACATTATTTGCGAACATGCACTTACGTAACACGTACTTCCCAAAAATCGTTTGGATTTTCTGAACCATTCGATTCCTGCTGCCCTGGTACTCTGTTTCAAATATTAAACAACCCTTCCGCGTTGGGGTAGCTTTGACGACATTGATCGCGGGTGCGAAATAGGTGTATTCGCCCGTATTGCATAATGCCTAATAGGCTAGTACCTCCCTATGCCTCCCACCCTTGCTAACTGAATTCTCCTTATGCTTCCTGAAACCCTGGTACCGTGTTTCAAATACTAAACGTCTCTTCCGCGTTGTTGTGACCTCATAAACTCGGGTGAGCACTAGGTACATACTTGTGTTGCAATAACCGTCTCCCTTACACCCCCCGTTCGCAATATGAACAGTATTATGAACACTCCTGTTGGTTTCTGCGGCTCTAGTACTCAGTTTCAAATATTAAACATCCCATTGCGACTGTGACCCCGTGACCTCCGAAGAATTTAACCAAATTTGTCGCCTTGTTATCGCTTTGCTACACATATCAATTGTAGGTTTACGTGCGGGCATTATGCACATGGACTGGCTCGTCGGGTTTTTCAAATAGTTTGCATTTTCTAGTCTTTATAATCGACTTTCAATTTCTTGCGGAACTTTTCTACTCTTTTAGTATCGCGAGCGGGTAAAAAGTTTGTATCGAATTATATAGTTTAAATGGCGGTCTCGATTCGTCTTGAGGACGCATTTACGAGCATCGATGACATTTGCATACGTTTTGATAACGTGTAGCATGGAAGCATTTTTGTTTGGTTTCGAAGCAGCCCAGTGGTTGGTAGGGTTTGTTGCACGCTGCGGTTTATTTGAGTTTGGCCGGAGTGGTGCATTTGTAGGTTTGCCACGTTTATACGTAAATTCAAAAATAAAATTTTGATGACACGGCTTAGTTGATTTGGTTATGTTATGACCCTGTACAAAATGACAGTTCTAACTTTTCACAGTAAGAATGGAAAATGTGGTTATGGTTATAGTCTGGTTGTGGTTGTCGAGTAATATATGACTGGATATTTTATTTTATTTTGACATCTGCTTATTACATATATATATGTGCGCATCTATTTTTTATATTCGGTATTTATATATTTGTATACATTTTTTTTTCGTTTATATATCTATATATTATTGTGATGTTATTAAGATAAATTTGTGTTTCTCGGTTTGCCTATTAATCTTAATCTCAACTCAATTGCTCAAAGGTTAGCTGGAAGAAATCCCTTACAGGGATAAGCTCGCCTTTGTACAGATATGTCAACTGTTCTTGTAATTTATGTTATGTTTTACTCATCTATAATAAAGAATTTTACATACAAATGTTGTATCATTAGGATCCATCGCCTACCGAATCAGAAAGGTTGCGTGTTCAAATCACGTCGAGGTCACCAATCTAGATAAGTAGGATGTCTTCCTATATAAAGAACAATGTACAGGGGGTTGGATTTATACAGGAAACGCAGTATCTACAAATTATATACATATATACAATAGGTAGGACACAGGAAGAATCGACAATTGAAAGATCTCTCAGGCACCGAAGTCCAATAAGAGTCGGTTGGAAGTTATATTTATGCAATTGACTTAAGAAACTTCGATAGCGCGATGCAGATCATGTTAGATTTGACAGGACTGACGCCGCACCGATAATTAGAGTGGGTTGCACCAAACCGTCTGTAATCGTAAGCGGTGTTCGTCAAAATCTGATTGCATGGAAAGTTTGACAAGTCCTATGGGATGACAGCTGTCGGCGCCATATTTGACGATGACCGGCCTGTAATCGTATGTTGGTGCAACCGACCCTTACCGTCCACATGTTATTGTTATGTATTGTTCTTTTTTTCCGGTAGACGGAAGCTGTTGGAATATAAGAGTGAGCACATTTTACTTATGGAAGAATGTTGAGATCAGATGGCAAAGCAATTTTCCCAAGCTAGTGTATTTTATCCCCCGTCGCGTAACGGAAAAGAGGGGTGTTATAAGTTAAACATGTGTATCTGTGTGTCGGTCTGTGTCATCGTAACTCCCTAATAACGGATGAACCGACTTATTCTTAGCTGGTTTATGTCGGGAGTTTTGCATTTATTTAAATCAGATCTCACTCTAACGGCAGAACGTAAGCGGGTTGCAAAAAGCCTTGATATATCAATTTCCAGCCTATTTTAATGATCACATTATAGCTTGAACAAAAGTATAATTACTTATAATTAGTATAATTACTAATAGCACAATTAATATAGCGCGCGTCATGTTTCTTATGTACGAGTATGAGTTGTTGACCGACACCGAGACTATTATAACTATTACTTAGTGACTCTGTGAGCTATAGACCTCGTAAATGATATTTTATCATTTCCAAAATCTGACATTATAAAAAAGATCATTGTGAATATCGAACCTGCTAACAAAATTTCACGAGAAGCGGTTGAGAAATGCGACCTGTAGAGGACAACCAACCGAATTTCGAACACAGTAACTTACAAAATATTTGAAATAAAAATTGTTTTTGAAAATTTCCAAACACTGACTCGACAAAAAAATTCTATATAATTACCGGACCTGCTCACAAAATTTCACGAGAATCGTTTGCGAAGGAGAACAGACCGTTGAACAAATATATATTTTTTTAATTTACAAAAACTTATTCGATAAAAAAAACTGTATATTTACCCACCCTGCTCACAAAATTTCACGAGAATCGGTTGAGAATTGCGACCTGTAGAGGAGAACAAACCGAAATTCGCCCGCAGAAACTTACAAAATCATTGATAAAAACATTGTTTTTGGAAATTTCCAAAAACCGTCTCGACAAAAAAATTCTATATAACTATCGAACCTGCTCACGATATTTCACGAGAATCGGTTGAGAATTGCGACCTGTAGACGAGAACAAACGGAAATCCGGACATACGAAAGCATTTTTGTCGAAGCTAAAGCAGAGACCTTCGTTTCACTCGGTCAATTATTTCTTAATCCTCGCGACTTATTACTTGGGTCGTGCTTAAATTGTGCCTCCCCAATCTCCAAGCTGCAGGCGAATCACGTAACTTTATGTACTAACGGTAGATAGATTTTACTGTCAATTTTGAAGTATAAATGTATGAGCTGACAATTAAAATTTGACATTAAAATCTGCCTAACGGTAGTAAATAAGTTACGTGATTACCCCGCTCTTACAAAGAGACTGCTCCTAACCGTTTCTGCGTCCTTGGTACTCAACTTCAAATATTAAACATCCCTTCCGCATTGGCGTGACCCCGTGACCTCAAAGTGATAGTGTCATGGGTTTTGGTACCCTGGTATCCCGTTTCAAATACCAAAACATCCCTTCCGCGTTGGATATGTGACCACTTGACCTTAGAGTTCACAACTGGGTTTTCATAATATTGTTGTCTATAGGGTCATCCACCATAGCCGCTATTCATAAATAGTAATTGCAGTATTGGGTACCAAGACCCCGTAATTTCAAAAAACACTATAAATAATCATAGTAAAGAATTATTTTACAAAAGAACTTTCTTTCTGAATGCAATATTAATATGGGGTTTTAGTCATCTTGAAATTAAGGGTCGATTTTTCAATCCTCAGATAAAAGTATCTGTCAGATAAATGTTAGCTGTGTTTTTTTCTTTCATGTGACATTAGAAAGTGACAGCGATAATTTTATCTGGCAATTGAAAAATCGACCCTAAAACTAAATACCCCCTTATTCATAAAACTTAACAAACTTCTGCTAACTAAAATGCCTGTTGTCACTGTTTCACAAGCACATGTGTCAAAGTGACAGATAAAGACAAACGACCTCTAGCGGCCAGCTAACTAATATATGTTTGATAGACGTTTATGAATAAAGGGGTAGACTTTATGATTTCATCTTACCTAGCTCGCTTGACAACTTGGTCCATCTCTGGTGTAGCTTCTCGTTTATGCTTAAATGCTCTTGGCAGAGCTGTCTTTCAAGCAGCCATTCAAGCAATTTTTGGGTGGCACTTTGCTTTCCTCCATTTCTCTCTAGCCTGATGGGCTTTGTGGGTGGGTACATTGGTTTGGTAAGTGGAACAAATTAATGGAAACATATTTCTGGTATACGCAGAGCCTAGGTTTGAATATTGGCGCTTAGAATACTCTTTACGGTTTTTGCTGCCCTGGTAGCCCGCTTCAAATATGAAACATCTTCCGGGTTACCGTGACCCTGTGACCTCGCATGCGGGTTACATAACCACCATTACCTTAACCTTCGGCTGTTTAGCGGGAATATTCCTAATCGTTTCTGGGGTCCTGGTGTTCAACTCCAAATATTAAACATGCCTTCCGCATTACCGTGACCCTGTGACCTCGTGCATACCTAGGTCTTCACAAACTTCATACTGACATAGAGCATTTTTGACGTTATCTCTTTATTTATTTTTGGTCTTAGGTTAGGTTTTTACAATAACTTTATAAAAAGTAAAATATAAAAATATTAAAATACACTTACAAAACACAAAAATATTATAAAATCCTAACCTAGTGTGCCGCCGGCAGCGAGGCAGGGCCTAAGCTACCGGTGGTTAGGGCGACAGAGAGAGGAACCTCCTGACTATCCGCGCCGCGACCAGGAGTTACCGCCTTCTGTATCTAACCCTTGACCCAGCCATCTAGCGAGAGTCTCTTAAGGTGTTGGTCGAGACTCTTCGCTATTAGACCGTTCGCAGAGACGACTATCGGGACAATGTGAAAAAGGCTTAAGGCTTCCCTTTGCTCCAAAATAATATCTACTGTATTTTGCTTTCACTAGTCCAAAGTTTTCAACCCACTGAAGTCGAACGTACTTTACCTTTAATTCAACTACCTACTTTTGTCCCGCTCTTACTTGAAAGCTAGAGCAGGACGACAGTAGTTACCGGCCACACGTAGCCGTAAAAATGTTGATCGTCGAGCCTTATGGAGGCAGCATAAATACGACGCTTTCATTGCACACTGCGATCTAGTGCCTCCCAAGTGCCACCCTAGGCTCCCCTGGGCTAGCAACCTTACGAGTAACTCCTGGTGATTTCTGCTACCTTAGTTCTCGGTTTCAAATATTAGAAACTTCCGCGTTCGCAGAGCGCTGAAAATACTGAAAATGTTGCTACAAACCATTTTCATAAATATACTTGGATTCGTTTATACAGGACTAGCGACCCGCCCCGGCTTCGCACGGGTACAATTCTGATGCATGTATTATACATATAAACCTTCCTCTTCAATCACTCCATCTATTAAAAAAACCGCATCAAAATCCGTTGCGTAGTTTTAAAGATACATAGGGATATAGGGACAGAGAAAGCGACTTTGTTTTATACTATGTAGTGATTGTCGCTATACTAGTACTTTATGTAATTTGTTTATAAAGTCGCTATTTTGCTGATGCTTAAAAATATAATATTTTATTTTTTTCTTCTCGTTACATAATATGATTTGGACTTCCTAGTAAGTATTATGTACCTGTGACAGGAAGTGCCGCTCTTCCATAATTCTAGTTTACAGAAATAAAGTTTAATACTAATAATAATAACTAACAATGAGAGTTATTAATTTAATACATTAACAATTCACGTAACAATCTGAACATGTACTTTAATTATCTTACAATAAAGTCGTGTAGATATATGTGAGCACTTTGTTCACTCCCATATAATAAAATGTACCCACTATACCTTTGTGATCAATCTGATCGATCCATCACCAATATTTTGCGTAATCGTAAATTTATAATGCAATATTTTAACATTACGCAAGCCGATGAAATCACGACTCGGTTTCAGTAATGCTGACTACATCATATGAAAATATAACCAAGGAGTCATGTTGAACCAAAACAAATGTCATCTGTGTGTGTTTTAGTAACAGCGAGTCACTAACCAGTCACTGAACTTGGAAGGCCGGGTTTTATAAAGATCCGTTAGATCAAATGTCAGATCAAATTTCAGTAACTCAGTACAACGGATCTTTATAAAACCGAGCCTTAGAAGACTTGGGCTCGGTTTTATAAAGATCCGTTAGACTTTATGTCGGTTGGTTATGTCAAAAAATGTACTGAGTTACTGACATTTGATCTGACATTTAGTCTAACGGATCTTTATAAAACCCGGCCTTAAGAGGCCTTATAAGTTTTAAAATGTTTTGATTTGAAATTGTGACAAAAGTATTGATAATTTGGAGATCACTCCAACCATCCAACCATCAGGTTGAAACGATATTTCTTAATGAAAAATCCAAAAAATATATATAAGTTTTATGACATTAGGTCGCAATAGTCCTGTTCTAAATAGTAACACTGAGAAAATGTTAAGATAAGTGTAAATTCGAACAAAAAATGCTTAAATATATGAGCGTTTTTTAGCTCATAAGGGTTGTATTAATTGAATCACGATTTTATTTGGATTTGCGTTTTAGTTGAGCTTTTTATATTTAATTTACTCACACAATAGTATTGTAAAACTGTCAACATCTTTTCACACATTCATACTACAATAAAAGTCCCCAAACCAAATATTAGCGAAAAATATATAGATAGTTATGGGAATCAAAACATGGAACGCCTAAAATCGCAGTATGAGACTCTAAATCTAAACAATGAGAGTGAATATTTCAATGAATTCGCAGTAAAATAATAAGCTATTTTGAAATTCATTGAGTTGCGACGTTGCCACTTAGTGCAGGAAATAATAACAGTATAGTTTTAAATACATAGCACTAAAATATTTTTTGAAAATGGTAGGTGTTTTTATCGAATTTTGCCCTTGAGGTAAAAATAAAAAATAGATGATACTTGAGGTTAAAACATGCCTTAGCTGAAAAGTGGCTAAGGGATTTTATTTGAACATTTTCCTCGCATAGCGAAAAGCCGAATACTGTAATTTTCTAGAAGAAAAAATATGAAAAAAAACTGTTTTTGCGGAAAAATCTCTCCGCAATGCGACCCCAACCACCAGGATTCCATAGCCACGAAGCGTGCTTTAACTGCAATAAGCGGTGTCCACCCCCAACGAGGGGAGGGCTCTGGGGCGTGGACTGAGGCTCAACAGGTGAGTGGGCAGTAGGGGCTATCGGGGGTTGAAACCCCAACGCGGAAGGATTGTTCAATATTTGAAGCGGGCTACTAGGACAGCAGGAATTGACAGAGTTCATTCATTCTACTAATTTTATAAATGCGAAAGCTTCGATGTTTAGATATTTATAAGATTTCAAGCTTACATGGTCATTTGCATTAGAATTACGATTTGAAACAGGATATTTACCACGTATATTTGTATTTTTGAGTTCCCGATATTTCGGCACTGTTGCAAGCGCCATTATCAAGGATTAACTGACGTGCTGCGAGTTTCAGTTGTGGTCTACCCACACATCATAGCGATCTACCCTCTTCCTGGTTCGCTTTTTTTGCACAGTGTCACCGTCACTACCACCGTCCGCCTTGTCACTTGAAACTCGATTACGGTCACGACACACCACACTCACAGTATCAATATCCCGTTTCAAATCGTAATTCTAGTTTAGATATTTTCACCTCAGTGGCTCAAACACGGCGGTTTTGCTGCTTGAAACCAGTGAGCAAAATGCAATTTTGTTGCGAGCGTGAAGAAAACTAACTTTTTAATTTTTCATATCGTAGGTTAGTCACAGGTCATCTTTTCATACTACGGGTGTAATACAAACTTGGAACATTGAAACTTCATTTTCTCTGTCACTTTCACTCCGTTACAAAAAAGAGAGAGAGATAAACTATGTCGATTCGTCATTCGACTTCGAACTTCGTAGTAGGCCCCTAAAAAGCGGGAACGAAAAACTCGTTCCGAAACAAAATAAAATTCGAACTCGTGTTAAAGTCGTATAAAAATATTAAACCTATATTAAATCTAATTATTATAATCGTATTAATATTTCATTATTCTTAAAATACAATGAAGAAATGCGATATTGATCGCAAATATTAATTATTATAAGTCTTTAGTTTTTTTCATACGGTGAACGAATATAGATTCATATACAGTCTCAGAACGCATTTTATATTCTTTAAAAAGTTAGCGCGATTGAACTTTTTAAATGTTATTCGTATTACGTTTTCTTGGATATAAAACATAACTTAAACTAAAAACTGTACTAAATATGAGTGAATAAATTGACGAAGCCGATGTTTTAACTCCTCAAGTGTTGAGAGATGCCGTCAAAGAGGCTGAACTGTGTTTTATGCCCGAAAAGTCTCGACAGAAGTATTTAAAGGGACACGAAATATTCAATAAATGACGATCGGATAAAGGAGCAACCATTACATCGGAAAAAGTATAAGTATAAGTAAGTAAGGTTATCCCATAACAAACAACCGAAAAACATGTGGAACAATATTCGATGCTCAAGCGACGATGAAGACGAAACACAATATTATACATATTGAAACGTACCCAAAACTAGTTGCATTTCTAAAACGGTTGTTAGTGGGCTTTTTCTTAACGTCATATAAAGTGAATGTTATGGGAAAGAGTAATTGTAGTTAATGTTTGTTATTTCACATGTATTTGTTGTTTGATTTTTTTTTCATAAAAATGATTTGATTTATTCTATGTGGCGTTTTATTCCATTGAGTTATATGTTCTCGCCGCTGAGGTGAAAAGTTGTATGTATCACACGAGAGCAAAGATATTTGCATCTCGTGTCTTTGAGTCCCTCGCTACACTCAAGATTCTAATTTTGAATCACTACGCTCGTGATTCAATTATAGAATCTTTCGCTTGCTCGGGACTCAATATCAACACTTGCAGCAAAAATCTACTTTGCTCTCTTGTTGAACAAATAACTATTGTTACAATCAGGTAAAAACAGCTGAACGGATTATGATGTGGTATACAACGAGTTTACAGCCTGGATTAACATATAGGATACTTTTTATCCTGAAAACCATCCCTCGAGGGGATGAAATGGGGAGTTGAAGTTGACGTGGACGCAGTCGCGGGGAAAAGCTACTTGGAAATAAAATTGAATTTTGTACACTATTGAAAGAAAGAAAAAACATTTATTCGTGGCACAGACACAGTACAAATTAACATACCAAAATACAGAAAATAGCCACATAGAGCTATTACATACACCACGCATTTTCAATACCATCTTTCCAGAACATGATTGTAGTAGCAAACACGTCTTCAAAGCTAAATTGAAAAAATTGCTAATAAATACCCTCTAAATACATATTTTATTTTAGGTTTTAAGGTAGATAGGTACATTAATTTGTTAAGAGCATGAGTGCATTACTCGCCAATAAACGTTGTGTTTGGCGAACGGTTGTTAATGTAAAACTGTATCTAACTTTTTGGTAAATAAAAAAAAAAAATACATACATACATACATACAGCTAGATACATAGAGCACATATATATAGCATATATACATAGAGTTATTGGGGCTCATTATTCAAATCTAGAGTTTCCACCTTGACTGGAGAGGTAATAGAATATTATTTTTCACGCTTAGTAAGGGTGGGTTACAACAAACCGTTTGTAATTGTAAGCGGTGTTCGTTAAAATCTGATTGTATGAAAAGTTTGACAAGTTTCTATGGGATGACAGCTGCCGACGCCATATTTGACTATGATCGGCCTGTGATCGTATGTTGGTGCAACCGACCCTTAGAATTTTAATAAGTCAGGTAAACGTCCCAGGTTTTGACCTTCATTTCTACAAAAAAAAATGATGAGGAAGATTTAAATGTCAAGCATTGGTCAGTGTCAACGCTGGGATAATAGTTTAGGTACGATTATAAAACTCCACTACAACAATTTGTTTTGCTTTCTAAATAAAAAAAAAACAAACATTTATTCTGCAAATAGGCCACAAGGGCACTTTTACATGTCAAAATATTAATTTACAACAATTTAAGAAAGTCTTACTATGTTACAATTATAACAAAATAAATATCATACAGTGAAGATAAACTTGCAAAGTTATCTATAGAATACAAATATTACAATATCAGTAAAGTTAGAGATGTATGCGGTCTCAAGTCTGATTAAACAAGCAGTATAATGAAATTAATATGAGAGATGTACATTGTCTCTGAGCGTCAAAATTAAGACTAATTTAATATTGTTAGAGATGTGTATGGTCTCTAAGTCACTGATAATAAAAACGAATCCACAACAGGTGATGTCAAAATACACTAGTATTAATTTTCTTCCAATAAAATAAAATAAAATTTCCTTCCTTCAAAGGCCTTCCCCAACAATTTCCAATCTTCTCTTTTCCTAGTCCGAATTTTGCCAGTTGTTTTAACTAGATCATCCATAAAACCCCACTAACTTACTGTACCTACCGTAATAGAATAGAATAGAATAGAATAGAAAAACATTTATTGATAAACCAAACATACAGCACCACATGAACATATTAAAACAAATAGAACAAAGTAAAAAAGTAACACATTGTGAATTATAAAACAGACAAAAAGAACTTATACCTATTTGGTGCTGTTATGGTGGCTACAAAAGGACACCACTCAGCATATGCTGTGGCATACATATACCACAGCGCTGGTATGATAATGATATTAAATCGTGTTTAACCTCATTTCTAGCAGACAGTGTTTATTTTTCACAAATCACTAACTGCCGTTCAAGTGACGTCACACCCCGAATCGTGATTGACGTCACACAAATTACTAATGAGAGCCCAAGCATTCGGGATGTGGCAACACTAGCTTCTATAAATAACAAATTAGTAGTTCCTCTTACATGTAGGAAAAGGAATGGAGCCACCGGACAGGAATTTTTGTAGCAATATTTAATCTTGATTTATAATAGAATAGTGTTGAACGTTTAAAAAATAAGCACAGTTTTGTTAATTTGTGAGATATTTTTGTTACAAATATTCGTTGAAATATTTCCTTGTAAAAAGATATTAAGACTGTTAACTTATAATTGTTATGTTACTACCCAAAGGTTGTCTGAGAGAGATCGCTCTTCAGCGATAAGACCGCCTGTTTGCTGAATTGCCACCTGTTTTACACAGATACGAGTACAGTCAGCATCAAAGGTTACCTATATGGTAGTGCCAACAAAATTGAAGTCACGCATACATAGGGTTGCCATACCTCAGGATTTTTCCTGATATGTCAGGAATTTTGACCCTTTATTTATTTATTTATTTATACCGGACATATATAAGCATAACAGTGAAATGCACCAAATCGCTTACATACTAGTCACAATTACAGAATTCACAATAACATATAAAATTCAGTCATATGTGATAATCCACATCGAAAGGGACCTTATGGCGGCAGGCGCTTACGTTGCACCTATTCACTATTGTATTGGAACAGCGGCAATAAAGGCGTAAGTGCCGGCCGCCATAAGGTCCCTTTCAATATGGATTATCACATATAATATACAGTCATTAGACAACACACATATATGACAAAAAAAACCTCACGTGATTTCTGGATAAGCCCTATGGTTACTTACTTTTGATGCTGACTGTACGTCACTTCAATATGAAGAATCCGAACACTCATTTTTGCAATTTTTTTTCTGACCGTTAAAAAACAGAGTTAGGCACTGGTCCCACCGCCG
Organism: Epiblema foenella; assembly: GCA_963556455.1. Taxonomy (NCBI): domain Eukaryota; kingdom Metazoa; phylum Arthropoda; class Insecta; order Lepidoptera; family Tortricidae; genus Epiblema; species Epiblema foenella. The sequence continues at coordinate 19,675,987 of OY747110.1, forward strand.
GCGAACAGCGACTACTCTCATAGTAATTCTACTCGTTTTCTCGCTCAAGCGAGTAGAATTACTATGAGATTACTCGCTACTCGCCGGCGGGGGACCAGTGCTTTATGTTTTAATTGGTTATATCGGTTTAGCCTAGTGGGTAGTACACCTGCCTGTGAAGCTGACGGTCCTGGGTTCGAATCCCGGTCAGGGCAAATATTTGTGTGATGAGCATGAATATTTGTTTCTGAGTCTTGGATGTTTTCTATGTATTTAAGTATTTATATCTATTAAATATATCGTCGTCTAGTACCCATAATACAAGCCGTCTTGAGCTTACTGTGGGACTAGTTCGATTTGTGTAAGATTGTCCTCTAATATTGATTTTATATTATTAATTGTTATTTATATATCAGAAACTTCACGATACGGATCTCATAATAGTAGTAGAACGAATATAAGACAGGTTTAATTTGAGAAACCAAATCACATGTGAATATTGCTGGCATATAGCACAGATATTAACGTATCAAAACAAAATTGCTGAATCATGCTAATATCTCTTAATTTCGCAAATAATATCGGTGAAAAATATACGGTTTATAATAAAATGTTAGTGATAATTCAGGCATAAGAAGCGTCGGTCGTTCACCGGCTAGATGGGTGACGACATTGAAAAGATCGCGGGTTGCTCATGGTTGAGACTAGCAAGGGACCGGGATGAGTGGCGTACTAGAAGAGAGGCCTATAATAATAATAATAATAATTCTTTATTTGTCAGGCAAGAGACCCATTAAAAAAATACAATAAAATGTTTAAAAATAAAATAGAATAAAAATAAAATAAAATAAAACTACTTACAATAATCAGTTAATTAAAATATTAAACACTATACTTGGTCGTGATCGGTGCAGCTTGCGCCAGTGTTTGTTAAACGCGTCGTTATAATCCCTGGCTACTAGCGAGATAATCTCATATTTAGAGTCTATAAGTCTCTCCCTGAAGGCAGCAGACCTGGCTCTCAGGATGGCAAAGTCAGGCACTCTCGCGTCGGCAAACATACCCTTCGCACTGCAAAAACGTGGTAGTTTCAACAGGATGCGAAAGGCATTGTTGTATTGCACCCTTAGCGCGTTGAACGAGTGCCTGGTGTACCTATTCCAAAGCTGGCAAACCTATGCTCAGCAGTGGGAGATTACAGGCGAATGATGATGGTGATAATGCTAAATTGTATGGGGACATCACATGGCATCAATCACTGTCATAAAACGAATGTCTGCGCAAAAAAATTGCGATTCAACCGAGAAAAAGAAAGAATGTGGGAAAGGTATTTTTTTTTTATACCACGTCGGTGGCAAACAAGCTGACAGCCCACCTGATGGTAAGTGGTTACCGTCGCCTATAGACGCTTGCAACACCAGAGGCGTTACTCGGGCGTTGCCGACCCGTAAGAAACCTTTTCACGCCTTTTTTGAAGAGTCCCATTCTGTAGCCCATTGGGAATACCTCGGCAGGAAGCTCATTCCACAACCTAAGTGTTCTTGGTATAAAGTGCCTGTTGAATCGTACTGTACGAGAACGCAATGACTCCAAGGTGTGGGGATGAGCTCGCTGCCGATGGCGAGCGGTGCGATGATGAAAGGTGGCCGTGGGCATCATATCAAACAGTTCTTCAGAGCACATCCCGTTTTACAGGCGGTAGAACACGCACAGGAAGCAAAGTCCCTCCTGAGATCAAGCGGTTCAAGGTCGCCTGTCACACTAGAATCGTGGGATTAAGATTCAACAATACAATCTCGCCAAACCGAATCATACTGTATCACCAATGTCCACATGTCGGCACCGGACGCTCATATTTATCATAAACATGCTATATTTACTGTTCCCGAATGCAAACAATAAATTCTTCGATGGAAGAAAGCGAATCTAAAATTAAGCGCATTAGCTTGTATTTAAGATACACTTCCTTTGCTCAGACGCAGATGCGAGCGCAGATGGCTCAATGACGGCTAAATGGACTCCATTTGACAATACGGGATCAAAGAATTTCATTGTTTTTATCCGACGGATGAAGGGAGAAGAGAGAGAGACAGAGAGCGGAAATGTTCGTCCCACAGCTTGAACGACTTCAAGCATTTTGACGCATACTTTTTAAGGATGATTCACAGTAGACCGTTCCGTGTCCGGGCCGTTCCGTCTCCGGGCCGGCCCGTCTCCGAGCTTTTTTGTATGTCAATGTGCTAACCGTTCCGCGTCCGGGCCGGGCGGGGACCGTGCCGTTTCCGAGCCTCGAACGTATCACGTTTGCATTGATAATAGAGCGACCGTTCCATGTCCGGCCGGCCCGTTTCCGAGCGTCACCGGGCCCGTCCGTGGCCGGGCGGCCGTTGATTATCTGTCATAGAAAACGGGCCGGACACGGAACGGTCTAGTGTGAATCATCCTTTAGGGTTCTGTCTGTCCGTCTGTTCGTCGCCTGTCAACCGGGTTTTTTTTAGGTACCTGAATACTGCATCGCTAAAAGGATGAGTTTAGCAGTATGTATGCATGTTTGTTATAAAAATATTGCAAATTTCTCCTCAAGCAATAATCAATGAAATTTTTGTAAATCGCTTCCCAAAATTAAAAGTGACAAGACTGTCGAAATTGTAGACTGTTTATCAGCTGGCTAATCACGTAAGTTTATGTACTACCGTTAGATAGATTTTATTGTCAATTTTGAAGTATAAATGTAAGAGCTGACAATTAAAAGTTGACATTAAAATCTACCTAACGGTAGTACAAAGGTTACGTGATTACCCCGCTGTAGTCTGTACGCATTCTAAAGCTGACGCGGTCCGGGCGCCAATCGGTTTGATGAATAACAAAATTAATTAGCTACTGCCGGTGTTTTGGCTAATAGCTTCATGCAATTATATACAATTTTATTGAACCTGGCTGTGGCTTTATAAAGCGACAGGAGTGCGCGGTTGGAGAGTAACCTGGGGAAAATCCAGGGAAAAACCTCCGGCACGACCACGCGTGTGGTTTGGAACACTGGAATACTCTAAAAGTTTGCGCTCCAGTGAGATTGGTTGAGCGGTTTCAACCGAATCTGAGGTGTGAGTGGAATCGAGCTATTGAGAGTTTTGTCGCTGATTCACTAAACCTGGCCTAGCTGAGAAGAGTCCAGCAAGAAACTCAGCTAGGCCCGACCTGGGTCGGACTGACTCTACCCGGTATGCGGCAGTAGCGGGACGATTAGGGACTATATGTGTTAGTGTTGTCGCGATCGCGCGGTGGACGTCCCCGCCGGCGGGAATGCCTAAGTGTAGGCATCGTGTCTGAGTTGGACGCCGGCAATTATATGTGTAAAGGCTTCTTTTAAAAATAAATAAATAAATATTAGAGGACAATCTTACCCAAATTGAACTAGCCCCACAGTAAGCTCAAGAAGGCTTGTGTTATGGGTACTAGACGACGATATATTTAATAGATATAAATACTTAAATACATAGAAACATCCAAGACTCAGAAACAAATAAACTTCTTATGAAGGAATAGATGAGTCATTGTCAGTTGTAAAAACAAAAGTTATCCACCCGGTGGTGAATAGTTAACGGCTTATGTACATGTAAGTTATGTTTTTATTACATGGATTTATAGCTACGGAAACACCGTTTTTGCGGGTTACTAGACCAATAAATAATAGGAAACAAATGTAAACTGTACCATACTTTTTTGGGAAAATAAATTAAAAAAAAAAAAATCCAAAATTAAACTTTTTGGCGCTTAACTTTTGATATGGCCACCGAAAAGACGCGAACCTAAATCTGACAATGACCCAGATGGCAAGAAAGGTAAAGGACGAGGCTAGATATAGATTGACTAACATATCTGGAAGTGAAGGGGGAAGTGGCTGCCGCGTCTTACGAGAAATTCAAGAGGCAGATATTACATAGACAAGAGACGATTTCTTCACCGACTGGAGCCTAGAAATGATGATAATATAAAAGCAACTACAACACAAGGGTCGGCAACGCGCATGTCACACCCCAGGAGTTGCAAGCGTCCATAGGCCACGGTGACCGCTTACCATCAGGCGGGCCGTACGCTTGTTTGCCACCGACGTGGTATAAAAAAAGTATATTTTATATCTATATTTTATGTTTGTATCGTCACGAAAAAATGTTTTTCTTTTTTTCTAAATTGTATATGTATAATAATTAGCCAGCAGCGCTCAATCTCGAAAGCCGATTGTGACGTATTGCAATTTTATGTAAATCGCATAGGTCACTGCGCTTGCGCAGGCTTGCGTCATTGATAAATGATAACACATTACAAGTTTAGGTACTTATACTTAATTTTTAAACTATCGCGCTTTGTAAACATACTTAAAGATTTATTTAAACGGGTCTAACGCGATATTTATGTATTACCTTTGTTTAACCGCGACCAGGTGAAGGCCTCCTCCTCCTAACTTAGATTATATCATTATATTACATTGACTAAATCAAATTTAAACTTATTAACAAGAATTGACATTGTAAAAGTATTAGCAAGGAATAAAAGGCTTTTTTATTTTTACTTTTATTTATTTTATTAACCGCGACCAAGACCGGTGCAACCCGTGTCGAAACGTCGGTAACAAATGTAAAAACATAAATATCGATGATAAAATATATAATATGATCGATATTTGACGACCGGTTTAGCCTAGGGTAGTGCACCTGCCTGTGAAGCTGACGGTCCTGGGTTCGAATCCCGGTCAGGGCAAATATTTGTGTGATGAGCATGAATATTTATTTCTGAGTCTTGAATGTTTTCTATGTATTTAAGTATCTATATCTATTAAATATATCGTCGTCTAGTATCCATAACACAAGCCTTCTTGAGCTTACTGCGGGGCTATTTGTGTAAGATTGTCCTCTAATATTTCTTTATTTATTTTATTTTATTTATTTATATCGCGTTAGACCCGTTTAAACAAATCTTTAATTATGTTATACTTAATTATTTATTACAAACACGAAATCATTGAAAAAAAACACGAAATCATGGTAGAACCTAGTAAAACGACGTTCAAAGTATCATTTGACTTTATTTAAAAACTGAAATACGGCTTAAAGACACACCTTTTAGCCTTGTGGTCGGTCGGCTGATGCTAGTGATGCTATTACAACTATGTGTAGAGCCGAAAATAGTCGGTAATGGCAAGTTCCCGCAATGGGGTGCGCGTGAGAATACCAGATCGAAAGTATTCACATACACATCCACACTAACTAGGTATATCGAATACCAAGCTAGTAATGAATGCTGCCGATCGGAGATTTAAATATCAGTGTTGTCAGATGGTTACATTTCTTACATTTTTCGTAACTTTTGACTGGCTCGCGTAACATGTAAGTAACTTCTGTTGTAAAGGATTTTTTTGTAACTTTTGAGGATAATGAGACTGTATTTAGAAAGAAAGATAATTGTATCTAACCGGGATCAAGCGACACAATTTATTGGCTTCCATACAGAAAAGATGACAGAATAACCTACATAGTACGACTCTGTCTGTCCGTCTCTTGCAACTTTGTATGACATTTGAGGCACCGCCCATCAGTTCGGCGTAATTCTGTCGCCGAACTCGCCGAATTGTAGCTGTATATAGCGACCGTTTCTTAGAATCGAATGTTTTGATAAGTAATTATGAAAAATATATAAAATGTAACTTTTGCATTAAAAATGTAACTTTTCAAGAAAAGAAATGTAACTTTCGTCCCAACGGCCCTGGCAACACTGTTAAGTATATCTACATAAGTTTCTGACACGACTAAATACCCAAAAATATTTGATCTTTCTTTATTCTCGGAGTAAAGTCGAGTCCCGCTGTTTTGTGTTTTAAACTGTTGTAGGTACGAGATGGGAGATTCATCAAATCGATTACGGCGTGAAACCGAAGTAGAAGACTCAAAAATAGACCCCTACAGTTTGACATCAATCTCAGCCATCAAAATATAAAAAACCGCACACAAATCGGTTGATCAGTTAGTAAACGTGTATATTTATGCATTAGCCAAAATATATATTCTTTTTAATTAAAAAATAATAATTAATTTAATTAAAAAGGTCGAAAGGCGTCTGGCAACATATGACAAAGCTGCTTGATATCGAGTACTATCGACCACAGTAACTGGGCGATTCTACTTTTTCATGAAAATAATTTTCAGACACTTTTTTTTAAATGCTGATTTTGAAATACTTGGCCCTCACTTCATATTTTTGTATTGTTATTTAGAAAGAGGTTTAATTGCAGTATCACTTCCTATAGTTTTAGTAATTAACGAAACACAGGTAATATCCATAAATTGAGTAACTCAGTGGTCCTTGGATGTCTCACCATTTATATGAAAAAATGGTTTTTACCACTTTGTTACCCACCTTTTACGGTAATATGTTAATATTTAAGTGTTTTTACCTATAAATTCGTTTTGGCAGGCATAAAAGTTCCCAAAGCGACAAAAATATCTGTACGTACGCTCTTACGCCCTTGCCATTAAAGTCATGTTCGCATATTTTGTCACTGTCTTGCATATCGATGTTGACTGTAGGAGTGGTATAAATTTAGATGAAATCAGATAAAACACGGTAATTACCAAACCACAGCATAATAACGTATTTTAACGTTTACAGTGTAATCCGGGGAACAATCAGCGCGAGCCGAAGGTCGCCATCGGTCATCAAATGGTTTACGACGCCTGTAAACAGCGCGCGTGCGCGGCGCCACTGTCGGCGGACAACATACAATACAAATACTCTTTATGTCACACCTGGCCATAAAGTGGCAATTACCGCACGCTCCGCGCGCGGAAAATCCCACTTCCTGGCCAGGGGGTGACATAAAATTTTGTATTTACCTCGGGCGGTAATTAAGAAAGCCCCAGATCGCATAATTATCGCCCTTGCCTTCGGCTCGGGCGTCAAATACCTGCGATCTGAGACATTCTTTGTTTTACCGCCCTTGGTAAGTAATGTACTATTATTGCACACCTCACATAATAAAATAGCACACAAAAAACAAAGATACAGGGAGACAGAGGCAGAACAACAGACGGTCTTATCGCTAAAGAGGAATCTCTTCCAGACAATCATTGGGTAGTGGAGAAATGAAATATAAAGCTGATATTGTAGGTGGTGCACAAACTATTACAATGAGAAAAAAAGAAAAAAAAAGATTCCAAAACAACTATTCAATATAAATACACATACTTAACTAATATATAAATATACATACATAAAAATATACATACATATAATATATAATTATATATATCACTGCTATAGAATAGTAAGAATAAAATAGTGTCAGCCATAATAATTAATTAAAATTTTTAAGGGAGAGGCAAATAATATTCTTTAAGATGACACATACTAAAGTAAACAAGCTAGGTAGCACTAGCACATCAGATTGTATAGCCATGTCTTATGGCTCAAAAGAGGTATTGAAAAATTTAGGATCTGAGCAGGATTCCAACCTGCAACGCGGCCAATGGCTCTAGCCAGCTGAGCTACCGAAGCAATCATACTCGGCCCCCAAATTCTTCAACCAGTTCCCTCTTACGACCCCTGCCTAGAAGATACATGCTTCCTTAACGACACCAGCGTCTTTAATTACATTGATCCGCGCTAACTGCTACTAATTACTTATTATTTGACGACCGGTTTAGCCTAGTGGGTAGTGAACCTGCCTGTGAAGCTGACGGTCCTGGGTTCGAATCACGGTCAGGGCAAATATTTGTGTGATGAGCATGAATATTTGTTTTTGAGTCTTGGATGTTTTCTATGTATTTAAGTATTTATATCTATTAAATATATCATCGTCTAGTACCCATAACACAAGCCTTCTTGAGCTTACTGTGGGGCTAGTTCGATTTGTGTAAGATTATCCTCTAATATTTATTTATTTATTACTAACCTATTGTGCTAGTTGGGCAGGCGCACGCGCATAGACACGAGCTGTTGGTCTTTACTGAACTTGACATGATATCGCTACCAAATGATACGACCGGTGTTTGCTTTATTTAGTTGAAAAATAAGTAGGTACAGTAGAACCAATATAAGTTACATCGGCAATCCTCGTTCACGCCGACAGGTACAAAATGCAATCAAATGTAAGACCAATTCAATAAAGACCTTGTTGCATTATACGTAAGGTATAATATGGAATGACAGATGAAGTCATGCTCTCTCGCTCATGGCTTCTCTACATTGCCTAGCCTATACGTCGATGTAACTTATATTCGTGGTACTACTTAAACTTAAACTTTGACGTAATTCCAATTTTGATGTTATTTTATTAAAAGAAGGGGTGAGTGGTCAAACCTGATAAGTAATCTAATAGGTTTATTGAAAATAGAACTCTGCGTAATGGATGTTGAGTTCTTATTTCAAAAAACAATTATCTCGATTTATCGGGTTTGACCACTCACCCCTCGGTATGTTCAATTACATATATTTCATAGGGAGCTAGCTATAATATCCTAAACATCGCAAAAGGAATAGCTTGGATAGGCATTCGTATCGTCCATTTGATACCTATACTAACAGTATCACACGTTGCCAAAATCAGAAAAAGAGAAATAGTACACACTACAAATACAAATACAAAACACAAATAGTTTATTTACAGATAATAAACATGCTCTGGTAGATTAATACTGACCCCCACACTAGGCATGGCCTGTCCTGTGGGGAGATCTTACGATTTGTTAAACTATGTCTATTTAGCGGCTACATCGGAAAACGGTAACAATTTAAAAAGAAAACTACTTGTACAAAATTATTGAATTACCGTTAAAACTAAAACTACTAAAACTATTAAAACGAATTTTTCTATTTCTCCCTTTTTTGTACTGAACTATTTAATAAAGATAAATTCTTTTACAGAGCAATACGCAGGCGCGGAACCAGGATGTTTCTCAGGGTAATGTTTATTTACATGGTCGCCCGCTATCAAAGGCACCACTCTGATCTGCAAAATATCCCTGCACGTCATGGCGAGTGCAGCTCAGCTGACAGCCATTAGTCTGCGTCGTGTTTACTGGACACTGAAGTGGGTTAAGGGTAATACCACTTCGCTATATACATAATGAGCAGCGATCAAGCTAGTTTTACGATACAGACAAGAAAGTTTTCTACAACTTTTCGACTATTTTTTATATAAGTGGTCCAACACATTCATGGCTGACTGTACGTTTTAGCCTTGGGAGAAGGGGAATACTAATAGATTAGATTAGATTTTTTATTTCATAATATACAATTACAATTCAAATTAAAGCTAGCTTAATCTATACGAATTTATATTATGATCGTCAATAAAAAAATAAAATGTTATTCAATTTCATAAAATGACAAACTAATGATTTTGAAATAATATTAATGTAGTCAAAATTTAATAAATGTCATCTGAGAATTATTTTACAAAAATTACATCACATAAGTTCGTCAAATTAAAAACTAATAACTTTATATACTACTGACGGCTCCAAATCCGGTTCTGAGGTAGGATGCGGAGTATACGGAGAATCGCCCAGACGGGCCATCAGTCTGAATCTGGGAAAGTACTCCTCAATATTTCAAGCAGAAGTATACGCCATCTTAGAATGCGCGACAACTAACCTGCAAAGCAACTACCTCAATAATACTATTTACATCCACTCGGATAGCCAGGCGGCGCTCTTGGCCCTCAGCTCGGATGTTATAACGTCCAGGTTGGTCGAGAACTGCCGGGAAACATTAAATAACCTTGGTACGAAAAACAAGGTTATTTTACGTTGGGTACCGGGGCATGCAGGCGTCGAAGGGGGCGCTTTGCGGACCAGAACCGTTCTGCGGTATCCCCAAAAGCCTGACCAAGCTAGATATAGAAAAACACGAAATAATAATAATTGAAAACACGATTAACACTAAAATTTAAATTGTTAAAAACAGTTATAAAAATTATTTTGTTATGTCCATATATTCATTAATATTATATAACGGATTTTACTACAATAGGAATAGTACTACAAATATAAATTATTTATTATGTCGTCTTCCATGTAGCATATCGAAAACCAGGTGGAGCAGCCACAAATGCAGAGGAAGCGCCGAAAATATCATTGTCTATAGTATCTATAGTTTTGACGGAGCAGTATCAACTCAAAACTCGTCAAAAATCGATGAATACCGCGTGGAGCCTCTTAATATGTAACGTAAACCTCCCAGGGTACGACACCTTAGTGTCCAATAGATGACACTTATAAATCACCTCTGTCAACATAACATAAGATTGAAAGTGCCGTGTATTGAGTCAATGTTTACCGGTTTAGCCTAGTGGGTAGTGCACCTGCCTGTGAAGCTGACGGTCCTGGGTTCGAATCCCGGTCAGGGCAAATATTTGTGTGATGAGCATGAATATTTGTTTCTGAGTCTTGGATGTTTTCTATGTATTTAAGTATTTATATCTATTAAATATATCGTCGTCTAGTACCCATAACACAAGCCTTCTTGAGCTTACTGTGGGGCTAGTTCGATTTGTGTAAGATTGTCCTCTAATATTTATTTATTATTATTTATAATGTCGAGTATAGGGACGTTTACCTTAGCTACACTATGCAAAACCTTGTACACACTAGAAATGTCATTACTTCATATTTACCAGACATTTAATTCAGTAACATTTCGTTCGCCCTACGGAACATTCGGGATTCCCTCCTTCCTGGTGCCAGGGCAGCATAAATCATCGGTAGCTACGAGTGCGTAATGGCGCGCCGCCAACACGACAGACTCGCCAAGACTACTTCCTATACGGCGGTGATGACATGAGCTTACAGTACTGCCGTAAAGAAATAGGAGTATGATGTCGGTTGAACTATCCAATCGTAACTGAACAACCGAGTTAAGTCAAAAAAAAAATCAAACATTTATCCTGCAAATAGGCCACAAGGGCACTTTTACATGTCAAAATATTAATTTACAATTTAAGAAAGTCTGACTACAGTAAAGTAATACATTTTTCATGTCAAAATATTAATTTACAGTTCAAGAAGGAATAATAATTTCGAGTTTACAATTATAACAAAATTAATGTCATACAGTGAAGATAAACTCGCAAAGTTATATATTACAAATATTACAACATCAGTAAAGTCAGAGATGTATAAGGTCTCAAGATTAAACAAGGAGTATAATGAAATTAATATAATATCCCAGAGATGTACATGGTCTCTGAGCGTCAAAATTAAAATTAATTTAATATTATTAGGGATGTATATAGTCTCTAAGACACTGATAATAAAAACCGGCCAAGGGCGAGTTGGACTCGCGCACGAAGGGTTCCGTACTAGTGTAACGTGTAAGCTGTGGTATTTAAGTTTTCTGTGCGACAGCCCCACTTACTTGAGTGTGATGGTTTCTTGGTTAGGTACAACGTCCTTCCACACTTGTTGGTATGCCTCGGTCTAGTCAGCTGAGAGTATTTTCAGGGACGAACGTGGATAGGTTTGGGCAGCGGTCGTGGATCTACGCTAATAGTATACTCGATTGGAATAGAGAAGATAGAGGGCGCCAGGCATTTATATTTATACTCCAAATGCCAAGAGTCATGGGTTGAATGTATAACGGTAAGATAATTGAAACAAAAACTTGAATTGAAAACCACCTGGTATGTATATTAGAGTATGTAAGAGCACATTAAAACAATGTTACACGGCCATGCCTGCTTACATTACTTTATTCTTATGTCTATATGTCATGGCAAATGGCTGTCCCGAGTGGACTCAACCTGACCAAGGTTTTGAAATCGACTCTCTAAAGTAGAATATTATAGTTTTCAAGTTTAAAATAAAGACTAAGCTGCTGTGTGAGAACTTGAGGTGTGTTACAAATTATAGACCTCTTTTACAGAGTATATCCGGCAACACAGAATGCGTTAAATTACGTTGAGGTTAGAATTTTGATTGCGGAACGATGTCACCTGTCAAACGTGGCGTTCGCGGCGGAGCTCACGCACGCGCAGACCACGACACGCTTCTCCCCTGATGACCGCAGGGGCCACCAGCTCGTGACGGGTTCCACGCTCGGTGCCGGCGCATGCGCCAAGCTGCACCTCGACGCTCACGGCGTCCGATCGACGGCCTATGGATGACTGGGACAGGGGAAAACCCAGCGGCCAGCATCCAATCGCTGTAAACACCGTTAAATGTTAACGTATATTCATAACACGACACAACACTCCTGAAAAGAAAGCAACCCGTCGCGATCTCTAAATGCACAGAGTGAACCAATCACGGGATAAACATGAAACTCACCTGGCTAGATACGAGACTAAGCTTAAGGTGTATTCCTTGGTTAAGTTCTTGTACAAATTTTAAATCATCTGTAACAAAATAAAACGTGTCACGCACTGAAATGTTTTACTAAACCAACAAATATAAACGCCGCTTATGCATCCATAATGCGCGCGCACTTACCTCCTATTCCATAGTGTCATCGCCCAAATTCTTTGCGAGATGTTATTAGATTAAAACTGTTACATAGTTGCAAGCTAAGTTAACAAAATATGGCCGGAGGCCGTAGCGAATACCAGCGAGTACGTGCTCTCTCTTCACATGATGGCAACGCACTGATTGATGTCTATTCCTTTCGCTGCTGTCTGTGACATGAGCAACGATGCGTTCTCGTATGTCGGACTCCAACAATTTTGTAAACAAACAAAATTTCGAGACAATTAATTAGTTTGAGAAGTTTATAATAATCTATGCCTTTTTTTTTTTAATATCTTTGTTTATTATTTAAGGACTTCTAGTGAAAACTATTTATTTGGATATCGAAAACAAAATCAAGAGACGAATGATCGGAACATGCGCTAGCGTCGCCGTCCGTACTCTCCAGATGGCTCTGTACGTGACTGCAAATAGCTGATCACAGATGGCGCTAAGAGTCTCAAAACTATAGATAGCAGGCGTGTAAAATTACTCCGTAACATTACCGCTATAGTAGAATTTTTTTTTTTTGAAAAAAAAAAAAAAAAAAAAGATAAGATAAGATAAGATAGCAAAAGGAAGCAACTACCTCGACCAGGCGGGGAAAACAAGACTTCAACAGATATCATCCATCCGAGAGAGCCCGATGCCATTGAACTAGCCTATGAACTCTTAACAAACATCCTCATACAGAGGTCAATGACCCTTGACCTACATGTGATTACCACCTTATAAGTATACACCTTGTAAGCCAATAGGTGCCATTGCATTAAGCTTAACTCTAGAACCGGTTATCCTATCTTAACGTTTACCTATATGCGCAGGCGTCCCCACTACTATGCTACAATCTTCACTACGAATCTAGCTAAGACCTAACTATTTTTTCATGTACCTATACGATACCTATCTATCTTACGGTATGTACCTACCTATTCTAATGATTAAACTTAGTCAAGCTAAGCATTCACTTATTTAACTATTATATGCTATATCTACCTAACGCAAATGTTGGCCAGCCAAAAGCGTATCCTACTATTTAGGTCGACTGTACATTCCGGTACTTTCCGTGAGTGTGTAGTCATTGCCCTACAGCAACAACCTAGGAGAAACTACGTCCCTATATCCTACTCAACGAATGACGATTTCTCAAGAGATGGGTAGAATTCCATTATAGGTATAACACAATACATAACGTAATGTGCATATTATGGTTTCTTTATTACCTACATTACCTACATGGTTTGGTTATCAATCGGTGGTCAATAAAAAGAAACGCTCTAATTAAATGTTTCAATTATATAAACAGAAAGTTATTTATCTTGCACTCTTGTCATGGATAAATCACGAGTCTACCTACAAGGCTGGGATATTTTATTTCCCTGATTATGACTCAGATCATTATGAGCGCGTTTTATGCACTATACGTACCTACATCAGAACAAACATAGTCACGATTAAATGAATTTGACCTAGTTAGTTTCAGGAGCATTATTGTTCACATTAGTGTAAAATGTCTCTGACCTGTGACCTAGTTTTTTGTACAAGGGCAGTTTCTAGTGAGGACACCGGGTCTCTTGCACCTAAAACATATGGTCGTGGGATATGCGTCACAACGAGAGTGGTGGTGGTTTCCACCACACTTTCCACAGTTCACAGTGGGTCTAGTTTGTCCCTGGCCAACGTTGCGAGGCCTAGCATCAGATGATAATGGAATTGGGTTTGAGATCCCACTACAAAAGTTAGGTACCACAGACTCTCTACCGGTGTTTAAAAATCCACGGTTTTCGCATTTAAACTTTGACACCTCTAAGCGCGCACAAATACTCTTAAGTTCCCTCACGGTTTGTACTTCCGTCAAGGCCAGACGCGAGATGAAATATGGATTCATGTTAGTCATGATGATATCGAGCTGCTCTGCATCAGTGATAGGCACTGACAGGCGTAAAAACAAACCTTCCATGATATTAACATATGATCTAATCGATTCATTCTTGTCTTGCAACCTAGCCCTAATCTGGTTTAATAGACACCGTTCGTATTCTACCGGTTGAAATTCATTTTTAAGCGACTCGATAAGATCTTCAAAAGTACTAAAATGAGACTTATTTATGCGAAACCACGTTAGAGCTTCTCCAGAAAAAAGATAAACCGCGTTTCTCAACAATTCTACATCTGAAACCTCCGAAGCGTATTTAAGCTCTTGTAATCTAAAGACGAAGTCATGGACAGGAGCCCTACCGTCGTATACAAGACCCCACTTAAGCACCTGAGATGTATGTTTTTGACAGACTAAAGAAGCAACAGAGTCAGCAGTATTCGTCGCAGAGCTTTGAGAAGATGTGCCGGGCTTTGGATTACATCTTAAATTTTCTGTAGCGTTAAACGCCTTCGCCACCAGCGCTATCTTTCTCAATCTCTGTTCAGAACTAGTCAAAATCAATTTCTCTAACCTGAGTATGACATGAGACAACTTCGATAGACACCTTCTCCGACAGGACAATGATGAGTGGTCAGTCCGCAGCACTGCATCCAGCTTCGCTTCGCAGACCTGAAATTCGTCGGCAACGGACAAGCCTGAGATGAAAGTGTTCGCTTTCACACTGTCAAGGGAAGTGCCTTTAGCAGACTTAAATTGTTGTCTAAGTTCATCTACCGTGTTGCTAGGATCTACATCTATGCCTCTTGTTTGCAATTCAAACAGTAGTTCGTCCTTGGTCAGATTTTCGACTTCAATTTGTAATGCCATGTTTGACAAGTATATAAGTGTATAACACTCAGTTAAACAAATAAAACAGATAAGTGGAAATAGTTCCTAGTGTTAATTACACTTATCTTTTTCATTTAGGAGAAGATAGGTTATTTAATCACACTTGTGATTTTACATAGAAGTAGAAAATTATTCTTAAGTAATATCAAGAGTAACTTATGTATGAAATTGACAGTTCAATAATTATATAGTGGGTTAGCTTATTTACTAAAACCATCCACAGATTGTGTTCACTTGGAACATTAGAAGCAGTAAAGTTTTACTCATTTGAGTGAAAAATATTTAATCACATCTCGCAAATACACAACAATAAATCTAAAATATGTTGACACAATGGAGGATACTTATCAATCTATGATGCTAAGTAAGATAGTAGTCTTGTTTTAATTACAACCACAAGCCTCACACACAGCAAATAACGTTTAAAATTCAAGTTTGTTTAACAGATTATTATTTATTATTCAATGAAGTAAGAGCGTACATCCACAAACCCAAAATATTCTCCCAAAAGCCATACGTTGGGCCGCCAGAAATGTAACGTGTAAGCTGTGGTATTTAAGTTTTCTGTGCGACAGCCCCACTTACTTGAGTGTGATGGTTTCTTGGTTAGGTACAACGTCCTTCCACACTTGTTGGTATGCCTCGGTCTAGTCAGCTGAGAGTATTTTCAGGGACGAACGTGGATAGGTTTGGGCAGCGGTCGTGGATCTACGCTAATAGTATACTCGATTGGAATAGAGAAGATAGAGGGCGCCAGGCATTTATATTTATACTCCAAATGCCAAGAGTCATGGGTTGAATGTATAACGGTAAGATAATTGAAACAAAAACTTGAATTGAAAACCACCTGGTATGTATATTAGAGTATGTAAGAGCACATTAAAACAATGTTACACGGCCATGCCTGCTTACATTACTTTATTCTTATGTCTATATGTCATGGCAAATGGCTGTCCCGAGTGGACTCAACCTGACCAAGGTTTTGAAATCGACTCTCTAAAGTAGAATATTATAGTTTTCAAGTTTAAAATAAAGACTAAGCTGCTGTGTGAGAACTTGAGGTGTGTTACAAATTATAGACCTCTTTTACAGAGTATATCCGGCAACACAGAATGCGTTAAATTACGTTGAGGTTAGAATTTTGATTGCGGAACGATGTCACCTGTCAAACGTGGCGTTCGCGGCGGAGCTCACGCACGCGCAGACCACGACACGCTTCTCCCCTGATGACCGCAGGGGCCACCAGCTCGTGACGGGTTCCACGCTCGGTGCCGGCGCATGCGCCAAGCTGCACCTCGACGCTCACGGCGTCCGATCGACGGCCTATGGATGACTGGGACAGGGGAAAACCCAGCGGCCAGCATCCAATCGCTGTAAACACCGTTAAATGTTAACGTATATTCATAACACGACACAACACTCCTGAAAAGAAAGCAACCCGTCGCGATCTCTAAATGCACAGAGTGAACCAATCACGGGATAAACATGAAACTCACCTGGCTAGATACGAGACTAAGCTTAAGGTGTATTCCTTGGTTAAGTTCTTGTACAAATTTTAAATCATCTGTAACAAAATAAAACGTGTCACGCACTGAAATGTTTTACTAAACCAACAAATATAAACGCCGCTTATGCATCCATAATGCGCGCGCACTTACCTCCTATTCCATAGTGTCATCGCCCAAATTCTTTGCGAGATGTTATTAGATTAAAACTGTTACATAGTTGCAAGCTAAGTTAACAAAATATGGCCGGAGGCCGTAGCGAATACCAGCGAGTACGTGCTCTCTCTTCACATGATGGCAACGCACTGATTGATGTCTATTCCTTTCGCTGCTGTCTGTGACATGAGCAACGATGCGTTCTCGTATGTCGGACTCCAACAATTTTGTAAACAAACAAAATTTCGAGACAATTAATTAGTTTGAGAAGTTTATAATAATCTATGCCTTTTTTTTTTTAATATCTTTGTTTATTATTTAAGGACTTCTAGTGAAAACTATTTATTTGGATATCGAAAACAAAATCAAGAGACGAATGATCGGAACATGCGCTAGCGTCGCCGTCCGTACTCTCCAGATGGCTCTGTACGTGACTGCAAATAGCTGATCACAGATGGCGCTAAGAGTCTCAAAACTATAGATAGCAGGCGTGTAAAATTACTCCGTAACACTAGTATCTATAAAACAGCAAAAATAACTTAACCAAAATTACAGTTAAATCAACCTATCTCAAAAACTATAAGAGATACTTTGATCAAACCAAAAATCGTTGAAAGAGTTAATTAGCATGCATCACCTCTATTTTTTTTAGAATTTTATACCCCGTAGTTATAAAAATAGAGGGGGGGGGACATACTTTTTACGACTTTGAGAGCTGATATCTCAAAAACCGTTCACTTTAAGAAAAATGTTTTTTAGAAAACTTTATATCATTTTAAAAGACCTTTCCATTGATACCCCACACGGGTATGTACATCGAAAAAAAAATTTTCATCCCTCAGTTACATGTATGGGGGGCCCCACCCCCAATTCTTTTTTTTACTATTTAGTGTCATAATTTTGTAGCGGTTCATACAACACATATTCCCATCAAATTTCATCACTGTAGTACTTATAGTTTCCGAGTAAATCGGCTGTGACAGACGGACAGACGGACAGACGGACAGACGGACAGACGGACATGACGAAACTATAAGGGTTCCGTTTTTGCCATTTTGGCTACGGAACCCTAAAAACGAATCCACAACAGGATGATGTCTCTCGTCAATCCCCTATAAAAAGACACTAGTATTAATATTATTATTAAGTGAGCGAAGTTGTCAGTCTACTGAAACACTCCATTATTATCCTCTTTATTTTCCTTCTTAGGCTAGGTTTTTAGAATATCTTTATAAAAAGTAAAATATTTAAATACACAAAACATAAAAATATTATAAAATCCTAACCTAGGGTGCCGCCGGCAGCCAGGCGGGGCGGTAAGCTAACGGTGGTTTGGGCGACAGAGAAAGGAACTTCTGTCTAACCGTGTCGTGTACAGGAGTACAGCCTTCTGTATCTGAGCCTTGACTCAGCCATCTAGCGAGTCTCTTGAGGTGTTGGTCGAGATTCTTCGCTATAAGACCCTTCGCAGAAACGACTATCGGGACAATGATGATTGAATCAACATTCCACATGGCGGTCACCTCGTGTGCCGAGTCTAGTTACTTGCTGACTTTGTCCTTCTCGGCCTTCACGATTTTCGTCATGCGGGATAGTGATGTCAACGAGCACTGCCTGGCGTTTCGATCGATCTGTCAGCACAATATCAGGTTTATTAGCTACAATAGTCCTGTCCGTGATGAGAGATCGTTCCCAATAGAGCGTGGCACGACTGTTATTATTATTATTAATTCGATCGTGGCTTTCCTGATGCTGATTGCCTAAGGGGCTGGTTGAATGTACGACTCGACAGCTATATTTCTACAGCTTAGTAATAGTGAGGATATAGAGAGACCGCTATAGTTTATACGATGCATCATTGAATAGACGCCAGCACAATGCCATGAAGTCACCGTGTTTTGCTTTAGCCAAGTGTTTTAACAACATTGATCTTTATTGTAAACGGTTGCATACGACAGTGTGAAGTGTGAGTGAAAAACGGGAACCGTTTGGTTTAACCCTTTCTCTGTATACGAGTTGTCGCTACAGTTTGACTCCATGACGCTTCATGTCGAAAAAGTACAGTATTTATAATGAGAAATAATTTAAAATGAGTTCGTACACGGGCGAATTTTCAGCGTTTTTACGACGGTTATTTTACGTCATTGTCGTTTCATTAAATATTGTTAAAATAGACGATGATCTGAGTAAACTTTTGTCAAAAGTGTAAACCAATGTCGGGTCCGAGTCTTATTTGATCAATGTTTTCGCCGGTTTATCCAAACTTTGGGTAAATAATCTTGAGCCGACAATGACTTTAGAAACGAGCGTTTCAAACGCTCGGAGAATCGCCCACACCCGGAAGCGACACTGGCAATGTAAACCGCCGCCGACTGACATTTCGTTGGTATTATCGAACTAAAGTTCCTGCCCGTAAAGTCACGTCATTTGCGCCTATACTTAGAATAAGACAATATTCTATACGAGTGACAAAACACAGCCTAGCACATCTGTTGGATGCGCACCGTAAGTCTGCGGCCTGCAAAGATTACTTTTTTTTTCATACACCTGCCATGGGTTAAGCTACCTACAATATACTCGTAAAGCTACGAACGAATACGTGCATCAAAAAAGTCAAATCCTTTTTTCCTTCTGAAATAAATGAATGAAATAAATGAACTTTATTCTGCAAGTAGGCCGCAAAGGCACTTTTTTAGTTGGGAAGAAACGCCGAAAGAAACTCGACAGTCAGTCATTTTCTCCAAAATATGCTTATTACAATGATACTACTTAACCTACTTAAGTAAATGTAAGTGGTAAACAACAAAAGAGAATTGAAAAAAAAAACGAGGAAAAGATAACAATAGGTATTTACAATGTGTAGTTACACAAGAAAACAAAACATGTCGAATCGTTTGATATGCTTTGCTGCAAGAAATGTGTCAACTAGATACAATGAAAATATTAGACTCTTTACGCTATTTAGGTATTTGGTGCATAACCAAGGTGTGGTGATATTTGCTAGACTGTCTGTAACGAGTGGCTTCCTTTACGAAACATTCGCATCTGCTTTCGGAAAGCAGATCATGTGATGTTGTGGTGAATGTAGTGATGGCTCATGCATTAATGTGGCATTACTAATGTTTGTTTGATAAGATTATTTTCATGGCCAGTCTCATTCATATTCAGAAGGCAGCCTAACGAAAAAACACATTACATTGCAGTTATAAGAATGAAACTCATGTGTTCGCTTTGCGCCAAGGCTAAGCTAATTTCACTCCAATCGCCCTAGCTAAGCTATCAAACTACAGAACAGTTCCGATGGAAATGCTAATTTAGGAGGGTTTATAATTTACTTACACCTTATTTAATAACTGACCTGTTAACCGATCATTACAATCAACCTCGCTATTTCTTCCACTTTCTAAGGTAATCTAAACCTTACTCCAACAAAGCACGATTAAGATTTCAACAACCCAATTAACACCAATAAGAGCTGCAAGACACGCGAGCTCACCAGCCACAAACATGACCGTTCATAGACCGTATTCCAACGGCAAAAGGTCTTCTAATAGTAAGTGAATTGTGTCTCCGCTCGTGTCGCGAAGTATGTAAACACGGGGATGTTTACAGATCGGGGTGCACCGGCGCACTTGACACGGTGTTTTGGTAAACAGGCCGCAGGATACACGACAGAGGTTCAACCACTTTGTCAGCTAAACTACTGTTCGTTTACTAACAACACGGTCAAATGATTAGTAAACGTATGTGAAATAAAAGGCTTATATGGCTTTAAGATATGTAAGATTCTCCCAGTAAGCCTTAAGCATAAATTCAACCTAGCACTTAATCACCATGGGAGTCAAGAACATGGCCTATCTCATTTATGTCACACTTACGGCACCAGGTCGGTAGCTGCGGGCAAGTACGATATACCAAGAGTAACCAACTACTATGGCGATATATGCCTGCGGAAACGCATACCCTACATTTTAAACTGCGTGCCAATAGATATCAGACTGGAGGCCAATAGAGCAACATACAAAAGAAAATTATTTATGTAAAGGTAGCTCTTGTATACATTTCGGTAACTTATTGTAAATTTTCATGCACATGACAAAGCAGTGATTTGAATATAGAGTTGTCCTTGGAACATACTTATAATACAAACGCTCAGGGTTCCGTTGGTTTCTGGTAGAATTTGTTCCAGCTTTTTTAAATAAATACATATGTCTCTTTACAAACATACAGATTTCCAGAATATACAAGCAAGGTAAAAGTAGTATATTAATTTTTTTAAAAAGCGGTTTGCATGATTTATAAGAGGCTATACCACCAATGGCACGTACACATTTTTTCTGGGCTACAAATGCAATGTTTGTTGGAAACAATGAGAACAGATGGGAAAGACAGTTACGACACAATGAATTCATAAAAAAATATTGTGAAAGGGAAAGTGGAAGGAAGGCGGAAGAGACGGAGACCAAGAAGAATACATGGACCAACTTAAGGAAAAAGTAAACGCCGTGCCGTACCGGCCTACTCCGAACTTCGTAATCCGAACTTTGTATCGTGCCGTCCCTTTCACTCATATAGTGTATAACACGAGAGTGAAAGGAACGGCACGTTACGAAGTTCGGATTTCGTAGTTTGGAGTAGGCCTCCCAGGCAATCAAACGGAAGGCCCTAGAAATAGACGCATGGAAATTGCTATGCATGGAAAAGCTTCTCCGATATTTCATCCCTTTCGCACATTTTCTCCCCGTTTTCCGTTAGGGGCCAAATACAAATACAAATACAAACATTTATTCTGCAAATAGGCCACAAGGGCACTTTTACATGTCAAAATATTAATTTACAATTTAAGAAAGTCTGACTATAATAAGTAATATATTTTTCATGTTAAAATATTAATTTACAGTTCAAGAAGGAATAATAATTTCGAGTTTAACAATTATAACAAAATTAATGTCATACAGTGAAGATAAACTTGCAAAGTTATCTCTTACAAATATTAAGTTAGAGATGTATAAGGTCTCAAGATTAAACAAGGCGTGAAATTAATATATTATCCCAGAGATGTACCATGGTCTCTGAGCGTCAAAATTAAAATTAATTTAATATTGTTAGACATGTATATGGTCTCTAAGTCATTGATAATAAAAACAAATCCACAACAGGATGATGTCTCTCGTCAATCCCCTATAAAAAGACACTAGTATTAACGTAGTCACTATGTCCTAGCAACCATGAACAGACCGGACTCCACAAACAGCACCCGATCACGAGTATGACGCGTATCTCAGCCGTTTTCGACAACCGATTTACAAATGCTGCTCGTTTAGTTTTACAATATAAATGATTCCAACCTCAATCAACAAACTTCGAATTAAGACACAAGGCCAGGAATAGCCCAGATAGTAAATCTCGCAGCGGTCCAGATCAAACACTCACGACCACGACAGTCGACCCACATACGAGCAGTTTAATTATGCGTTTCTGTCATATTTCTGACGTCTGTTCACTGTCAGTCAGCGATATATGCCAGTCGATCGATAGTCTAGCAAACGAAAGATGAGAATAAGTTTTTTATATAACTTTTTATATGACAACACAACCTGAATTGTCAAACGTCATTGTTCAATGAAATATTTTTTATACTTACGTATACATAAATTTACTCGTCGCTAATCATTATCTAATACGAGTGTAATAAAATTACGCGTTGACTTATGACAGGTTAACTTAATATTTTTATTTGGCATGAAATTTGATATGGGGATCGATTATAACACGGGTCACATTTAGGCTGGGTTTTATAAAGATCCGTTAGACCAAATGTCAGATTAACAGTAACTCAGTACATTTTTTGACATAACAAACCGACATAAGGTCTAACGGATCTTTATAAAACCGAGCCTAAGGACATTTCTTAACTCATGAATCGGTCAAGTTCACATGTGCCATCCTGACGAAGTCGCACGGCACAGATAGTTTGGAATATTAGTTTGTATTGTACTATATATATGTAAATTAATAAAATAGTTTTAAATATTAAACATATTGCAAGTCTCGAGACTTCTTTTCGCGTCACACGTCAGGGATACCACACTGAATTTTTGAACTTGCCGCCATTTCTCATTCTCATATTTCATTTGCCAGACTACCACAGAATAATGAATACTTACGTCAGAAGGTTCTCTTCTAACAAAGCCGACGTCTGACAACTAATGGCATTTTACTCTCACGGCATCGCACTCGCACGCGCTCGCCGTGTAGCAAGTGCTCTTTCGTTCCTAGCGCGATAGGGTGATGTGCCCACGGGGGTGTGCCCTAGCCGAAGCGGCAAGAGGAACAACATCCCTTTTACTCTCGTGTTATACACTATATGAGTGAAAGGGACGGAATGATACGAAGTTCGGAGTTAGCACTCAGGTCTGTTTATACTACAGTAAGGTCGTCCTCGCAAGAGGCTTAACACCTCTGTACCGTGTCGCTTTAATGGTATAAATAAATTGGCAAATTCCCAACAGCTGAGATCGACTTATGAAGCCGACTGTACTATAGGCCTACCCCTTAGCACAGACGATTCCTGCGCGGCGTGCGGCCAAAGTATATCTGAATTTGACGTCTTGCATTCGTTCACTCTCACTTCGACTCACGAGTTAGTCATTGTGTCACAGTCACTCAGTCATCGTCATCGTTCTCAGCCTATAATAGCCCGCTGCTGGGCAGACCCCTCTCACACGCAGTGATTACTTTGAATTAAATTATGATCAATTTAATCACAGTGATTGTCGCATGTCCTTTGTTATTCTGCTGTCAGCTGCAGCGGAAAATGCATACAAATAAATAAATAAATAAATATTAGAGGACAATCTTACACAAATCGAACTAGCCCCACAGTAAGCTCAAGAAGGCTTGTGTCATGGGTACTAGACGACGATATATTTAATAGATATAAATACTTAAATACATAGAAAACATCCAAGACTTAGAAACAAACACAAGCTTAGCTTAGTTTGGGACTGGGTCGATTTGTGTAAGATGTCCACAGATATTTATTTATTTTTATAATGAATATTGGCTTATATATAAGTGTAGGAGGTTTCCGCTGGATTTTCCCCAGGCTACTCTCCAACCGCGTACTCCTATCGCCTTATTGGACCAGGCCTATAAAGCCACAGTCAGGTTTAAAAACCCCTAGAGATTCCCCAGGCATCTCCAACCGCGTACTCCTAACGCTTTATTGACCAGTGGGGCTAGCACAACTTGCTTACAAATCGTATCTCGCGCGACTCAGCGATTCCTGTCTCGCTCGAACTGTACGGGTTAGAAAGAGGAGTGTAGATTTTTCTCTACTCGCGTCGCGTCGCAGCGGTAGTTGTGCTAGCCCCCCTGGCCTATAAAGCCACAGGCAGGTTTAAAAAAAAGTTATCGCGCTTAACCTGTTTTTTAATTTACAAACCAGCAGACTAAAATTCAGTTCTGTCAGCTGTCTTGCGAGCTGAACACACGTCAAAATAATTCTGAAGTATCTTGTGTCGAGATGGCAGCTAGACAGCTTGAAGGTGAGCTCTTTAAGTGGCCTAGTCACGGTCCGTTATACAGGACACCGAGAGCTACTCATAATTAGTAGTTCCTCTTACATGTAGGAAAAGGAATGGAGCCACTGGACAGGAATTTTTGTAGCAATATTTAATCTTGATGTATAATAGAATAGTGTTGAACGTTTAAAAAATAAGCACAGTTTTGTTAATTTGTGAGATATTTTTGTTACAAAAATTCGTTGAAATATTTCCTTGTAAAAAGATATTAAGGCTGAGGAAAACTTAAAATTGTTATGTTACTGCCCAAAGGTTGTCAGAAAGAGATCGCTCTTTAGCGAAGACCGCCTGCTATCTACCTCTGCTTATATCTCGCTATGTTATGTTTCTGACCTGCTTTGTATTTTTATTGAGGTGTGCAATCAAGAGTATTTGTATTGTTACTATACACAGGGCGCCCACGGCTATGCCACATGGAGGGAAAGTACCTTGAATATTGTACATGGAACATTTTACTAAAAGAAGACATTATTTGAATTTAAAAAACAATTTAAACTGCATTCACAGATATTTAAATAATTTTATGTTTGAACCGGGAATCGAACCCGTTACACGTGATAAATTGACTAATTTTGTATTAAAAATGTTAAAATTGGTCTTCCTATTATTTCTAACACTATGTTATTTAGAAAAAAATCCTTATGATGAAGCCTTTCGATCGGTATGATATAGCTACAGGGTATATTTTTGTCGTACGAATTTGTAAACCTGTAGAATATAATGATTATTACTTATTAATAAAATTGATTGTATATGTAAAATGAAATAATATCTGACATGTAATTTTGACATTATGAATAAATGAATATGAATATGAATATGAATATAAATATCTGTGAATGCAGTTTAAATTGTTTTTTAAATTCAAATAATGACTTTCAGTAAAATGTTCCATCTACAATATTCAAGGTACTTTCCTTCCATGTGGCACAGCCGTGGGACGCCCTGTATAGTCGACCCCTGAATGAGTTGGACCTAGAATGTCCTTGGAATTTAAAGTCTATATCTTACTCTGTCTACATCGATAAATGTCGTCGAGTCATGTCAAGTATCGCTCTCAATCGCAATAGTCCTGTTCGATATAGTAACACTGAGAAAATGTCAAGATGCGTGTCAATTCAAAGAGAAAATGGCCTAAATAGAAGCGTTATTTTAACACAGAAGGGCTCTTAAGTTGGATACTTTGAATCTTAAATCGTTTACGATTAAATCAGGGAGCTTTCACTATATATGGTTTCAGTGAATGTATGTATGTATGTATGTAAGCACTTTAATGTACACAATAACAGGTTAAAACAATATACATGTCACATAAGATTAGAGTACAAAGGCGAACTTATCCCTATGAGGGATCTCTTCCAGCTAACCTTTGAGGGTTTGTTTGAAAGCTGCGTTTATAATTTCATTCACTTACAGATTTGTTCAATTTAGAATCAGAGCGAGTAATCGAATATGTGCTTTTCGGATTAACTAAATAACTTGGTGTAGGTTCACACAAAGTCCCTCAGCTTAAGCCTAAAGGTTCATCGTTCGACTCCTATGTCGAACTAACACTACTAACTACATGTAGGTATTGTTTTTGTTTCATCTTGTTATTCATGGTAAAACAAAACTATACCTACATAGATCGAACATATTTACAAATTACGTAAAAATTATATGGTGCCTTAAAATGGTTTCATAACTTACCTAACCACAAGGTATCACTAGATATAGGTTACCTATGTAATAATAGAAATTAATAAACTAAAATAACTCAATGAAATGGAACAATCCACAAGGTGTTAATAAAATAAAGTGAATCCAAAAGAATCCTAAAAATACTCGATACATCGATACTGATCGATGCTATCAAAGATGGATCTCCAACCCAACCGCTAATTTGTACAATCGATTAACGCGATCATAGAGAAAACTCGATCAAAGCGGTCGTAATAGCTACAAATCGTTAATCACAGACAACCGACGTCGGGTCGAAAGAGCTTAAACACGCCTTTGATCCCGATCTATGTTTGTTTGTCAAAGGAACAAAGAGATCGATTCCTCTACACCTGTACCCAACTATAAAAAACCACGTTAAGTATAAAAAGCAAAAAACTTCAAGAATATAATATTAAAGAGCGTTCACGCTATTTTTAAATATAACATTCACTATAATGTAAAGCTTGGATACATCATAAATTATCAGAATTAACAAACCTTCTTCCCGATCTAATCCACTCAATACAAGTTCACAGACACTTCAAAACACTGGCAGTTTACACTGGGATTTAAAATTAGAAAACGTTGAAAATGTGTGATTTGAATTTGGAACGCGACGCGCGCGCGCCGGCCGCGGGACTGAAACTGGCGGTCAGCGTCACCGGCCGATCTGCATCGATATACGTAGATATAAATAAAATTACGTTCCGAACACGTGACCAGCGAATTTTGAACGTTTTCATTCAGACCAGCACTGACTTTAGACTGTCGCACTGAAACTGGCCAGATCACAGAATTACTTTCTTTATCTCACACCTGGCCATAAAGTGGCAGTTACCGCACGCTCCGCGCGCGGAAAATCCCACTTTCTGGCCAGGGGGTGACATAAAATTTTGTACTTACCTCGGGCGGTAATTAAGAAAGCCTCAGATCGCATAATTATCGCCCTTGCCTTCGGCTCGGGCGTCAAATACCTGCGATCTGAGACATTATTTGTTTTACCGCCCTTGGTAAGTAATGTACTATTACAAATTTATTCGAATCCCTATTTAAAGGTAGGAAATCTTCTATTTAATTCAGTAACTTGTGAATTTCAAGTACTTAAAACTATTTATTACCATCATAAGATGTAGACCTAGCCGAAGAAAGGTTGGTTTTTACCGAAGTTTGCTCCAGATGTGGACATAGTGAGTATGATGGTTGTGATACCGAATTTTATAATTGGCGGCAGGTACCAACATTATACTGTCCCGACTGTTTATGTTAGACAATGTTTACCCACATACTTGTGTTATTAGCAGTCTTTTGTTATCGTGGTATAAGTAGGTAATGCTCGCAAGATAATTTATAAGGAGTATTATGCAAAATTAATCATTTAATAGTTCGTTTAATCAAAAAAATGTTAGGCGACTCCATTTACTTCTTTGTGCCACCGAAACTCCGAACACTAATCCGGTTGTAGTACTTACAGGAAGAAAATATCACATGCTGTACCCCTACTATAAGTTTTTTTTAAACAAAACACAAACGTACGCATTTGCGTATAGTTCAATTTGTAATTCAAAAAATAGTTACCGCCAAAGGCCACCAGAGGCGCTGCTCGCGTTGCCGTACAAATTGAGACTAAACGCAAACGCGTTAATTTGTGTTTATATTTTCAAAACACTTATGGGTCATACTTACTGGAAAAAACAAAATTCGTCCCTCCTGTGGTCAATAGTTAACGGCTTATGTGCATGTTAGCTATGTTTTTATTACAGGGACTTATAGAAACGGAGACACTGTTTATGCGGGTTACTGGTTCAATCCAAAATTAACCTTTGAATCCCTTAACTTTTGGTATGTCCACAGACGCGAACCTAAATCCGTGTATGACCCTTATACTAGAGGTACTGTATACCTCGATACATATTTCCCGAGCGATTTATAGAATCTCCAGGACCATCGCTTCAGAACAGTGTTGCCAGGGCCGTTGGGACGAAAGTTACATTTTTTTTCTTGAAAAGTTACATTTTTAATGCAAAAGTTACATTTTATATATTTTTCATAATTACTTATCAAAACATTCGATTCTAAGAAACGAGTCGCTATATACAGCTACAATTCGGCGAGTTCGGCGACAGAATTACGCCGAACTGATGGGCGGTGTCTCAAATGTCATACAAAGTTGCAAGAGACGGACAGACAGAGTCGTACTATGTAGGTTATTTTGTCACCTTTTCTGTATGGAAGCCTATAAATTGTGTCGCTTGATCCCGGTTAGATACAATTATCTTTCTTTTTAAATACAGTCTCATTATCCTCAAAAGTTACAAAAAAATCCTTTACAACAGAAGTTACTTACATGTTACGCGAGCCAGTCAAAAGTTACGAAAAATGTAAGAAATGTAACCATCTGGCAACACTGCTTCAGAATGACATAATCACAATCTTTTTTCGGTTTACCTCAAGCTCTCTATTTATGTACAACTGCAACAACTAATTACTCGTATTATTGTCCACCGACCTGTTTACAAGCTTCTGGGAACGGTGACATAACCGCCGCTTGCCGCCAAATTCCGTAGCCAGTAGCCGGCCGCCCAACCTTGCACTCGGCATTCCGATGACACGACGAAAAACTCGCTGCTAGGGAATGCAAACCGGTTTTAATAGTAACCGAAGAAACCGGTTATAACCGGCTATTTCGCCTAATTTTTTTTTTTATCTTTATTTATTTCGAAGCTTTCGTCAAGATGACGATGTCAACTCCAGCAAGCCTCTAACTACATTACAACTTCTTAGATGTAAATAAAAAAAAACACTAATAATAAAACCACAAAATTTGTATACTTATTTCCAAAAAAAAACCGTATACAAACCTTGCAGCCTTTGACAAAGGATCCGCTAAAATGGACTGAAAAATCCCAACATGCAAAAGGGAGAAGCCCCAAATTTTGTTCAACTTCTCCCTTTTCTCCCGAGTTCGAACACACTCCACCAACAAGTGTTGCACATCTTCGATGGTTCCGCACTCTTGACAATTGGGCGACTCTGTCTTTCTCATCAGATGGCCTAAATTTTATAACCCGTTATTGGAAATTTAAAAAACGGTTACGTTCTGTTATAATTTTCCTAATTTAAATTACTGAAAATTAATTCCTGTAAAAAAAACTATACATAAGTTTTATTCATAAAACCAATTTACATGATAATTCTGACGTTTGATATGAAAATAACAATTATTAAATGAATTAAAAACTTGAAATAAAAACAACTATACCTAACTAAAAACTAAACATTAAAAATTAATATCAAAATTAGGTCCCTTCGGGATGGTGCCCATTACGCAGGCAGCATTCCCGCGCTGGATTTCCTGTATGTATTTACTGTGATCTTTGCTAATATGTATAGTTTTAGTGGAGAATTAATGGTTTGTTACAAAGGAGGCAATAGTGAGTTTATTTATTTATTTTAAACTTTATTTATTTATTTAACTTTATTGCACAAAAAGAATATAAGTGCAAAGGGCGGACTTAATGCCATGAGACATTCTTTACCAGGCTTATGTTGGTTAGTTGTCGTTTGATTCTGGGTGCGTATGTGTTAAACTCAAACTTTAGTGTGTATGTTATTAACGAGGGGATGTACTTGGACTCCCACATGGAGTGGTCTCATTGTAATCCACGGTCTTAAAATGTTATTTTCCATGTTTTTATCATTAAATAACCGTAACCGGTTCTAATTGAATTGTTATTTTTGGACATTTTAATTACACCTTATATATTTGCCATTGTACCATATTATTATTATTTGTATGTCTTTCCCGTTCACGGGACAATGGTATCCCGGACCTTTGGGAGGCGTGCGCGGAGCCGAAGTACCGAGGCACCGAAGTACCAAACGAGTACCACATAGCCAACACGTAGAGGCCCTTTTGACACTTTAATGAAATGCAAGGGATACACCGAGCGGATACTGTCCCTGTCCGTGTCATGGGACGCACACAGAGACAGCACCCGCCAGGGTGTACAGGGACTATTTCTGGTTGATGGAGCCTAAATGAACTGGGTTATTGGGTGAAAATGATGAATTAATGGCTGGGCTATTGCGTGAGACAACGGACGCCTGCCTAATAAAACTGTCTCAGATATTTATTTCCGGCAGACGGTGACTCGCTCTCTGCTAGATGGGCCCCCATAAAATAGCGACATTATAAAATGGCCTAAGGGCAACACCGGTCAGAGAGCTGGGGGTGGAGAGGTGGCACTGGACTTTAAACATATAGCCAACTCGCCACTTAGGTGACCACATCCACCCTCGAGCATCAGCTCTTGCGACTCCACTCTGGACGGCCGGTTAAGGCAAGCCAGAGGCGGGGGGGCCTGTCCCACCAACCACACAGGCCACCCCCAGGAGCACTCAGGTACGTAGGGCCGCTACTCCCTAACAGCTCGCCACAAGCCGCCTTACGTTGACTGATTGCACTGGAAAACCAGTGGGCGATGGGGTCGTCACATCCCTACGCCTATTATTATTATTATTATTATTGAATTATTTTGTACTGTTTAAAAAATATTCTTCTTTTGTGTTAGACTGTATTATTATTTTATTATTATTAATTCATGTACAATCTGACGATCTTTTTGTGAATCCATGATATTTTACCAATTGACATTTTTATAAAATACCATGTAAATTTTCAGAAAGAAATAAATAAATCTAATCTAATCGGTTTTCGGACATTTTTTCGTAACTACCGAAACCATAACCGGTTATGAAATATGAACGGTTATTCCATTCCTTACTTACAAAACACCGAAACGTCACCCAAGAGTACTATCTATATTTGTACAAGATCTAAGAAATCTTTGATTAATCATGATTTTGACCTGTTACCTTGCACCGCCATGCTCTTCTATACGCCGCAGAGGTTTTAGTGGGCATTCCCTTCCCCCACGGAAGGGCGAGTCCCGCAACCCCCCACCACGGGCCTTCCCCGAGCCCGAGGGGATGCGTAAATACATTACCTTTGCGTCAAAAAAATAAAAAATAAATAAAAAAATATTTGTGGACAATCTTACACAAATCAACCTGGTCCCAAACGAAGCAAAGCTTGTACTATGGGTACTAGGCGACGATATACATACTTATATAGATAACAGTAGCGGAGCGTCCATACAACTCGATTCCCACCGGCTTACCTAATTTTCAGCCATTACAGTTCTTTTACTACGGCTCATGACGAATAAGAAAGGAAAATTAATTCCGGCTTCCCTAAGAAAATTTTTGACGCACCGCCACTGATAGATAAATATATACTTAAATACATAGAAAACATCCAAGACTCAGGAACAAATATTCGTGTTCATGACACAAATAAATGGTAAAAGATACCTCTCTAGGAGAAAACTTACTCTGACCAACTTGTTCTTTAAAATTCTTCGGCTTCAGCAGCAGAGGAAAGTCGAATCCTCTTAAAAACATTCTTCTGTTTCATAACCCGTCACGCCTGAAACAAAAGTGAGCGAGCGGTGAGGAGTGTTCAATCCATCTATTCGCAGACAGTTAGTTTCGAGTCGTCGGGATCGCATGCCCGATGAGATTTCGTGTCACCAACTTGTACCCAACTCTGGTAATGGAGCTGACACAAAATATTGTGTCTAATGTCTATACGAGTCTCATTGTCACGTACGACCTTGTCTGTGATTTTCCTCACAACATTATCGTACCCACTTAATACCTACTTTTTTTGTAAACAGTCAATTAGGTATAATAACTATAATGATACTAGCAGCGCCCTGCGGTGTTACCCGCGGATAAAAGGTAGCCTATGTCCTATTCTGATGTCTAAGCTACAATACTGGAAAGTTTCATAGAGATCCGTTCAGTCGTTTTTGAGATTAAGCGGAACGTACATCCATCCGCACAAACTTTCACGTTTATAATATTATTAGGATTAGGATATTAGGATTAGGATTAGGATTTATCCACTTTTAGAACTTATTTCTATGGCATAAGAGGATAATAAAGTGAATACATCTCTTTGTAGCTGACTGTACCTGCATAGTTAAGGACTGAATATATCCACATTTGCATTGTTTATTTATTTATTTATTTACACACATCTATAAAATTAGCACTTACTGTTTAACCTTACGTGCTAATTTGTACGTTTCGTTAGATTTTTGAACTCTTCATATGTGTAAGAAAGTAAGAAACATTTATTCAGCAGACACATAAGACACACATTGTGTGTTGTTTTAATTGTAAATTATACTAAAGATCCTTTTTAGAAGATTATATCGTTACAGATATTGACATTGCACGAGCTCACTCACTCTCTGCTTGCTCTGAATAGATTTTCTAGTGACCTAATACTTAAAATTGAGGGTAAAACCTATAGTCAAACAAGAACCATTGTCAAACAACATATGCTGCAAAACAAAAATCAACTATAGAAGATATATGTAACAGTTTAACTTAATGGTAAGAAGGCTCCTGAACTCAAAAAATCTTTTATAATTAAGATTAGTAGTTAAGTATAGAAAAAAATGTAACTTTATTATGAATTCAATGAAATAAACAGTTTTAAATTTTAAATTTTTTTTTCTTACCTACTCACACTTGACAATGCGCCAGCGCAATTTGACAACACAGCAATATGAATCCAATCTAATCTCAATACGTCAGAGTCCTCCTGAATGAGGACTTAGGGTCGGTGGTAGTCAGTAATCGTAAGACGTACCTATTTGTTAAAATCTTACGAATACAATATGGATTTAAACGTCTTTGAAATCAAATGATATGCCTTTACGATTAAAATAAGAAGTGTGTTTCAGAATTGAACTCCTGTAGTAACGGAAACGCATTTGTACCTATTTTCACGCAGCCAATCTTTCATAATATGGTCAAGAGCATGGATCGGCATCAATATAACTACGCAAATGAAAATTTCAAAAGCTCTTATGCCATTACAATAAAGATTTTTGAACTCTTCATATGTGTACGTTTATTCACAGACACAGAAGACACACATATGACAAAAATGATAAATGAAGAAAAACATATTACTTATACCTACACAAACCACATAACATGTGTGTCCCCGCGGCAGTGAAACGGACACTGGCTTTTATCTAGGCACTGGTTCAGCATTGTGCTGAGGTGTCAGACACCTCCAGCGCTGATTTTCAGCCAGTACCGTCGGTGACTCACGGAACATCGTAAAATAGCAAAAAAAAAAACAAAATAAAAATAACTGCATTAGAAAAAAAATAGCTAGGTATATAAATAAACCACAACCACTTACTACTTACATACAGCATCTCGAGTACAAAAACAAAGGAGCTAAAAATTAAAAATAAGTAGATTAGTAAAAAAAAAATCAAACATTTATTCTGCAAATAGGCCACAAGGGCACTTTTACATGTCAAAATATTAATTTACAATTTAAGAAAGTCTGACTATAATAAGTAGGTAATACATTTTTCATGTCAAAATATTAATTTACAGTTCAAGAAAGAATAGTAATTTCGAGTTTACAATTATAACAAAATTAATGTCATACAGTGAAGATAAACTTGCAAAGTTATCTATTACAAATATTACAACATCAGTAAAGTTAGAGATGTATAAGGTCTCAAGATTAAACAAGGAGTATAATGAAATTTATATAATATCCCAGAGATGTACATGGTCTCTGAGCGTCAAAATTAAGATTAATTTAATATTGTTAGAGATGTACATGGTCTCTAGGTCACTGATAATAAAAACGAACCCACAACAGGATGATGTCTCTCGTCAATCCCCTAAAAAAAGACACTAGTATTAACGTAGTCACTATATGGTTGGTACATTTTTTGGTGTAGTAATTTGTGTTGCTGTACACTTTGTATCGAATTTCTTTATAAATTAACCAGTTTTAATTGCTCCCGAGTACCTATTAATACATTTGTAGTACATTCAGCGTCCAAAAGCGTGGTCATCTGCAGTTCTATTAGTGTAGCCGCAAAGATAATGCAGTCTATTTGTGTCTCCGGCTATTCGGGGAGATAGATCGCTTCGCAGTTCGATTTAAATGCATATACTCACGCCTGTTATCTCAGAAGGGGCGGGCAGCGTGCATAAAATTATATTTTCGGTGCCACTTCGAGCTATACTATATTGCAAGATTAGATCTACCAAAGCAGAAAAACTATGGATTTTGGTGAAGCTGATGTTTCGTATTTTAGTTAAGTCCCAGTAAATAATTTGCTAAGTTTAAAATTTTATACAAACGCCTTAAGGGAGGCGTACAGCGACATCTACCAGAAGATCTTCATTAACGGCACTAACGTCTCAAATCATATTGAGAATCGTCAGAGTTTTATATGTCAGAATATCTTTTTTCTGACTCTTCTAACTTATGAAAGTAATATAGTATAAAACCCATTGAGTTATATTAAGTTTATTTTCTTACATTACTTAGTTCATATACTAAGTAATTGATTCTGGAAAAATAAACTTCGCCGAGTGACTCATACGGCGATTTTACGTTGTACAATTATATACTTCCCTAAACCAACTTAAAATCCTTCCTAATGACAAAAATAAACTAAAACCTAAATCCGTTAAAGATTCGATCTATACATTTTCACTTGCTTTTCGAGGCTAAATGACACTAGCAGAAAATCTCGTTTCCGTACAAGACGAGCCGGCAATCTCGAGCCAGAAAGCACTCTAGGGAATTTCACGCTACCTAGCTAAAATGTTTTTAAAACTCTGTGTTTTCGTAGATTTATTGCTTAGCTGAAAACCGAGGAGACTAGTGATTAAGTGTCTCCTACTGCTGGTATTCACCCACGCACAATGGTCCGACCTTCACGGACTAAGTGCGGAAAAAGGAGTCCATAACCATAACCATAAAGGTCTCCTACGTGGCGAAATCGTCGTCGATCGAAAATTACTCAATATAAAAAAATATTTCAGAATATGCAACACAAGCCCTTTCATATGAGACCCCACTTAACATATTCACTAGATCTTCTAATTTTCAACCACCTTATCTGTCATATTCCACAGAAAATAAAAATAAAATATTTAAAAAAAAACTTTTTTTTTTTAACCTGACTGTGGCTTTATAGGCCGGGCCCAATAAAGCGATAGGAGTGCGCGGTTGGAGAGTAGCCTGGAAAAAACGTGTTGTATGTGTCTAGGTAATCCTTCTTCATAACTATTCCAAATTTCAAATCGATAGCATAAGCAGTTCTGGAGATATTTAGCGATGTGACGGACAGACAGACGAAATCAAAACCATAAGGGTTCGTTTTTTATCATTTTTGGTACGGAACCAAAAATGATAAAAAACGCTCATCTATTTAGGCCATTTTCTGTTTGAATTGACACGTATCTTGACCTCCGGTCATGAGCCTTTACTCATCTAAAGTTGAACTATATTCACAAAAAGCCTAAAAATACTTGAAGTAGTTTGTTAAACATATTTATTGAAAGTACAATGAATTTAAAAAACAAGAACACACTAAACTAAAGATAAAAACCTACTTACAAATAAAAAATGGACTCTAATTCAGAGCTCAGCCGTATAGGGTGCCCAGAAGGCTGGCGGCATTGCCGCCCTGCACAACAAGACCGATGTGCTGAGTAAGGTGCGCGCCAGCCTTCTGGTCACCCGTCGCGACAGCAAGGCGTTTCGCCAGCTCCTTATAGGTGCTGTGAGCACCAGGTCCCCACGGCCCTAGCGTTTCCACCCCAAACGGCTCAAACCGGTCATTGTCAGCTGCGAAAACAAAAGTTGTCCCTTTGGTGGTCAATAGTTAACGGCTTATGTGCATGTAAGCTATGTTTTTAGTACATGGATTTATAGCAACGGAGGCACTGTTTATGCGGGTTATTAGACCAATCCAAAATTGAGCTTTGTAGCCCTTAACTTTTGATATGTCCACCGAAAAGACGCGAACCTAAATCTTACAATGACCCAAACATGTAAGCAATGTCAATGACTTCATAGTAGTTTGTTTTTTATTCGCCGTCGTTGTTGTCCACGAACAATCGCTAGTAAAGAGTTATTCGCGCCGGCTGCCCCGCGTCCTCGCCCGAGAAACGTCTTCAAAACCCTTTGTTCACCTTTGTTGTTCACGCGGCCTTCAATCCGGGATATTGTGGCATAAAATATCTTTAATCACTAAAATGACGCTTGTCTTTTGAGATTTTTTAACTGTGTTTGTAAATTGAACGATTCGTGATCGGAAGAAGCAGTATGTTTTCTAGACGAATAAAAGATGAAGAAAGCAACAAAACATCAAGTCAGTGAAGCTAACTAATACCGTATGAGAAGTTTAAGACAGTGGCTAGAAAGCAGTGGAATGATAATTACTCCACCGACAAGAGCTCGGCTCTTAACTCTATGAAAATAAGATTGAAGATATTTCCCCTCATGGGAGCGCTCGTGGCCCAGCGGCGCCCGCGTACCGCGTGCGGTATGCAAGGTTAAGCAACGTCGGCCCAGGTCAGTTATTGGATGGGTGACCGCTTTGAGTGGTTATTAACTGAGCGCTCCCGTGCTTTGGAAGGCACGGTAAGCCGTTGATCCCTGCTGCTATCTATGATAGCAGTCGTTAAGCCAAATTAGATGCCTTCGGGCGGCTCGAGAACGTCTAACAGTCAAGTTGCCCACTCACTTGACAAGCCTAATTCCAATAGGGTCTGGTTTTCCCTCGGGTTGGAAGGTCAGATGGCAGTCGCTTCTGTAAAAACTAGTGCCTACGCCAACTCTTGGGATTAGGTAGCGGACCCCGGGCATCCTTTAGGATGCAACTGTACCGGGATAACGCTAGGATGACGATGATGATGATGATATTTCCCCTCATGACACCGCCTGTGGGTCATACCTCGTTCCCCGAACACAACCTGCGCACGCGCACGCTTCCCAAAACTTATTTAGTCTCGTTACGAACGCGCTTTGTCCTCTCCCTGGAACAGATATATCACTTTAACAGTTTCTAAATGATTTACCATCCACCAACGACGCGTTTCGGCAGAAATATTTAAATAATGTTCTGGGAAAACTTATATACCTATAGCATTACAGGAAAATACGACGGAAATCGAGATTTAAGTGTGCAATTTGAGAATGGTGATGTAGTCCTATAACCGCTTTGAATGATAAAAAATAAAGTATTTTGTTGACACGCTTTTTATTAAGAAATAAAAATACTAAGCTTCTGTTTGTGCAAAAAGGAAAGACTGAATTTTAAAGAAAAGTGAGTAGAAAGATAATAGTCACTATCTAAATAGTATAAAACAAAGTCGCTTTCTCTGTCCCTATATCCCTATGTATGCTTAAATCTTTAAAACTACGCAACGGATTTTGATCCGGTTTTTTTAATAGATAGAGTGATTGAGGAGGAAGGTTTATATGTTTAATAACATCCATTAAATGGTGCACATGTGCGAAGCAGGGGCGGGTCGCTAGTAAATAATAAAGCTAATAATTTAAGTAGTCCCTCATGTCCTTTTTTTTCAATTTGACTTGCAAAAAGTCTCGAACTGCTGCACAGTGGTGAGATGCGACAAAAACTGTACAGTTCACTAAAAGAGATGCATCCATTTTGACATCTTATGGCTTTGTAAATAATAATGTCCAAAAGTGAATACATCTTTCTGTAGCCGACTTTACCACGAATACCACTAACTTCTACAATCGTTACAATATCTCCATTTCCAAATGATTTATTTACTTATCGTATGGCAATTATTTTGAATGAAG
Source organism: Epiblema foenella (assembly GCA_963556455.1). NCBI lineage: Eukaryota > Metazoa > Arthropoda > Insecta > Lepidoptera > Tortricidae > Epiblema > Epiblema foenella. Next base: position 19,713,915 of record OY747110.1, read on the forward strand.
ATCTTCCAATTTCAAATGCTCTCGATATGGAAACAGTAACTTCGATCCTCGCACATCATTTGTTTGTGTATCATCATTACCCACGACGGAACGGAGAAGGTATATGCGTTTAGGGTGAGAGGTTGTTTGTTTGTTTGTTTGTGTGTGCACATCAATATCTTCGAAACGGCTTGACCGATTTAGAAACGGTTTTCTGCAATAGGTTTGTAGTTTAGTCGGGCAGAAACTTAGCTAAGAGTTACGATGATAACTCGCCAGGGGGCGCTACTGTAAACTTTTTCACTTCCTAAAGTGCGTGTGAGTGCTTTTTCTCCGGAACTGCTGGGCCAGCATTTACGATTTCCATAGAATGTGGTGTGGAGTACATGCACTTTAACTCTGAGGATCTGATGATGGAGCAGAAAAGCATAGTAGGGTACTGTGCAGAGGTCGATAATATTTTTTGTACTCGTATAAAATGGGACCAATCGCAATCATTGGATTACTGTTCGGCCTATACTATTTAATAATAGTATTTTCTAATAGTAGATTGTACACCAAGGGGATAACGCACTGTTTTATATCACGGGCGCGATACTAAATCCTGAACGTTACGAAGGACCCCAGATTTTACTCTCGAGCGTAGCGAGTGTAATGACTTAACTAGAAACAGAATCAGTCAGTCAGCCAAAGCTCAATCACTTCCGTGACTCGCCATGTTATTAGAATCATATTTTCTATTTTTGTAGAATCTGTAGTACTCCGTATAATGTAAGCGGCTTTTGTTTTAGGTATTTAATAGTAAGTGGGTCATTGTCAGATTTAGGTTCGCGTCTTTTCGGTGAACATATCAAAAGTTAAGGGCTACAAAGCTTAATTTTGGATTGGTCCAGTAACCCGCATAAACAGTATCTCCGTTATTATAAATCCATGTACTAAAAGCATAGCTTACACGCACATAAACCGTTAACTATTGACCACCGAAGGGACAACTTTTGTTTTTGCAACTGACAATGATCCAAGTACATTACTGCACAGGCCGCGAATGAAGGAAAGTCATCCCTGTTCCGGCCGAGGCCATTTCTCAAAAAATGTAATGAAGTTTGAAAATTATAAGGAAGCTCCAAATTGAATTCCGTGGATTTCAGTAATAATTCGAAGCGCGGCAGCAGCCCGCGGCCGGCGCGCCGGCTGCCGGCTTCGTCGTCGTGTTTTGTTTTGACCGCGGACGAGCGACTCCGTTCGCGGAGCCGGCGCGTCCCGTGCACGTTCCCGTCGCCGTGCGGACTTTACGAAATTAGACTTTAAAGATATAACAATAAGAACTGTGAACAGTGAAATCACATTATTACCCGGCGGGTTATAATTATATTTAATACAATATTACAACCCCGCTCAAGCCAAGGTCTATAATGATTTGCTTTCGGTAAGAGGGTGGAATGGGTGCTTTCACCCGAGTCAAACACTACTTTTCATTTCGACTATGAGAAAAATAAATGAGAAATAAAAGTGGATTCAGTAATAAAAACATGCGCTGCAGCAACCAGCAGCCGGCGCCGCCGCACGCCCGCGGCATGAAGAAATTAAAAAAAAATTACTTTCCACCCTAGGATCGGAAAAGTGAGTCTCAACCCGGCTATCTAAGCATAAATATTTATTAGTATTAAATAATCATGGCAATCGAGAGTACACACAATTACAATTACACCGAAACGATGTTTGTGAAACCAGGTCGATGTCAGCGGGCAAGTTTGTTGTGCCGAGGGTCACTAATTACTACGGCGATAGGTGTCTTCAGAAACGCCTTCCCTACATACTCAACAGCCTGCCCTCTGACATCAGGCAGGAAGCCAATAAAGCTAGACTTAGTAAAAAGCTACATAGTTACCTTATTAAACTTGTAAAATAAACTATTGTACCTAGATATAGAATCATAATATATAAAGTTGCCTTGTTAAACTCATAAAATAATTTACTGTTAGAAGAGAGATGAGACTGATCGATCCCACAGTCAAACTGTGCAAACGGTTTTGTGGGTCTATGTACTTGTTTGTGTTGTATTATTATTTCTTAATAAAATAAATAAAATAATTTAAAAAAATAATCTACTTATGGAAATTGAAATTTCCGAACAGGAGAGATGAAAAATATCTTAAAGCTACCTCTGCTCCATCGCAAAAGCCTCATTTACCGATGTACGATACAAGTGGCCGTTTAATTCAATGAAACATTGCGGTTTGTAATTGAAACTGTAAACTTAAATTGGAACAAAACAGGAGCAAAATTGTCACATCTATATCACCGGCAAGGACTGCAGATTTATTTATTTAATTAAATTTCCACGATAAAATACGGCGGCTGCCACGAAAATTCAATATTTGTGACAATCCATATTGAAAGGAACCTTATGGCGGCCGGCACTTACGCCTTTATTGCCGCTGTTCCGATACAATAGTGAATAGGTGCAACGTAAGCGCCTGCTGCCATAAGGTCCCTTTCGATGTGGATTATCACATTTAAGTGCGACTGCGTATAGCAACATCTTTGTCGCTCTAGTATTATAAGTGCGATAGAGACGGATATATTCCAACTTAGATTTTCATGGTTGTAGCTCTGATTTTGCTGCAACTCGGCGAGCGCCCACGCATTCATTGTGCATCGCCGTCCAAAACACACAAGTAGTTATTTTTAAAGCTTACTCCGTTAAGATACGGTTTAGAATTAATTTTCTACATCTTTGATCATAGGCCGATATTTACAGTATGATTTTCCAAGCTTTAATCATGTTTTATAGCTGTTTGAACATGAACGTCCATTAAATACTTGGTATGTACCAGAAGGGAAATGCATTTGAAATTATAAGTTTGAAGGAAGGTACTTAGTATAGATTTTTTTTTTTACTAGCCTATATAGTGTCCCACTGCTGGGCAAAGGCCTCCCCTCTTTTTCGCCACTCGTCTCGGTCGTGTGCCAGCTCCCGCCAATCCGTACAAAATGTATCAAGGTCGTCCCGCCATCTCCTTTTCGGTCTGCCTCTGCTTCGGGAGCCATCTTGAGTATAGAAATATTTTTGATAAAAAAAAAGAAATCTAGATAGAGCTATAGTGACATGTTTCCTGTAAAATATATATTGATATCAATGTTATGAAATAATTTCTACATTTTCCCTAATAAATCGAAAATTACTCAACATAAAAATTGTTTCGGAATGTGCAACTCAAGCCCTTTCATATGACACTCCACTTGATATATTCACTAGACTTTCAAAGTTTGAAATTTAAAATTTTCTGTTATTTTTCACAGAAAAAAAAACGTGTATTGTGCATCTAGGTTACCCTTCTTTATAACTATTACAACTTTATCTTCACTGTATGACATTAATTTTGTTATAATTGTAAACTCGAAATTATTATTCCTTCTTGAACTGTAAATTAATATTTTGACATGAAAAATGTATTACTTATTATAGTCAGACTTTCTTAAATTGTAAATTAATATTTTGACATGTAAAAGTGCCCTTGTGGCCTATTTGCAGAATAAATGTTTGATTTTGATTTTGAATTTAAAAGTGGTTCCAAATCATGGATAGAACCATATTTTTATATTTCTTATCATGACTATGTGTCATTTTAATTTCTGCATACTTAAACGTAGCGTTTTCGTTAGGTAGAACTCGTCTTTAAGACCCATTACACCGGTTGATGCAGCCCGCATGCGGGATGCGCGCTTCATTTTTGGTCTTGTTAATTAAAGCGGGTAGCGACCAGTGAAAATGAGCGATACAGGGCAAAACGCACATAAAACTAAACTTACATTACACGATACAGGCTATGCATAAACGAAATGTACAAAACGCATAGCTATTTATTGGGCCCGGCCTATAAAGCCACAGTCAGGTAAAAAAACGCATAGCTATTGTAACACACCCGAAATGTTCTCAACGCAAAATGTACTTACTTTCAATCAAAATGTTCCTTTTGGTGTCCAAACTCTTGATCCATGGGGTCCCAGTCCCAGCGCGCACAAGTTATCTACTGAAATCGCGAAGCGTTTGGTTGACGTAACTGGTGACCGAAGAGCTGGCGACTTCATTCAGTATTGCGATGCAGCGAGGAAATGCCGCCAGCATCCTCGGTACAATGCCCCAAGGGCCTGTTTTAGATTTAAGTTAGTTGTAATATTATTTAAGTTATTGTTATTTAACTATTATTACCGCCTGTAAATTAGTTATCAAAATGTATGTACACAACACGTAGCTCAAGAAAATTAGATTCAAATGTATGGAAAATTTGGCAAAATTAATGGAGAACTTTTATCTATCAGGATATGTAGGTTATAGGACAGAGTTCAATTTTATCTACTCTCCCCCCCCCCCTCCGGGGCGAGCGTCACCCCCCCTCCCCCACCAGTAGTTTTGGAGAAAATTGACTGTGATAAACGGACGGATACACACACAGTCGAATTAGTCGAGTCCGTTTATTACAGTCAATTTTCTCCAAAACTACTGTACTGATTGAGTTGAAATTTGGCACACATATGTAAATCGGTGTCCCAAATACGGATGTGTTACGTAAATAAATACATATTTAAACATGGGAGGTACTTGTGGGGTGTAAATAATATTAAAAAAAAAAAAATGCGAACTATATCGTGTGACATATCAAATGAAAGGGTACATTATGAGGATATCAAATATATTTTTTTCATAATTTTAAGATAAACATTTTTGAAATTATTTAAGAAAATAGGCGAAAATTGACCATTTCTCCGCCCCCCTCTTATCTCCTAAAGTACTGGCCATAAAAATATATAAAAAATACAGAAAATAGTCCTATACCTACAGATTACAGAAAAACATATAAGAAGAATATGGTATTTTAGTACCACCGTTGAACTAGTATGAATATTTATATTTCGCTGTATGGCCGAATGAATTAAAAAAAATTGCACAGCAACGGTAAATGAAAGTGCTTAGAAATGAATTATACCTTTTTATAAAGAGCATATTCTATTCTTTACTTTAGTCATACATATTTTGGCGGTAATGTGTGAAGTTTTTGAGAAAACTAAACTTACAGCAAAAAATATCGATAATTTTTTGAAAACGTTCGTTTTTGGTGCCAGATTGCGCTGAAACTATGAGTGATATCGCTTTTGTATGTAGTAGAGGTTTATAGCTAATTTATTAAGGATTATTTCGTTCCTGTACACTTTTTATGTATCGTGTACGGTTTTCTTTTAAAATGGAAAATACCGCGCTCCGGGACACTTTCACGGGCGGGAGGCGGGGGGGGAGGGGGTGACGCTGTCCCCGGAAGGGGGGGGAGAGTAGATAAAATTGAACTTTGTCCTATAACCTACATATCCTGATAGATAAAAGTTCTCCATTAATTTTGCCAAATTTTCAGCTAATTTCACTGAACTAACGCGTAAAGCCTTATTTACACACGAACGAGATCCATATGCGAGTTTTACTACATTGCGCGGTCAATTCATTTACTCTATTGCATGCTTGTGTCGACAAATTTGTCGAGTAGCTAAGTTCAATTAGGTAACTACTCATTTTATTTTAATAAATGATCTCAATACTTAGGGCTACCGCGAACTGAAAACAAACGAAGTTCGAATATTTCCGCACCGCCGCACGAATTCGCAAGTGCGACAGAGAGGGAGATATTCGAACTTCGTTCGTTTTCGGTTCGCGGTAGCCCCTCTGTGGCGCTACCGCGAACAGCAAACGAAGTTTTCCCTCTCCGTCGCACTTGCAAGTTTGCATATAAGTGAGACAGAGAGGGAAAACTTCGTTTGTGGTTCGCGGTAGCCCCTCTGGTCCAATCATATTCCGAGTACTCGTACCATTAAAGTACTTATGACGAGCAGTAAATTTCTGGCTTCCGAACTTTGTAGGTACATACATACAAAGATATTGTCTTTCACAAGAAAATCCAAGAATACTTTATTTATTTTTGCAAGTGGTTGATTAAGATGTTTCGAGTGAAATTTGCAGATCGCAGAGAATAAATATTTGATATACAAGGTGACACAGAAGTCATGATACAAAATATAAAAATATGATTCTATTCATGATTCTGAACCACTAACTTTGTACGAGAGAAAAATAAAAGGGCTTCTGGTTCCTGTTCTCCACTCAATTGCTCAAAGGTTAACTGGAAGAGATCTCTTAAAAATCAAAATCAAAATCAAAAATTTATTCTGCAAATAGGCCACAGGAGCACTTTTACATGTCAAAATATTAATTTACAATTTTAGAAAGTCTGACTGTAATAAGTAATACATTTTCATGTCGAAATATTAATTTACAGTTCAAGAAAGAATAATAATTTCGAGTTTACAATTATAACAAAATTAATGTCATACAGTGAAGATAAACTTGCAAAGTTATCTATTACAAATATTACAACATCAAAGGGATAAGTTCACTGTACGAATGTAACCGAATTTGTCTGTATTTTTTACCTGTGTTTTGTGTAGAATAAAGTATTGTCATATAATAAAACGGCTGTTTCATAGGAAATGGTTTTCAATCGACTATCGAAATGCATGAAGATTTCTTTTTGACACGAACAAAGTTGGTCCCACAGTAAAACTGTTCCGTATTCATGAATAGAATCCGATTTAAAAACATTCATGACTTATACAATATTGTTTGAAAGGAAAGAATTTTCCTGTCGTAAATAAACGTGTAATAATAAATGATGATAATGGCCTAACCTAGTGTAGGTTAGGTTTTTATAATGATTTTATGTTTTGTAAATATTGTTTTATATTTTACTTTTTATATAATTATTATAAAATCTAACCTAAGTCTTAAAGTAAATAAAGAGAATAATAATGATAATATACAGGGTGATTGGTACACTAGTTCAGACCAAACTTTCATATAACTACTTCAAATTGTTGTATGTAGTTTCTAAGATATGCGATATTTTATTATGAAAATGTTACCTTCATACAATGATGAAATAAAGAACAAATTCTACATTGATCGTGTAAAAAGTTCATAATGAGCAAAGCCATAATCCACTAACATTACTAATAGATCAATGCTAAAATATAACATATTCTTAACCTTTAAGTTAAATGCAAGTAGAATTTTACCAAAACTTCTGCTAAAACGGTTCGATCTCATCTCATAAACTATAGATATGTGAGATTTCAAGCTTACATGGTCATTTACATTAGAATTACGATTTGAAACGGGATATTTACCATGTATATTTGGCGCTTGCAAGAGTGCCGAAATATCGGGAACTCAAAAATACAAATATACATGGTATAGATATGTGATCCAGTGTTGCCAGTGCGGATCTTTTGGTCCGATTTCGGATAATTGAGGCCTCTGGCGGATCTTATGGGGATCAAATTGGACCGCGGATCAATCGAACTGCTCCCTAATGTATGAGAAGTAATGAAATTTTACGTGGCGGATCCTCGCGACTGTTTTCGGATCTTTTCAAGGCTGAAATTGAGTCAAATTCCAGTGCTGGCAACACTGATGTGATCTATAAAAAGCAGAATTAGGTACATAGCCGCCGAATCACTCGCTCCGGTATACGGTCTGTCATCGCCGCCTGGGTTGTGCAAACTGCCGGCTCTCATCACTTCTGCGCTGCTAGTACATTTGGGGATTCGTATTGATTTTTTTTTTTGTTTTAATCGAGCCAATGTTTGTAATTATGTAGGAAATAGTCTTGTGTTATGAAAAGATATAGTTGCCAATGAGTTGCCACCGTTATTTGTTTCTATAACTAGGTATTTGTTTGGTTTGCAATACAACACGTTGTGACTTGATATGTAAACCTAACACTTGTCGCTTCTACGCTGTCTATGACACGTCCAGTGAGCATTTCCTCTATCCTGTCTAACATGAACATGAATTAAAACAATGCTAAGGAACTTATTATAATGGAATGTGTCTTTGTTGTGTTTTGATCTGTAACCTATGGGTATTATGAAGGCTACACATTAGGTAATAGATAATATGCATCTTTTTTTATGATGCCATGCGAACCAGTTTTTAGAGAGGAACAAATGTATACATGGAATAAGAACAATTAGGGGGCGTCCATAAATTACGTGAGGTGTTTTTTTAAATTTTCTGTCCCTCCCTCCCCCCCTGGTGAGATGTCGTGAGGTTTTATTCAACCCCCTCCCCCATCCCCCAATCACACGTGAGATTTTTTAAAATGTGGGTTTCTTACGTAAACGCGTTGGATTGTTATTGTAAAAAGAAAAAAAAATGCTTCGTGCTTTTATTTACGACTAGTTAAGACTAGTAATCAATATTGCTGAGAGTTAACGTCGAAGTATGAATTAAATTATTATCTTTCGAACGAATTAGTGAATAATCTTAATCGTATTACGATTACGCTTAAGATTAAATCTTATAAGCGTGTACAATCTGGATTAAATGGACCAAAATAGTATAATTTTTTTTTGTTTCAATCAGAAAAAAATTGCGTGATATTTGCCGAGAACCCCCCACTCTCCAACGTAAGATTAGATGAGATTTGACTCCCCCCTCCCCCCCTTAAACATCTCACGTAATTTATGGACGCCCCCTTAGAACAACACAAAAGACAAAAATGAATTTCAAAGTACATCATAAAATCCGAGCGCTCAAAACGCTCGCGAAACTCCCATACTAATTGAGCATAGTATGTGACGTCATATACTATGCGCCTGTACTATCAGTGTATGGAAAAACGAGTAATTTGCTGTTTTGGCCGTGAAATATTGCGTTTAGGTACATTGTTGTCATACAATTTTTGGTTTATTAAAACATAAGAATCCTGATGGTGGTTTTTTTAATATACTTTTATTTATTATTATTGTTTTTTCCATAAAAAAAAATTACATCTTTTTCGAAACTTTCAAATGTCACATTTTTTTAAAATTTTGAGCATATTCATTAATTAATTTACTGTTTTTTGTCATAATTTGATGGGTTACTATTCATATATAATTTCCACCCACGGACGCTCCAGTTGTGGAATGAGCTCCCTGCCGAGGTTTTCCCGAGGGACTACAGTATGGGGTTCTTCAAGAAAGGGGCGTATACATTTTTAAAGGGTCGGCAACGCGCATGTGACACCCCAGGAGTTGTAAGCGTCCATAGGCTATGGTGACCGCTCACCATCAGGCGGGCCGTACGCTTGTTTGCCACCGACGTGGTATAAAATATATACATATTAATCATTCCGCATGCATATTTTCTATTAAGTATAATGAAGATAATGGAACCACATACATTCCTTCAAATCTTCAATTCAATGCGCGCTCCGCAGTTACGTAAAAGTTTACCTACTTTTAAACATCTAGCCTCGACCTAGACCGACTGAAATACACATCCGTCTTCACTCCATTTTGTTTCTTAGTAAAACTGGTTTTGTTTAGAATATAATAAAATCCCAGATTAAAACAAACATGATATATTGCTGAATACAAATCATATACCCACATATAATGTATTATATGATGTAGGTCACTTTCTAATAAACAGCATAAGATAGACATACATACATTTGATTTAGACTTTAAAAGTTTAGGAGCACATCAGTACCAGACTTATTCAAAAAAATATAATCTCTACGGTTTCTACTCTCATGTTATAACTAAGTAAATCAAAAGCACATTTCGCTTAAAAAAAGGAATTGGAAATTATTACTCTAAATTTCAATAATGATCATTCACAAATAGAAATATTAGAACAAGCATTTGGCTTCTCATTAAGTATTACTAGTTTTTCTAGTTATTTGCTTCCTTGCTGATATTTCTCGCAGATAATCTCCATTACTCTTTGGCCCAACTCGGGTAAAATATGGAAAGATAGAAACATCTCGAACCGGACTAAGATACACTTGGTCCGCGCACTCGTCTTCTCCATATTTTTTTAAGGGACCGAGACCTGGACGCTCAAGCCGCTGACAGGCAGAGGATCGTTGCTTTCAAGATGTGGTGCTGGCGCCGCCTGCTAAGGATTCCCTGGACAGCCCACCGCACGAACGTCTCGGTTCTTAAGGAACATAAAATAGAAAAATGCCAACGTCTTCCCGCCATATGCCTACTCCGTGTTGTGAGTTATTTTGCCCATATTGCTCTTAGAGAAGCCATCATCATCATCATCATCATCATCATTTCAGCCGAAAGAAGTCCACTGCCAAACATAGGCCTCCCCCAAGGCTCGCCATTTAGACCGGTCCTGTGCCGTTCGTTTCCACCGGATTCCCGCGACCTTCACCAGGTCATCACTCCACCTTGTCGGAGGCCTACCGACAGCTCGTCTTCCGGTGCGTGGACGCCACTCAAGCAGTTTCTGGCCCCATCGACCGTCAGTCCTGCGAGCAATGTGCCCTGCCCACTGCCACTTAAGTCTCGCAATTTTGAAGGCTATGTGTGTATGTATGTTTTGTAGAGAAGCCAACAACCTAGAAAAACTCGTTGTGACAGGAAAGTTTGAAGGCAAAAGACCTAGAGGTCGAAGCCCGAGGAGATGGACTGACCAAATCTCCGAACAACTCCAGTTATCTGTCAACACCGCCCTACATCGGGCGGCGGACCGAACCATTTGGAGTCAGACCACTAAGGAGGAGTCACAATCCTCAGCAATGGGGGAACGATTGAGAAGAGGAAGAAGAGTTTTTGGTACACGACGTAGCGTAGAATTGTCGAACTCTTCGTGGCCGCCAGCCGTTGTATGCGTTATTAGGGTATTAGGTATACCAATAGCACGGCAAGCTATTATCATGGACCATAAGTATCTCTCAAATCAGGCGCCCTGGTGTAACTAAGGGTGGATCAACTTTTTTTGTGTTGTTATCTTGACCCGTAGTCCAAGGGACACCAGTACCGCAGTTTGTTCAAAATAATGTTGTTTTAAATTCTTCTAACATGCTTACTAGATGGACCATTTTAGAAATAGATTACAAGTACCACAAATACGTATGTTTGATAAACTTAAATAGCATAAAATCACGATTGTATTCGAATTTTGTCCCCTGGACAACTGGACGTGACCACGGCAACGAGTGGCACTAAAAAGTTGATTCACCCCTAAACATAAAACGCAAATGGCAGAATATAAGATTTCAAGCTTATATGGCCATTTACATTAGAATTACGATTTGAAATCCAAAGGCATAGAAATTTCAACCGGGAAGATGGGTTTCAACTGTCAAGTGTCTGGCGTCCAGTGATCCGAAAGTTCTCAAAACGAAAAGAGACTGTTTCCGGAAAGAACTCGCGTATTGATACTGTGAGTGTGGTGTGTCGTGACCGTAATCGAGTTTCAAGTGACAAGACGGACGGTGGTAGTGACGGTGACACTGTGGGAAAAAAGCGAACCAGGAAGAGGGATCGCTATGGTGTGGGTAGACCACAACTAAAAACTCGCAGCACGTCAGTTAATCCTTGATAATGGCGCTTGCAACAGTGCCGAAATATCGGGAACTCAAAAATACAAATATACATGGTAAATATCCGGTTTCAAATCGTAATTCTAATGCAAATGGCAGAACTCACTGGGGCGGTGAGATAGGAGCTCATAGTAGGATAAGTGACTTGATGAAGGCAGCACGGATCCCGCAAGACCGGTGATAACAAGGGGATGGATGTCCAACAGTGATCTCTCGGCTTGAATTCGATGAAAAGGCAAGTGTTAGTACAAGCGCTCCCCGTCGAAAGGTGCTCCATCTAGCTCCGGCTGCCTGGTGCCCTCGGGCGGCAGACCCCACCGCGGCCGGCAGCCGTTGTGCGCGTGGTAGCGCGGCAGCCGGTTGTCGCGCACCATCTCGTACGCGAGCCGAGCCACGCCGTTCTGGTAGTCGCTGATGCCTGTCTTCCAGAGGCTCGGCCGGACGTAGCCTAGGACTGGGAATTAAAGATTGACATTAATATTAGAAAATGTAGGGTCGATAGGTTGCGACCGTTTGGATGTGTTGATGAACTGAAAGTATATTTGGGTCATTGTCAGTTGTAAAAACAAAAGTTGTCCACCCGGTGGGCAATAGTTAACGGCTTATGTACATATAAGTTACGTTTTTATTACATGGATTTATAGTTATGGAAACACCGTTTACGCGGGTTACTAGACTAATCGAAAATTAAGCTTTGTGGCCCTTAACTTTTGATATGTCCACCGAAAACACGCGAACCTAAATCTGACAATGACCCATTTACTCTTTTTTTTAATGATTACCATTCAATAACACGTAATTAAAATGCTAACTGTTTTGGGGCCTGTAAATATAGAAATGTTCTTCAATTGAAAAAACCTCGTTCTTCAGGTGGTCACAAACTAAAGCTGGTCGCGTAACCAGCCTAGCGATCCTAACTCCCTAGGCTGGAGACGGCCAACAATTTGCATGTTTTGTGTACAGTGGAAAAACTGACACATTCTTCTTTGTACATCATTTCCTAAACGCATGCTTAACACTCAATGTCTGCTCTACCCTTACTAACTCGTAGAATCCATACCGCAAATCAGATATTACTATAATCGCTAGCTGTGTTTGTAGGGCAAACCTGGTTGACAGTTTGTTCTAATCTTATAGCAGAGCCTGCTAATCATTTTGCAGCTTGTACTGATTCTAAATTTACGCCACTTGCTTATTTTGTTTAATGTTTCTCAGCTACAAGACGATAACAAACTATCACAGAATAACTGCTTTTCACCGAGTAGCCAAGGTTTGCCCTATATGTTCTACATCCTATCATTCTAAATTAGCTACGTACCTATTGCAGTTTTAGGTTCCTTTATATGAACAATAACTATACTTGAAGTAGAACTTTAGCCGATTGCATCCACCCACATCCCTTCCACCTCTAGTTACGAGGTCGTAGTCATACGAACCAAAATTTGTGTTTATGATTATGACGCTCAGTATGATACGAACGAAAGATAAAAGAGTTAATAACACGAATGTTTACACGCCTTTGTTTTCTTTATCGATCGATTTTATTACGCAGTCAATATCGCGGATAATTTACATTACGGTCGTAAATCGAAAACGAGCATTGATTTATATTAAGGAAATCTGGAGTTTGTTTATTTTCATTTCATTATAACGTTGATTGTTCGATCATCACTCACCTCATTTCATCCACCAGGAACGCATAACAAATTGAAACATCATTTTAAACCGTTGACATCATTTCAAATAAAATTAATATCTAAATTACGGTGAGGCATTTATACAGATTGTTTTCGATGCAGTCATTAATTTAAGATATCACTAAATAACATTTAATTTCAACGTTTATATTTGTTTATGTTCGGCTTATACCACAGGCTGAAGTCACATTTGCATACGAAATTTTGCGTAGTAGGTGTAATTCGTGATGAATAGTAGAGAACTTGGCGTTCTTAGAATTGTTTACTTTATCTAACGTAGAAAACTAAACTAGGGCTCGTACAGGAACACAGAAGCTTTCGATCTTATAGGCATAGCACACATACAGAATGGTACCGAAAATTGTACCAAGGCTAGATGGAATCCCCATTTTAGAACAGCAATTACTGCGTCAACCTCTTAAATTAGTTCTATCTACAGTGTATTCCAGTGCCCTTCGTCTTTCTGACACAATTTCCCTTATAACTCTTACAAACATAAGTCGTTGGAAGGTACATTTAGCGTAAGAAGAGTTTCAGAGTAATAGACCTAAGGTGTGAACGGACCAAAGCCTGTACTCCGAAATCCGAATTCCGAACTTCGTATCGTGCCGTCCCTTTCACTCTAATGTTATTCACTATATGAGTGAAAGTGACGGCACGATATGAAGTTCGGAGTACCCCCTCAGGTCACGATATCCCTCCTAGCTTATTTAACATAATCAATGCTGGAAACGCGCCTAGCGGGTGCTGCGTAATTTTTCTTAGGTGGCGACCTGCTAGCACCTGCTAAATAGGAGCGCTACAAGATGTCTCTACCACGGCATCTGTGGTTCATTCAAAATGTATAAATCCAGCTGTTATGTACTTTCTACCGGAACAAAATGTTCGGAACTTAATTGAACTTCGGGTTATTTGGTCACACTAGGAACTATCCAAGTGTTCCACCTCGAGGACCCTTTGGTGACTTGAGGGGGCGAAACGTCTGGCAATTTTCAGATTTTCGCTTAAATATCTTCATAAATTCTTAGTATTTATTGAGTACAGTCAGCACAGGGTCCTCGAGGTGGAAAACTTAGGATAATCTTCCTAGTGTACCCCCAAATAACCCCGTAAGGTTCCATTAAGTTGCGAACACTTTCCAGCTATCCCCACCTTGTTACTACCTATCAACTGGATTATTAAAGTGTTAACTGGGCCATTCTACTTTTTCATGTACATAATTTTCAGACACTTTTTTTTTAAACACTGATTTTGGAATACTTGGCACTCACTTCATATTTTTGTATTGTTATTTAGATAGAGGTTTAATTACAGTATCACTTCCGATAGTTTTGGTAATTAACGAACCACAGCTAATATCGATAAATCGAGTAACTCAGTGGTCCTTGGATGTCTCACAATTTGTATGAAAAAATGGTTTTTACCACTGTATTACCCACCTTTTACAGCAATATGTTAATATTTAAGTATTTTTACCGATAAATTCCTTTTACAAGGTTCAGGTACTATTTCGAAATCCTATTTTTGTACACTAATTCAATACATATCATAGATTTTTTTTTGTAATAGAAAACTGGTCTTGAAAAAGTAGAATGACCCAACTACTAGGACGTCAGAAATTCAAAGAGTTTATACGGTACTTCTGAAATGCGTCTTGAGCGGCTCTAGCGTGGGTTTGTCCATGTCCTGCTCGTACAGTTCCTTGGCCATCTTCATGACCTCCGTGTCCTTGAGGGCCAGCTTGGCCTTCGGCGGCGGGAGGGCTACCTCTTCCACCACTTTGTCCAGCTCGCTGCAGAGGGGAAGCTTCTTTACGCGAGGAACGAAGGGACGGGTGGCTATTTCTGGAAGGATCCACAACAAAACATTAACCCCCTTGTACATAAACATCTATCAAGCCTATATTAGTTAACTAGCCGCTAAAGTTCGTTTGTCCTTATTAGTCAGATTGACATTTACGTTTGAGAGAAAGGGATAAAGAACATTTTAGTTAGCAGAGGTTTGTTAAATTTCATGAATAAGGGTGTAACTCTTTTCTTTTAATTTTATTTATTTATTGACACAAGAAATTTACACAGGCTGGGAAATTCAGTTTGGCTTAATGCTTAATGCCATTATCTACTTAAGGCTGTGACAGTTATAATACGTCATATTTATTCCATAACAGATTGAATATGAAACTTAGCTAAGCAGCACGAGGTTACTTTGACAAGGTCCGCCATAACACTTGATAGAAAGTTATTGGCGGCGTGGGCACAAAAACTGTTTAACTACGGAATGATTTAAGCAATTTATAGAGTTCCGTACTAAAAATGTAAAAAAGGAATCCGAATGGTACGACTTGCGACTCCGTATGTCTGTCACATCGCGAAATATCTCAGCGTTATCAGAACCTAATACTTATCCTATCCATTTGAAATAGTTATTAAACTAGGCTAACCCAAACTCTGTCTAAGTCATTGGAATAACTGTTAGAATCAAACAACTATTCTTCCTCCTTTTAGTACCAACCGCGTGTCAGACTTCGCACAACTAAGGTTCCGAACCGAACCAATGGGAAATAGTTATTTGTTATACAAGGGTGCAAAGTTGTATTTTAACCGCGAGAGTGGAATTGAAACACGAGCTAGCGAATGGATTCTAGGATAAGACTAGAAATAGAATCCTGAGCGAAGCGAGTGGTTCAAAAATAGAATCCTGAGCGAAGCGAGTGTTGCAACACACGAGACGTAAACGTGCTGGACTGTCTGGACTGGCCTTTACATGTTATTATGTTTAAAAAAGTTACAAAAAGCGCGTTCGAATTTCAAATATTCTTTGCACTCTTGTGGATAAAATGCCGTTTTGCTATCTGTTTTTAAAGAATAAAAAAGGGCTTTCCGAGCTAGTGAGGTGAAAATTAAATTGGTTTATTAGGAAAAATAAGGAAATTTCAAATAAAAAATCTGATTTCTATTTCTATTTAAACTAATTAAAAACAAGAATGACTGCCCACAGCACCACGCTTTGCTGCCAAGCCATTGTCTCATCCCCTGCGTAGAACGGTGTTAGGCTCATCCTCCCCGTTACCACGACTGAGCAAATCACTCAATAAACATAGTGATTCAATCGACATAAACTTTGTCATAATAACTCAAATTAGAAATCCCGACGGCGGGGACGTCCACCGCGCGATCGCGACAACACTGACACATATACTCCCTCCCTATTCGTCCGGTACCGCCGCACACCGGGTAGAGTCAGTCCAACCCAGGTCGGGCCTAGCTGAGTTTCTTGCTGGACTCTTCTCAGCTAGGCTAGGTTTAGTGAACCAGCGACAAAACTCCCAGTACCTCGATTCCACTCACACCTCAGATTCGGTTGAAACCGCTCAACCAATCTCACTGGAGCGCAAACTCTTAGAGTATTCCAGTGTTCCAAACCACACGCGTGGGCGTGTCGGAGGTTTTCCCCTGGATTTTCCCCAGGCTACTCTCCAACCGCGCACTCCTATCGCTTTATTGGGCCCGGCCTATAAAGCCACAGACAGGTTAAAAAAAAAAATCAAATTAGAAACTTATTTATATAGTCAAACCCTACTAACTTGCTTTGTCTTTTATAAAAATGTTTTTGTCAAGCTGTGTTTACCTGTAATTAGTTATAAATTAAGCATTAAGACTCACTGTTTAAAACTATTTGTAAGCATTGATGTACTAATTATTGGTAAAATTTCAATAGAAAATAAAAATTTTTTGCTAATCCGTAATTTTCCTGGACTACCTATCCAACTCTTTACATACTCAAACTCACACGCTTATACATACATACACAAACACACAATTCCATACATATGTATTTTAATCATCCCCAATGACACATTATACACCGGTTTGATTTCTTACTTATTTAATGTTTAATAGTCTTTTTGGTACAGTATTTATTTTTCTATTTGTTAGTTTAAAAAAAGTCAACAACTAAAACGAGACCTTGGTACCTCAATTTATACCTACAACTGACCGAGCCACAAGGCCCAAGCTAAAACCAGCGCTGGACAAATATACAGCACATGTTGAGACTGGGACCCATTGCCCAAAAATATCCTAGTATCATTTTTAGTTTTATTTAATTCCAATTTGTAAACTTGTGTTCGTGGCAATAAAGCTTATTCTATTATATTCTAATAAGGTTCACAAATGCGTATATATTAGTGACCCTGAGTGTACAATCTCACCAGGGTCCAGATGTCCGCAATAGTCGTTGAAATACGTGGACCGTCCCCGCAGACTCTTCATGGTCTTCTTGATGAAAGCCTGTATCTCCTCGTCGCTCCATACTCTCTGGAATCAGCACAATACTCATTTTATGGCTTGATAATATGAAGTACTGATTTACCGAGCCAGCGAAGCGTCTACGTTATAACTGTCTCTCCAACTGTAATGTATTTATTCATCTATCTGTAATTATATTTACACAACTAACGCACGTCAGTACACATATAAAATCATAATTATTATTATCATCGCATACACACATATAAACACAAATAAATGGTTCAGCGCCGCGGCACAGGTCACAAACATTGACCGACCTGCAAATATAGGGACCAATCTGAAAATCAGCGCTGGATAGACAGAAACTGTCTGGCAAAGGCTGAGATGAGATTGGTACCCATTGCGATTACTAATACTTACTTAAGGTTAATGGTACTGTTAAGTTTACGATAAGTTTTTAAGTAAGTAATTTAAATTTATACCTATCTGTCTTTTTTAAGTATCGCAATAAACAGTTTTTTATTTTTATTTATTTTTTATTTTTACGTTGCAGCTTGGGCAAAAATGCTTTCGCACGTAGTATATCTGGCTATTCTCCTGTACCTACAGCAGTGCGATTAGAAAGTGATGTATCGAGTAGAAGGCGTGCGATAGAAGATGGCCACGTTTAGACACGTTTGGCATACCTAAACGGGGGATTCGTTAACGCTGGGCCTTCTGTACGTAGTAGGGTCGGTACGTGGGTTTGCGGCCTGTTAATTTGATGCGCCAGTTTGCGGCCACTTGGATGAGTTGATGAACTGAAAGGATATTTTCTTGTTTTTTTAATATATTCCCATTCAATGGCTACTAATTAAAACACATATGGCTAACTATTTCTTTAGGGCATGTAAAAACGTAAATATCTTTCAATTGAAAAAAGTTCGTTCTTCAGAAGGCCGCAAATTGACGCAGGCCGCGTAACTGGCCTAGCGACCCTACTATTACTTATTCTGTGCCTACAGTGACTTTACCATGACTTTAGATGACCGTACTCGCTAGCCACTGCGTAAAAATTTGTATTGAAAAAATTACAGCGCCTCTGGCGGTTACGCAATAGAACTAAGAATCGGATACTAAGCGAGTACGGTCTTGCAGTAAAGGCACAGGTCGCATTTCTCAGCCGATTCTAGTGTAATTTTATTTGTAATTACTCGCAAGTTCCGTCTTTGTGTGTAATGTTTTAGAGTATTTAGATTCGACTGTTGGTGCTACGGCTTCTTGAATACTTATTTATTGTATTTCTATATGTATGTAGGTTTACATGTTTATGTATTTATGTAAGTTTAATGTGCTTTTTATAGTCCTAATTAGTATTATAGGTGGGTTACACCCTATTTTTCTTTTACAAATTTCTAGCTTCGTTTCTATGACGCAAAGGTTGTCTGGAAGAGATCGCTTGTTAGCGATCAGACCGCCTGTTGTCTACCACTGTTACGCGTAATTTAACTTCTGTTTTTCTTTTAATGTACTCTGTTTGTTGAGCAATAAAGAATATTTGTATTGTATTATAGACATATAAGTATGTAACATTGGTAATTTCGCACCTCCTCAGAACCGCCTTTTTTGGGGTCCAGCCATTTTCCTTCGAGCTTGGCCCACCGGAGTTCAGGACGACACCTACAAGCAGTTAGTTAAGACAAATAATTATATTTTATCGGAAATCTTTACCAGTTCCTTTTTGACACATCACAACACCGATATAATGTAAATGAAACGATGTTTGTGAAACCAGGTCGATGTCAGCGGGCAAGTTTGTTGTGCCGAGGGTCACTAATTACTACGGCGATAGGTGTCTTCAGAAACGCAGCTGCCTGCCCTCTGACATCAGGCATGAAGCCAATAAAGCTAAACTTAGTAAAAAGCTACATAGTTACGTTATTAAACTTGTAAAATAAACTATTGTACCTAGATGTAGAATCATGGTATATAAAGTTGCCTTGTTAAACTCATAAAATAATTTACTGTTAGAAGAGAGATGAGACTGATCGATCCCACAGTCAAACTGTGCAAACGGTTTTGTGGGTCTATGTACTTGTTTGTGTTGTATTATTATTTCTTAATAAAATAAAATAAATAATAAATAAATAAAAAATTGTGCGCGCACTTTTGGGCCATGCAAGTTTACTCAGCAAATATGCTGGGACCCAGAACACACTATGCCAAAAAGAAGAGTGGCGAGTTGCAGGCGTCTGCGAGCAGGCATGTTCAGCAGACCAGCGGCGTTCAAGTAGGGGGTGATAGGTAGCGGGGAGGGACTCGGAAGCAGAAACGAGTGCATGCGTTTTGCACTCGTTGTATGAATTGTTTTGTACAACCAGTTAACATTATACTATCCGCAAAACTATCTGGCCGGTAGGGCAATAAACGTCCGCTACCGTTAGGGGTGTAACGTGTCGATAACTTATAATGTAAACGTCTATATAATTATTATATTTTCAAATGAAATCTTATATCGTTATTGATATTGTTTTTAAAGTTATCTAATGAATAATACTAAATTTTTAAGATATTTCTTAAATAATTAGCTAAATATGTGATTAAGTAAGTAGATAATGAGAAATGCATTAGTAATTATAGTACGTATGATTGATAGTTCTATTTAAGTCATTAGGAATAATTGATAACAAAATATACTATAACATAAAAGGGTAAACATCACAATGCATAAATCATTCGTTATACGAACTTCATTACTTTATCGACATTCCTTGTTATGCGTAACGCTACCTGCCCTATTGCTGCTCGGCCCGCTCTATAAGCCGTGCAGGTGTGAAAGAGATAGCACGATTCCGATGATTTATGACCTGACCGGCCAGATAGTTTTGCGGATAGTATAACATTAACGGTAATCAAAAAGCTTTTCCCCATGTCTAGACAATAAAAAATATTTCAGACTGTGTCGTTACGGAAATAGCGCCTCTTGAACGTAGCCAAAAGGTTCCCAACTAGCAAATGTAGGATTTAGGTTAGAATCATTTTGTAGGTACTTACATTTTCGTCTTCTTGATAGGTTTTGCACGGTACTCATCGAAATATTCGGTTAGGAAAGACATTCTCACTCACAATTTAGTTTTATATGATTATTAATTGTAAAAACTACAAAACTATAATTATTTACTACCTACAATAACATTGACGTCTAAAGTCAAAGTCTAAAGTCATAACCATAACCAAACCATAACATGATCATAACTTTTTTGTCAAATTAATCTGTCAATCTGTAAAGGCGGCATACATATTTAACGAGTCTAAATTCTTACATTTTTTATTTATTAAATACATATACAAATTGCTGAATATTAAGTTATCTACGTCGGTGGGAAACAAGCTTACGGCTAACTGATGATAACCGGTTACCGTAGCCTATAGACGCCTGCAACTCCAGGGAACCCGCATAAAATTCGAGGAGACTCGCGCTACAGACTCTTTAAAAACGAGTACTTTCTTCACTTCAATTTTACCTACCTACGTTATAAGCTGTAGTTAGTTAGCATCTACTGCGGGGCTAGCACAACTGCCGCTGCGACGCGACGCGAGTAGAGAAAAATCAACCCTCCCCTTACTAATTCGCACAGTTCGAGTGAGACAGGAATCGCTGAGTCGTGCGAGATACGACTTGGCAGTAAGTGGGCTACCGCTCTCAAAAGAGAAATCTTGAATTATCTGTTGTTTGATACTAAGTACTACCACTGAACAGTGTGTACTAACCAAGTACTAACGTACTGAATCTTGTAGTACAGTCACTACCAGCGGTGCCTTTACCATGAGTTTACATGACTGTACTCGCTAGCGACTGCGTAAAAAAATAATGGACAAAAGTACAGCGCTTCTGGCGGTTACGCAATAGAACTAAGAATCGGCATACTAAATCGTTTACGCAGCCGCTAGCGAGTACGGTCAAGCAAACTCATGGTAAAGGCACGGGTCGGGCCTTGCTGAGTTTCTTGCTAGGCTAGGTTTAGTGAAACAGCGACAAAACTCCCAATAGCTCGATTCCATTCACACCTCAGATTCGGTTAAAACCGCTACACCAATCTCACTAGAGCGGTAACTCACTTTTTTACTCATAAAGATTGATACAAGGTATAAGACGAACCTTAAGAAAACAAGGCTTTAATCAACATAAAACATTGCATAGGGAAACAGGAAAATACATGGCAATATGACAATGCAAAAACACTCTTATCTAGGGGACACTGTTTCATCAAAGTCCAAAACTGCGTTTCTCAAGAAATTTCCTGCCTCGCACAACCAAACTATGGAATGAACTGTCGCCTGTGGTATTTCCGGACCGATATGACCTTTAAACCTTCAAGAAAAGAGCGTATTCCCTTCTGAAAGGCCAGCAACGCACTTGCGACTCTGGTGTTGCAGGTGTTTATGGGCGACGGTGCTTACCATCAGGCGATCCGTCTGCTCGTTTGACCCTATAACGTAAAAAAAAGTAATTCATGACGTCACGAAGAGGGCTCGGAATCGGTTTTTACTATTTTTGAAATATCTCTTAAAGTATTTCTCATATCTTCATTTTTATTTTAAGATTTGTTTTTGTTAACCTTCATCTATGAAATAAATGATTTAAAGTACGAAATAATATCGTGAAACGCAATTAACTGAAATTTTTAACCGGTTAATTGTATGAAGACGAAACCGGTTTCCGAGCCAAGCAGGTGAATCACGTAATTTTATGTACTAACGGTAGATAGATTTTACTGTCTATTTTGAAGTATAAATGTATGAGCTGACAATTGAAATTTGACATTAAAATCTATCTAACGGTAGTACAAAAGTTACGTGATTACCCCGCTGGTCACTAAGACATTATTTTCCTACAAACTCCATAACAAAGCGTTTTTGACTTTTAGTAAAAGGTTGCTGATATTGTCCTTTATATTAATTTTAGTGACTGTACATATTCGTTTAAGTGTAATAATAAATTTTTAATGCGATTGGAAATGGCCTGGCAATGCCGCGGTCGGGCCGGGGCGCGCCGCGCGGACTGTATAAATGGCACGACATGAGTTTTTCTTGAACTTTACCTTCATAATAACTTTATCGCGGTTTTGCATGCTGCACGATTATGTCGCAGGCGTACTTAACATTTTTCTTTTTCTTTTTATAATAGGTATTTTTTAAGCGAAATCTGTAGCTAAGTATAATAATACCACTGTCTACTAACCAAGTATAAGTTTTGTTACTAACATAAATTAATAACAACCAATTATAACATTTAGTATTAAAACAACCTGCAAAATGTATAAAACTTTTGACGTGTAATTTATTTATTTATTTATTTACACATTTATAAAATCAGCCCGTTATGCCAGACCTTGTCGAGAAGGCTTTCGCCACGTCGAGAAAAATCGCACCAGTCCTGAGCCCCTGGAATCGAGAAAAACGGTCTAGCACGCGCTCCGTGACAGATCTAAAGCCGAACTGGCCGTCGATGATGACGTTATTTTCAGCCGTAAATCTGAGAATCCTAATGAGAAGGATCCGCTCGTATAGCTTTCCTAGAGAGCTAAGTAAGCTGATCGGCCTATAAGAGGTAGGCGACGTCCGGGGTTTACCGAGCTTCGCTATCCCTATGACCGCTGCACCTTTCCACGCGGCTGGAAAGTGAGCAATACGGTAAGTATACGGTGTGATATCTACATTACCTACAACATAGATCAAAGAATACTAGTCGACAATAATATGGTTGAAAGTTGCGTATAGCAATAGAACAATAAAGTGTTTCGTACCCCGATTCCACGCAAAATGTGGTTCCCTCAGTGAACACTTCTCACCGGTTCTTTTTTATTTCATAATAGTATTATTATCATCTTGTGATTCTAAAGACTAACACCCGTACCCCATTGCGATACGCAGAGAACAAAAACTAGTGTCCGACCGAAACATGTATTTTTGTCGAAACCGAAGGTTCGGCGTTGGCTCCAGTTTCGGCCGAAACCGAAACCAAAACTTTTGTATATGTATTAAAATCATGTCAGCCAAATTCGAAAAGCTAAATAAGTGATTATGTTTTTGTGGGATATAAAATATTTAGCTACAATAAAATGTACTGTTGCATGTTGGCGGAGTCGCGCAAGCTACGCCATTGCCGGCTGTCCCGATGTTAGCCGAACGCGATCCAGAAGTACGATGTTGAAAGTTTCGGCGCGGCCGAAAGATTCGGCAGTTTTTTTGGCAGAAACTGAACCCCATGATTTTTAGGCCGAAACCGAAACTTTGGTCTGACCGTATCAAAACCCGCTCTACTGTCCTTCCTCCGGAGCTACCTACTACTTACCTACTAGCTGGTGAAAATCAGAGGTAATCATTTTAATTCAAGGATTAAATTAACATAAAAGTTTGCCAAAAGTTGACGACGCCCTCAACTCTTTTCAGCGACCTCTCGTCCCCGTGACGTACAATTTTTATATCGCGGCCGCGGCTGACAGACCGACCGCAGGTGTACGTCGACTCAGCAAGACCATTTTTGAAATTAAAATAATAAAAACTTAGGTCTTGTTCTTGTACCCGTCATAAATTATCATAAACAAGCATGACGTTGGGCGGCGGTGCATGCAACGCAATGCAAATATACAAACAGAAACCTATGGTGATGTAGGACACAGAGTAGAGAGACATGCCGAGTGCCGGTCAATGCTCACATAATTTAATGTGATTGTTTGCGAACTTATATGAGTTGACGAACTGAAAGGTTATTTTTCTCTGTGTTTATTTGGGGTTTATTTATTTAAATATTCAATTAGTTTCAACAACTTAGCAACATAGTAGCTTCTCAAATAGAAATAAATGAATAAAATAACCTTTTTTTCGTAAATCGGCAAAAACAAGTACTTATTTAATTAAATATCTCTTATTAAATAATATTCCTTGACTTATTTTATTTGGTTGCACGGTTTGTGCAGTCCTAAGAACACAGGTAGGCATATTTAGACGTACGCTTTTCTCCTATATGCGTCCAACTGTCACAGCTCACAGCCGCCTGGCACAGACTAAGGGCAAGTGTGACAATTGACTCAAACAGGTTGCACGAAAAATCAAGTTGAAGTGTCTGCTTTTTAAAAACCTTAAAATATGGACTGTACCTAGCATAATAATACCTATCCGAGAATCGTGTAAGTTTGTTAAAGCATACCCAGTAGTGTCCGACCGAACTTTCGGTTTCGCCTGGTTTCGGCCTAAAAATCATGTTTCGGCCGAAGGTTCGGTTTCGGCCAAAAAACTGCCGAACCTTTCGGCCGAGCCGTAACTTTTACAACATTGTACTTTCGGATCGGGTACGTCTAATTTCTGGTGCCTTTAGATAATTTGGCCCGACTCTGCCAGCAGAATACATTTTATTTTAGTTATTTTACATCTTGTTAAGTACTAAAATTGTTTTATTTTATACCACACTACACGAACTAGGTATCCTGTGTTACATTTAGGGATTGCAATCTGGTCCGTCAGATAGGTACAGCAATCCGGCTGGATCCAGTATCTCGATAGGCACCGGATCAGGCAATATTCCGATATAGATAGGGCAGGGAACTCCGGTAGGGATGAAAAGAGATCTATGAAAATTGATTAGCTTTTTAATTTTTTTTAAATAAACGTTCCCGCGTATTTTCAGAATTCATGCGCTGACGAGCGATCGTTACAATGTGGCATTGTTAATATTAAATGAATATATAAATAACGTTTAATTCACAAAAAGGCAGTAAACCGCCAATCACTACCTGCAATTCTTCGTCAGGTGGGCACTAATGCAAATCAATAAGACGCTTCAATTCGCACGCTTCATTCATTGAATACAATCCCTAGTTACATTGTTTATATGTCTAGAAAAAATGGCCTTCTGACACAATTTGACAATTTTTACGTCTACAAAAGTTTCGGTTTCGGTTTCGGCCAAAAACTAGAGCCAAAGCCGAACCTTCGGTTTCGGTTTCGGCAAAAAATCGTGTTTCGGTCGGACACTAATACCCAGACTTCTATTCTAAAATTGGAGATGTACCTACCCCGTCATTCTGAATCTCGTTAAAAAATAATTTATTACAAGCAACATCAAATCTAGCGTTACACAAAATTGGACCTTATTCGATGATAATAAGCTACCTGATCAGATAAAGAATGAGCCGAATAATAATAAAAGCCTTGATAATTAGTGGCCAAAGCCTATTTATACAGTGAATTAATATTTATATCGCAATAATAATGACTATTAGGAAATCGCAATTCAAAATAAATTATTATTGTTTGCTATTCTTTATCATAGCAAATAATGATTAGTTATGTATGAAATGTTGTTTCTATCAATGAATGAATTGCTATTGTTATCACTACATAGTATAAAACAAAGTCGCTTTCCACTGTCTGTCTGTCTGTCCCTATGTATGCTTAGATCTTTAGAGTGATTCAAGAGGAATGTTTATATGTATAATACATGCATCAGGGTGCAATACCCGTGCGAAGCCGGGGCGGATCACTAGTTATTAATAAATTATTATGTTTCAATATTTTCATTATTTTATACAGTTTAACTTTTAAGTGTTTTTATTTTTTGTTTGATCCATATTTAATTATCAATGTAATAAATTACGACATTAAAATGCAATGCCCTCACAGGGTTGTCTTGATACCTACAGGTTAGTTATGTTTAAGACCTGATTTTGTTCACACAAAGCAATGTATAAATGAATATGAATATGAACTGTATGCTACTGCTATCAAAAGACGCAAACGTAATAGAACAAAATTCGATAGATCATAGTTCCCGAATTCCACACTAGATGTCGCTGTTCCCTCCATGAACGTTCCTGCATCGCGGTGTTAAGATTTTTCCCAGAAACATGCCGTCGCGCGGCCGTCTCTCTATCGTCACTCTGGTTTCCCTTCAAAACGTATAAATCTTTCGCCTTTTACTAAAGATTTCCGTGGAGGGGAACACTCAAATGAGTCTAACTCAATTTTTGATGCCTTACTTTCGAGTAGGGCTTATAAAACCTGTGATATTTAATTATAATACTGGAATATTCCCATAAAACCGATTATTTTAAATTACATACATCTTATATTATTTTGTATAATAATGACATGGGGTTAATTATTTGTTAATGACGTAACGAATGTTTAATTTGTGGTAGCGTGAAGTGTTTTGATTATGAACTGTAAACTTGCATGTTTTTGAATAAATAAAATCTTATTTTTCTTCTCGGCAGTGGTCTCGTGAGAAACGCTAGTAGTTTTGACTTGTAAAAGTGCCGTTGCGGCCTACTTGCAGAATAAAGTTCATTTATTTCAGTATCTAACATAAAATGTACTGTAAACATTTTCGCCACTCCCCTCCTCCTTTTATAAGCACAACGCTGCAGACACGGCTTTAATTTAGTATACCGAATCATACCGATATTTTAAAAGAATGTGACGACTGGTTAAACAATTTTTAATTGTAACGAAATTGTTTTTACCCCTACAAATATAGTTGTAGCTAGCCGGCACCATGTGGCGCTAGTAGTTCCGTATATATACTATTTTAGTTGAACTACTCCCCGCCAGGTGTCGCTAGTAGTATACTAATTTCCTGTTTTTCTTTTTTGGGTTTTGTAGGTTATATTTTATATTAAAGATAAGCTTCTGTGACCATTGTATCTCGCCTGAGGGTAAGTAATGATGAGGTCGACGGTGTTACATGCATACCTAGATTCAATCGATCATTTATTTGAAAGAGTGAGGAGTAAAAATTAATACAAAAAAAGTAAAATCCTATCCTAATAATAAAATACATAAAAGTTTGTGCCGATGTGCTGGACGGATTTGGCTAAAATTTGGAACGGAGGTAGCTTATACTCTGGATTAACACGTAGGCTACCTTTTATCCTTTTCACCGCAGGGCCTGCTAGTAGTACTAGACTAGTAGACACGAATTAATGATTCAAATGAAGTACTTCACCTCGTGTCACTCCAACCGCGCACCCCTATCGCTTTATTGGGCCCGGCCTATAAAGCCACAGTCAAGTTAAAAAATAATCGTTTCATATACTTCAGTCAGACCAGTTTATGAATCATATCCTTTACCTACTCATTTGCTCCGAGTGACATAGTCGCCATGATTGAATGAATGATTACCCAATCTATATCGTAGATGGATCTGTTGAGCTACTGAACTAAACTCGACTAATGAACTAAATAAGTGATATACTTCACAGTGATCACGGAATGAAGTGTATCAATCTTTTCTTTTTAGTGACACATTTTGGGCATAACTAGTGAAAAAAATGAAGTTTATTCTGCAAGTAGCCCGCAATGGTACTTTTACAAATCAAAAACTACTAGTTTCTCAAAAGACCGCTGCCGAGAAGAAACGCCGAAAGAAACTACAGTCATTTCTGGCCCCGCTGAGTAAAAGAACAAGCTGGCGTGTGTGCCACTAGTAACTCACGCGATGGCGTATTTTTACCCGCTTTCCCGTACTCGCCGCTGCCGAAGGTCACTATCGACCGCTGATGCCGAGGCAGCTTCCGCGACAGACGGCTTGTCAGTAGTCTAACTACCCCGCCAGCGTTTGTCGGACATAACACGTTATTTACACTTGGATACTTGCCAGTGATTGGGTAAGTCAGCTTCGCGAGTCTGTGGCAGGACCCCGCCGGACCACATGTACCATTGGGAAGTACCACTGATAGTACAAATTACACTGATTTATCCCACTAGTGACTTGCACAACATTTTATTATCAATATAACAAAACCAAAATGGCATTATACGTATACATCCCAGACAACACACCGGGGTTACTGTAACATTGTATGTAGCAACCATATGAGCATGTGGATAAATAATGTGCTCCTATAAAGGATAATATACAAGGATGGATATATACAGGAAAGGGTATCTACATATTATGTACATATATACAATAGATAGAAGACACAGGAAGAGACGACAATAGAGAGATCTCTCAGGGACCGAAGTCCAATGAGATTTTTGGGAAGTTATATTTATGCAACTGATTTTAGAAACTTCGATAGCGCGATGCAGAACATGTCAGATTTGACAGATGACAGGACTGACGCCACAAGCGCAAACATGGAACATTTATTATTAGTGAGCTGTGAGTTTCTTTCTACTGGCCAGGACGATCACTGGCACATGATTTCAGATTGTTTTAGAGATATCTCTTACTTAACACGTATTACTAAATACTCAGTGCACTTATTCCAATAAATATTAATTCTTCAATTTAATAGTATGTTGATTACCATAAAATTACATCTTTTATTTACGTTTATTTATTGAAATATTCGGTTAACATCCAAAATAAACTAGTATAAAGACATTATGTTTCTCAAATATATTCGAAATATGGATTCATAGTAAATGGAACAGTGACATTTAGCGAAAATAACCGTTACAATCATATTAGGTACTTTTATTTATGAATTGAATTATTAAATGAAATACCTGTTGTTAATAGTACATTACTTACCAAGGGCGGTAAAACAAAGAATGTCTCAGATCGCAGGTATTTGACGCCCGAGCCGAAGGCAAGGGCGATAATTATGCGATCTGAGGCTTTCTTAGTTACCGCCCGAGGTAAGTACAAAATTTTATGTCACCCCCTGGCCAGGAAGTGGGATTTTCCGCGCGCGGGGCGTGCGGTAATTGCCACTTTATGGCCAGGTGTGACATAATAGTAGATTGTTAACCGAGGGCTGAAAGGCACCCATTTCTGACGAGATGTTTTGGCGCTCGAACGAAGTGAGAGCGCCAATAGTTCGAGGCAAAAATGGGTGCTATCACCCGAGTAAAACACTCTACTTTTCATTACGAATACGAGGAAAATAAACACAAGCCAGTTAAAATCAAAATTATTTTATTAAAAAACAGTCACTTCAAATCAAAATTATTTTATTAAAAAACAAAGTCACTTGAAATTAATATTAACGTTTGTACAGTTATTGAGCGCTAGAGAAATATTTTTTTCCACCACCAGAGCGAATTCTTCACGCACCACAAATATTCTGTCAATCTTTGTTTTGGTATTTGGAAGTTTTATTAAGTGTAATTGGCCGTGTTTTTCCATGTTTTCTATGGTGAGATTTGTAAGCTCGATGCACCTACAGGCGCCGCTGATGCCCAAAATGAGTGCAACCTGCAAAAAAATACGATAACATTAAATATACCTTACGACAAGAATATTACGACGAGCCCAAATTCAATTAGATTACGTTATGCGGGGTACATACGTCAAGTTAACTATAGTTGTAATCTTTCTCTTACCTTTGTTGCCAAATATATTTCATCGGGGGCTTGATTTAAGAAGGTTTCTACTTCTTTTGCAGTAAAAACCTTCGACTTTTTGCATTTAAATCCATCCGATTGCCTCTTCAAAAATGATATGAGCTTGGTGTAGTTTTTTATATTGACGTCGTGTTTTGTATTTATTACCGATCTCAGCATAAAAAATATGCTCCATAAAGTTGAAGGCTGAAGTTTCTTTGATAGTTCACTGAAATACGTAAGGAAAATACTTTCCGATAGAGATTTCACCCTTTTCTCGGCCCGCCACTTTATGAAATCATTATACGATTTCATATATCGTTCCTTAGATATCGTTGGCAAAAGGTTTTCTACGACAGCTTGAGCCTCTTCTCTTATAAAATCAGGTGTTAATTCAATTTCAGAACCGCTAGAACTCATTTTGTTATATTAAACTCAATTTCGAATATCACAAACACAGTCTAATGGAACTTCCATAGAAAAAATTGCACTTTTTTATTTAAGGTTTCCCGCCAGTTTACTCTTTTAATACCAACGTACACCCTGCACGGCTAGCACAAGTCGGCGCGTGAGCTAACTCGCCGAGAGATAAACTATCCGCCCTTTTAAACGACTGCTCAAATTATTTTTTTAAATTAGTATTTAAAAAATTAAATAATATAAATTAATTATTAATGTTAATCACTAAAAGATAAAAACAAGTTTAAAATATAAAACTTAAGGAAATCACGCCGAAACAGACGGATGGTCTAGCTCGCGCGCCAACTTGTGCTAGCCGTACATTACAATTCGCAAGATGGCGCGCGACCGCGAAGACGGCCATTTTGAATTTGCGTATTTGGTGGTTTTATCTGTGTCTTAAACAATATTTTAATTTATTTCGCAAATCACATCTCGCCTTGAAAGTGACTAATAAATACATAAAGTACATTATATTAATTATAAACATCAAAAAGAATTTAAATGTCAACAAAACTGTAATAAATGAAGAATTAATCGTTTTATGGCTGTATAGGTTACTACCATTGCGTTGTTCAATATAAACTACGATTCATATATATATTTTTTAATACTTTTCTGCTTTAGAGCAGGCATGTACCACTTTCAGCACGGTGCCTGGATGAACAATGACCCCCTTTCAGAGTTTGAGTAATGAAAAACATATTACCTAATTTATATCTGTCAATAAGCTAGTAGTCATTAAAAATGATTTAGATTACAATTAAAGATTTTTTAACGTCAACGGTAAGGTACATAATATAATCTAGCGATCATGAACTCTGTTGACACGTTCAGCTTCAGCACAATGTGGAGCGACAAGGTTCTACGCTGAGTTGTGACCATTTCGTGGCAATATGTTATTTTGTTCTGTCATCTTTGTAAATGTATTGTGTTTATAGCGAATAAATGTTTCTTTCTTTCTTTCTTTCTATATCCCCAACAAATAGTAAAACTGGTACGCAATCGTGGGTAGAACCATTTTTTTTATATCACGACTCATGTGTTAGCTTGTAGAAAAATAGTTTATATGAGACGACAATTAAAGAACAGAGGTAACTGATTTACTGATTCAAAGTTGTGATCAGATATTTTTTGTGTGCGTTGTTAATTCCGATGGTGACTGAAAATGATTAGTACCAAGGAAGCGCTGGGAGAGCGCTATGGGCGACAGTAAAAAACAATAAAAATACAAATATATTGTTTACTTTGGACATATAATTATTAACATTTAAACGAGTGCTTAACTTAACCAAAATTAAAAATAAGTGTACGAGACACGACGTCACAAAGTTGTGATTCATTTCATTGTCATAAGCTATGGTACTAAAATAATGGCTTAATTACTTCGTATCCTATGGTCAATTGGAGATATATATATATATAGATACATATTTATACAGCAAGTTTATAATATGTGGAAGAACCATTTACTGAAAGATTGTTGTTCAAAAACAAGGCTAATTTTAATCATTTGGTCTGTTTAATCATCTTATAAATCTCATCGCTGAAAGATTGTTGTTCGAAAACAAGGCTAATTTTAATCATTTGGTCTCTTTAATCATGTTATAAATCTCATCGATTGTTTAATATGTGATTTGTCAGTTGCTTTTTAATTTCTTGTCACATCTCAATCAGTCAGTTAAAATGTTCACTGCCGGCAACGATCCAGTTAAACGTTGATCCCGAATGGACGTGCCTCGGCAGGTAATGTGAGCAATTAAATGCAAACATTAAAATAATATTGCAACTCTAAATAGCTACAAAATATTAAAAAAGATAACAATGGTCGAATTATTAAAAACATTTACTAAAAATCACGTAAAACGAAGTAACTAATTTGCCAAAAACACTATGATGTACTTGAAGCGTCAATACAAGTCACACGTCTCTGTACACCGCCTAAGGCCACTGTCGGCCGTGACGCTATTCCACTAACCTACATTCTTTATCAATAATCTGATGCACGCAAATGGAACCATAATTTCAAAGATTGTTCGTCCGTACATCACTCTCTAGGATTCTTTGGGGGTTTCGTGAGCAGCCATTCCGAGTACAACCAATTTCTAACTAAGTTCATAAGTTACCTGTAGAATTAATCAGCTAAATATTAAAATAATGATAATATGCTTCAATTGATTTTGATATTTGATACTAAAATTCTTGTTTTCACATCGGCTAACAGCCTTTACAATATATTTACAATAGGTAATCATACCCACGAATACCCTGCGCTTGATACGAGCAGTTCGAACGATATTTTCCTTATTTACAAACTGGTCAATCAATAGCTAACAAATTAACATTGTCTTATTTCTGGATTTAGTTGGGGTCTGGTTAGTATAATTCTGTAACCATCGCGGACTTAACCGCGTGGATCCTAAGTACCAAGGACTCATGATCGGCGACTGCTCGTATTTAGGAACCACCCTGAAACGTATTACACTACGAGATACTTACACGCCCGCGTTTCGCGGCGAAAAATGGACTCGAAATAACTATTCACTCATTCTCGCCTGTCTTATTTAGTAAACAAATGTCAAACATTAACTCATTCGCGAACATTGAGCTAGAGGTAATCGTAATTACATGTCCGTAAATGCGTTAAAAACGTAAGAATAATTCAAAAGTTTTCTCAACCACAAAGCAACCAAACACAATTATTCTAATGAGGGCTATCGCGTATGAATTCGCCGCTAGAGGCGCTAGTGTAGCGTGGGGTCTCCGAAATGTCAAATGTCACTCTTTGTGGTTGCGCTACGCGGGTTAATATCTAATTGGAACAATATGGTGACTATTTTGCAATACCTGAGCTTGATTATGGCAAATATGAGTTACGGGTCAATGACTGTCAGGGCTTTGAGACAGTTTTGTCTTTCGGAAACTTATTTCGTCCTTTTTTTCCGAACAAAACGGTACTGCGCTACAATGCGGGACTGGTTTTAAGGTATTAAATATGATTTGAATGTAAACTTCGTTCTCATGCCCATAATAACCAAAAACAATTTTTGACAGCTGGACCTTACTCGACAGTGGC
Organism: Epiblema foenella; assembly: GCA_963556455.1. Classification (NCBI taxonomy): domain Eukaryota; kingdom Metazoa; phylum Arthropoda; class Insecta; order Lepidoptera; family Tortricidae; genus Epiblema; species Epiblema foenella. Next base: position 19,747,126 of record OY747110.1, read on the forward strand.
GCCAACTGGTGAGCACAAAAACGATAGCCCCCATACGTCGGTTGCATTATTTGCGATAATTCAGCTTGAGAAAAATTTGTTTCCCAAATAAGACAAGTAAGAATAAGCTCTCTGGTCTGGTCCAGGGCCGGATTAACCGATAGGCGATTAGCGGCAGCTCTAGCGTTGCCTCTCAGCCTTTGTTTAATCCGGGCCTGGCTAGAAGCGCGCTCGGATGTATACTGCGGCTACGTCGTGGTTGGCGTAGCCGAGGCGCTTGGCGTGCTTGAAGATCTCGTTGGTGGTGGCGGAGAGTGGGAGCGACTGCTCGAGGGTGTCGCCGAGCGCGAGCGCGAGTTTCAGGTCCTTCTGCATGTGGGAGAGGGGCTGGTGCGTGGAGTATGAGGACTCGATCATCGCTGCAACAGAAACCGTACAATACAATACAAATACTCTTAAATACTAATATAATACAAATACTAATATAAACGTTATTTGAGCTGTGTTATTAAGAGCGGTCGTGTCGTCACCCATTATATATATTAATTAGGTTAAGACTAGTATATATATTTTTTGGTTGTCCTGAAAATCAGCGTCACGACACATCAGTCGTGGCACATGCTGAGCGACAACCTTTTTGGTGTATACCCATTTCTAATTTGTATTCTTCTTTTTATCTGTATGTACACCAAATAAACGTTTTTTCTTTCTTTCTTTCTTCTTTCTTTATTGCACACCTCAATTTAAGGACACACACACGGACGGTACATTGTTGAACGAAATTAATTGTAGATGTTGGCAGTTGTTAAGTTAATTTTGTTCAATTAAGCAGTACCGCTGCTAAATTTGTAGTTGTAAAGTTGCACAATTGAGGGAGGATTTGCACCAAATTACGACATTGTTGAAAATAAAAATCATGATCGTCATAATTGTTCATAGAAATAAATAATTTTATTATTAGATTCGGGTGTTTTTAAAAACGCCTTAAATATCCCGACTGACAACCGCTGTTAGTTCACGCGGTAGGTTTGACAGTTGGTTCTAAAATTGGTTATGCGCGAAAAATGTTGCTATGTGTCCATAAATTATTAATTTAATGCAGATTCTTTGTATAGATAGATAGATAGATATATTTATTTCCTTTATAAAATTACATCATGGTTTACATTTTTAAAACAAGATAAATTCACAAAAGGATCGTCAATAGGTATAATAATAATAATGAAAGAAAAATAATTGAAATCAAATAATGTCAAAGGTAAAAAACAATAGAAATGTTAAATTTGTATACACGGCTAGAATATCCTAGGCAATGTCATCAGTCAAATTTAAAATATATTTGTAGGAACAGCGATTACATTCTGTCATTTGTCGATTTTATGTCTTTCACTGCTAAAATTATTCTAATAATTGTGGATGTTTACAGTCGTAGAGTAAATGCTGTTGGATTATTAAGGGCGGACTGCCCGCGAGCTCGTGCGAGTGTCGCTCCACTCACCGCGGCCCTTGAGGATGAGGTGCGGGCTGGCGAGCGGCGTGAGCGCCAGCACGTCCAGCAGGTCGGCCTGGTTGAGGCCGGCGCGGTCCGCCAGCGCCAGCCCCTCCGCCAGCGCCGCCAGCGACACGCCGCCCACCACCTGCAGCACCGAGTTCATCTTCGACGCGTTCCCGATGTCGCCTGGCAAGTAGAATAGGAAATTTACGGTACCGTTTAAATACAACCTGAAAACAATAGAAAAATAGAGTAAAATGCCTCCAAGTGGCCTCCCCCCCCAATACCTGGCCCCTACGGATTTTTTTTTTATTTATATTCAAAAAGGTACATAAAGTTTCCAGTTTCAATTTTTACTCGCCAAACTGACAAGACAGTTTGTTGGCGAGACCGCGCTCATTTTAACAAGTCTATTATCACGCACCTAAGTTACATAATTAAGTAATACTTGTAATTGTAAGAACTAGAACAATAAAAATATATATATATATATATATGCCCAGAGCAAATCAATTGTTGGTATCTCTGCAATTAAATGAACAATATTTATGTAACTGGGTACAGAGCTGACTTCATGTATTTTTATAAAGGCGGTCTTCCCTGCACAGTGTAGAAATGTGATGGTTAGTAACTGAATTACACTTTCTTAAGTGACAAGTTCCTGGCGATTTACCCTATAACATTTTAAACTCTCCCGTTTCGTACACTTAAAAGATTTGAAGGGTCTAACGCGATATTTATTGACGACCGGTTTAGCCTAGTGGGTAGTGCACCTGCCTGTGAAGCTGACGGTCCTGGGTTCGAATCCCGGTCAGGGCAAATATTTGTGTGACGAGCATGAATATTTGTTTCTGAGTCTTGGATGTTTTCTATGTATTTAAGTATTTATATCTATTAAATATATCGTCGTCTAGTACCCATAACACAAGCCTTCTTGAGCTTACTGTGGGGCTAGTTCGATTTGTGTGAGATTGTCCTCTAATATTTATTTATTTATTTTATTTATATTTATGCGAGTTCTGTCGCGTACATGACCGGTGCAACCAGTGTCGAAACGCCGGTAAAAAAAAGTAACATAATCGTAGTGTTACACCCGTTTAAACTAATCTTTTAACAATGGAAAAACAGGGCCTGTACTCCGAACTTCATGTCGCCAAACTGCCTCGCAGTTTGGCGAAACTTTAGTCTAAGTACACATTTTGTATTTTTCTTGCAAATAAATTTAAAAAAAAAGTCGTGCCGTCCCTTTACTCTCGTGTTATGCACTATATGGGTGGGAGGGACGGCACGATACGAGTTCGGAGTAGCCCCTCAGCTCATTTAAAACACATGCAAGTCTTGATTAAATTTTGAAAGATATAAATTTAATTCAAGAGTTTTCGTCCTGCTATGAATCGTTATGATTAGATTTCATTTCCGCTACCCTAAGGTTGTCTGGAAGAAATCTCTCTTTAGCGATAAGACCGCCTGTTGTTTGCCTCTACTCGTTGTGTTTTTGTACTGTCCTTTAATTGAGGTGTGCAATAAAGAGTATTTGTATTGTATTGTTCTCCTTTTTATAGGCCTTTGGGTGGATAGATGGTATTATACAGAGGTATAGATGGTTTGCAACCCTGTACAGGTAAATTACTTTAACAATGACACTGACGTATGCTCTTATTTGCTGTCTGTAACAATAAGTATTCATTATCATCTTACCACTGGGTTATGCACGATTTGCATTGCGATGATTGATTGATAGTTATTCTCTGTCTCGTTTTGTGACTACAACGCAGACATTTCATTTACTTATGTGTTTAGTTTTAATCTAACCTAACGCTTCCATTCTCATTTCACGAAAACGTGCCTTCCAAAGCACGGGAGCGCTCAGATAGTAACCACTCAAAGCGGTCACCTATCCAAGAACTGACCCCGACCCCGACCCCTGTTGCTTAACCTCGCATACCGCACGAGGCACGCGGGCGCCGCTAGGCCACGAGCGCTCCATAACAATTATCTACAACAAGTATTTATTACAATATCAGCAATGGCACCATAAATTTAATTGCTACTAAAGGTAATTGCTACCCTCATCCAACAAATTTTCTTTCTTCTCGGCAAACACCCTAGCCCGAGTTCAGGGGCACATTGAAAACCAGCGCTGGTGGCCCATTTATGGGCCGCCAGCAGTCGCTGAATGTACTCCTTTTGCCTTCGCCCTTAAATGTTACTTATTATGGTTACTATTTAATTATGTTCTGGTTTTAACAGTGTCACAAATTGTATTATGTTGTTTGCGTAATGGCAATAAATTCTTTCTTATTCATAAATGTACCACCCGGCCATTGTGACATGAAAGTGACATCTGAAACCAAAATTAATTAAACATGCACACAACATAAATTAACAAATTACGCTCACCATTGCCCACTCACAGTGAAAAAAAAAGAAAATACCACAACTACGAACAAAAATTAAAACAAAAACGACTAGAAAAATCTACTTGAGACCGCACTGCAGAGTAAATTCACCCAGGGCCGGATCTAGGGTAGAGCGAGTGGAGCGGCCGCTCTAGGCGCCGGATGGCAAGGGGGGCGCCTAAATGGCAAATGAGAAAAAGAAAAGTTTCGTTACAAAATATTATATTTCCCTAACGGTTTTGGGTAAAAACTTCAACGGAGGGCGCCAAAACCCGATTTCGCTCTACCCTGATCGAGGGTTCGGGCCGGCGCTGAATGCACCGCTCGTCTACCGGTCCCTGGGATCCCAAGGATCATAACAAAAGAATGCTATTTTTTATTTTTTCCGCCGGGAGACGACTGCTTAAAGGGTACTTTCCAGATAAGTTGTTACCGTGAAGTATCATCGAGTTATTATTTTTTATCTTATCAACGTTAATTGCTGCAGCGAACTAGGAAAATAATTATCGCTCTTATTACTTCGTCGTGAAGATAATAAGTGAATTTAACGGTTTTATTATATAAGCATTATTGCTTAGGTTTGTTACTGATGATTACGAATAAGAATGGTCAGAATAAGGAATCCTAACTTGACTAGGGGATATATATAAGTCATGTCAAATCGTATGTCAAGCAGGGATCGGATACCGGTATTTTCTCCATAGAAAAATACCGGTATTATTACGGTCACCGGTTCATTATTTCGTTTTTAATGGGACAATCTAATAATAAGACGTTCTTACCTAAATACATGATTCAGCCCTACGTAAAGAGCAAAAAATAATTCAAAATATTGGGTTAATTCAGGGTTTTTTAAAAATACCGGTATCGGTCCCTGATGTCAAGTGAATTTAGTTAGACCTTCAATTGGAAATCTATTTATACTATCAAGCTATGTACAGTCAAGGAATTTAATTTCCAACGCACCTAAGGTTCAATATCGCATAGCAAACTGTCTCCATAAGAGCAAGCTAGAGCACGAAGTTACTTTGACATATCGATATCGCATACATTGTTTTATGTTAGTGGCTAGACATCAGATTAACTACGTTGACATGGTGACTCTTAACTTTGGGTCTACAAGCACTTTGCCAAAACTGGAGTTATCTCATGAATCCCTATTCCTTCCGTATAGCTCCACAAAACTGGAGTTATCTCATGAATCCCTATTCCTTGCGTATAGCTCCACAAAACTGGAGTTATCTCATGAATCCCTATTCCTTGCGTATAGCTCCACAAAACTGGAGTTATCTCATGAATCCCTATTCCTTCCGTATAGCTCCACAAAACTGGAGTTATCTCATGAATCCCTATTCCTTGCGTATAGCTCCACAAAACTGGAGTTATCTCATGAATCCCTATTCCTTGCGTATAGATCCACAAAACTGGAGTTATCTCATGAATCCCTATTCCTTGCGTATAGCTCCACAAAACTGGAGTTATATCATGAATCCCTATTCCTTCCGTATAGCTCCACAAAACTGGAGTTATCTCATGAATCCCTATTCCTTCCGTATAGCTCCACAAAACTGGAGTTATCTCATGAATCCCTATTCCTTCCGTATAGCTCCAGAAAACTGGAGTTATCTCATGAATCCCTATTCCTTGCGTATAGCTCCACAAAACTGGAGTTATATCATGAATCCCTATTCCTTCCGTATAGCTCCACAAAACTGGAGTTATCTCATGAATCCCTATTCCTTCCGTATAGCTCCACAAAACTGGAGTTATCTCATGAATCCCTATTCCTTCCGTATAGCTCCAGAAAACTGGAGTTATCTCATGAATCCCTATTCCTTGCGTATAGCTCCACAAAACTGGAGTTATCTCATGAATCCCTATTCCTTCCGTATAGCTCCACAAAACTGGAGTTATCTCATGAATCCCTATTCCTTGCGTATAGCTCCACAAAACTGGAGTTATCTCATGAATCCCTATTCCTTGCGTATAGCTCCACAAAACTGGAGTTATCTCATGAATCCCTATTCCTTGCGTATAGCTCCACAAAACTGGAGTTATATCATGAATCCCTATTCCTTCCGTATAGCTCCACAAAACTGGAGTTATCTCATGAATCCCTATTCCTTGCGTATAGCTCCACAAAACTGGAGTTATCTCATGAATCCCTATTCCTTCCGTATAGCTCCACAAAACTGGAGTTATCTCATGAATCCCTATTCCTTCCGTATAGCTCCACAAAACTGGAGTTATCTCATGAATCCCTATTCCTTCCGTATAGCTCCACAAAACTGGAGTTATCTCATGAATCCCTATTCCTTGCGTATAGCTCCACAAAACTGGAGTTATCTCATGAATCCCTATTCCTTGCGTATAGCTCCACAAAACTGGAGTTATATCATGAATCCCTATTCCTTCCGTATAGCTCCACAAAACTGGAGTTATCTCATGAATCCCTATTCCTTGCGTATAGCTCCACAAAACTGGAGTTATCTCATGAATCCCTATTCCTTCCGTATAGCTCCACAAAACTGGAGTTATCTCATGAATCCCTATTCCTTCCGTATAGCTCCACAAAACTGGAGTTATCTCATGAATCCCTATTCCTTCCGTATAGCTCCACAAAACTGGAGTTATCTCATGAATCCCTATTCCTTGCGTATAGCTCCACAAAACTGGAGTTATCTCATGAATCCCTATTCCTTCCGTATAGCTCCACAAAACTGGAGTTATCTCATGAATCCCTATTCCTTGCGTATAGCTCCACAAAACTGGAGTTATATCATGAATCCCTATTCCTTCCGTATAGCTCCACAAAACTGGAGTTATCTCATGAATCCCTATTCCTTCCGTATAGCTCCACAAAACTGGAGTTATCTCATGAATCCCTATTCCTTCCGTATAACTCCACAAAACTGGAGTTATCTCATGAATCCCTATTCCTTGCGTATAGCTCCACAAAACTGGAGTTATCTCATGAATCCCTATTCCTTCCGTATAGCTCCACAAAACTGGAGTTATCTCATGAATCCCTATTCCTTGCGTATAGCTCCACAAAACTGGAGTTATATCATGAATCCCTATTCCTTCCGTATAGCTCCACAAAACTGGAGTTATCTCATGAATCCCTATTCCTTCCGTATAGCTCCACAAAACTGGAGTTATCTCATGAATCCCTATTCCTTCCGTATAACTCCACAAAACTGGAGTTATCTCATGAATCCCTATTCCTTGCGTATAGCTCCACAAAACTGGAGTTATCTCATGAATCCCTATTCCTTCCGTATAGCTCGACAAAACTGGAGTTATCTCATGAATCCCTATTCCTTGCGTATAGCTCCACAAAACTGGAGTAATCTCATGAATCCCTATTCCTTGCGTATAGCTCCACAAAACTGGAGTTATCTCATGAATCCCTATTCCTTCCGTATAGCTCCACAAAACTGGAGTTATCTCATGAATCCCTATTCCTTCCGTATAGCTCCACAAAACTGGAGTTATCTCATGAATCCCTATTCCTTGCGTATAGCTCCACAAAACTGGAGTTATCTCATGAATCCCTATTCCTTCCGTATAGCTCCACAAAACTGGAGTTATCTCATGAATCCCTATTCCTTCCGTATAGCTCCACAAAACTGGAGTTATCTCATGAATCCCTATTCCTTGCGTATAGCTCCACAAAACTGGAGTTATCTCATGAATCCCTATTCCTTGCGTATAGCTCCACAAAACTGGAGTTATATCATGAATCCCTATTCCTTCCGTATAGCTCCACAAAACTGGAGTTATCTCATGAATCCCTATTCCTTGCGTATAGCTCCACAAAACTAGAGTTATCTCATGAATCCCTATTCCTTCCGTATAGCTCCACAAAACTGGAGTTATCTCATGAATCCCTATTCCTTCCGTATAGCTCCACAAAACTGGAGTTATCTCATGAATCCCTATTCCTTCCGTATAGCTCCACAAAACTGGAGTTATCTCATGAATCCCTATTCCTTGCGTATAGCTCCACAAAACTGGAGTTATCTCATGAATCCCTATTCCTTCCGTATAGCTCGACAAAACTGGAGTTATCTCATGAATCCCTATTCCTTGCGTATAGCTCCACAAAACTGGAGTTATATCATGAATCCCTATTCCTTCCGTATAGCTCCACAAAACTGGAGTTATCTCATGAATCCCTATTCCTTCCGTATAGCTCCACAAAACTGGAGTTATCTCATGAATCCCTATTCCTTCCGTATAACTCCACAAAACTGGAGTTATCTCATGAATCCCTATTCCTTGCGTATAGCTCCACAAAACTGGAGTTATCTCATGAATCCCTATTCCTTCCGTATAGCTCCACAAAACTGGAGTTATCTCATGAATCCCTATTCCTTGCGTATAGCTCCACAAAACTGGAGTTATATCATGAATCCCTATTCCTTCCGTATAGCTCCACAAAACTGGAGTTATCTCATGAATCCCTATTCCTTCCGTATAGCTCCACAAAACTGGAGTTATCTCATGAATCCCTATTCCTTCCGTATAGCTCCACAAAACTGGAGTTATCTCATGAATCCCTATTCCTTGCGTATAGCTCCACAAAACTGGAGTTATATCATGAATCCCTATTCCTTCCGTATAGCTCCACAAAACTGGAGTTATCTCATGAATCCCTATTCCTTGCGTATAGCTCCACAAAACTGGAGTTATCTCATGAATCCCTATTCCTTCCGTATAGCTCCACAAAACTGGAGTTATCTCATGAATCCCTATTCCTTCCGTATAGCTCCACAAAACTGGAGTTATCTCATGAATCCCTATTCCTTGCGTATAGCTCCACAAAACTGGAGTTATCTCATGAATCCCTATTCCTTCCGTATAGCTCCACAAAACTGGAGTTATCTCATGAATCCCTATTCCTTCCGTATAGCTCCACAAAACTGGAGTTATCTCATGAATCCCTATTCCTTGCGTATAGCTCCACAAAACTGGAGTTATCTCATGAATCCCTATTCCTTGCGTATAGCTCCACAAAACTGGAGTAATCTCATGAATCCCTATTCCTTGCGTATAGCTCCACAAAACTGGAGTTATCTCATGAATCCCTATTCCTTGCGTATAGCTCCACAAAACTGGAGTTATCTCATGAATCCCTATTCCTTGCGTATAGCTCCACAAAACTGGAGTTATATCATGAATCCCTATTCCTTGCGTATAGCTCCACAAAACTGGAGTTATATCATGAATCCCTATTCCTTGCGTATAGCTCCACAAAACTGGAGTTATCTCATGAATCCCTATTCCTTGCGTATAGCTCCACAAAACTGGAGTTATATCATGAATCCCTATTCCTTGCGTATAGCTCCACAAAACTGGAGTTATCTCATGAATCCCTATTCCTTGCGTATAGCTCCACAAAACTGGAGTTATCTCATGAATCCCTATTCCTTGCGTATAGCTCCACAAAACTGGAGTTATCTCATGAATCCCTATTCCTTGCGTATAGCTCCACAAAACTGGAGTTATATCATGAATCCCTATTCCTTCCGTATAGCTCCACAAAACTGGAGTTATCTCATGAATCCCTATTCCTTGCGTATAGCTCCACAAAACTGGAGTTATATCATGAATCCCTATTCCTTGCGTATAGCTCCACAAAACTGGAGTTATCTCATGAATCCCTATTCCTTCCGTATAGCTCCACAAAACTGGAGTTATCTCATGAATCCCTATTCCTTCCGTATAGCTCCACAAAACTGGAGTTATCTCATGAATCCCTATTCCTTGCGTATAGCTCCACAAAACTGGAGTTATATCATGAATCCCTATTCCTTGCGTATAGCTCCACAAAACTGGAGTTATCTCATGAATCCCTATTCCTTCCGTATAGCTCCACAAAACTGGAGTTATCTCATGAATCCCTATTCCTTCCGTATAGCTCCACAAAACTGGAGTTATCTCATGAATCCCTATTCCTTGCGTATAGCTCCACAAAACTGGAGTTATCTCATGAATCCCTATTCCTTCCGTATAGCTCCACAAAACTGGAGTTATATCATGAATCCCTATTCCTTCCGTATAGCTCCACTATTTGAGTTCACGGTGAGCGAGCATTTTATTTTACAAATTAATAATACTGAAAATTATTTTACTATTTTCTCGATTGACGCTGACACATGTTAGAATAGAAAATGATAACTTTTAGCAAAGAGGTTATCTGTAATGTGAAGTGACAAATAATACGTATTGACATTTCAATACTTAGAACTTTCGACCTTGCAACGCAATGGTTCCTGAACACATGAAAAAGGATGTACATAAATTAAAAAAATATATATATATAAAGTAGTGTGTACTTTATTATAAAGTAGTGTATGCAAATGTAAATAATTAGGCATTAAATCACTCGTGTGATCTTATTCACACGAGTGCTTTAATGCCTCTCATTATGTAGCAGTTGCATAGACTACTATTTTTGCGGCATAAATGGTCGTATCCCTTTTTCACGTCGACTTATGAAACGAATTTTTTCACAGCTTCAAGGGACTGGAGAACCGAGTATACCCTCCTGAGACCCACCATACAAATAAAAATACAATCGAATTTGAACCTAACAGTTCCGATTACAAATTTGAATTTTATTTTATGTCAAATCAATCAACCCAAAACAAATGCAACTCTATCACTTCAAAATTTAACTTATTTTCCGTTGACCATATTTTGTCCTTTATATAGGACGCGGGTCTTAGGAAGATACGGTTGTAAATTCAACTCGATACCTTCACGCGTTACCGAAATAAAGGGTCTCGAACCTACAAGGCTATCATTATTTCTTTTCGAGGTACGAAAAGGTGAAAATAAAATGTCAGTGCGGCGTGTGCGGCTGTGAGCGGGCAAAGGCAAGCGCAAGCGCCTCGGAGACGAGGACCACTACCGAGGTAGAAGGAGTTCTTGCTCATGGCCTTGAAGCAGGACTGGCAGTCGTCGAAGAGCGCGCGGTCGCCGGCCGCCAGCACGATGAGCGTGCCCTCCTCCGCCTGCGTCTTCGAGCCCTGGATCTGCAACCGACCACAATGACCATCACGACTTATTTATTGCAAACTGATTTCATTTTTGGGGCTCGTCAGTGATGAATCACAATTATTTACGAGTGGCGCTTGTGGACCAAATACATTTTAGTGATGATGTCCTCCCAGACGCTTCCGTCGACGGCGACATCCTGACAAATTAATTCTATGGGATGTTAGGTATTTTCTTATTGATTGCGAGCATGTGCGCGAGAGTGACTTGCAAAGCCAAACTTGGTTTTAAAACTCCGGCAACATGAGAAACAGTGGAGGTCTCCACTTGAGTTATAAGTATATAGATAGGAGGGCTTGGGTCGAGTTTTACGAATCTGGCGTTTAGCATCCAAAGCTTCGAGCTTCATTTTAGTAAAACGCTCTTAACTGACGACAGGATCTAAGATGTAGCTCACAGGTGATGTAAGGTAGTTCCAGTGTAATGCCAGACCACACAACGGGCCATGATGGCGCAAGTCCGGGATGCAGCTATCCGGTGCAATGAGATGAAAATGTCTTTCCCCTGTTAACGCATAATTGCGTCCTGTTCAGTCGCGAACGGGGATTGTTGAGCCACTTGCCAATGTTACTTAGACGAGTAATGCAAATCGGGACTGACTGGACATCGGGAAACATGGGTCATTAAGGACACGGCTAAATTACGAATAATTTCGGTTCGCGACTGTATGTCTATCATGGCCCATTGGGTATCTTAAGTTTTTTGGAGTGCTCCATATTATATTCCTCGATCAAGATAGTAGACTTATCTTCTTTTTTGATAGTAGATATCTGTCAGCTGTCAAGTTGATGTTTTTTTTTTGTTACTCAGCTGACCAAGGCAAGATCCTATTAACGTGTGGTATGACAAAGATAGAATTAAAAAAAATATTTCTTAAAATAAAAACCGGCAAAAGTTTTGAACTCTAAAATAAGTCTACTATCAATAAAAATTATAATATGGACCTCTATAAAACTTATGGTTCTCAATTGCGCGGATCACCGTGCACCGGTACGTACCTGAGCCTCTAGGTACCGGCCGCCCTTGCCGCCGACCGCCTCCACGATGTCGTGGCTGGTGTCGGCGTCGACGCTCGTCATCTCCACGTAGCCCTTGCCCTCCAGCGACGGGCAGTGCAGCACGCCGCAGTTGCCGAACACCATCTGCAAGTAACAAACAATCTATGTTTTTTAATGAAGCATAAATCTTCTGGTAGATGTCGCTGTACGCCTCCCTTAAGGCGTTTGTATAAAAAATAGTTTACGTTAGCAGCGGTACTGCCTAATACGAAGGAACGGTTGATGAATTTGGAACTGGGTAGCGATTTCATCTATAGCTCAGTTGGCTAGAGCTACAGGCCGCGAGTGCCGGGAGGTCGCAGGTTCGAATCCTGCTCGGTGCCTAAATTTTTCAATTTTTCCTTCATTCTAAACAATCTATGTATTTTTTTTAAATAAAACATAGGATTACTCTTGGCCAGCATCTAGCCACGAGGTAAAGTTGAGACGATGAAGTGAGCTCACTCAGAAGATGCCTATTCACTCGTGCCTTAAAAATATCTAGATTATATGAACTCGGAAACATAGACGCCGGCAGGGAAGTAGTTTAAGCATTATCATTGTAATAAGGATATTTTAGGGAGAAAATGATTCTATCGAGTTTGTTACGGCGTTTCTTCTCGGCAGTGGTCTTCTTTTTCAGACACGCTAGTAAATTTTGACTTGTATAAATGCTATTGCAGCCCACTTGCAGGATAAAGTTCATTTATTTGATCACTCACAAACAAGCTAGATACTCTCATTACACCGATGAAATGTCAGTCATTGTCAAATTGTTTGGATGAAATAGGAGCCAACTGGGGGTCACTCTGGTGGCTTAGTCGCGTTTATATCCGGCGTATTCACCTAAGAGCAAATAAGAGTACACATTGCATCGGTAATCCATACAAAGTGTATCCTCTTTTATTGACTCTGTAGCATTATTCTCCCTCGCACTTACATACTTTTTTATTAAGTAAACGCAATTATTCTGGCTAGGCTGCTATGAAAGAATTCTCGTCAAACATATTCAGAAGTGGATCATCTATGTATTCCTATGGCAACGCTACAATGTCAAACTTCAGCGGAACAGGAAGTGGTGCAGTTCAGGCAGAAAGATTGCTTTATTAACTCAAATTAGATAGCGAGCTATAAGGTTTAATGGCCGGCTGCGCAGAGCACTTAACCTAGATTACCTTAACCTTTATAGAGGACGCTGAAATAAAATATAATGCACTTAGCCACATTAAAATTATAAATGTGAGTGTTTTTTTACGGCTATGCATCCTTCTGTTATTTCAGTTTCAAGTAGTTAATGGGCCAAGGACTGGCGTAGTCTACTTTTTGTAAAAACAAATGCATGGAAATGCGTTTATGAAATGAAGCCGTTACAAATCATAAAGTCGCAACTATGGCAACATGCATTTTATAGTGAAATCTCCTATGTTTCCGCTACCCTAAGGTTGTCTGGAAGAGATCGCTCTTTAGCGATAAGACCGCCAGTTGTTTGTGTCTACTCATTGTAATTATGTACTGTACTGTTTTTTTATGTTGAGTTTATGCAATAAAGGGTATTTGTATTGTATTTAATTCGGTATGTTGCGCAGTTCTCACATCTAGCAATTTAGGTGGTACGAAGTGGCCCAGAAATGAAATTGGTTGACCGTACCTACGCCTCTGGCAATTCGCAGCATGAACAAATTTAAGGGCACAATTATTCTACATATGAAATGGTTGTATGTCTACAACGATGGCAGTTTCCTCCGACTCTTGGCAGAATCTGCATGCTGCGCTTTGTTTTATGCCCATTTGTGTTAGATGTTTGTTAAGTTTGCAGTGACCAGTGAGTATTCTTGTCACTGCGCTGGTTTTGTGTCTTTTGAGTTGTAATAACTCGTTAGACAACTTGGCATTGTGGCCTTTTATTAAAGCTTTTGATTGTTTTAGTCCTTTAGTGAACTTCCACAATTCTATAGCTTCCGATTTGTTGCTTAGCAGAGAGCTTACTTTCTGTTTGGTGATCCCACAGAAAGGTTCTGGGCCGATGAAAGGTGTATCTGCACCCTTCCTAGCGAGTTTGTCTGCTACCTCGTTTCCACTTATGCGCAAAAGAAGTATCTACCTAGGGAGGCACATCATGCCCCCAGAGGAGATACAACAGATTGCGACCCAAAGAATCTGTAAATTCCTAGAAGCAACGACTATAAGCAAAGAACTTTAAGGGCTGCCACAATAGATCAATACTGGTCGAGGAGGCAACGAAGGCCCACAACAAACAATACTAATAATAAAATAAATAACCATATGGGATGTTGATTCAACGATCATTGTCCCGTTAGTCGTCTCTGCGAACGGTCTAATAGCGAAGAGTCTCGACCAACACCTCAAGAGACTCTCGCTAGATGGCTGGGTCAAGGGTCAGATACAGAAGGCGGTAGTCCTGGACACGGCGCGGATAGTCAGGAGGTTCCTCTCTCTGTCGCCCGACACCACCGGTAGCTTAGGCCCCGCCTCGCTGCCGGCGGCACACTAGGTTAGGTTTTTATAATGATTTTATGTTTTGTAAGTGTATTTTTATATTTTACTTTTTATAAAGATATTGTAAAAACCTAACTTAAGCGAAAGAATAAATAAAGAGATAATAAATAAATAATAATGTCTACAACGATAAGCAGTATCGATATTCTAATGGACGCAATGCCATTAGTTATCTGATATAGGGCAGGCCCTTTGGCAACGGGTGTAGAGGCCCCGTCGGGCCAACCTTCGGCGCCGCCACTCCCCGAGGGCGCGTCGTCCGTTAAGCATCGGGAAATATACTGCAAATTGGAAAATAGACAAAATGTCGCTAGTTTTCTCATGTGCACGTGTGGGACTAGATTATGCCTGCCATGAATTTGGCAAAATAAATGAAAATAATGAACTTTATTGCATACTGACGACCACAAATTTACTTCTATTAACAATTTAACCTTTTCATAAGAGACTTTTATTAAAAGGATAATTATGAAAAGCTAGGTTAGCATATTTCACTGACTCAAAACCTCTTTTTATTTTATATCTGGCTCTTCAGTTGAAATTAATCACTACATAGTATAAAACAAAGTCGCTTTCTCTGTCCCTATATCCCTATGTATGCTTAAATCTTTAAAACTACGCAACGGATTTTGATGCGGTTTTTTTTCATAAATAGAGTGATTGAAGAGGAATGTTTATATGTATAATAACATCCATTAAATAGTGCACCCGTGCGAAGCCGGGGCGGGTCGCTAGTTTTCTATAATCATGATTCATTCCAATTTAAAAAAGCTTTAGATAATTAACACGTGTTTTATTTGAATACCAGCATTGCAATCCAGATTCAGTATGAAGTACCTAAAATGTTTTATGTCATACCTGGCCATAAAGTGGCAATTACCGCACGCTCCGCGCGCGGAAAATCCCACTTCCTGGCCAGGGCTGACATAAAATTTTGTACTTACCTCGGGCGGTAATTAAGAAAGCCTCAGATCGCATAATTATCGCCCTTGCCTTCGGCTCGGGCGTCAAATACCTGCGATCTGAGACATTCTTTATTTTACCGCCCTTGGTAAGTAATGTACTATAAATTCACCAGCAACTGCCTCATTCGATTTAAACAAAGTTGGACGTTTAAATCAACTTACACTCCATTCCAATCCAACGCGCCTTAATAATGCAAATGTACAAACAACAGTCGTAGCACAACAATAAGTTAATGTTTTATGTAATCAAGCCGTCGGCTAATGTGAAGGTAAAGGTCGGAGCATTCCCGCGTGGAAATGGGTCACGGGGACTTGAGGAGTCGCGGGGAGTAGCCGTGAACTGCCCACTGTGGGGGTCACTGTGTCAACGGCTACGCTGATTGAACTGGGGTGGTGTGTACATTCGTTTCATGGGGACAAAATTGAAGCTAGTTAATAGGTTGTTTTTGGGAGGCCAAAAAGTAACAACGTAATTATTTTTTTTATAAAAGTTCTCGGACTTTGTGAACTTTTTCTTTTTCGTGTTTGTCGTTTTTGATGGCTGAGACACGCGGCATACTCGTGATCGGGTGCTGTTTGTGGAGTCCGGTCTGTTCATGCTTGCTAGGACATAGTGACTACGTTAATACTAGTGTCTTTTTATAGGGGATTGACGAGAGACATCATCCTGTTGTGGATTCGTTTTTATTATCAGTGACTTAGAGACCATATACATCTCGAACAATATTAAATTAATTTTAATTTTGACGCTCAGAGACCATGTACATCTCTGGGATATTATATTAATTTCAATATACTCCTTGTTTAATCTTGAGACCTTATACATCTCTAACTTTACTGATGTAATATTTGTAATAGATAACTTTGCAAGTTTATCTTAACTGTATGACATTAATTTTGTTATAATTGTAAACTCGAAATTATTATTCCTTCTTGAACTGTAAATTAATATTTTGACATGAAAAATGTATTACTTATTATAGTCAGACTTTCTTAAATTGTAAATTAATATTTTGACATGTAAAAGTGCCCTTGTGGCCTGGCCTATTTGCAGAATAAATGTTTGATTTGGATTTTATATGATCATCAGCTGGCGATGGTCAAACTTTTTGATTTGAACGGGTTATAACTGTGTTTTTTTTTATTTTATTTTATTTTATTCAAAATAAACTTATGTGGTAGGTATACAAATAGTTTCGCCAAACTGAGGTCAGTTTGTTGGCGAATAGTGCGCTCACTTTAACAACATTTTCTGTTATACCTACTATATAAACTAAATACTAAGTTACTAATCTACTCTGATCTAAACTTGGTTACAAGACTAAGTGTGAGTACTATGTATTTATTATGTTAAGTACAGCAAGACGTATGCATTTGCTACCCTCTTCATCCCACGAAGGCAATGATTTGAAGTATTTACTGACAATAGTCGTTGACCTGACTCTCACGCCGTGATAAGGGTCGTGTTCAGATGTCTATGAGCACAACGCTCTCCCCGATGCGTCCGCCCGTGGCGAGGTTCCCGGTTTACCTCCTTGGCGGCCTGGGGGTCCGCGACGCACGAGAACGTGATGTCGGCCTCCTCGACCACGTCGCACGGCGTCACCGCCACCGTCGCGCCCACCTTCTCGAAGTCCTTGCACTGGAACAAACAAAGCCATATTTTAGATACACGGTTTTTTTTATGTTATAGGGGGAAAACGAGCAGACGGATCGCCTGATGGTAAGCAATTACCGTCGCCCATAAACACCTGCAACACCAGAGGAGTACAAATACAAATACAAAAAGGTTTATTTCTCAAAATTTTACAATGTTCAATCTATAGTAGGAGTCGCAAGTGCGTTGCCGGCCTTTTTAGAAGGGAATACGCTCTTTTCTTGAAGGTTTGAAGGTCATATCGGTCCGGAAATACCGCAGGTTTAAAAACGCCTCAATTTTCTAAATAATATTTTTATGCTGACAAGGCCATTGCGGATTTGTTGTGTTGATCGCTAAAGACAAATGCAGGTCTCTCTCTGAACACAGCGCATCGCCGGGTGCTCCGGCTACCTTAAGTCGTGATCTCCCGGCGAAAAGTTTTTTTTGTTATAGGGGGCAAGGTGGAGTGATGACCTGGTGATGGTCGCGGGAATCCGGTGGAAACGAACAGCACAGGGCCGGTCTAAATGGCGAGCCTTGGGGGAGGCCTATGTTCAGCAGTGGACGTCTTTCGGCTGAAATGATGATGATGATGATGAGGGGGCAAACGAGCAGACGGATCGCCTGATGGTAAGCAATTACCGTCGCCCATAAACACCTGCAACACCAGATGAGTCGCAAGTGCGTTGCCGGCCTTTCAGAAGGGAATACGCTCTTTTCTTGAAGGTTTGAAGGTCATATCGGTCCGGAAATACCGCAGGTGACAGTTCATTCCATAGTTCAAAAACGCATGCTGACACCCCAGGCCATTGCGGATTTGTTGTGTTGATCGCTAAAGACAAATGTAGGTCTCTCTCTGAACACAGCGCATCGCCGGGTGCTCCGGCTACCTTAAGTCGTGATCTCCCGGCGAAAAGTTATAGGGGGCAAACGAGCAGACGGATCGCCTGATGGTAAGCAATTACCGTCGCCCATAAACACCTGCAACACCAGAGGAGTCGCAAGTTCGTTGCCGGCCTTTCAGAAGGGAATACGCTCTTTTCTTGAAGGTTTGAAGGTCATATCGGTCCGGAAATTCCGCAGGTTTAAAAACGCCTCAATTTTCTAAATAATATTTTTATGCTGACAAGGCCATTGCGGATTTGTTGTGTTGATCGCTAAAGACAAATGCAGGTCTCTCTCTGAACACAGCGCATCGCCGGGTGCTCCGGCTACCTTAAGTCGTGATCTCCCGGCGAAAAGTTTTTTTTGTTATAGGGGGCAAGGTGGAGTGATGACCTGGTGATGGTCGCGGGAATCCGGTGGAAACGAACAGCACAGGGCCGGTCTAAATGGCGAGCCTTGGGGGAGGCCTATGTTCAGCAGTGGACGTCTTTCGGCTGAAATGATGATGATGATGATGAGGGGGCAAACGAGCAGACGGATCGCCTGATGGTAAGCAATTACCGTCGCCCATAAACACCTGCAACACCAGATGAGTCGCAAGTGCGTTGCCGGCCTTTCAGAAGGGAATACGCTCTTTTCTTGAAGGTTTGAAGGTCATATCGGTCCGGAAATACCGCAGGTGACAGTTCATTCCATAGTTCAAAAACGCATGCTGACACCCCAGGCCATTGCGGATTTGTTGTGTTGATCGCTAAAGACAAATGTAGGTCTCTCTCTGAACACAGCGCATCGCCGGGTGCTCCGGCTACCTTAAGTCGTGATCTCCCGGCGAAAAGTTATAGGGGGCAAACGAGCAGACGGATCGCCTGATGGTAAGCAATTACCGTCGCCCATAAACACCTGCAACACCAGAGGAGTCGCAAGTTCGTTGCCGGCCTTTCAGAAGGGAATACGCTCTTTTCTTGAAGGTTTGAAGATCATATCGGTCCGGAAATACCGCAGGTGACAGTTCATTCCATAATTTAGAATGAAGGAAAAATTTAAAAATTTAGGCACCGAGCAGGATTCGAACCTGCGACCTCCCGGCACTCGCGGCCAGTCGCTCTAGCCAACTGAGCTATAGGTGCAATCACTACCCAGTTCTAAATTCATCAACCGTTCCTTAAAAAAAAAAAGAATAGTTCATTCCATAGTTTAAAAACGCCTCAATTTTCTAAATAATATTTTTATGCTGACACCCTCCCCCCCAGGCCATTGCGGATTTGTTGTGTTGATCGCTAGAGACAACTGCAGGTCTCTCTTTGAACACAGCGCATCGCCGGGTGCCCCGGCTACCTTAAGTCGTGGTCTCCCGGCGAAAAAAATAAACAATAGCATGCTTTTGTGTAGAGCCCGGGGATCCCGGGGATTCCCGGGACCGGTAGACGACGTGTTATCTACCAAGAACCCAACACAACACAGAGCAAGTGGTCATTGATCATGATCATTTAGGATCTGTATAATCTCATATATAAGATTTGTGAGCTATGGCTTTTACAACACAATCCAACTAAAGTCATGTTCCTCAGCCGAAAGCAGATGTCAACCGCAGGCGATTAGCTATGATTTAGGTAATACACTTACAAGCAAATCAAGGACAATCTGCCTGACAAATCATAGCTTAACTGGTTTTTGTTCAAACATGAGTAAGTAATAATCTTCAACCAACTCCAAAGAAAGAAGGCGGATCCCTATTCCGGTCATATTTATTTAAATTTAAATAAGCATGGATCCATTAAACAACCCTGGTAAGGAAATAACTGAAAACTGCGCCATCTATCAACACTCAAGCTATACTGAGCTTCCATACTGAGCCGCTAGATAGCGCACGGCGTTGCCCCGCATCTGGAATCGATAGGAGGGTCGGCGAGCGTCAACGACCGCGCCGGCCGCCACGCGACGCGCCCGCCATCTTGATAATGGCGTTTTCGTGTCCGACACAAAAAGGCACCGTGTTCGCCGAGTCATAAAAGATATACCACGACCATTCTAAAAAGGCGAATAAACCATAGCGATCTATACGTTTTAACTATCTTATTATTTGATGGTTTATTACGATACACCCATAGGATATAACGTTTGTTGGAATGCGAGTGGATGCGGCTGGTAACGGTTTGTATGACGTGCTCGTGTACTGATGTACTGGGAATTCGCGAGGACGATGAATGATTATGCCGTATTATGGATATGGATCAATGGTCACTGTTATCGTTGCTCGATAATAACCCACAAATAGAGCATGTTAGCAATGAGGAATAATAAATTAAGTAATTTGGTATTCATCCCGGAATAGTGGTTATTTACATTTTGATGACCTGCCAGCTAGTTTCACTAATATTAGTGATAAGCGTCTATGTGTAGGTAGATAACATTATTATTTATTGTACTGTGTAATCATCTAATTCGTACCTGTACCTTATTTTTTTTAAGATTAAAAATTAGGTAAACAAAGAAGCAGTAAGTAGTCGTAAACACACAAAGATCTGAATACCTAAATGACAGTAACTATGACAAATTACTTTTTTAAAACCCGAACCGACTTGTTACTATCTCTGCTTCTTTGGGTATTTTATTGTTCAACTTTTAGATGAATGAAACGAAAAGTAATTTAATAAATAATTGATGCCTGATCTTTTAAAAACATAAATCATCATCATCATCATCATTCGCTTGCTCTTTTCCCATTTATTTGTGGTCGGCGCAGCATGTCTTTTTCTTCCATACATCTCTGTCACTCGTCATCTCTTCATTCACATCCTTCTTATTCATATCATTTCTCACACAATCCATCCACCTTTTTTTTTTAAACATAAATAAGTAAAGATAAATTAAGTAAGACATATTTTCTTATTTTTAAATGACAATAGGTATACGAGTAAGGTAGTACATACATATTATATAAGCAGGACATAACGGTTTTAATATTCATTGCGATTATTTAACACTTATCGCAGAACGTGAATGATAAAAAGCCTAGTACTTAAGTTTCTTTCTAATACTAAAAAACCGGCTAAGTGCGTGTCGGATCACGCACAAAGAAGGGTTCCGTACCGTAAATAACCTGACCTAATAGTCCACATTTAAAACCACTATCCAATACATTGAATCTAAGAAGGTCGTATCTTTATAGGGAACTCACGGTACTTACGACCTTTCGTTTGAGCAAGACAGTTTTCAGCGAAAACCAAAAAGTATTTAATAACCCACACCACCTCAATTTTTTTTAGAATTTTAAACTTCATAGTTTGGTCACTAGAGGGGGGGGGGGGGGACAATTTTTATGACTTTGACAGCTAATATCTCACCAACGGTTTTTAGAAACATCCATATCAATTTTATAGGCCTATCCATGGATAGATGGATACCACACACCACATGACTATGTGCGTTGACATTTTTTTCTCATCCACCGGTTACTTGTATGGAGTACCCCCCTTTCACATGACTTTTATGTAGCGGTTCATAAGTAGAATAGACCTTCCTATAGAGTAGCGCCTATAGTCTCCGAGTAAATTGACTGTGGCATACGGACGGACGGACGCCATTTTGGCTACGGAACCCTAAAAAACAGGGTATAGACGCGCTAGCAAAGCAAACACATAAGTGCGCGTTTAGAATAAGGTACTAGTTTACTAACACCATACTTGAGAAGGAAAATAAATATAAATAGACAGAATATATAATATTCTAGTACCCAGCTGCGATTACAATCATTCAGTTTGTAATCCTGCTGCCTTTGGTACATAGATGGTACATAGATTTAGATTTCATTTACACAATACAAAACTTCATTATAAATTACAATCATGTCAATTTAAAAGAATCTCTATTGTAATCGTCAATACATTGAATAGAATAATAACTAATAACATACAATAAAACAAAAGAAAAACAACTATAAATCCTAATAATATTATAAACGTGAAAGTTTGTGCGGATGGATGTACGTTCCGCTTAATCTCAAAAACTACTGAACGGATCTCTATGAAACTTTCCAATATTGTAGCTTAGACATCAGAATAGGACATAGGCTATCTTTTATCCGCGGGTAACACCGCAGGGCGCTGCTAGTAAAATATAAATGTCATTTCAAGTTTCACCCAACAACCCATACTCTCATGCTCTAAGAAAACAGGATCTAAGGACCTACTCCGAACTTCGTATCGTGCCGTCCCTTTCACTCTCGTGTTATACAATATATGAGTGAGAGGGACGGCACGATACGAAGTTCGAATTTCGGAGTAGGCCCTCTGACAATACGGATTCGCGACACCGTGACGTCACTGTCGACGACACACATATACGTCCGCATACCATCGATAGGCTGATGACGTAGGTCGCGTCACCCACACTACTAACCGATGTACCGGATTGCCATCCCTGGCGTAGTAATACTTGACGACCGGTTTAGCCTAGTGGGTAGTGCACCTGCCTGTGAAGCTGACGGTCCTGGGTTCGAATCCCGGACAGGGCAAATATTTGTGTGATGAGCATGAATATTTGTTCCTGAGTCTTGGATGTTTTCTATGTATTTAAGTATTTATATCTATTAAATATATAGTCGTCTAGTACCCATAACACAAGCCTTCCTGAACTTACTGTGGGGCTAGTTCGATTTGTGTAAGATTGTCCTCTAATATTTATTATTTATTTATACTATTGTATCAAGTATACACCGGCCGGGATATACCAGACAGAAATCATTCGATTACAGTACCTACAGAACTGTTATCGATTCACCTGATAAGCCTTTAAAGGTATTTCCAAATATTGACATTACGTGAAGTCATCAAAAGAACGATTGCTCGTTAACGGAGTTGGCGATGATAAAAAGGCGTTTACGGGAGAACACAATTAATATGGCGCGCGTCAAAGCTCTTAAGTAGTTGACTGAGAGACTATTATTGCTTTATCCACATGCCTTATTACTTGGGTCGTGCTATACAAGTTTGCAACAACCAGGGCTCGGAAACCGGTTTCGTCTTCATACAATTAACCGGTAAAAAATTTCGGTTAATTGCGTTTTACGATATTATTTCGTATTTAAAATCATTTATTTCATAGATGAAGGTTAACAAAAACCATTGAATGAATGAATGAATGGTTTATTCATATTGAATATATGATATACGGGCCATTCTACTTTTTCATATTTAACGAACCACAGCTAATATCCATAAATTGCGTAACTCGGTGGCTTGCATGTCTCACGATTTGTATGAAAAAATGGTTTTTACCACTGTGTTACCCACCTTTTACAGCAATATGTTAATATTTAAGTATTTTTATCTACAAAATCGTTTTATTAGGTTCAGATACTATTTCGAAATCCTATTTTTGTACACTAATTCAATACGTATCATATTTTTTTTGTAATAGAAAACTGGTCATGAAAAAGTAGAATGACCCATACATCAGATCTTAGTACATATTTTTTCTTCCCATAATATAATAATAAAAATGGAGATACTTTACTTTAGGAGATATTTCCAAAATAGTAAAAACCGGTTCCGAGCCCTGGCACAACGTCTGCTCGTTGGATAAGAAGCAAAACTCACTGTCAAATCTGTCGCTACTCTTCGAAACCTCGTATCTCAGTACTGGAACGATGCTGATATATGAGCTTTATTGTAAGTAGGTGTTTGTTACTTAGTGACTTATTTGTTAGAATTACGATTTGAAACGGGACATTTACCATGTATATTTGTATTTCTGAGTTCCCGATATTTCGGCACTGTTGCAAGTGCCATTATCAAGGATTCAAACTCAAACTCAAAATATTCTTTATTCAAATAGGCCTAGCAACAAGCACTTTTGAATCGTCAGTTATATATTACATAAATTGAATCTAATTATTCAGAGCAATTTATTGATGCATATGAAATTATAAAAAAGACGTTAGACAGATTAACTGACGTGCTGCGAGTTTTTAATACAAATACAATGGTAAATATCCCGTTTCAAATCGTAAGTCTAATGTAAATGACCATGTAAGCTTGAAGACTTATTTGTTGCTTGTGACCTGACGTAGTGTCAATGAAGGTCAATAGCAATGTTTACACAGACGCCGCGCCGCGCCGCGCCGCTCACTGCCGCTGAAGTGTTTAGTTTTGCCTTCAGTTGTTTGCTGGCTATACTTCCACAACGACTTGATGATCATATCATATCATATCAGCGGGGGACGGGCGGACTGACATGGCGAAACTATAAGGGTTCCTTGTTTACTACGGAATCCTAAATAAGGCTACTTTAAGAACAAATTGAGTTACCTACCCCGACACTTGGTAAATCTGAAATCCAATCCTGTGGATGGGAAGTCCAAGTATGTTTTCTTGGGCTCAGTCTGTTCCCCCCTTCCTTCTACTTTCAAAATATCATGTGTATTTTAAGAGGCCTTACAAGTTTTAAAATGTTTTGATTTCAAGTTATGACAAAAGTATAGATAATACCAATCAAGTCATTAAAGGACACAATGATTTTATTGAAGTTTTAGATAGTAACACAGCCATTTTTTGATTATATTGTGCGTAGTAGAAGTTTAGCGGAAAATCGCGGTTTTGAAAATATATTTCTTAATGAAAAATCCAAAAACTACATTTAAAGTGCATGACATTAGATTGCAGTAGTCCTGTTCTAGATAGTAACATGAGAAAATGTCAAGATATGTGGCAATTCATACAGAAAATAGCCTAAATAGATGAGAGTTTTTTAACTGATAAGGACCCTTAAACAAGGACCGATACCGGTATTTTTATAAAACCCTGAGCCTTAGCCCAATATTTTGGATTATTTTTTAGTCTTTACGTAGGGCTGAATCATGTATTTAGGTAACCACGTCGTATTATTAGATTCTCCCATTAAAAACGAAATAATGAACCGGTGACCGTAATAATACCGGTAATTTTCTATGGAGAAAATACCGGTATCCGATCCCTGGTATTAAACAACACCGTGTCGTTTAACATGAAGGTTAATATTAAAGGTTTGATTTCTCGTGGTTTTCGCGGCGCAACAACAGACCAGTCAACCATTAAAATTATCGGGAATTATTTTAACGACGCCGTTAACCGATGAAGACGGAAATGTCCCAACCAGGGATACGAAAGTGCGCCAAGTAATCATAGTTCCCTTCGACGACAGACTGTGACGCGACAATAGCCGCGTTGCATTTCGAAACAATGGCGCACATCAAGTCAGAATTAAAACATTGGAGTTTATACAAACTGCAAGGAGAGATAACAAACAACTTCACCCTCGCTAATACACGAGAACGAGTTTCAGTCTACATTATTCATAAAATTAATGTCAAGGCCGTAATGTAACCAGTGAATATATCAATTCATACTCTGAAGTAATGGACGTAATATCTATATGTCTAGTTAATAGCTACTGTAAATAAGGGGCAGTGTCCGAGTACAGTCACATCTCCGCTATTAGATATACGAGTATGACCTTGTCTTCACATGGCAACAACAGTGCCTTTACCATGAGTTTGCATGACCGTACTCACTAGCGACTGCGTAAAATATATGCGTTTTATAGTGTTTAGATAGCTTCATGTAAATTCTGTATTATAATGAACGATTTAGCTTGTATGTGCAGGTACAAAATATTATTCTGTATGGCTACACATTTCCCACATTGTCAATGTCATGTTGTATGTTAAGGACAGCTCTCTCTCATGTTTATTGTTTTGTAATTTCATGTTGTTTCCTGGTTGCCCTGAAAATCAGCGTCATGATTTTCATGACACTGTGCTGAGCGGCACCCATTTTGGTACTAAATAGGTACCTATTTACTATATCCTAGAATGTGTAAACAACTTGTACCAAATAAATATTTCTTTCTTTCTTTAAAAAATTGTATGGGTAAAAGTACAGCGCCTCTGGCGGTTACGCAATAGAACTAAGAGTCGGCATACTAAATCATTTACGCAGTCGCTAGCGAGTACGGTCATGCAAACTCATTGTAAAGGCACTGAGGTCAAATGAACATTCTGTAGTAATTTCAAGGAGCCCAAATAACTCTAGGGGTCGGTAGCACCAACATACGATCACAGGCCGGTCATCGTCAAATATGGCGCCGGCAGCTGTCACCCCATAGAAACTTGTCAAACTTTCCATACAATCGGATTTTAACGAACACCGCTTACGATTACAGACGGTTTGGTGCAACCCACCCTAAGAGTTTGTTCATCTTTTATGGTGTTATTTAACAGTTTCTCTGTCTGTGGCGATTGTCAAAGGACAATGAAACAAAGCTATTGAATAATGAATAGAGTATTATTGGCAAGCCTACCTCGATTAAAGGTGATGTTACATGGCTGGTTGATGACGAATTAAGTAAGAATAGCGAGACAACAATTTGCTGTTTTGCATCCGATCCGACAGCGTAGTAAATACGAGAGCCGTACAAATCTGCACCTTATACTATTTTCATAAGGACCGAAATGTTTATACAGTCTGGCACTGCTGGCAGTACAAAGCATTAGGCCAAGCTGCCTGCAGAACTCGCACTATAAACAGACCTGTCAACCATGTCGGCCGCACCTGCTCTTTTTTCCGATCCATCTGTTCCGGGCAACTTCGCCGCGAACATGATTTAGATTTAGATTTCATTTATTACACAATACAAGACTTCATTGTTTTTGACGACCGGCTTAGCCTAGTGGGTAGTGCACCTGCCTGTGAAGCTGACGGTCCTGGGTTCGAATCCCGGTCAGGGCAAATATTTGTGTGATGAGCATGAATATTTGTGTCTGAGTCTTGGATGTTTTCTATGTATTTAAGTATTTATATCTATTAAATATATCGTCGTCTAGTACCCATAACACAAGCCTTCTTGAGCTTACTGTGGGGCTAGTTCGATTTGTGTAAGATTGTCCTCTAATATTTATTTATTTATTATTTATTATTGTAAATTACATTCATGTCATGTTGTGTAATATAGTCTACGTAATGAATAATTTATTTATTTATTATAAGGCTCACACAACAAATTACAGTCTATTACACAATTACATAAATAGCTTAGTCTAGATCTGGACTGTAATTCTTATATATGTGTGCACAGACAAATTAATATGATAAATTGCAAATCAATCACTAGATGACATGATCATTGGTAAACTTACAAGAGTGGCGTATACAAATAAATGATGTTTTTAAAATTATTGAGAAGTGTATATCTGCATATCTGCTAGCATGACCATGGCATTGAATTTACTCCATACTTATTTATTGCGTTACTTAACTAATAATAATAATAATTTAAAAAAATAATTACAATTACGATTAATTGAATGTATTTTAAACATCCATTTTAGCGAGCAGGCGTGGACCCAAGCCTCCCTTCCGATAAGGTTCGGTGGTTTGGGAACACGCAAAATTATCAGTATTGCTCTGCCGGCATTCCTGGCTTCAACTCATAGCACCTCCGATCTCGCAGGTAGGATTCTTAAAGCCCCTTCGGCTACAAACTGCGAGATTGCGTGCTTGGTTGATGCCTCGAATGCCTGGCTGGCTGGACCGAGTCCAAAATTTCCATCGCGACCCAAAAGTCAAAGGGCCTGGGACTCCATAGCTTCCGCTTCGACTTTGAAGTCCTTAGTTGACAACGCCATAGGCAGGGATCGGGCCAGAC
Source organism: Epiblema foenella (assembly GCA_963556455.1). Taxonomy (NCBI): domain Eukaryota; kingdom Metazoa; phylum Arthropoda; class Insecta; order Lepidoptera; family Tortricidae; genus Epiblema; species Epiblema foenella. Next base: position 19,774,788 of record OY747110.1, read on the forward strand.
TCCTGGCCGTGTCTAAACCTGAGTCAGGTCATTGGCTTCATGCATATCCCTCACCTAACACCGGCACTTTCATAGACCCATCCACGCTCCGTATAGCCGTCGGTCTCCGGCTCGGGTCTGAGGTTTGCGTGGACCACAGCTGTGCCTCATGCGGGGCCCCTGTAGACCGCCTCGGTCACCACGGGCTTGCCTGCTCCTCGGGCGCCGGCCGCCTGTCCCGCCATGCCGCTCTCAACGACATCATCAGAAGGGCGCTCGTCAGTGCCAACGTTCCCGCCGCTCTGGAGCCCCAGATCGTGCGGAGCGATGGTAAGCGCCCTGATGGAATGTCGTTGATCCCTTGGAGGAGGGGTCGTGCACTGGTATGGGACGCCACTTGCGCCCATACGTTGGCTGCGTCGTACCTCTCCTCCACCATTAAGCAAGCCGGGGCGGCCGCAGACTCCCGGGAGAATTTAAAGGCGGGCAAGTACAATTGTCTCGGCGCCCAATACGACTTTGTCGCATTTGGGGTCGAGACACTTGGCCCATGGGGCAGGTGCGCGCGGGGACTCCACAGGGAGCTCAGTAAGCGGCTTATGGAGGCGACAGGTGAACCACGCGCAGGCAGCTTTCTCGCGCAAAGAATTGCCATCGCAATCCAGCGCGGGAATGCTGCCTGCGTAATGGGCACCATCCCGAGGGGACCTAATTTTGATATTAATTTTTAATGTTTAGTTTTTAGTTAGGTATAGTTGTTTTTATTTCAAGTTTTTAATTCATTTAATAATAATTATTATCACTTTGTTATTAGCTTTTAAGTTTTGTATTATTTTTCTAAATAAATATTTTTGAACCAATTACGATGCGTATTATACGTTAACATTGCTAAGACTCGAGATCCTAATTAGATTTAAACAATATATTTCTAACAATACTTTTAAATGTGGGTAATCTTTGTATGAATATGCCCAAAGAAGGATGTTCCGTAACGATATCGTTATACAGTCGACAGAATAATACTGAAAACAGGGTCGGGGTCGGTGTCCCCTGGATAGTAGAGAGCGAGATGAATGCGAATTTCCTAAGATGAAGTGTCGTGCGAAGCACCCGAATTAATACAGACGACAAGCACCATGTCATCTCGTTTGCAGACACATTGTTAGCGTCTGAATATAATGAATACAGGGCGTCCCACGGCTATGCCACATGGAGGGAAAGTACCTTAAATATTGTAGATGGAGCATTTTACTGAATGAAGACATTATTTGAATTTAAAAAACATTGTATGTTGCATTCACAGATATTTAAATATTTTTATGGTTGAACCGGGAATCGAACCCGTTACACGTGATAAATTGATTAATTTTGTATTAAAAATGTTAAAATTCATGGTCTTTTTTTATTTCTGATACTATGTTATTTAGCAAAAAATAATCCATATGATGAAGCCTTTCGATTGGTATGATAAAGCTAAAGGGTAATTATTTTTCTTGTGTAACGGGTTCGATTCCCGGTTCACGGTTTAATTATTATTTAAATATCTGTGAATGCAGTTTTAATTGTTTTTAAGATTAAAATAATGTCTTCTTTCAGTAAAATGTTCCATCTACAATATTCAAGGCACTTTCCCTCCATGTGGCATAAGCCATGGGACACCCTGTATATTCACGATGAACTGAATAAAATGTCGTCATTCCTTTAACCGCAAACGCGTCTATGTAGTTATTAAATGGCAAATTACCTACGACTGATTGGTTCTGACCGGGCTATAAATAGAAGGATACGGGTACAGTTAAGTTTACGGGTCATACGCGCATTTAGGTTCACGTCTTTCCTGTGGACATACTAAAGTTAAGGGCTACAAAGCTTAATTTTGGATTGGACAGTAACCCGCATAAACAGTGTCTCCGTTTCTATAAGGGTCATTGTCAGATTTAGGTTCGCATCTTTTCGGTGGACATACCAAAAGTTAAGGGCTACAAAGCTTAATTTTGGATTGGTGCAGTAACCCGCATAAACAGTGTCTCCGTTACTATAAATCCATATACTAAAAACATTGCTTACATGCACATAAACCGTTAACTATTGACCGCCGAAGGGACTACTTTTGTTTTTGCAACTGACAATGACCCATAAATCCCTGTAATAAAAACATAGCTAACATGCACCTAAGCCGTTAACTATTGACCACAGGAGGGACAACTTTTGTTTTTTCAACTAAGTATGACCCTTACGTTCGAGGATACTATCGACTCACTCGTAACAATCGGGTCATTAACGCATCGAAAAACAAAGGCACACGTATAGTAATCACCTATTAATGTCTTCATCAATCAGACTACAATTTACCTGATTATTAGCTTTTTAATTGTGCATTCTTAGAATCGATTGATTTATACATCGACCGCTTCGATCTTGGCAACGTTCCCGCAGCATTTCTAGTAAGCCTGAAAAAACTCAAGTGTGTACCTAATGGTAAATACTGGATTTTATCTCCAGGTGCAGTGCTTAAATGGATTCTCGTAACTGCTCGATAAGGTTTAAATTGTACACGAGCTCCGTAGTCATTAGCATAATTAGAATTGTAATCGTATATAGATGCACTAACAAATATGCAGAATAGGGGGTTAAGAGTTATAATTGTCTGCGCATATTATGATATGATTAAACAGAATGTTTAGACGGCCTTGTGAATGAATTATACTCTGATCTAAGGCCTCGAGGTCTCTATCCCTCTTACATGATCGTTCGTACATACTTATTACATAACTCTTATCACCATATGCATTATCCAGAAACCATGAGAGGGTATATTTTACACTAATCAAATTTTAACTGAAATGGTATTGTGTTAGTTGATATTGTGCTTATTTTCGTATATGAGTTATGCATCCGCAAAATGACAAAAAAGTAATCAGACTCGCTGTTTTTGACGTGCGAACTGATGATTTATAATTTCCTATGAAATGAAATGATTTATTCTTCAATTTAGGCATGTAATACATGCACCTACGAATGTCAAAACACTACCACTACCTAGTAGATATTATTTGTCGGTTTGTAGGTACAGGAAAAAATACATACACGTGAGGTCACCGTTGCGTTGTAAAACCACTCCCCCAACGTGTCATGAGGTTTGCATGACCCCCCCCCCCTTTGGAGCCTCGCGTGACTTCTGGGTAACTATGTTAGAAGTTAGTGGAGCCTACGTTTCTATGATATCAGCAAAGAGCTCTTTACCTCCACTCGCCCCTACATCTCGCGTGTTCTCGCTAACCCAAGCCAGCGACCTAATCGTCCCGGTTATATATGAGAATGATAACAGATGTGTTCAAACTAATATGTAGCATTTATGCATCACATCATCACGACTAGAGGATGTGCCATTAGGCCATTACAGGGAATATTCACGATTTTGCATGGAGAATCCTTAAATTCAAGGCCAACGTAATCCCTACGGGGATCTAGTTGACAAAGTGTTTTTCGCTGCCATTAATGTTAATATAATCTTATAATTATTGTACTGAACACACTATTTTTAATTGTTTCTTTTATTTTTAATTTCTCTGTTTAATAATTTATTATTATTTATTTCTTGCCGAAATCTTTGTAAATTGTAATTGTGTAATCTTATTGACGTGTAAAAATAATTTTTTACTAATTAAGTATCTGGGTGGATCAACTATTCTTTGTTGCTCGTTACCATGGTTACGTCTCCTGAGTCACTATTTAAAACTGTGATTTTACAGGTTTCAAATTTACCAAACATGAGTTTTAGCGATAAGTATAAATCCATTTGGACATGGGTAATCTCTTGAGCATGCGTGAAGTCCATATTATAAACATTTTTCTAAGAAACTCGGTTACTGTTGTCTCCTCGCTGACGGGACAGAATAACAACAAGAAAAAGTTGATTGACCCATCTGAATCTGAATCTGAACGTAATCCCGGTACGGCGTCGGTCGCGTGAAGAATCCGCACGTCGGAGGATGTCGCCGCCAGGCGCTAACCGAACCGAACGGTCCGCGTTTTATCTATTTACGGCCGCTTACGAGACGGCAATCCGTGCTAATTACTTTACTTACTTCGAGGTAATGAGGAAAATTACAGCAAGAATTGGTTTGGAGCAGCAAACCAATTCTTGCTTCTACACAATAACAATTGTTTTATTATTTACTAGCGACCCGCCCCGGTTTCGCACGGGTGCAATGCTGATGCATGTATTATACCCTCCTAAGACCCCGCGTCCTATATAAAGGGCAAAATATGGTCAACGGAAAATAAGTTAAATTTTGAAGTGATAGAGTTGCATTTGTTTTGGTTTGATTGATTTGACATAAAATAAAATTCAGTAATCGGAACTGTTAGGTTCAAATTCGATTGTATTTTTATTTGTATGGTGGGTCTCAGGAGGATACATATAAACCTTCCCCTTGAGTCACTCTATCTATTAAAAAAATCGCATCAAACTCCGTTGCGTAGTTCTAAGATTTATGCATACATAGGGATATAGGGACATAGGGACAGAGAAAGCGACATTGTTTTATACTATGTAGTGATAAGATGAAACATTAAATTATTATAAAGCCAATATTTTATTTAGTGTAATACGCTTCGCTTGTAATGCGACAATTAGAAAATAGGCCAATGTACTACGCGTCCAACGTAACAAAATAGAACTTTCTAGACCATCGGGTGACGCAGGCGGAATGCTCGAGGCAGGAATGCGTTTATCCAATCGAAGACAGCTCAGTAGATACACGAAGAGGGAGCAGTCTGCCTATTCACAAAACATTTTATCTCAACGACTCATTCCTAGTACATATTGACACGGATACTCGTAGAAGCTACGCGTGATCCAGGGTCAGACCTGAACGGGTTTGATAGGGGCGATGTGGTATGCGTTGTGAATGCACAGTAAACAGGATGATACGCTATAAATAGGGCACACCTGAACGACCCGGTCACCGTGGACGGAATGGCCCAACCACCCGCAGCGGCTCGCTGCAAACGGAATACATACACGTACTTAATGCACCTTAAACAAAACTGGGGCAGAATAAAGAGACGTCGCCAGAAGGAGATAAGATAGGTATTTGGGTGCTTCAGTCACCAGCGTGCCATCGCGTCAACATCATTGAACTATGAATACCAAACCCTTCTTCCTCGAGCAGACAAAACATTGATACTTATGCAAAGAAATACATCATACAGGGTGTCCCACGGCTAGGCCACATGAAGTTAAAGTACCTTGAATATTGTAGATGGAATATTTTACTGAAAGAAGACATTATTTGAATTTAAAAAATAATCTAAACTGTATTCACAGATATTTAAATAATTTTGTGGTTGAACCGGGAATCGAACCCTTTACACGTGATCAATTGATTAATTTTGTATTAAAAATGTTAAAATTCATGGTCTTCCTTTTATTTCTGATACTATATTATTTAGCAAAAAATTATCCATATGATGAAGCCTTTCGATTGGTATGATAAAGCTGCAGGGTAATTATTTTTCTTGTGTAACGGGTTCCCGGTTCACGGTTTAATTATTAATTAAATATCTGTGAATGCAGTTTAATTTGTTTTTAAAATTAAAATAATGTCTTCTTTCAGTAAAATGTTCCATCTACAATATTCAAGGTACTTTCCATCCATGTGGCATAGCCGTGGGACACCCTGTATAGTAACAGAATAACAAAAGGCAATCGCATGTATCTTCCCAATTGATCAAAGCGCTACAACGCTAATATAAAGGTGATTTAGTTTCATGAAGACTCCATCGACGCAAACCTACATATCAAGACAATTTTTCACCAAAGACGACGTTCTAAATGTTCTAATCTAATAGTTCGACGATGTCGCCTTAATTTTGTTATTATCAATGTCCGCCAGCTTGAATATGTTATGCTCGCTTTAAGGGCTTTACCTACGGTGGCGTCGTTGATCGGGTCGCCACCTTCCCTATCAGATAGTCGAGGGATGCGATGGCGCTCATAGTCGTAATCGGGTGCTGTTTGTGGAGTCCGGTCTGTTCATGCTTGCTAGGACATAGTCACTACATTAATACTAGTGTCTTTTTATAGGGGATTGACGAGAGACATCATCCTGTTGTGGATTCGTTTTTATTGTCAGTGGCTCTTAGAGGCCATATACATTTTTTATTATGCAAGCGTACGGTCCACCTGATGGTAAGCGGCCACCGAAGCCTATAGACGCCCGCAACTCGAAAGGAGTCACGTGCGCGTTGCCGACCCTTTATAAGACATCTGTAACAACATTAAATTAATCTGAATTTTGACGCTCAGGGACCATTGTACAATCACTGGGATATTATATTAATTTCATTATACTCCTTGTTTAATCTTGAGACCATATACATCTCTACTGATGTTGTAATATTTTTAATAGATAACTTCGCAAGTTTATCTTCACTGTATGACATTAATTTTGTTATAATTGTAAACTCGAAATTATTATTCTTTCTTGAACTGTAAATTAATATTTTGACATGTAAAAGTGTCCTTGTGGCCTATTTGGAGAATAAATGTTTGGTTTTGATTTTGTCGTGATTCAAGCCCCTTGTTCCTCGTAGATAACCAAGTTTGATAACTGGTATTCTACTAGGAAAAATAATTCCTTCTAGCTAACCCGGTTATTAAACGGGATTTTTTTTCCCTCGTAGAATACTCTTATTTTATTTGGTTTTCTACGAGGAAGACAATGCATGACACTTGTCACCGTTCCAAACCAAATAGATGAAATACATACTCAGCGTAGATGCCGCAGCTCCATGCGTGGCAGATAGTCGTCATCATGGGGGGTGTTATGATGTTATCTTCAGGTTTGCTTTACAACGGGCCTATACTTACGTCATCGACCATCGACAAACAATTCAAACAGCGTACGCTAGTACTTATTATTATTATTTAAGCCTTTTTATTTCCTTATTAAAATTCAGTTTGCAATAACATTGTGATTAAATAGCATGCAATTTACAATTGATAAAATTTTTAATAAGTACATATTTTAGTTCAACATTTTTTATCAAGGACCTCTTCATAGAGTAAAGGCCTCCTCCAATTTTCTCCACATGAATCTGTCATTTGCTTTTTCAGTCCAATGTTTTCCTGCTGCTTTTTGAATCTCATCAAGCCATCTCTCTGCCGGCCTACCTCTGGTTCTCTTGCCTACGGGTCCCTTCCATGAAGTTATCTTTTTGGCCCACCTGTCCTCGTTTATACGTGCAATGTGACCGGCTAGTACTAGTACGACGCTAGTACTTGATGAATACTAATCATGCTACCTGAAGATACTCAGAGCTTGTTTAATAGAATTATGATATTCGAATCATTTACGTAACTTGTTTTCTTTCTTGTATTGATCTTAGTTCCTAGCTGGATAGCGAGCGTGGCGAGCAGGCGAGATTCATGTCGACTAGGTTACCTAACTCGCTCTTAATTTAACGTTACGTAAATTGACAAATGGACCAAGAGAGAGTTGTTGATAACAATAACCGATGATACCACGCTATGTATATAGCTGATATAATAAACACGAACGACAACAGTATATTACACACCTATGGCTATTAAATTAATAAATGTGTCATATCGCAAGTATGTGTCGCCTAGCTGGAGGTAAAGAAATATTTAAATAGAATTTAAATATTTTTCTTATGCATTGTGTTCTCTTAACACTAGTAAACATTATGTGTCCTATCTGGGTGTCATGTACCTACCAACTACCTGTAACATCTCCTGTAATGCACTTGACATAAATGTTGAATAAATAAATAAATAAAGATGATGAACGTGCGATTTTTAGTGTTCAAGTATATAGTGTACGAATTTAATTTCACTTTTAGCCTTAAAAGCCGCATGCGATCTGTATTTGTGGGGTTTGACCTGACTTCCACGATACAGGCTGTGCCTAGTGTGAAAGTCATTGTTTGTTAATATGTAGAAACTTTTTTTTGGTAAATAAGTATTAAGAGTCCTTATCAGTTAAAAAACGCTCAGATTTAGATTTTTTTCTGTTTGAATTGACACGTATCTTGACATTTTCTCGATGTCACTATTTAGAACAGGACTATTTCGACCTTATGACATAAACTCTTAATGTATTTTTTGGATTTTTCATTAAGAAATATCGTTTCAAACATCACTCCAAATCGACCATTTTCAAGCTAAAAACTAGTTTTTTTCGCTTAAATTCTACTACACACAATAAAATCAGAAAATGGCTATGTTACTATCTAAAACTTTAATAAAACCATCGTAGCCTTTAATCACTTTATTGTTATTATCAAAACTTTTGTCATAATTTGAAATCAAAACATTTTAAAACATATAAGGCCTCTTAAATTGATTAAATTTGATTTCATTACTAAATAGGGAGCGGAGACGTGAAAGCAAATCCTTCGTGTGAAGCTAAAAGATTTTATTTGACGTCTTTCCCTGGCCATGAAAAATGGTTTTGTGCGACGCGTAACAGGCGATAATGGCTGTTTTATAGCCCAGGATGTAATATCTGACCCCCTTAGTGCAAAATCAATAGCTTACCTGTTACTGTACAGATCTGCAATAGATATACCGCCTTATTACCATGGATATAATGTACAAAAGAGTAAACATATCTTTGGCGTCAATTTGTATCGGCAAAAGTACAGCGCATGTGGCGGTTACGCAATAGAACTAAGAATCGGCATACTAAATCGTTATACTAATCGTCAATATTACTTGTCGCTCCCTTGAGTTGCCTTTTAGTATATATATGTATGTATGTATGTATGTATGTATGTATGTATAATTATGTATGTAAAATTATATATTTTATGTACTTACATATGTGTTTACGTGTTTTTATTGTATACTGTAATTATCTTTAATTTAGATGAATGTGTTATTTTCGATCTTCTAGCTGTATTCCTGCACTGCCTGTTATAATTCTTATAAAAATATTTCCTGCTACCCAAAGGTTGTCTGGAAGAGATCGCTTTAAAGCGATAAGACCGCCTGTTGTTACCATTATTAATGTTACCGAATCTATAAATGTACTCCTGTATTAGTGGTGCAATAAAGAATATTATTATTATCGTTTACGCAGTCGCTAGCGAGTATACGGTCATGCAAACTCATGGTAAAGGCACTGTACACTGCAGAGAAGTAGGTTATTTGTATCGTTAAAACGGATTGCATATTAAGCTCGCGCAACGTCTGCTGCATTGCCCACTATTCTATAAACATCCGGCACGGGCACATGTCCACGTCGCTATCTAAAACTTGGCAGTTGTAGTTATCTAATCGGCTGGCTTTGGCCTGGCGACCAGTGTTGCCAGGGCTCAACGGCCGTTACATTTCTTTTCTTGAAAAGTTACATTTCTAATGCAAAAGTTAAATTTTATATATTTTTCATAATCACTTATCAAAACGTTCATAATTACTTATCAAAACATTCGAATTCTAAGAAACGAGTCGCCATATACAGCTACAATTTGGCGAGTTCGGCGACAGAATTACGCCGAGCTGATGAGCGGTGTCTCAAATGTTATACAAAGTTGCAAGAGACGGACAGACAGAGTCCTACAATGTAGGTTATTTTGTCACCTTTTCTGTATGGAAGCCTATAAATTGTGTCGCTTGATCCCGTTTCGATAAAATTACCTTTCTTTTTAAATACAGTCTCGTTATCCTCAAAAGTTACAAAAAAATCCTTTACAACAGAAGTTACTTACATGTTACGCGAGCCGGTCAAAAGTTACGAAAAATGTAAGAAATGTAACCATCTGGCAACACTGCTGGCGACACATTCAAAATAAAGATTATCCATCTGTTTAGGCGCTAGTCGGATAACGTGCATAAGTAATCCTAGATCGGTCATTAAGGCCAGTGGGCAGACCTCGATAGGTCACGCGCGGAGTTATTATTATTATTATTATATATTTTAGACAGGCAGCTGACGCTGATACGTCTAAATCATAGTTCACTTGGCACTGGTTAGCACTGCTTAGATCTTAGTTTGTCAAGTTTGTTTTTAAACTGATTAACACTGTTAGCGTTCACTACTTCTGAAGGTAATTTGTTCCATGATTTTACTATTCTATTAGAGATTAAGTTCTTGCTGATATTTGTTTTAGATTTGTTAGCTGACAATTTAAATTTGTGTCCTCTCGTGCGTGTGTTTGTGTTTCTAGTGAACAAGTCGCTCAGCTCTGGACAGGCATAATAGTTATTTAAGATTTTATAAGTTGCTCACTAATCGTTCGACGTAATTCCATCCAATACCAAAGCAAGCATTTGTACAAAATACTTAGTTTTCCTAAACGATATAAATATATCATTACACATTGTAGTGATTACACATCTGAACGGTTTTTAAGCTGTAAGGTTTTAAGTTTAGGTACTAAATCGATCCATCCAATGATTCGTAATTCGATGATAAAAATTTCCATAAAATATAAACTCGCGTGTTGTTTGATATATTCGGCAATACCTTTAACATTTAATTCAGGATCTTGTTTTTGTCCGTAGTTTTAAATATAAATTTGTTGTTGATTTGTTAACACAAATGTCATCAATAGACCATTATGTAAACCCATAATATCCATATTACACCATATCCTGTTATTTGTAGCGGTTCTAAATTAATTTTGACACCACCTGCTCGACAATGGCTAATTATATATCATGCTAACCTTACCGAAAGCAAATCATTATAGCCCTCGGCTTGAGCAGGGCAGTAATATTGTACTGAATTTCATTATAACCCGCCAGGTAATAATGTGATTTCACTTTTCATAGTTCCAATTTTTATATCTTTAAAGTCTAATTTCGTGAAATTCGCACGGCGGCGGGGACGCGCCAGCTCCGCCAACCGCGTCGCTCGCCCGCGGCCGTAGAGTTCGAAACAAAACACGACGACTAAGCCGAAGCCGGCGCGCCGGCTCAGGCTAATACCGCGCTTGTTTCTAATTATTACTGAAATACTTGGAATTTCGTTTGGAGCTTTCTTATAATTTTCAAATTTCATTGTATTTTTTGAGAAACAGCCTCTGCCGGGACACGGATGACCTTCCTTCCTTCGCGGCCTTTCTTTGCAGTAATGTACTTACTATTAAATACCTAAAACAAAAGCCGCGAGTGCTACAAGACGCTGCATTATACGGAGTAAAACTACAAGATTCTATAAAAATAGAAGCTACGATTCTAATAACATGGCGAGTCACGAAAATGATTTGGCTTTGGCGGAATGATTGATTATGTTTCTAGTTAGCCTTGCTTTTCCTTTATTGTCTCGCAAAAGATAAGAAAAGTGGAGTATACTCCTCGGGATAAAACTGTTTTTGTCATGGGCGCGCTTAAATCCCTCGCTACACTCAGGACTCAGTAACTCATTACTCCTTAGCTACGCTCGGGAGCAAAATATAGAGGCCTTCGTAACGTTCAGGATTCAATATCGCGCCCGTGACATAAAACAGTGCTTTATCCGCTTGGTGTACAATCTAATATTATTCTATGGCACCACCTGGTGTAATATGCACTTAGAAACACACAGCAACCGCATCACTGAGGTCACGAACTATGTAGTGTTTTCCGATAGACATTCGCTACTTCACATATAGGTTCTTGTAACTTGTGAAGCGATACTAACGTGACTACGTGACCAAAAACCATTCAATTGGAATAAGTATTTACCATTGATCCTAACTGTTATTAGCACTCTCCCGCAGATTATAAATACCCTGTGGCATTTGAATGTGCAGATATGCAAACAAAACTCGATTATGGTTTTTAATATGCTAGCGACCATACGCTAATTGTTGCCAAAAGACCGTCAGAGGATAAGTGGATGCTAGCGGATGATATTTATAGAAAAGTGACCTTCAAGGCAAGTTTAGAATTTATGAAACAAATAAAACCTAAGTTTTGTAGTTATGATATAAACATTTTATTCTACAATAAAATTCCAAGACACATTACTGAACTTACGGATTCTACATATAAGTCTGTCGTGAAACAGACACTTATTTCAAAAGCATATTATAAGATAAACGATTATATCATGGATAGGGATGTTCGGCAGTGATAGCGTCCCGCACAAGTAATCTAACACAGAAATATTTTGTCCTTAATATTAAAAAACATGTATGTATGTTTATATTGTAGCATTTGAATTCTGTAGTATTATAGTACTGTTATTTTATATACATTGTATATTGTTTTGAAAAAATGACACCTCGCCGAGTTTCTTACGCCGGTTCTTCTCGAGGAAGAGGTTTATTTTATGAACCGGTGGTAGTTTTTGACATTCATAAGTGCATGTAACATGCCTAAATTGAAGAATAAATGATTTCATTTCATTGCATTCGTTTAAAACAGCAAGTCAATGCAAACAGCAATTAGATCAAAGGTCCAGTAAGTAATCTGATGTAACAATTTGCGTTGCAAACGTGCAATAAGCAAGTGCTGTTTTCTCCGCCGCCTGAACTGCGGCTGCCTACCGCTTGATTAATACGGACAAGCTAGGTATTTACACTCTAGTTACTTTCTAGTGCTGCGCCGAGCAAATGCATAGAGTTTAAATAATGGTGTTGTTACAAAAATAACACGCAGTTGCAATCACTATTTTAATTGATCCCGATTTTGCTTTACTGAAACTAATGAATGGAATACCCTTTTGCATATTCATGAATCATGATAAGCCACAAATACGCCAACGAACAAATAACGTGATGAAGCTGTGTAAAAGCCTGGACAATTTGATAAAAACGTGAATTCTAACCGTTCCAAAGCAAACATACGTGACGAAAATGGTTAAATATAATATACATGAGTTATCTCTGTTTTTGTCAAATGATACGTCGAGAATGTACACAACTTGTAACTGGGGATTAGGGGCCTTGCGGGTCTTCGCGGGCTTATGACACAAGTCGGTATTTAGCCTCGTAATAAGCATGTTTTGAGATAGGTATAACAAGTATGAATGCTTGGAAAGAGCTAAAATATTCACCCGTCGCCTGAAAGCCTTCAGTTACCTAGGTAATTGGTCGTACTTAACAAAAATTTTAGCGCTAACGAGATCAAATGGGCTTGCATTATTATTTAGGCTGTAGTACGTAATTTCGCACCTTAGCTCATTTGGCCAACTTCCAGGCACGCCTGCGAGCGGAAGTTGGTTACATATTCATTTTTAAGGTTTCTTTGATGATCAAAGTGTATTTAGAATAACTTTGAGTGTTTGAACTTTCAAAGTATGTACAGCCGTGTTCATAAATTATCATAAATCTGCATCTTGATCGTTGACTGACGCACTGTCGGAGTCTATGCCGCGGCTCGCGTCAGACTAATATTGTATTCGGGTCATAGTTAGTTGAAAAAACAAAAACGTCCCTCCTGTGGTCAATAGTTAGCGGCTTATGTGCATGTTAGCTATGTTTTTATCACAGGGATTTATAGAAACGGAGACACTGTTTATGCGGGTTACTGGTCCAATCCAAAATTAAGCTTTGTAGCCCTTAACTTTTGGTATGCTGACAGAAAAGACACGAACCTAAATCCGCGTATGACCCATTTCGCAAAGGCTGTCGTTCGCAAAACGTTTAGCACTCGTCTCTGAGTTCATCCTTTAGCATATTTTGACTCTGAAATTTGTAACAATAATACTTAAACCGAGGTTAGAGTTACACTGGATCGGCTAAGGTTGCGATCGTCGTGTCGTGTGAATGGGGCCGGCTATCAGTTATCGCGTCGTTAAGAATAGTGTTATCACTTTTATGTATTCACAGTCAAGCATAACACCACGGATACTTGCAAACATTCATTAGCGTGGATTAAATTAGCCTTCAAACTGATAATGTTGGTTAAACACAAGGAATCTCGATCCCGTCTTTATATTTTACTTACGTAGATATCCTTCTGCCGTTTTCTGATATCGTTAGCAAATTCAAGTACCGTTCATCCGATTTCCTGCCGTCCTCAAAGAAGCTTGGAGCCATGGCTTCCTAGATGATAATGATATTTAAAGTATTATCAAAAACATCAAATTATCACGTGCGGTTTACTCAGCACTGGAGACAGGCCTTACTTAATCACAAAGTATGTAAGCGATCTCCTACGACCTGTAACTTGGAGCCCATACCCTGGTAGGAGGAATAGGTATCGTTTCGGAAGTCAACATTAGACAAAAATCTAAAATGGAGTCCCCATATAGTTATGGCGCGTAAATTAAGTTCAGCCGCTTAGGCTATTAGAAAAATTAGACAACTGACCATATAGAAACAGCTGGCTTAGTTTATCATAGCTTTTTCATAGAGTTATGTCGTATGGTATTCTGGTTTGGGGTAAAGCTGCTGACATACAGACAATCTTTGTGTTACATAAAAAGAGCCATTCGTTCCATGTGAATCTCTAAGAGAACTCTTTAAAGAAATTAACTTTTTAACTGTAGCGTCCCAATACATCTATAAGAATATTGTTTATGTCATGAAGAACCGAGACTCATTCTGTAAATATTTTGATATCCATAATTTTAATACTAGGAATAAAAATAAAATTTCCACTAAAAAGTTTCATGTCCGTAAAGTATACAAGTCTTTTGTAAGTCAATGTGTTTTTACCGGATGAAATTTAGAATTTACCTTTTCCAGCTCTTAATAATTACCTTGGGGTGTTTTGGTTGAGGACTATTTAACCTAATAGACAAACCTGCATAGTCCAAACCAAATACCTAAATAGCGTAAAGATTCATGTATAATATTTTTATTGTATCTAGTTGCCACACACAGTTGTTGCAGGAAAGGAAAGCATTATTAAACGATTTAATTTAATGTCTAGGGGAAGTATTTTCCATTGTTATTACTTTCCTTATCTCGTGTTGGGTATTACCATGTAATACGTATACAGTTTCGACATGTTTTCTGTTGTTTTTTCCTTGTTTTTTTTTTGTTGTTTACCACTCAGATTTACTTAAGTAGGTCAAGTAGTATCATTGTAATACATATTTTGGGAGAAAATGACTGACTGTCGAGTTTCTTTCGGCGCTTCTTCTCGGCAGTGGTCTCTTGAGAAACGCTAGTAGTTTTTAACTTGTAAAAGTGCCATTGCGGGCATTGCGGCCTTCTTGCAGAATAAAGTTCATTTTCACACTTGCTATTCAGAAAAGAGTTATTGTTGCCTTCGAATGAGGGATCAAAGATGTACTTTTCTTCCCTCATTTGAGGGCAACAATGACTCTTTTCCTCATAGAAGGTGTGAAAAGCAATATTTGACACTCTGTAGTAAAATCATTTGTAAGATATTTCATGTTTTTAGCAGCGGGCCTCATAGACGGTGTGAAAACCAGTATACGTCTCACACGGTAGCAAAATTATTTCCGTCTTGGGCGTAAACACTCGCTACGCTCAAGATTCTACTGTAGAATCCCTCGCCACGCTCAGGATTCTATTGCAGAATCTTTCGCTTCACTCAGAATTCAATATACCGCCCTCGCCGTAAATATATCATTTTGCTCCCTTGAGACACAATCTACTATTATATCAAGATATAATCCTATTACTCCAGTTGACGTCTTCGCGTGTGGTCTTTTAAAATAACCGTTATAACTATAAATACGCGTCATAGTGGTGCAAAACCGAACGTCCTTGTGATAGTTGTGATTCGCGTTCCGCCCACGCAGCGTATCCGTACTCTTGCTTTTAACGCCCCACATGGCCAATGCCGCTTAGATGTAGCCTAGATTCGGTATCAATATGCCGTGCCGGTGGTACCGGGGTGCCCGAACTCGTTATGTGCCGACGTGACGTTTGATATGAACTGATTTGTAAGTTACACTTACAGAAAGTCAAAAATCAAAATCAAAACATTTATTCTGCAAATAGGCCTCAAGGGCACTTTTACAAGTCAAAATCTATCTAGGTACATCAAATAAAAATAATATAATCAAAGTATCATTAATTAAATGTAGTGTTACATGTCAAAAATAAGACTAAGAAACTAATAACAATCGAGATTTGTTAGAGATGTATATTTGTATAAGGTCTCTAAGCGTCAAGATAAAAGGTAATAAAGTAGGTAATCATAATAAAATATGTTGAGCTATATCTATAACACGTCAACATGAAAATAATAAAATCTATTAAATAAATATCCTCAGAGATGTATAAGGTCTCTGAGCGTCAGTCTAAAAATAAAATCAAATGAGAAAGAAGGCAGTATATTCCATATTTGTGCCTATACAAGCACCCACATAGCGATCAACTGCGACTTCTATCCCTGGTAAGGTAAAGGTCAACATTTTGTGATGAGCAGATTATTTCTGAATTTGTATCGATCGAAAAGCGGTAGTAAGACAGTCTTACTTTTTTTTAACCCGAGATCTCGAATTGTCAATGTCGGTTCGAGATTGCATTCCCTAGTAAGACTTGAATTGATTTTTTGACTACTATTCTCTATTTTTGACTACTCTATGCTCATCTCAATTTACGTTAGTACATCGTCCAATTCAGAAAAGAAATAATTTAGTATAAGTGGTACAACATAGAAATCTTTTAAGGTAGACTTCCGACTAGAGCGGCTCCGGCGTCACTAACGCAGCGACAGTAACGCGGCGATCGAGCGATAGTATTATGCAGTACGGAAACGTATGAATGAACGTTCGAACGCGGCGACACTGTCGCTGCGTTAGTGACGCCGGAGCCGCTCTAGTCGGAAGTCTACCTTTATTTGTATTATTAATTTGACAAAGGACAAAGTTCTTTTCATGTACGTGCACATTCATACACAATCTTATCCAAGACGTGCACTGTCTACGTCGTCTCACCTTTTCTACAGAAAGATATTAGGTACTTACTCTTATATTAATAAAATAGTATCTAAATTTAAATGAGATCATGACTCATTCATATTTGTCTTTTAGGATGGAATAACGTCATTGAACTATTAATGGAACACACGGATTTTGTCGGAACCAACACAAATTATGTTTCACGGAATAGAAAAACGAGGAGCCCCAGAAATATGACATGTCATGTCGTATCGACTCAACTTTGACCCGACTCTTTGCTTATTTAAATAATGTAAATATAATAAACGGGTCATACGCGGATTTAGGTTCGCGTCTTTTCTGTGGACATACCAAAAGTTAAGCTTAATTAAGCTTAATTTTGGATTGGACCAGTAACCCGTATAAACAGTGTCTCTGTTTCTATAAATCCCGGTAATAAAAACATAGCTAACATGCACATAAGCCGTTAACTATTGACCACAGGAGGGACGACTTTTGTTTTTTCAACTAAGTATGACCCAAACGGGTCTTTTAAGGAGATATATTATATCGCTCGATATAATAATTTACCTTGACCCATATAGGTACCTATCAACTTTAAAGTACTTAGTTAGAGAACAACGGTTGGAACTCACTTGGAAAGTCACTATTTGCGACATGTTATGTTGTGGTTATGGTGGACTCCTTTTTCCGCACTTAGTACGTGTAACCATTGTGCGTGGCTGAATGCCAGCTAGGGATTTAGCCAGCCTAACTCCGACCAGAAAAGGTTCCTCCTGGTTGCATCACAGGCTTCGCGGAGGGACCTCGGTGCGTTGAGGATTTGAGTCCGGTATACAGCTACACCATCGCATTCATGGATGACGTGGGGGGATTCATCGGGCGACAGGCAATTTGCGACAATGACATGTTCATGTTCTTATTAAGCACCAATATGTCTCACGATAGTGTAAATTTATGAATTTTAAAGCAGTTTTCACCATTATTTTCATCCTCGTTTTCGGCCACTGCAGAACATGTGACATTGGCCTTTCTTCGAGTACGCCACCCGTTCGGAGGGGTTATCGCGAACCACAAACGAAGTTTTCCCTCTGTCTCACTTATGTGTAAACTTGCAAGTGCGACAGAGAGGGAAAACTTCGTTTGCTGTTTTCGCGGTAGCGCCCCTGGTCCTGAGGGCCTACTCCGAACTTCGAAATTCGAACTTCGTATCGTGCCGTCCCTTTCACTCATATAGTGTTTAACACGAGAGCGAAAGGGACAGCACGATACGAAGTTCGGAGTAGACCCTCTAAGCTATTTAAGTCATGTTAGTTAGATCAGCATGATTTTGGTTCTTCGGCAGTAATGTGCTAGGTAAGTAAATATTAAATATGGTGACTTGGTGAATAACATCACTGTCCACATTATATCGTCTCATTTGCGTTTTCTCGAAATTTATGTCAAAGGCGTCACAAGAGAAATCTTCTTGAGAAAACTGTTAGTGTGTGAAAACAACGAATAACTGTCGTGTAAGTAAACTGCAAGCTGATACAAAATATTATTAAATTGTATCTATATTGGTTGTGGCTACCAGCGTGAATCAGCAATTCAGCACGATATTACACAAAACTTTTACTCAATTTGTTTACGTCATTGTTTTGGCACTGCAATGCTGAATCGTCACTCCACTGAATATGTTTTTACCATCGGTGTAATCGTAAATAACTAGTGTCGCTCTGCTACACAAACAAACCTACTTATTACAAAATTTATTGCAAGTGAAATTCGATTTATTATATCGAATTCAGTACTGTGGTATATACGTGGTATATATATTAATACTGGGGTATGCTGCTCGAGAGGTACGGGTTTAGAGGTACTGGGAGGAGATCGTAGCTAAAATATAACACTGGAAGCACATATGAAACTAGTATATTTCTTACTGTACCGAAATATACATACAATATGCTCTTAAAATAATTTACAGAACATGTGATTCCGATGGTGTCCTGAAGACAAGTCCCTGGAAAACCAATTGTTTCCAGAAGAATGCCAGTTTGACGCATTCTCGAATCATAGTTTAAATTCAATTTGTATACGTTATGATTCTGGACCTACACGGCCAGCCTCATACCGTAACAACCTCTACAGTACATTACATAGTAATTTATACGGAATTTCACGTTTTTATGAACATATCTAAAGAGAATATAGATTCCGTGCGGCAGAGTTAAATCGGTCGGCCAGCTCGCCTCGTTTAAAAGACGCTTACACCTGCAGCTGTTACCTACCCCACTGTCTACCACTTATTTACGGCGCATTCCGTAATGAAACCTTTTATCGACCTTTTAGCAACGGCCGACTGTAAGCGACTCTAATCTGAGAATGGAGAACATGGAATATTGGGGAGGAATACCCGAGGAAGATGCTAGTTGCATAATTACTGGATTGCAAAATGTCTTGTTAGAATTTGGCATAGACGGATTGAGCCACGAAATTTGCAGAATTCATCTATCGAAACATTCTTCAGCGGATGTAGGAGCACTGTTCTTGGTATAACTAATGATGATAATGATAATATACATTACTTTAAACTTGAAACATTCTCCCTGTTTTATTTATTTAGTAGCGACCCGCCCCGGCTTCGCACGGGTGCACTATTTAATGGATGTTATTATACATATAAACCTTCCTCTTCAATCACTCTATCTATTAAAAAAAACCGCATCAAAATCCGTTGCGTAGTTTTAAAGATTTAAGCATACATAGGGATATAGGGATTAGGGACAGACAAAGCGACTTTGTTTTATACTATGTAGTGATTTATATTAGGAGAACAAACAACAGTAACAACCTGCATATTAACAGTATAGCCAATTACAGAATCTCACGACAGAGATAGCGCTAGAGTTCAAGTTTGGGATTGATTGAGGGGCTTTGACGGGACTTTTTTATGACAAGTCAACTCTCCATCAGTAATTTTGAACACAACTGTGTTTAAGCGTCGTGCTGAGAAAATATTCTGTTCTAAAGCAGTTTCTATATGGACGGAATGCCGCTTCATGGCCATACAGGAAAGGTCATACAAATTTAGGTGGTAAAAATATCCTGTTTCCGATAACATCGTTAACAACACGAGGAAATACCTATAATTTTGATACAGGCCAAAACTACGTCCAGGGCTATATATGCGAATATTCGGTTTAAAGATTCTTTTATTCTCATAAGAATTTATACAATTCACTTACATGAGAAACTTACAACTAGTACAATTAAGGTTACGTGAAGATGCACAAGAAAAGTTATACTATATAATCATAAGTCACCAATAACAATCAAGTTTGATTTGCCATTATGCAGGTAGGTACTAACGTTTACACTCATCCGATAAAAGCGAACTTAACGGGTAGGTCATCAGGTGTACACGAAGTATGCACATTGTAATAAACCACGCATCGAATAAGATTATCTGGATGTGGCCTTTTGGAAGGATAATATTCACTATATGAGTGAATATTATCCTTCCAAAATCATAAATTAGGCCCCAGATCTTAATTTTAGGGAACAGAGGAAACGAAATTTGATTCTTCGTGTCTGTATGACCCAAAATGCCCTATTACCCTGTGTATTTCCATTATAAAACATTTAGGTACTTTACATAACAGACCTTGCGTAGCTTCGGTTAGAAAATATTGAGTTACTCACGCTTTTAACATTTATACTTTCATCTACACCCATACAGTAAATCCTCTTTTATATACTCAAAAAGTGTAGGTAAGGACCAACTTTACAATATCGCGCCGGTCCGGGGCGGAGATGGCCATAACAGCATCAAAAACGGTATCGTTATGGCCATCTCCGCCCATAACGATACAGGCTCGTGCTCAAGACTTCAACGGGCTCACGCTCGACCTCACTACACTTGCAACGCAATGGTTCCTGAACACATGAAAGAGGATTTAATATACGGATGTAGATAAAGTAGTGTATGCAACTGTACATAATTCTCATTATGTATCAGTTGCATAAATTACATAGGTATACAACTGTATAATATATGAACTAGGTCTGGGTGCACATCCACTCCTTTCATCTCAAATATATCTTTCATGAAATATCTTTTTATCATTAGAATTACGATTTGAAACGGGATATTTACCATGTTTATTTGTATTTTTATATATACATGGTAAATATCCCGTTTCAAATCGTAATTCTAATGTTAATGACCATATGTGAGCTTGAAATCTTATATCTTTTTATCACGTTTCCAATTTGTTTACTGTTTTTGTTATCTATTTTTATTTAATTGTCAAAGGAAAGTTGCTTAGTAGTTGGGGAATAACTGCAGTCATGCACGATGCCATGCATTATGCCAAGTGATAGGAGCCTATGGCCCAATCTAGTTAGCTGGAATAAATCAAGAAATTTAAGTACTGACGGAACAACAATGATGATAATGATGTTATTATTGTAATTATCAGTGGCGAAGAGTCCATTTTTTTTATTTTTTTTTTTTATTAAAAATGGGATCGCTCTTGGCCAGCATCTAGCTAGGGGGCAAAGATGAGGCCGACGATGAAGCCAGCTCACCCAGAAGGTGCCTATTCACTCGTGCCTTAAAAAGGTCTAGGTTATATGAGCTCGGAAACACAAACGCCGGCAGAGAATTCCAAACCTTAGAAGTGCGCATACAAATCGATTCCCACCGGCTTGCCTAATTTTCAGCCACCATATACGGCTCATGAAGAATAAGAAAGGCAAATTATTTCCGGCTTCCCTGAAAAAAATTTTGACGCGCCGCCACTGGTAATTATTGAGCTGAATGGGTGAATAAGCTTGTCTATAATTAGTACACTACCTACTTGTATTGTTTCAATATTTTGCATGACTGAATTCCTGTTAATACTATTGTTTTAATTTTTTTTTATTACTTTATATTACTGTATGTGTTGTCTACCTTAAATATGATTTTGCATTCTTGCGGTGACAACAACCAAGTCGAATTACATGTATTTGTCTATAACCATGTTCTCATGGAAGTGATTGTAGATCTTATATGAGAATAAATGTCTTTAAATCTAACCTATTAGTAGGTTTCATATGTATTAACTCTGCACCACCTGCTATGAATGGTTATGATTAAGATTTCATTTCCGCTAACCTAAGGTTGTCTGGAATAAATCGCTCTTTAGCGATAAGACCGCCTGTTGTTTGCCTCTGCTCATTGTGTTTTTGTACTGTACTATGTCCTTTAATTGAGGTGTGCAATAAAGAGTAATTGTATTGTAGCCGGTGTAGCCTAGTGGGTAGTGCACCTGCCTGTGACGCTAACGGTCCTGGGTTCGAATTCCGGTCAGGGCAAATATTTGTGTGATGAGCATGAATATTTGTTTCTGGGTCTTAGATGTTTTCTATGTATCTAAGTATTTATATCTATTAAATATATCGTCGTCTAGTACTCATAACACAAGCCTTCTTGATCTTACTGTGGGGCTAGTTCGATTTGTATAAGATTGTCCTCTAATATTTATTTATTTATTGTATTGATAAGTGATAACCCAAATATTATAACAGACGTAGACGTGTGAACGAGTGAATAAACTTCAGTCAACGATTATTCTCTGCGTGTACCACGAGCCACGCGCACGAAAAATGACCGATCACAATTACGATACATTTTACGTCCCGTTTTATTTACAGCCCGGGCATTGCTAACCTATGGACGGATAACCTTAATGTAACGGATTTAGCGGTGACAATAATAAAATGTAAACAAAGGCTTGAATAAAAAGCAGATAATGAAATTATATACATTTTTATTATCTGGTAACCTATGACATTTTAATTTTGCGTTAATGATACATTTATTGACAAAACAAGTCGTTGTAAACCAGCAATTAATCTAGGTTACCGGATTCATAAGTCTGTATGCCTACCATGTATTTCTTGCATTATCATGAATACACGTTTCACACAATACTATAAATTCATAAAGAAATTTGAACGTATGTACTTGGTTTTGTATACCTAAATATGCAATAAAACAATTTCAAATATGATATTGTTATTTCATTTAGTCACTATTTTGATCCAGGGACCGATACCGGTATTTTTAAAAAAACCCTGAATTAGCCCAATATTTTTTGCTCTTTACGTAGGGCTTAATCATGTATTTAGGTAACAACGTCGTATTATTACATTGTCCCATTAAAAACGAAATAATGAACCGGTGACCGTAATAATACCGGTATTTTCTATGGAGAAAATACCGGTATCTGATCCCGGTTGTGATCAAGTTTAGTCCATACTATGTTGACGTATAACTTCAGATTAAGCGATTACTCAGATTAACTGTTTCGTCGAATCCGGATAAGTTCACTCAAACAATTTAACGAGATTATTTTTTGTTGAGAGTAGGAGCTTTATATTGATCACGTATATTACACAATTAAATGGGAAATGCCGTTTCCTGAAATATTACGACACGGGCGGAAGTTACAGAAGTATCCCGGGCACAAAGCCGGCGAGAGCACAAAGTGTGCGCCACTGCGTGGGCGCCAGCTCAGCTCATAACGAAGAGGACAACATGTACTATTCATTCACACATAAATCAGCAAATTGTGTGTTTAAGTTCTGTATTCAATAGATGTTTTTCAATACAGTATACGAATTCTTCGAATATGTTTGAGTTATACTCTTAAATACTACAATTTGATAAGTAGGCCTATGGTCTATTTTGAGAAAAAAATCTAGAGGTTCTCTCTCTATCTCTACTATCTATTTCACAACCATATAAAAAATGATTTTTTTTTCTTTGGGTGTCGATGCAGACCTATTTAAAGAACATAATTAAAAAAAATTAAGCAATTCGCTGGAATACAGAAAAACAATACATTAAAAAAAAAACTAAAAAATTATAAGTCAAAAACTATAATAACACTTACAAATTCCGGCCCCATTCCTGACAAAGGCTCAAAAATCCTGACATGTCAGGAAGAATCCTGACGTATGACAAACCTAAGGGCTTGAGTATATTTTATCAAGTATTTTTTTTAAAGATTAGACCAGCTGTCAGTGTGAATATTTCGTAATATGGGCATTATTTCGTAAATATCTATATAATAACAATACATGCAACCGGTGATATAAGCGCAGGGATCGGATACCGGTATTTTCTCCATAGAAAAATACCGGTATTATTACGGTCACCGGTTCATTATTTCGTTTTTAATGGGACAATCTAATAATACGACGTTGTTACCTAAATACATGATTCAGCCCTACGTAAAGAGCAAAAAATAATTTAAAATATTGGGCTAATTCAGGGTTTTTTAAAAATACCGGTATCGGTCCTGTTCCAAACACTGCATTTCCTTCTTATTAGTATTTGAAGCATAAAACAACTCACTTTTCCATCATAAACTTATTTTATTTGTTAATAACAACTCACAGCTACAAACAACTCACACCATCTTCTTTATCTCAACTTTTTTCTATTTTACTTTGGACTATGAAACTACGAACATATAAAACCTATTTGGATAAAATATGTAAATTATTGTTCTGATCTGAACAGGTCCCTGTATAAGGGTCACTTTAATTTTTAAAAAGTACTGTACTTTGACCATTACGGAATAAACACGTCCGATGTGATGTGCGCCCGTAAACGTCAGTTTACTTGGTCTAATTCTACTGTACGACGGCGGCAAACATCTGCCCGTAATGGTAAGCAGACACCGCCTGGACCAGGAATCGGAACCGGTTTTATATTGCTCGAAATCGAAGTGATATCCAGTACGCGAGGTGCTTCGCAAAATTAGAAATAGATCATCATCATCATCCTCCTAGCGTTATCCCGGTACAGTTGCATCCTGAAGGATGCCCGGGGTCCGCTACCTAATCCCAAGATTTGGCTTAGGCACTAGTTTTTACGGAAGCGACTGCCATCTGACCTTCCAACCCGAGGGGAAACCAGACCTTATTGGAATTAGGCTTGTCAAGTGAGTGGGCAACTTGACTGTTAGAAGTTCTCAAGCCGCCCGAAGGCCTCTAACTTGGCTTAACGACTGCTATCATAGACAGCAGCCGGGATCAACGGATTAACGTGCCTTCCAAAGCACGGGAGCGCTCAGTTAATAGCCACTCAAAGCGGTCACCCATCCAATAACTGACCTGGGCCGACGTTGCTTAACCTCGCATACCGCACTTGGTACGCGGGTGCCGCTGGGCCACGAGCACTAGAAATAGTTCCTTAAGCAAATATTTAATTAGTCGTGTAGGTGTTCCCTTACAGCTAAGCAGGTGCAAATGTCAAGACAAATAAA
The DNA here is from genome assembly GCA_963556455.1 of Epiblema foenella. Lineage (NCBI taxonomy): Eukaryota > Metazoa > Arthropoda > Insecta > Lepidoptera > Tortricidae > Epiblema > Epiblema foenella. The sequence continues at coordinate 19,799,863 of OY747110.1, forward strand.
TGAATGGGATGAATCCTGTTCAGTTCACTCCCATGTTCACTCTTGCGGGAAAAGGTCGTAGGTCAGCATCCTCAAATCTTATAAAGGGTCGGCAATGAGCACGTGACTCTTTTGGGAATTGCGGGCGTCTATAGGCTGCGGTGGCCGCTTACCATCAGTTGGACCGTACGCTTGTTTGCCACCGGCGTTGTATAAAAAAATAAAAAAGGTATGGGATGAATCCTGTTCAGTCCACTCCCATGTTCACTCTTGCGGGAAAAGGTCGTAGGTCAGTGCATCCTCAAATCTTATAAAGGGTCGGCAACGCGCTCGTGACTCCTTTGGAGTTGCGGGCGTCTATAGGCTGCGGTGGCCGCTTACCATCAGGTGGACCGTGTTTGCAACCGGCGTTGTATAAAAAAAATAAAAATAATAAAGGTAAGAATGATAGCCAGAGCGTGGGGGTGAGGTAGCTGTAGAAAAGAGAACAAAATCTGGAGATTGAAGCTGAGAACTTCGCCAATTCATATTAAGGAAATCGAACAAAACCTGAAGGTTTTACCGGGTTTTTTTCCTTTTTCTCATTGACTTGTAGTTACGTAAAGCACTGAAACAGTAGTATTTGTTGCTAGATTACTAGTTTGTGGATAAATGTCAATCACCGTCAATGCAGACTAATGTATCTGCGCAGCAGAAGTACATCTGTCTTTTCACAACCATCAGTTGAACCAGAGTATGTAATGAGATGAAATCAAATATGCACGCGACAACAGTGACACATAATCCCTATTCGTGTCGGTACCGCCGCACACCGGGTAGATTTAGTCCGACCCAGGTCGTGCCTAGCTGAGTTTCTTGCTGGACTCTTCTCAGCTAGGCTAGGTTTAGTCAGCGACAAAATTCCCAGTAGCTTGATTCCACTCACACCTCAGATTCGGTTGAAACCGCTCAACCAATCTCACTGGAGCGCAAACTCTTAAAAGTATTCCAGTGTTCCAAACCACACGCGTGGATTTTCCCCAGGCTACTCTCCAACCGCGCACTCCTATCGCTTTATTGGGCCCGGCCTATAAAGCCACAGTCAGGTTCAAAAAAAAATTGTAGATAATGTCCATAAATTGATTTCTTAAAATTGAAATTACATAGTTACTTAAACTGCTTAAGTTAAATAAAATGTAACAGGAGGTATTTCCAATTGAACATCACCGTGTGAGTTTCGCAAAACCTAACGCGATAGCGGGTCGATACCGACACATATTAGACACTCGGTGTTAAGGCGAACTGGAGCGCCAGAACTAATATCCTGCTTAAATATTCACAACACATTATGTACTCGACTTTAGAGTAAATTCTAGTATAATCTGACCTCTAGACTCTTAACAACCGTGCGAAGACGTATACCGGTTTCGCCTGAGCTATGCCAGTTAACATTATAAATGGCCACCCTCGACCAAGAAGCCTTAGTGAATGCGGGGCAAGGCTAGAAATTTCACAATTCACATTCACGTGCACAGCACCAGTATCAGCTTGGGTGGTCGATGCAGTCTATCTACACTGCTCTTACATGTAAGATGCTGTAAGCGCGAATGGGATGCGAGACGTGAATGGCGCGGAGGCGGTAGAATTTAACTAAGCTGATAATAAAACGTTCTTCAGTCATTCACAGTGCCTGATCTTCGGCGTCGTCGAACTAGTATAGATCTGACCTCCGATTACACATAGTCATTACGCGTCTGTAGGTTAAGTTATATTAAGAACGAGTTCACAGACAGCTATGTATATGTTGCGTGAATAGTTGTCTCGTGTCTTGGGGGAAAAGTCACGTGCGAATGTATTAATAGCAGGCGTGGGGAAGACGCTTCAAGTTCTAGTTTAGAACTGCTGTATTGGTAAGCATGTGGGAGTATCGTTTCTATCAATTCAAAGTTCAAATGTGTTGTATGCTGTAATTAAATTTATGTCACACCTGGCCATAAAGTGGCAATTATCGCACGCTCCGCGCGCGGAAAATCCCACTTCCTGGCCAGGGGGTGACATAAAATTTTGTACCTACCTCGGGCGGTAATTAAGAAAGCCTCAGATCGCACAATTATCACCCTTGCCTTCGGCTCGGGCGTCAAATACCTGCGATCTGAGACATTCTTTGTTTTACCGCCCTTGGTAAGTAATGTACTATTATGACAAGACTCCAAAAATTATGCTTAACCTTTTAATTAACACCTTTATTGTTTACGTTTAATACATTGACGGTAAATTATCAGTAAGGATAGGAACGGGAGGAACAAGATGTGCACTTACGGATCAAGCAAAAGAGAAGAACTAGTAGTTTCAGCGAGTTTCATAATAGGATCACACGAGTGTTTTAAGGCCTAATTATGTACAGTTGTATACACTACTTTATCTACATACATACATTAAATCCTCTTTCATGTGTTGAGGCACCATTGCGTTGAAAGTGTAGTGAGGTCGAGCGTGAGCCCGTTGAAGTCTTTTGAGCACGAGCCTGTATCGTAATGGGCGGAGATGGCCATAACGATGCCGTTTTTGATGCTGTTATGGCCATCTCCTCCCCGGACCGGCGCGATATTGTAAAGTTGGTCCTTACCTACACTTTTTGAGCACATAAAAGAGGATTTAGGTACTGTATGGGTGTAGATAAAATGTATTATCGTATCAGCTCAAGGCGGTGGCAGAGAAAGGATGGAATAGCGATTAATCCACTGAGAAGAACTTCATAGGGATTTTTACATCAAATAAGAAAATCAATAAGTTCGATTTTTCTCGAAAAAAGATCAAATGCTTAATCTAATGGCGAAAAAAGTAGCTCAAAAGAATAAATAATTACATAATTATAAGTATTTAAAGTTTTAAGAGGGGGCACACTCTGTCCCTTTTTCGCAAAACGCACCCTTGTATTGGAACGATCATTTGCTGTGGCGCTCGTGGTCAATGACGTCACTGATCTGTCGCGCTTTTTCCCTCTAACCAGCAACATTAAATCGGTTGTAACTTCTTTATTTTTTGAGATATTTGAATAGGATTTTCACCATTTGGGATATTTTTTTGCCTTATTTCTTTTGGAGTTGTCAAATTTTGAGTCAACATCCCTATTAACACGTATTAGTAAACATCTCGAAAACTGGGGCGCTACCGCGAACAGCAAACGAAGTTTTCGCTCTCTGTCGCACTTGCAAGTTTGCACAGAAGAGAGACAGAGAGGGAAAACTTCGTTTGTGGTTCGCGGTAGTCCCTCTGAGGGCCTACTCCAAACTTCGTATCGTGCCGTCCGTTTCATTCTTGTGTTATACACCATACGAGTGAAAGGGACGGCACGATACGAAGTTCGGATTTCGAAATTCGGAGTAGCTCCTCTGCAGTCGTAGCATGACGTAAGCTTCTCGCGCAATGTTATAATCATTATCACGGATGTAATGATTACCAAATAATTTCAAATTCACGTGATCCATCGCTTCTGTAATGTTACACCGGGCCAGTATTGCATCAGTAAATGAAGTCATTATGCCGTCTAGTCATCACTTCATCAGTTAAATGCTTGTAATTCGTCTAACTTTATTAATAAGTTGCCTCAGCGATTTAGAAATTAAGCCGGAGTGAATAAACCGTTCGATGGTTCGTCTTCTAAATCGGGTTCATTGTTCTGGACTCGCAGGCTACAGTGTCTGCTTACCATCAGGTAGACCGTGTGCTAGTTTGCCACCGTTTTATTATAGTCACAGAAAAAAAAAACTAGTATCTATAATAAACCGGCCAAGTGCGAGTGGGACTCGCGCACAGGGTTCCGTACCATTATCTACAAAAACGGCAATGAAATCACGTGTGTTGTATGGGAGCCCCCTTAAATATTTATTTTATTGTGTATTTTAGTATTTGTTGTTATAACGGCAACAGAAATACATCATCTGTGAAAATTTCAACTGTCGAGCTATCACGGTTCATGATATACAGCCTGGCCTGGTGACAGACGGACGGACAGCAGTCTTAGTAATAGGGTTCCATTATACCCTTTGGGTACAGAACCCTAAAAATGTGAATATTTGGATAAATTATTGAATATATACATACTTACCTAACGTAAATACAGCTAAACGGATATACGGGAGTACACGCGATGACATCACGGGTAGTTCATTGAAATAAATGAATAAAAGGTAAGAGGAATTAGATAAGTACCTACATTTCGTGGAAGAAAACATTTACCTTAAGGCCGTACAACGAGAAATATCGCGTTCTTTGAAACGCTGTTCTGCAGAGACGAGGAAACAATAAGTTTTCATTTTCAGATATATGATTCTTAACTGTGTTTCTGACTGAGTAGCCGAAACAGTATGATTCATGATGAAAAAAAAATCCAAAATCGACTCTTTATTTTCCTTTTTTTTACTCAGCTTATTATAACGCATTATTAAACGACACAATATTGACAAAATGATGGTATTTTACCACACCTACACTCTGTCAAGAAGAAATTTAATAAAACTACACTCAGTCAGATATTTATCGATATTTGTCTGAAATAGCCATTCCCGAAGAGTGTTGCATCCCGTTTTGTCGTGCGCAAAAGACATAAGCGTGTCTCTCTTTCACGGGGGGCGTGGCTGGCCGAATCGAGTTATCCCTTAAAGGCCAAAGATAACTGAAGTAAATAGAAAGAAAAAAGGGGCGAGGGGGAGGAAGGGATTTTGTAAAAAAGAAGGGAGAGAAACGTTAGTAATCAATTTGCTATTACAACATTATGCGTAGCTGCGGCTATGTTACCATAACAATACCCGGGCCGCCGAGATAAAGGCTTGCTATAGTATAGACTATAGACGAAGAATAAAAGGGCCAATTTAAGACTTTATTTTAATGACATTAAGGTCCAAAAAGGAAGGAACACTTCATTCCGCGACTGTACCTACACACCAGTCACCAATTACCTGGAAAATTGGCTTACAGGGTATACTTAGTATTAGTTACCACTCATGCTAGCTAAACTTTCGTGCCTTTAGAATAGGCATAGAACTTTTACTGGTATACCATTTCAAAACATCCTATAAAATAAAGCAATTTGCTGTCAGCAAAGAAAATTAATAACCGCTATTGGACCTTAACGCACTAATAACACAGACGAAAATTGCTTAGACCACCTTCTCGGCCGGCTGTACCAATCGCCATAAAAGAGGCTTGCAGAGCCAGACTAGTCACCCAGAGCCACAACCTAGTTCTATCCATCATGTGAAGCAATACGTCATATGTAACGTATATCGCAAACAATGCCTTGTAATCGAGCGTAACTTTAATCAATCAAGCCTACATCCATCCATCCACGGCGACAAAGGCCTCTTTCTTATCAAGGATCGGAAAGCCTCAGGTTTCACTGTGTCATATATCAGGCATTGACCTTTTCATTGCTCTTTATCCGACCCGAGTTTTTCCCGCGTAATTTGGACCTTAGTAACAACTTCGTAATCGTAGCTGTGAGATGTTCTCTGGAGAGGATCAGCAGCGTGGCGATAATGTGAAAAACAATTGAGGAGCTACGCGAACCGAAAATTCGATCGTGGATCTCTCGCTCTGACGCTCGATTACAAGTGAAACAAAGAGGGAGATGCACGAACGAACGTTAAGTGAAAATTAAATAATCACTAAATAGTATAAAATAAAGTCGCTTTTTCTGTCCCTATATCCCTATGTATGCTTAAATCTTTAAAACTACGCAACGGATTTTGATGCGGTTTTTTTTAATACATAGAGTGATTGAAGAGGAAGGTTTATATTTATAATAACATCCATTAAATAGTGCACCCGTGCGAAGCCGGGGCGGGTCGCTAGTTAAATAATATAAGAAATCATTTATTTCGAGTAACTTTACAGTCTCGTAGATATGGTTAATATAGTACTTATTAGCTATGTTAACATCTACATAATAGAGAATCAAAGTGCAATTTAAACTTACTTCAGTTTACTCTATAGGTACCTGGGTCCATAACTAAAATAGTCACTCACGTCTTTAACAATCCGGTCCCAATTTTGGAATGAGAATCACTCGATCACGAGTGGACGAAAATCTGGCTAATGTGAGAGTCGGCGTCGTCTGTCATCAGACGTGTTCGCAGATAACTGACGTAGCCAATTTTATACACAATGCTTATAGACAAGACGACCTAGCGTAGGGTACAGGCTAGTCTGTGCCTTTACCATGAGTTTGCATGACCGTACTCGCTAGCGACTGCGTAAACGGTTTAGTATGCCGATTCTTAGTTCTATTGCGTAACCGCCAGAGGCGCTGTACTTTTGCACATACAAATTTTTACGCAGTCCCTAGAGAGTACGGTCATGTAAACTCATGGTAAAGGCACTGACCTCTCTTGCGAGTCTTGAGATCAAAGTATAGTTGGGGTGAAGTGAGGACAACACGATTCACGAGTCACTTAGATGGAAGCCGGGCAATAATGGACGCTCGGCGGAGGCACGCGGAACTTTTTAGCTTGTCACTCTAACATCTAGGTCAAAGTCTGTAAGGACTTTAGTGCTAAGTTAGGCTACAGTTACAAATGAGACCAGCAGGCGAATCACGTAACTTTATGTACTAACGGTAGATAGATTTTAATGTCAATTTTGAAGTATGAATGTATGAGCTGACAATTAAAATTTGACATTAAAATCTACCTAATGGTAGTACAAAAATTACGTGGTTACCCTGTCGGAGGACGTGATCCGCAAACACAATTTACCCTTATTTGGCGGTGTTTTTGTTAACTAAATGTATAGTCAAATTCAAATTGTTTATTGCATAATTCACATTACAATATTATTATAGGTGGAACAATAATAAATAGCTAGGTACAATGGATACCCTGCAAGGGCACAGCAACAATACTTAAGACTAACATGCTTGGAATTCAACTTTTTTTTTAACTAAGGGAGACTGCTATCAAAATTACCTCAAATTATTAAGTTCGCCTTTGTACATGATTGTTCTGTTTTTTTTTCTGTATAATTTATTTTACTTGTCTTGTGTACAATAAAGTATTTACATACATACATACAATTACTCATTATATTTGTCGTTAAAATACTCATTGAATTTGTAAAAGCATTTGTTAATTAAGAATTTTTTAGATGTTTTTTGAAAAGAGACAAATCTTCTATATTTTTAATGGAATTCGGTAGGTGGTTATATATTTTAATAACCATATATAAGGGGGACTCGATGTAACTGTGTTTTTAGTTTTGAAAGCGGTAATATAAGCTTGTTTAAGTCGCGATTATTTCTTTTGTTTATTGCTGACTAGCGACCCGCCCCGGCTTCGCTCGGGTGCACTATTTAATCGATGTTATTATACTTATAAACCTTCCTCTTCAATCACTGTATTTAAAAAAACCGCATCAAAATCCGTTGCGTAGTTTTAAAGATTTAAGCATACATAGGGATATAGGGACAGAGAAAGCGACTATTTTATACTATGTAGTGATAGTCATTTAGTAGCTGTACCTATACATGTTTTAAGTATCAATACCAATCCATAGTTTTTCAGTAAACCTACGGAAGGTGTGTGTGTGTGTGTGTGTTTGCGAGTAAGGACTACGTATCGTGCATCGCCTCGTCGAGAATCTTAGCTTCAGCTTAGTAAGCAGCATTTTTGTCGACCGGTTTAGCCTAGTGGGTAGTGCACCTGCCTGTGAAGCTGACGGTCCTGGGTTCGAATCCCGGTCAGGGCAAATATTTGTGTGATGAGCACGAATATTTGTTTCTGAGTCTTGGATGTTTTCTATGTATTTAAGTATTTATATCTATTAAATATATCGTCGTCTAGTACCCATAACACAAGCCTTCTTGAGCTTACTGTGGGGCTAGTTCATTTATTTATTTATTTTAGCATTACGTAACCAAACGTTCCTTTAGCGTTAATCACTACAGTTTTCCACCTCACTGATTGACGTATTTGGTCCGTAATTACCTACTTATTACACCGAGCGCGTCACTTTGGTAATTTGGTCGCGATTTTGCGCAAAAGAAAATTAGATTTAGAATATGACAGCGGACAGCTTAATAAATTTAGAAAATTTGAGTCTACATGAAAACATTTATTGGTCGACTTTGTCGTATGGCAATTATTTCAAACCGTGAGATCTTTTAGAAGGCAGTACGATTTCCAGTTTCGTTTCACTTTTAACACCACCCAGTGGTACTCCCTGTCTCCCTACGGACGTGGTGCAACGTCGACCCCTCTTTGTCAAGTGAGTGGGCAACAGTGGGTGTTAGAAGTTCTCAAGCCGCACGAAGGCCTCCAACTTGGCTTAACGACTGCTGCCAGAGACAGCTTAAAGCACGGGAGCGCTCTGTTAGTAACCACTCAAAGCGGTCATCCACCCAAAAACTTACCCCTGCCCACGTTGCTTAACCTAGCATACCGCTCGCGGCACGCGGGCGCCGCTGGGGCTCGAGCGCTCCATTGCTTGCAAATACAACCCACTAGTTGTCACTACGCTTCTATCTAAGTTTTAAAGGTTTTATTATTATCAATTTATCACTCCATGGGCATTGCCAACACCACTGTGCCGCCGCCACTTATCATTGGGTCAAGCAAGTAAATAATGCTTAATTTTCCTTCAAATCGTCTATTAGTAAAATTTCACGCCCTTTTGTAGTTAAGCTGATGGAATTTGAATTCTATGATGAACAGGTATTAGCATATAAAATAAATAAATAAATATTAGAGGACAATCTTACACAAATCGAACTAGCCCCACAGTAAGCTCAAGAAGGCTTGTGTTATGGGTACTAGACGACGATATATTTAATAGATATAAATACATAGAAAACATCCAAGACTCGGAAACAAATATTCATGCTCATCACACAAATATTTGCCCTAACCGGGATTCGAACCCAGGACCGGAATATCGCGTTAAATAGATAAAATATTAATAATATTATCGATTTTGCTCGTGCTTTCACACAGTAAATCAAATGTGTTTAATTACGCGTCTGGCCCCGACCTTATTCGCGGTTTGATGCCTCGCGATAGCTAATATCAGTGCGATAACGCACGCCGAACGTGTCTTGTGTTGCGTACGCGCCGTAATAGCGACAATTACATGTTAAACAACTGAGGGGCTACCGCGAACCGAAAACGAACGAATTTCGAATATTCCCTCTCTGTCGTACGAATTAGCAAGTGCGACAGAAAGGGAGATATTCGAACTTCGTACGTTATCGGTTCGCGGTAGCCCGTCTGTCGTAAATTAAATTACCTACGCATTTTTACGAGGCAAAGACAATCTGCAAACACATGAAGTTACTTACATGATGGACAATCTAATTTGTAACGGCTAAATATATTTTATACTCATGTTTAAGCAAATAAATTATCATTATCTTTAAAGTAATAAGGTTCAATATTTCCTTATAACGATTTACTAACTTGATTCCCTAGCCAATGAAACCTACAAATAATCTAAGTATTAATATGCCAATATGGGCCATTTGTAGGATGCAAGCCTCGGGCACACTCAAGTTGCACGCATAATGCATAAGGTGCAGGTGCACTGAACATTTTCAAAAGTAAAACTCATTTGCTGCCGAACAAGGAAAATAGTCGTAAATAAATACAGTTAAACATTATTTGCCTCCTCCATAATACCTACTTTGTTTTGATACTGGTCTGTAGGTAGTTTATTTTTGGGTTTCTCTTAAGTTTGTGGCATATATGTATAGTTATGTTTATTTATATATATATATACTATTTATGTATGTTAATTATGTGTTTTACTTTTATCATTTAGGTTAATGTATATATTATATTCCAGTAGTTTTTATTTTAGCACCACCCACTGAATATATGTGTTTAGTTCTCTCCGCTACCGGAAGCTGCCTGGAAGAGATCGCTCTTTAGCGATAAGACCGCCTGTTGTCTACCTCAGTACTGTTACCACGAGTTTACATGACCGTACTCGCTAGCGATTGCGTAAAAATGTGTATGGGCAAAAGTATAGCGTCTCTGGCGGTTACGCAATAGAACTAAGAATCGGTACTAAATCGTTTACGCAGTCGCTAGCGAGTACGGTCATGCAAACTCATGGTAAAGACACTGCTTATATCTCGCTATGTTAAGTTACTGAACTGCTTTGTATTTTTTATTGAGGTGTGCAATAAAGAGTATTTGTATTGTATTGTAGAATTGTAAATGGTAGGTGATTAATACTGTGAAGCACCTAATGTGCCGTCTGTCATACTTGACCTATGGCGTGAACGTTTAGGTAGGTACCTACCTAATTATAATTATACAAGTCGTTTTTCATTGTTAAGTGAAACCTGTTTCGTAAACGTGATATTGCACGTCAGATAGATATATGACATACTTAAATATGTTTGTGCCGATAGAACTAGCGAGGCAACATGTTTACAATATGCCTCTTATCGTACATATATTCTAGCATCTAGTAGGTATATACGTTAGTAAGATGTAACACTTTAACAAGTAACACGATCGTCTAGCTTTCAAGGCCGCTTACAATATTACTTAAATATAGGTAGGTACATTAGCGCTAATGTTTCATTAAGGAAATCGCTATCACTTTGTGATTCATCATGATAAAGCGAACGATTGGTATTTTTATGTCTAGTTAACTTAAGTAGACAGGGTGATAATTGCTCCTTCCATACAACACATCGAATCCTTCATTCACAATTATAAAAAAATTAGCACACAAAAACATTTACATTACTTATTTGAAGCATACTTCAAGAAAATTCTAAGTTGAAGAATGAATCGCGGGCCGGTCGGTGGACATTAACGGCGCGCTTCCGAAAGCACTTTCGCCTACATTCGGGCGGCGTCGGCCATGATCGCTCCCCACAGCTGACTGGGCCAATGCCAGAGCAGGCACGAGATAGTGGCGCCACGCGCGACAGACAGAGACAACGCGCCGCGCAACTCCCAACGCCGCCATTTATTTCTTTCCAGTGCCCGCAGCCGTCGTAGTGACAGCGTACTTCATTATCGCGAGAGCTAAAATTCGTTTTTCTTGTGAAATTTATATATTAAATAGTATGCTACGGTTATAAAAAGTGATGTGTGCAAATAACGAGTGTGAATTTACAATGATTTTGCGAGTGTTGCATCCGTAAATGCGATACGCTCGCAGTGAAGTATGTCTGGTTTTACAGTGTTCGTTGTCAACACAAAATAAAGAGGATTATGCAAGTTGGAGTAAAATGCGGACGGTTTTTAGGTAAATGTCGTGCTTAAGAAGTATCTTTTATTTTAGGTGTAGGTTCACAGTGAGATTTAAGTGACAGGGGGTGGGTATAGTAGGCAGAAAGGTGAGCCAGTCAGTGAAGTTAAGATACCTGCTTTGTAGTGTAGGTTGTCTTGCCGTTCCGTGGCGTTGGGAAACATGCAGTACAATTATGACAAAATAGGCACTTTGCTGTTCGCAACGGTCTGCGTTTAACGATATGCCTAATTAAGAAAAAGCGGTTAACAATATGGGACATTGTTATATAGGTATACACATAAATCAATTTTATACGTATTGTAGTCCCCGAGACTGAGACATGAACTCGTTTCGATAGAACTACTACACGTTTCATATAAATTTATTTTTATCACAACTAATCGGAATAAGAATGAAGTCGCATAATCTAAACGTACTTATCTGATATTTAGTATTTTTTCAAACAATTTGGACAATCAAAGCATTTTGCCATATACCATGGTAGTTGTACAGTTGTTTAATAGAAATTTTAGACACACATGGCACCCTGTTAGGGAGTAATAAAATTACCACGATCAGGTTGCAACTATAGCTAGCTACAAGTGCTCTTATTATCTAATTATTTCGAACCTTTTTAACCGTAGCTAATTTACAGCTAAGTTTTACTATGTCAGAAACAAATATTATAATTTCTTGTCTAAGCACATGGTATCTTACAAACTCTAAACTGGCTGGCTCATTATCTTAAAAAAAATAAAGCGCTCTTTTCTTACTTGCTAACACAATACCAATATACATAAAATCATTATTCATACTCTCCCTAATCAGAGAAGAGACACTGAGTAAATGACTTAGAAAAGTATATTTTAAAAAATAACATAAAACATCGATCTCGCATTATAGGAAATATGTTTTTCTTGTTTCAGTAAATAAGACTATGCCGGTTGTAATCAAATAATGCAGCGCCTGCTTAAAATATTGGCGCTGGCAATAAGTTGCGCCGTGGGGGCGCAGGCCTGTCGCGCGGGGTGCTCCTGCGAGCCCGCCCGCCTGGAGTGCGTCTCCGCCCCGCTACCCAACAACAAACTCGAGCCCTCGGCGTTGCCCAGCAATGGCACCCGGCTGCACACCCTCTCGTGGGTCCAGTCCCAGATAACGAGCGTCAACAGCGAGCTGTTCCACGGCCTGAACGAGCTAGAGCACATCGACTTGAGCAGAAACGAACTGAGGAGGACCGAGCACGGGCTCTTCACCGGGCTGACGAGGCTGCGGTACCTCAACATATCGCGGAACCGCCTGGACGACATCAAGCGCTACACGTTCGCGGACCTCGAGAACCTGGAAGTGCTGGATGTGTCGCACAACGAGCTGCAAGTCATCCCCTACCAGGTGTTCGGGCCCTGCCCTCGTCTGCAGTACCTCGACCTCTCTTACAATAAGCTAGCCACTTTCATAGATTTTTACTTTAGACCTAATCTTCAACTGAGATCACTGTTCCTAAATAATAATAGCCTAGTCAAAATTACGTCTAACGCTCTAGTCGACCTGAAGGAATTGGAGACCCTCGATATTTCTAGCAACAAATTAGATTACTTCCCAAAATTCTTATTCGATAAATTTCTAAATCTGAGGGGGCTCAACCTGAGTCACAATCACTTTCAAAACATATCACAGGATGCTTTTAAGAATTTGTGGAATCTACAGTGGCTCAACATGGGAGGCAACAGAATGAAGATGCTGCCCGCGATGCTCTTCCGTAATAACGATAACCTGGGAACGCTCTACCTCGACCACACGGAAATATCGGTCATACAGAACACTAACTTCGAAGGCTTAAGCAAACTACAGCGACTTTACATTAGATATAATGTTAATTTACGAGAAATAGAACCATTCGTGTTCCAAGACACACCGTCTGTGACGCACCTGGACATAAGTTTCAACAGTTTAACTAACTTGCCGGTATCTGTGAAAATGTTGGATAAATTAGAAGAGTTTAGGATAGGGGGTAATTTGTGGGCGTGCGATTGTCGCATGGCGTGGTTCGCAAACTGGGCGGACAAGAGAACAGGACTCGTGAAGTCGGACATGAGTTGCAGAAATACGTATAAAGACGAGATGTTGATAATATTGAACAATACTAACTGCAAGCCGCCGCAGTTGGTGTCGGCGTCGCCGCTGACGCTGTACCGGCTACATTCAGACGCGCTTCTAGAATGCCGTTTCCAAGGAAACCCGGCGCCCTCCATAACCTGGGTGACTCCCACACGCGCCGTCTACCACTGGAACTCGGAACCACAAATACCCGACATATTCCACAAGCATGGTGTAGCACACGACGAAAACTACAAACCAATAGACAATTATAAATCGCGAGTGAGAATCCTCGAGAACGGTTCCCTGATGATAGGGAACATTCACCGAGAAGACAGTGGGACGTACCTCTGCTTCGCCTCGAACCCGTCTGCCAATGTGTCAGTGGAAGTGGTTTTAAACATAGATCCAGTGACGATGTATGAAATTAAAATCTATAGTTTGATGTGGGGTGCCTTTAGCGCGGCAGCGTTTCTGGCGATCACTCTACTGGTGCAAGCGCTGCGTTACATATTCCGCAGGTTAGTAATAAATAATAGACTCAAATGTAGTTATAAATATTGTTAAAATAATGATTAAAATAATATGTCCTCTTACATGTTCATGTTTATTTACGCAGGCAGCCGCGGGGCAATCTTTGCTCCGGCCGGCAGCCCTATTCAAGTCATTAAAAAAAGGGTTCGCATTACATTTTAAATCACTTGACAAACAAGCGAGGTTAATAATAATTTTATACATTCTCTATTAAGAAACTTTTTTTATATTTGTTTAGCTGATCGCTGTATTTCTGTTGCAAATTAGGAAACTAAAATCATGAACAAAACGAAATTATTAACACGTATGTATTACTCGTAGCTCGCCACAACAGTAGATTAACATGGTGAGAATAAACTATCCATTTTACCTAATGATTTAGCTGATTACAATTTGGTTTATTTATTATTTTACACGATTACACGCATTCAAAGACGAGCATTTATGTTAGCCTAATTTACACAACTTGTGGCATCATAGTGCCCTTGTAAAACTTTGTAACTATTTGAACGCAATTAATACGCTGTGTGTAAAACGCCATACTCTGTAAATTGTTGATGTTGTTAACAAAGGTAAGGGGACAACAGTCCCAGTGTTAGCGTTCAAAAAGTTGTCTAAGTCTCCGTACATCCAATCGCAGGCGTCTGGCACTACCTCCACCCACGAGTCGGTGACATTAGTGACATCCCACGATATTAGAGTGACACGACGTCCTCTCGGTTGCAGGTTCCGTCTGATGGAGACGTGCTGTAGCTGTTGCATGTGCGCGCGGCCCAACGCGCCGCGCTCGCGACAGATTTACAGCATGCTCGACAACATCGAGCAGTACAAGCGGCAGCAGCTAGAGAAGCTGAGGGAGAATTATGCTGTGCAGGTAACTCATTAGTCGAAAAAAAAAACATGTTTATCTTTCCGTTGTTGCCCATTTTTCTATGTCCTTCATCAGGTCATGCATTTCTCATGTTCGACATCAGTCGAAACTCTTTCACTACAAACGTCAGATAGTAACCTAATATAGACAGCAGAGCCTTGCATTGCTGTGCAGTAGCTATTTAAAAAGTGTTCAATAGAATTAATCAATCTTTAATCGCCGCGTCCGTTTTCTTGCGCGTCGTTTTGCCCCATTTAACTTCAATTAGTCATTCAAAGTGACCGTTTCTGTTGACAGGTGCATCGAATTAAAGAAAACTGTACGCAACAAATGGATTGGATCCAGAACAGCTACTCTTCACAGGCGACGCATCTGCGCAACATAAGAGACATCGGAAGCAACCATCTGTCGTCGATGAGAGATCAGTATTATGACCAGGTGAGCGCTCTACTATCGACAGTTATCGTCTTATCATGTTGGACGTCTCGGGGTCGGATAGGTTCTTATACCGCTTTCGTGTATGCAGGTAAAGCGAGTACGCGAATACTCGACCGGGCAGCTCAACTGGGTGCGCGAGAACTACGTGTTCCAACGTAACAAGATACGCAAGTTCAGCGCGCACCAAGTCCTCCGGCTGCGGCAGAGCTACAAGTACCAGCAGCAGACGCTCAACAAGGTGCTCGAGAATCTACCGTCGCTATACTTCGATAATTGCCGGTCGGGGTCGTGCGGGCGCAGCGATTCCACACAGTTCGATCCGGACGTGGAGCACCTGGACATGTATTTGAAGACGAAGATCGAGGCTTTGGCGCGTCTGCCGCCATTAGCGCCGGACGCGGAGAGTAGGATGTCGGTCTATTACACGCCGACGGAGCGGTCGGTGGCGTCGCGGCGGGGGTCTCCGGTGCCCGATGTGCGCCTCCAAATGGAGGACTTGAATGTCAACATGGCGGAGGCTACGACATCGCGCGCGGGATTGCGGTGTGACGATGGAGATGCTAAGCCGGCAAGCGAGCCGTTGCTGGGACGGCCGTGCCAAACGCGCACTTTAACTTCGAGCGCAAGTTCCCCGGAACTGAGCGCGCATGAGCGCGCGCGCGTTCTACTCGCGGTGGAGCTGCCGGGGCCGGAGCGGCACGGCTTGTAGTACAGGCTCCTCCGGGTGGTGCCGCTGCCGCTGCCGCCCGCGCTCGAGCTGCGCGAGCTGCAGCCAAGGCCACCGTGAGCTTTAATTCATTACGACTTGATTGTCATTTTGCAATCCAGTACTCCTAGATCACGAAACGACTAGTTTCAAAATGCCTAAAACCCCATGCTTAATGCCTAATTTTGTTTATTAAAAATGACTCGATGAATGTTTAAAATGACTTATATATAAGTGTGTTTTGGGAAAAATAAAATTAGACATTCAGGCATTTAGGCACCGAGTTGTTTTGAGATCTAGGAATGCTGGAGTATTGGGCAAAAAAATGAAGTCGTAATGAAACTCGAGGCCCGCGAGCCGCGTCACGTCCGCGACCGTATCGGCCGCTCGTACTTGTAAGTGAGCTGTGATAGACTAGATTTGAATAAACGTTAGCCCCCGGGTCTCTTGTGCCGCCGGGTCGACAACGCTCGGTGTTAGGGAATTAATTGTAAATAAGTCTACGTTTCTATTTTCTATTGTTTCCGTTTTGATGTAGTAGACTGACAGTAGCAGCGTCGTGCATTTGTCTCGATGCGGCGGCCGGCGTATGTTGAACTTGTTGAGTATGTTGAGGCCGACTGCGCCGCTTCGGATTGCGTTCATATCGAGTACGTTGTAAATCTCTCGTAGGTAATAATGTAAAAGTAATAATAATACTATTTTGTGACATTTCGTACAGAGTATACAGTGAGTCTTACAGTGATATGCCAAATACTACGATCCAGCAATGATTAATATTATATAACGTTTCTTAATAGAAAGTATACAAAATATTGTTGAACATTTTCTAAATATATAAACAAGAGTAAACCGCTAATCATGAAGAATAAAAACTATTTTTCAATGTATTTTTGTGGTTTTATTTAACGATAAACCTACCAAGATACTAAAATTTTAATCTGCGTTATATATTTACTGTAAATTTTCTACAATTAATAAGCAATACGAATATGTGATAATTGGAAAATCGAAATATAGTGTAGATACTGACTTTGCATGTTTAAATTTGTTTTGCAAAAATACATACGTATTACTTTACAAAATCAGTCATATGACACGTATACTGTACTCATAAGGTACCAATAATTCGTTGTATTCGGTCTTATTGGGTCACCGCTACGTCAGCGTAAATAAAACGCTATGTTCATAAAAATCATTTATTGGCACGACCATAAGTAACATTTATAAAGCCATGCACATATAAATTATAAGTAAATTATCCTCCATAATGTTTAGCTGCATTTAGGTAAAACCTAGTAAAAAATTGATTAAATATAGTCAAATAGAAGCTAAGACATGAGTAGGTATTAGTCGAAATAGCTACTACCCCTAGTTGGGGAGATACCCCCTGTTCGAGAGAATAGAATTTCATTAGAGACGAGTAAGGCGTTCTTCTTGTTGTTCAAGGGTTGAAGGTGAGAAAAGAAAGTCATTTCGGATTTATGGCGAATTGTTAGTTACCTAAAAATATTTAAAAAAAACCGGCCAAGGGCGAGTTGGACTCGCGCACGAAGGGTTCCGTACTAGTATCTATAAAACAGCAAAAATAACTTAACCAAAATTACAGTTAAATCAACCTATCTCAAAAACTATAAGAGATACTTTGATCAAACCAAAAATCGTTGAAAGAGTTAATTAGCATGCATCACCTCTATTTTTTTTAGAATTTTATACCCCGTAGTTATAAAAATAGAGGGGGGGGACATACTTTTTACGACTTTGAGAGCTGATATCTCAAAAACCGTTCACTTTAAGAAAAATGTTTTTTAGAAAACTTTATATCATTTTAAAAGACCTTTCCATTGATACCCCACACGGGTATGTACATCGAAAAAAAAATTTTCATCCCTCAGTTACATGTATGGGGGGCCCCACCCCCAATTCTTTTTTTTACTATTTAGTGTCATAATTTTGTAGCGGTTCATACAACACATATTCCCATCAAATTTCATCACTGTAGTACTTATAGTTTCCGAGTAAATCGGCTGTGACAGACGGACAGACGGACAGACGGACAGACGGACATGACGAAACTATAAGGGTTCCGTTTTTGCCATTTTGGCTACGGAACCCTAAAAACTGGAATGAAATAACATGGAACACAAACGGAATTTTGGCCAATGAGTAAAAGAAAATTTAGTATGTGAACATAACGTTCTTCATAAAATTTGTAATAATCCATATTGAAAGGGACCTTATGGCGGCCGGCACTTACGCCTTTATTGCCGCTGTTCCAATACAATAGTGAATAGGTGCAACGTAAGCGCCTGCCGCCATAAGGTCCCTTTCGATGTGGATTATCACATTTTGTTAAACAATATGTTAGAACGTACATTCATGAGGTGTCTTCTAAATGAGTAGCTTAACTTCAAACTCTGGTAAATCCAATTCTGACATTTTGTAAAATTTTGGTATAAGATAAAATGGTAAAACTGGTTTTTGAGAAAATACAGTTAAATCATAATTCCATATGTGATAATCCACATCGAAAGGGACCTTATGGCGGCAGGCGCTTACGTTACACCTATTCACTATTGTATTGGAACAGCGGCAATAAAGGCGTAAGTGCCGGCCGCCATAAGGTTCCTTTCAATATGGATTATCACATATGTCCGTATTCTTCAAACGTAATCAGCGAAAGAAGTTTGTTCAACATGGCTGTCAGTTGAGGTAATAATTCTAAACGTGTTTTTTTTTTCAAATCAAGATAAATCCAGGTTTAACTGTTCAATCAAAATTATGCAACTCCACACTGAGTGTTTTTCAAATATAGATAAATTGTAATCGATTATATGAAATAAAGGTAAATCCTATAAATATTTTATTTTCTGTATAGAATGGATGATTTTAATGCTGAATTTTCCGGACAAGATCTCTTTCTTTAATGCTTTAGCCATAATATAAAATACCGCCTTTCAAATTACCGAATCAACGCTATTATCACTTCTTTCCAATAATCTCCCAAGTGGTTAGAGTGGATTAATCTGAGTATGAAGTTAAGCGACGCGAATATACTCTCAATTTAACCCTTGGTATGGTGAAATATTAGTGATATTTTGTGATTAAAATGTCTAACTGAACGCTAGAACTACATGAATCCATTAAGAGTTACCTCGAGGGTGGCGGGAAGGGACAAAGTCCATGAAGCCATAATGCTCTCAAACAGTTCAACACTAATATAGTAACGGTACAAAATTAAGAGTAGGAAATCAACCTATTTATCTATTATTTAGAATACAGGTCGTCCCACGGCTATGCCACATGGAGGGAAAGTACCTTGAATATTGTAGGTGGAACATTTTACTGAAAAAAGACATTATTTGAATTTAAAAAACAATCTAAACTGCATTCACAGATATTTAAATAATTTTTATGGTTGAACCGGGAATCGAACCCTTTACACGTGATCAATTGATTAATTTTGTATTAAAAATGTTAAAATTCATGGTCTTCCTTTTATTTCTGATACTATGTTATTTAGCAAAAAATAATCCATATGATGAAGCCTTTCGATTGGTATGATAAAGCTACAGGGTAATTATTTTTCTTGTGTAACGGGTTCGATTCTCAGTTCACGGTTTAATTATTATTTAAATATCTGTGAATGCAGTTTAAATTGTTTTTAAAATTAAAATAATGTCTTCTTTCAGTAAAATGTTCCATCTACAATATTCAAGGTACTTTCCCTTCATGTGGCATAGCCGTTGGACACCCTGTATACACTTAAGGTATTAGGTAGGTATAGCTGAAATTATTTTAAATGTCCGACTTTTTATAAAACTTCCATAATTGTTTCAGTTTTCTAGCTTGCACGGTAAAGTCGCTGTTTGAACGGACTAGTTTGATAAAACTCTGTCAAATCACATTTTTTATCTATAAAGTACTACGCTATACAAGTTCTATGCAAGAAACAAATGAACTCGCCCTACATTTTACTACGAGCAGTGCTTTTATAGTAAAAACAGTATAGAAATAAATATGGTCCGTAGCATTCTCTAAGATTAAATGTATAAGAGGGCGATTCTCCGAGCGTTTGAAACGCTCGTTTCTAAAGTCATTGTCGACTCAAGATTATCTACCCAAAGTTGGGATAAACCGGCGAAAACATTAATCAAATAAGACTCGAACCCGACATTGGTTTACGCTTTTAACAAAAGTTTACTCAGATCATCGTCTCCTTTAACAATATTACGACAATGACGTAAAATAACCGCCGTAAAAACGCTGAATATTCGCCCAAGAATTTGCTTAACAAGTACTCTTGTAGACGCATTCAATTGATATATAATAAACCTTTCTAAATTTTAGGCGTTTCGCATGTAGGAATTTAGATTTTAGGAAGTATGTGAGCGTTTAACAGAACGTACATACATGAAGACACACATTTTTAGGAATAGCTTATGCAGAAAAACTTAAACTACTTTCGAAGTTTGATTTTCCAAATTATGTTTGTTACGGATCATTTTTCGGAAAAGATCAATGTTTCTATTCAATGTAAAAAGTGGAGGAAACCGAAAATATGAATTATTCTAGGACTACCTAACATAATATCATCTATTAGGTATAAAATATCCCTCCCATAGAGAGTGTTTTGATTAGGTACTCAAAGCCTTACTAAAACCCATTGGATCCTAACTTCAAAAAAAACTGATTTGCATACTTGCACAGCGCGTTTCGGTATGCAATTAGGGTGGGTTGCACCAAACCATCTGTAATCGTAAGCGGTGTTCGTTAATTTTTTGTGATTGTATTGAAAGTTTGACAAGTTCCTATGGGATTATAGCTGCCGGCGCCATATTTGACCCTTAGTATTTTATCTGTGAAAACAGCAGTATCAGTATGTTAGGCTTTTTTTGATGTGCCTTTAAATAGCTTATCCACCAATGACCTCGCAGAGAGTATGATTATCAATACTTTACGTGTTAATCACTACATAGTATAATACAAAGTCGCTTTCTCTGTCCCTATATCCCTACATCCCTATGTATGCTTAAATCTTTAAAACTACGCAACGGATTTTGATGCGGTTTTTTTTAATAAATAGAGTGATTGAAGAGGAAGGTTTATATGTATAATACATGCATCAGAATTGTACCCGTGCGCAGCCGGGGCGGGTCGCTAGTAGATTATATTTTAGACGCCTGTGTCTGTAGAGCCACCCTTTCATGATTTTAGACATACTATTAATACTATTATAATAATTACCATAAAATGTTAATAACAAATACTGTAATATATTTTTCAACTGTTTTCCAAGCTTTAATTGAAACATACGCCTACAAGTTAGACCCGTTTGGTCTCGGGTTAGGATAGCACCAACCACTTTCTTCCGTAAAGACGACTGCGAGATAATATGGGTCATTGTCAGATTTAGGTTCGTGTCTTTTCGGTGGACATAACAAAAGTTAAGGGCTACAAAGCTTAATTTTGGATTGGTCTAATAACCCGCATAAACAGTGTCTCCGTTGCTATAAATCCATGTACTTAAAACATAGCTTACATGCACATAAACCGTTAACTATTGACCAACGAAGGGACAACTTTTGTTTTTGCAACTGACAATGAGCCATATTCAAGTGTGTTGCGGCCGATTAACTAATAGCCTGTCACTGCAACATCAAGTTTTTCACCATGTTTAAACCTACTGCTTCAAAATTATACTGAAATATAATTTCATCTGGCCTGCCTACCTCCTGGAAACGCAGACTTTGAATTTATGTTATGGGTGGATCAACTATTCTTTGTTGCTTGTTACCATGGTTACGTCTCCTGAGTCACTCTTTAAATTAAATGCGATTTTATAGGGTTTAAATCTACCAAACATGAGTTTTAGCGATAAGTATATCCATTTGGACATGCGTCATCTCCTGAGCATGCTGGAAGTCCATATTATAAACATTTTTCTAAGAAACATGGTTACTTGTGTCTCCTGGCTGACGGGACAGAATAACAACAAGAAAATGTTGATTGACCCTTATGTCAAATACTATATGGTTATTTATTTATTTATTTTTATTTGGGGCATCAACAGCAATACAATACAAAAATACCATACTTAAAGAACTAAAACAATAGCCAATGACAGATGTCCACAGAAATACTATTAACAAAACCAACTTAGTGGTAACAAAAAAAAAAGTAAAATAAACTAAAATAATGAAACATTAAGTATATGCACAAAAAGTGTGTGAGTGGGGATGCGTGGGTGATAATGTATATTGTTTGAGAGTGTTTGTGAAGTTACGTATGTGTGTGTGTGTGTGTGCGTGACAGTAAGCGACAATTGGAGAAGTGGATATAAATACATACTATGCTTCGTTACCGCTATGCGTTAATAATGACCTAATACGATTTTTTAACGTTGTTTTGGTGCAGTCAAACAAGTCGACATTGCTAAATTGCTTATTATACTGACGCAAAATACGACTAATTGGTGAATTTTGGGCATATTTAGTGTGAACCATAGGAAGACTGAAAGGGTTACGCTCAGCATGACGAGTTATAGAAGTTTGTCATTCGTTTTATTTGCCGTGTAAGGGATTGGATAAACAAGTGAGGCGGTAAGAGGCGGACGCGGCGAAACGTGATATCTGCACACATACACGCTTACAGGACACTTGGCACACATGTCATGTCATATAGCTTCATTTTTATACAGACTACCGTAAGCTAAAACCCACAATTATATTATACTATTATTATATATTTTAGACAGGCAGCTGACGCTGATACGTCTAAATCATAGTTCACTTGGCATTGGTTAGCACTGCTTAGATCTTAGTTTGTCAAGTTTGTTTTTAAACTGATTAACACTGTTAGCGTTCACTACTTCTGAGGGTAATTTGTTCCATGTCTTTACTATTCTATTAGAGATTAAGTTCTTGCCGATATTTGTTTTAGATTTGTTAGCTGACAATTTAAAGTTGTGTCCTCTCGTGCGTGTGTTTGTGTTTCGAGTGAACAAGTCGCTCAGCTAATATTAGGTGAAGTATACTGACAGACGGACGACCGCTTTAGCCTAGTTGGTAGTGACCCTGCTTACGAAGCTGGAGGTCCCGGGTTCGAATCCCGGTTAGGGCATTTATTTGTGTGATGAACACGAATATTTGTTTCTGAGTCTTGGATGTTTTCTATGTATTTAAATATCTATTTATCTATATAAGTATATTTATCGTCGCCTAGTACCCATAGTACAAGCTTTGCTTAGTTTGGGACTAGGTCGAATTGTGTAAGATTGTCCACAATTTTTTTTTTATTTAGATAAGATGTTGCCAGGAGTAGAAAAAGAATAGTGACGGTATAACGTTGTACAATGTTGTAATTGGTTAGATACCGTTAACCGGGGCTACTTTCAAATTGAGGGGCGACTTTAAAAATCCAGTTTTTATGCCCTGTTTTACTATTTATTTGCTTAACATGAGGTCAGTCAAATACCTTGGTAAATTTACCAACTATTTACTTTTATTTACCTTATTGTTTTCTGAATTAAAAATATTAATTAGGAAAAAAAAAACTGAATCAAACTAGAAATACTTGGTGATGATTATATAAGTGTACTAAACCTATCAAAGTAGCCCCGTTTTTTCTTAAAATCAACACAGTTTACAGTATGGATAAAGGCTGGTTAAGCAGGACATAGCAAGGTATTTAAGTATGAAGTTTAGTCTTTTAAATATGAATAAATCATAAGATTTACAAAGAATTTGGATTTGACAAATTGAGACCATATTGGATTGATAGAAACACTACTAATTACCATTTCCAATGCTCTCAGCAAGCACCTAGGAGTACCCGATAAATTGCGCCGAGAGATCGGCGAGTGTAGTAAGGCCTTAAATAATATCGACACGAACAGCACTGGATATTCCGTGACAACATAACACGTAACGTGACAAGATAACCTCCCTAAACTGGGATAGGTGACCACGGATACAAGACAAGTTTAACATTTCTTTCACCAAGCGACCCTGACCTCAACGATGACATTCGGACGCTGATAACTGACACAACAAACACACCGCTGTCAACATAACCAAGACAAGGCTTCCAACAATAACACGGACGAATCCTGGCTACGCTAGTAGGGTAACTGGAAACCGGTAACTTGACATAGCAAATTTTACTTACCATTTCTTCAAGTACTGTCTTAGTGTAGTCAGTGCAAATCTAACCACAGGAACTGCCCTAATATCATTATTAGCATAATTATAGAGTTCAAGTTAGTGTTATAATGAGATAAAAAATACCTGAGCGTCCACAGTAAGCTAAATTCACACGAATGTTTAAGAGGCCTTATAAGTTTTAATATGTTTTGATTTCAAATTATGACAAAAGTATTGATAATACTAACAAAGTTATTAAAGTTTTAGATAGTAACATAGCCATTTTTTGATTTTATTGTGTGTAGTAGAATTTAAGCAAAGAAAACAACTTTTTAGCTTGAAACTGGTCGATTTGGAGTGATGTTTGAAACGATATTTCTTAATGAAAAGTCCAAAAAATACATTTGAAGTTTGTGACATAAGGTCGAAATATAGTCTTGTTCTAGATAGTAACATTGAGAAAATATCAAAATACGTGTCAATTCAAACAGGAAATGGCGTAAATAGATGAGCGTTTTTTAACTGATAAGGACCCTTACGCAGTTTAGGAAATTTATATATACTAAGCAGCATCTAAACTATAGCACATTGGGCAGAGTTCACTCTACCTTTGTTCAGAAGTCTTGGAGAGATGTTCTCATGTATAGTAACAATACGTATCTAAAAAAAGTCCGTACTACGCTGGCGAAAAGCGAAAACCCAAACGTAATGTTGAAATATATCGAAAATTAACAGATGTTTTGACGGTGACCATTCTGCAACCCCCGTGTGGTGCTGGGTTAGAATAGCACTTCCCCCTTCCTTCCCGTGGGCTTAAGAGGCGACTATGGGAACCGGGTTGTAGTGTGCTGTGGGCGATGGGCTACCAACCTATCACTGCAATATCACATTTTTTCCATCTTTAAACCTACAATTGCTTAATGTGGTACTGGATTAAATTCCATGTGCTCTGCCTACCCCTTTAGGGAATACAGGCGAGAGTTTATGTATGTCAGGGATCGGATACCGGTATTTTCTCCATAGAAAAATACCGGTATTATTACGGTCATCGGTTCATTATTTCGTTTTTAATGGAACAATCTAATAATACGACGTTGTTACCTAAATACATGATTCAGCCCTACATAAAGAGCAAAAAATAATCCAAAATATTGGGCTAATTCAGGGTTTTTTAAAAATACCGGTATCGGTCCCTGATGTATGTGTACCATTCTGCAAATTGCCGTCAGGGTGGACACAACGATCCCGTAGTGTTGAGGTCTATCGCGTAATATCCAGACCACCACATAACCCTACTTTTCCCTCAATCCTAACTAAAAATGTTGACAATTTGCACAAATCTAAGATAGGCATTACTTGATAGAAAGCTTTGCTCAGCGTTTTCGTGCTATTCCGGAGAAAGAGTTTACCCGGGAATGAGACCTAGCTAGAATGTTTCCGGCTGATTTTACACTACACCTAAAATACTCTAGTCATTAATAGACCCTAATTTCAAAATCACCTTCTCTCAAAAACCTCTTTTTTCGAAGGACTGTGTCCCACTACGAATGAGTCTCAAAATACTCTAATCCCAGAATACCCTAAATTAGCTACACCTAACAGTGGCGAAATAACCTAATGTCATAATCGCTTAATCACAAAACCCTCTAGTCCCAAAATACCCTAAAATTTCATTTTCGTGAATTTATTTCGATATTTATTGCTATGATCAGGAGGTTCGCATATTAGGTTAATGAATTTCGATTCATATCTGCTATTAATTAGCACAGAACCCTTCGTTGTGCGTGGTCCGACACGCACTTGGCCGGGTTTTGATTACATGGTGCCTTGGCGTTCTATCTGGTTGACAAAGACACAAACGTACACTCGAAACCGATTCCCTTTAGGTACTATGGCCCTCGTACTAGTACTGATCTGGGCTCAATATGACCATATTTTTCGGCGGCTCACAAAATACTTACGTTTGTATTTCAAATATCATTTTCATAGGCTTTTACAGTTTATGAGTAAAATTCCTGTGATATACGGACAGACAGACAGACGGACATGGCGAAACTATTAGGGTTCCGATTTTTTCCCATTTTGGCTACGGAACTATTAAAATCATTTCTCGTATAAAGCCGCGACCAGACTGATAGACGGATCCATAACACGACGAAACTATAGTTTGCTTTTTGACAAAGGAATCCTAAATTTCAGGGATAAACCTAATATGCGAACCTCCTTCTGTTCATAGAAATAAATATCGTAATAAATTCACAAAAATGAAATTTTAGGGTATTTTGAGACTAGAGGGTTTTGTGATTAAGCGATTATGACATTAGGTTATTTCGCCACTGTTAGGTGTAGCTAATTTAGGGTATTCTGGGATTAGAGTATTTTGAGACTCATTCGTAATGGGACGCAGTCCATTTGAATTTGGGTTGTATCGAGAATAGTGTCCTTCGAAAAAAGAGGTTTTTGAGAAAAGGTGATTTTGAAATTAGGGTCTATTAATGACTAGAGTATTTTGGGTGTAGTGTAAAATCAGCCGGAAACGCTAGAATCTAGCTTGCTAGATGGATTGTTCGCCTACGAAATCCTCACATAGCGAACTTCATCGAGATCACCGAAATAATAAATATACAAGAATTGCTCGTTAAGAGATTACATGGATATAACTACGTCTTAAGACGGTGGCCAATGTCAGCTCAGTACAAGTTAAAACAAGATCACCTACCTTGGCCGCAGTCCGGTTCCAAACGACGACCTTATGCCCGGAGTTGAGCAGGTTCTTCACGATGCCGCTGCCCATGATGCCGAGCCCGAGGAAGCCGAACTTCATCTGGCTCGCCTTGATGTTCTTCTCCAGGAGGGTCTCCGAGACGTTCTCGAGGTCCAGCGGGGGAGTTTCCTGAGAAGATAATGGAGTCAGTTTGATATTGCCAATATACCTACCAATACGAGTATAACCTCGTGGCGCCCACGCGCCTTTTGATAAACCAAAATAAGCATGGCGGCTCCAGCCCAGCACTTTTTTCAACTAACCTTCAATTACTGCCCACGCGCCTTTCAGAAGGCCATATTAATAAACTCTGTAAATCTAGTAATTGAGGCCCAGTGGCCTTTGTAAAGATCAAAAGGTAGACAAATAATTGAATTTAAAAACACATGCTAATATAATCATAATCATACCCTGAAAGTTTCACTTCAAACCGGTAACTCTAACATATACAAATTTCAACTCAAAATCTTGGGCGGATATGACTGTAACTATTATGTCCTATAAGAAGGACAGTCGGGTCATAGTTAAAGAGGAGCCAAAAAATCTTTGGGCGCCACGAGGATAGAGCTTACATATCATGATTCATAATGCTTAGATACCGACCGACGACCGGTTTAGCCTAGTGGGTAGTGCACCTGCCTCTGAAGCTGACGGTCCTGGGTTCGAATCCCGGTAACGCCAAATATTTGTGTGATGAACACGAATATTTGTTTCTGAGTCTTGGATGTTTTCTATATATTTAAGTATTTATATCTATTAAATATATCGTCGTCAAGTACCCATAACACAAGCCTTCTTGAGCTTACTGTGGGGCTAGTTCGATTTGTGTAAAATTGTCCTCTAATATTTATTTATTTATTTATATGATTTCCGCTACACTAAGATTTTCTGGAAGAGATCGCTATTTAGGGTCGGTTGCACCAACATACGATCACAGGCCGGTAATCGTCAAAATATGGCGCCAGCAGCTATATCCCATAGAAACTTGTCAAACTTTCCCTACAATCAGATTTTAACGAACACCGCTTACGATTACAGACGATTTGCCGCCCACCCTTAGCGATAAGACCGCCTGTTATTTGCCTCTACTCATTGTAATTATGAACTGTACTGTTTTTTTGTTGAGGTTATTATTTATTTATCGTACGGCAATTATTTTCGAACCGTGAGATCTTCTAGAAGACATTACGTTCGTCAGTTTTTGTTGCAGTTTTAGCACCACCCAGGTCACGTGTAGGGTTGCGGTGGATACTCCCTCTAAGGACGTGGTGCACTTCGAAATCAAAAAAAATCAAAATCAAACATTCTCTCAGCTAGGCTAGTGAACCAGCGACAAAACTCCCAGTAGCTCGATTCCACTTACAGTTCAGATTCGGTTGAAACCGCTCAACCAATCTCACTGGAGCGCAAACTCTTAGAGTATTCCAGTGTTCCAAACCAGTGGTCGTGCCGGAGGTTTTCCCCTGGATTTTCCCCAGGCTACTCTCCAAGCGCGCACTCCTATCGCTTTATTGGGCCCGGCCTATAAAGCCACAGTCAGGTTCAGACATGACAGGTCGTGATGCCAGTGCTCCTGTGACATGGCTAGTCACAAATAAACTTCACAAGTTAGACAATAATAAATTATTTTTTCAACTCAAGCTTTTACTGCAGACTGTAACAACCCTGGGTTGCACCAAATGGTATATAATCATAAGCGGTGTTCGTTAAAGGGCCAATTTGTATGTACTTGTTGTTTTTTTTTATTTTTATACCACGGTAAAAGAAGCGCTCGTGGCCCAGCGGCGCCCGCGTGCCGCATGCGGTATGCGAGGTTAAGCAACGTGGGCCGGGTTAAGTTATTGGATGGGTGACCGCTTTGAGTGGTTACTAAGCGCTCCCGTGCTTTAGAAGACACGTTAAGCCGTTGATCCCGGCTGGTGTCTATGGCAGCAGTAGTTAAGCTAAGTTGGAGGCCTCCGGGCGGCTTGAGAACTTCTAACAGTCAAGTTGCCCACTCACTTGACAAGGGGGGTCGAAGTTGCACCACGTCCGTAGGGAGTACCCACCGGTGCCCCTACACGTGACCCCTGCTGGTGCTAAGTGCAACAATAACTAGCAACCGTACTGTATTCTCGAAATACTAACGGTTCGAAATAACTGCCATAAACTCAAACTCAAAATATTCTTTATTCAAATAGGCCTAGCAACAAGCACTTTTGAATCGTCAGTTATATATTACATAAATTAAATCTAATTATTCAGAGCAATTTATTGATGCACATGAAATTTTAAAAAAAGACATGAATTACTGTAATGTATGTCAAAAGAGAGTACAATAAATTCACAAAAAGATCGTCTATATGTAAAAAAAAACATTAAAAAAATAGTATAATCTAGACAGTTTCTAGAATAAAATCTGAATGTCAAGAGGAAAATTTATTATTTAATATGATAGAGACAGAGAAAAATTGGTGGGTAGATTGAGTTATTTACTCTGATGAATGTTTGCTCGATTTCCTAGTGTCCTACAATTTTTTTTCCATTGAGTGACAATACTTATGAGGTTTTCGTAACTTAGTGTATAAAGAGTACGAGAAGAAAATAATAATTTTAGGATACATACCGTCATAAGGGTGAGAAGCAAAAATCACTATCAAATCTGTCACTACTCTTCAAAACCTCGTATCTCAGTACTGAAACGATGCTGATATACGAGCTTTATTTTAAGTAGGTATTTGTTACTAAAGTGACTTTTGCTTGTAAATGGACGATATCATGATTTTTATATGTATTCTGTACAGAACTAGCGACCCGCCCCGGCTTCGCACGAGTGCACTATTTAATGGATGTTATTCTACATATAAACCTTCCTCTTCAATCACTCTATCTATTAAAAAAACCGCATCAAAATTCGTTGCGTAGTTTTAACGATTTAAGCATACATAGGGATATAGGGACCGAGAAAGCGACTTTGTTTTATACTATGTAGTGATCACGAGCTCTTCCAATCTAACTATTTTCATTCAATTCATAGGAAAATAATAAAACCGGCCAAGTGCGAGTAGGTCTCGCGCACGAAATGCTCCATACCATTATCTATAAAAACGGCAAAAAATAACGTTCGTTGTACGGGAGCCACCTTAAATATTTATTTTATTCTGTTTTTCAGTATTTTTTGTTATAGCGGCAACAGAAATACATCATCTGTGAAAATTTCAACGTTCATGAGATACAGCCTGAAATACAGACGGACGAACAGCGGAGTATTAGTAACACGGTCCCGTTTTACACTTCGGGTACGGAAATCAGTTGCTTCATTTCTCCCACACAGACAGACAGACTAAATAGGGCATGTTAAAGAAAAGCTTGTATTATTAAATAAATATTAGAGGACAATCTTACACAAATCGAACTAGCCCCACAGTAAGCTCAAGAAGGCTTGTGTTATGGGTACTAGACGAAGATATATTTAATAGATATAAATACTTAAATACATAGAAAACATCCAAGACTCAAAAACAAATATTCATGCTCATCACACAAATATTTACCCTGACCGGGATTCAAACCCAGGACCGTCAGCTTCACAGGCAGGTGCACTACCCACTAGGCTAAACCGGTCGTCAATGAAAATCATTTAATTAATTAATATGATTTTAATAAGTTTCACTTTTTAATCTGCGACTCAAATGATCGAAACGAGGCCATGTTGCTAGTGACGTCATTCCGCTACAAACAGCTGCTGTCAAAACCGTTTATTGCTAGTTGATATATAATTCTTCGAAGTGTCACGCGAAGAGTTTAGTTAATTTATAGCATTGTGACGTCATACAAACACAGGACCGCGTTTTAGCGCGAGCATTTAAATGAAATTAAAAAAACCGGCCAAGTGAGAGTCGGACTCGCGCACGAAGGGTTCCGTACCATTATCTATAAAAACGGACAAAAAAAATCACCTTTGCTGTATGGGAGCCACCTTAAATATTTATTTTATTCTGTTTTTTAGTATTTATACATCATCTGTGAAAATTTCAACTGTCTAACTATCACGGTTCATGAGATACAGCCTGGTGACAGACAGACGGACAGCGGAGTCTTAGTAAAAGGTTCCGTTTTATCCCTTGCGCACAGAACCCTATAAAGTATGAATGTTATATGGGGCATACGAGCAGACGGATCGCCTGATGGTAAGCAATTACCGTCGCCCATAAACACCTGCAACACCAGAGGAGTCGCAAGTGCTTTGCCGGCCTTTCAGAAGGGATTTTAATAATAAGTAAACAAAAACATGTAAGTAGATGAAAAGTTTTATGACATTTTTAACATTGCTGGGGGAAGGACGCAAAGCACTATGCTGAGACAGAACCATTTCGTGCAATACCTTGTTCTTCTGTTTTTATTTATTTTCATGTTTTTTTTGTGTTTTGCACGAATAAATATTTCTGATTTCTGATTTCAAAGGAGTTTGTTCAAGAGATAGGCCGTCGACTTAGGCAAAGAGGAGAGGACTCCCGCTCCGAATCGTTTCTGGTGCAAAGACTTTCTATCGCTATTCAGCGCGGAAATGCTGCTAGCGTTATGGGCACTTTTGCACCGGGACGATGAGGGGCGGGTTATATGACTAAATTGTTATTATTTTTTTTAACATATTAAAACAGATTATTATAAATTGGCAAGTACCCAAGTATGTGATAGGTAGTCTAGCTAGAATCCAAGCCCATACGACTTTGTTTGGGAAATAGTTAATATATCTCACAGCCTTTTTTGGGAGAATAATAATAATAACGATCATTGTCCCGATAGTCGTCTCTGCGAACGGTTTAATAGCGAAGAGTCTCGACCAACACCTCAAGAGACTCTCGCTAGATGGCTGGGTCAAGGGTCAGATACAGAAGGCGGTACTCCTGGACACGGCGCGGATAGTCAGGAGGTTCCTCTCTCTGTCGCCCTAACCATCGGTAGCTTAGGCCCCGCCTCGCTGCCGGCGGCACACTAGGTATATTTTTATAATGATTTTATGTTTTGTAAGTGTATTTTTATATTTTACTTTTTATAAAGATATTGTAAAAACCTAGCCTAAGGCGAAAAGTGAATAAAGAGAATAACAATCAATTAGCATTTTCCATGGATCAGAAACAAATTACAATTAGAATAATCCGAGGAGATAGATACCAGGAAAGGGCCCCTAGTTTTTATTTTATAGGATCATCAACACCACTCGTAAGTCATAAGCTTGTTGAAACACGACCGTGATAATAATTGGAAGAAATATGTATATGTAAATTTATACATAACAAGCGACCCGCCCCGGCTTCGCACGGGTGCAATGCTGATGCATGTATTATACATAGAAACCTTCCCTTTGAGTCACTCTATCTATTAAAAAAAACCGCATCAAAATCCGTTGCGTAGTTTTAAAGATTTAAGCATACATAGGGATATAGAGACATAGGGACAGAGAAAGCGGCTTTGTTTTATACTATGTAGTGATTGTACACAAGACACAAACTCGGTTATACAGGTACAAAGGCGAAATTATCCCTTTCAACGATCTCTTCCAGTTAACCTTCGAGCGACTAAAATATTTGGGTCAAGCGAATTCATCTCATCACTCTTGTTCAGCAAATATGTTTCTGTGTCGTAATTACAAACCCATTATATATAAGCTAAAGATAAAATGAGAAGTGTTTCCTTTATGACATTGACATACAAAAAAAAATAACTTGAAAAAAAAAACACAATTTTCAACTCTGTCTTAAATCGCGAAGGTGTTTACACTGTCACTGTCTGATATATCCGACAATATCGGTTAAAGGGTTAAAAACCTTATAATAAAACTGATGCAGCACACATTAATAATACTTACAGGTCTCAAAATATTGGAAGGACGGTGCAGCAAACTGGACTTCTTGGAGAACGAGTGGTTCAGCATGGAGGGCTTGTCGCTGGCCAGGTCCGAGTCGGTGTACGAGCGGGGGCTGCCCTTGCTCTTCTTCTTGGCGGGGGCTTTGATCCCGGCGGAGGAGCTCCGTTTTATAGGCTTCACCTTAGAACCCAAACGAATCTATAAATGTTTAGAAGAGATGTCACATGTGTTTGGAGTTATTGCATGCTATATCAAATTTATTTACTTATTTATGGGTCAATCAACTTTTTCTTGTTGTTATTGTGTCCCGTCAGAGAGGAGACAACAGTAACCGAGTTTCTTAGAAAGATGTTTATATCATGAGCTTCAAGCATGCTCAAGAGGTGACCTATATCCAAATGGATTTATGATAATCGCTAAAACTCGTTTTTGGTAGATCTAAACCCTATAAAATCACAGTTTTAAAGAGTAACTCAGGAGACGTAACCATGGTAACGAGGAACAAGGAATAGTTGATCCACCCTTATTCAGAAAACCAACAGTGATACAAATTTTATAACTTATAACTAAACTAGCGACCCGCCCCGGCTTCGCACGGGTGCACTATTTAATGGATGTTATTATACATATAAACCTTCCTCTTCAATCACTCTATCTATTAAAAAAAACCGCATCAAAATCCGTTGCGTAGTTTTAAAGATTTAAGCATACATAGGGATATAGGGACAGAGAAAGCGACTTTGTTTTATACTATGTAATGATAATACAGTAGTACGGCCAATTAGAGGTTTCCCTTAATTATCTGTATTACATAAAGGACAATCGAATGAACTACAATGTTGAGTGATTTGTATAAATCAAAAATCAAAATCAATTATTCTGCAAATAGGACTCAAGGGCACTTTTACAAGTCAAAATCTATCTAGGTGCATCAAATAAAAATAATACAATAATCAAAGTATCATTAATTAAATGTAGTGTTATATGTGAAAATAAGTAAATAAGATGTTTGCGACTAACAAAAAATTATCAGTAGAATACAGATAAACTAATTATTATTACGAATATTATAATACCTATTAAGAGGAGCTGTGCTGCTTTTTTAATCGTTGTAATAATTCCTAGTTTAAAAGATGATTTCGAATGTTTAAAAATGTCTATACTAGAAAAATCAGTATTATAGGTTCTAGCAATGCGTGCGAGAAAGTTATTTTTAGCATAGTTTCAAATCATGGTATTAAATCTCAATATCCTAATAAATGAGAAAGTTTGGATGTGATGTTTGTTACTCAAACGTAAAAACGGATGAACGGATTATGATGAAACTTGGTGTAAAACGAGTTTATAGTCTGGATTAACATATAGAATACTTTTTGTCCCGAGAATCATCGCACAAAGGAATTAAATAGGAAGTGGAAGTTTACGCGAACGAAATAGAAGGCAAAAGTTAGTATAAAGTAGGCTTCGATCTCTTTCAGAAATGACTCTATTAGCGCTTCGGCTAGTCTGACATTTGATGATAATTTTAATCACAAGACCATGATCATTAAATCACACAAGTTCCATAGCAGTGAAAATTGGACGAGGTTTAGAGAATAGACCGTTATTGCATATAGACTATGGATTTATACAATCGTCTCTAAGGATGGGTTGCATAAAAACGTCTGTAATCGTAACCAGAGTTCGTTAAATTCTGATTGTATTAAAATCTTGACAAGTTTCTATGGGATCTCATTTTACTAAAAAAAAGAGAGAGAAAAGACTGGACGCCAGAGGCAGCGGAACACAAGCAGGTGTTCAAAGATAAGAGCCATCAATGAGGGCTATCGCGTATGAATTCGCCGCTAGAGGCGCTAGTGTAGCGCGAGGTCTCCGAAATGTCAAATATCACTCTTTGTGGTTGCGCTGCGCGGGTTAATATCTAATTGGAACAATATGGTGACTATTTTCCAATACCTGCGCTAGATTTTGGCAAATATGAGTTACGGGTCAATGACTGTCAGTGCTTTGAGACAGTTTTGTCTTCGGAAACTTATTTCCTCCTTTTTTTCTGAAGAAAACGGGACTGCGCTACAATACTGGATGTTAGATATTATTACGTTACGGTTTTAAGTTATTAAATATGATTTAAATGTAAACTTCGTTCTCATGCCCATAATAATCAATAACAATTTTTGACAGCTGGACCTTACTCTACAGTGGCGCCAACTGGTGAGCACAAAAACGATAGCCCCCATTGAATTAACTGTTACTGATCACCCCGCTACCCGCTGTCCTCCAGTCTGCGGCACACCACTTTCACCCTAAACTCGAGCCAACAAGGTTCACTACAGCATACCTTGGGCGTGGCGGTTTTCTTCTTCACCTCGGGCTCAGGCTCCTGCTGAGGGTCCGGCTCCTCGCTCTCGATTTCTTCCTTCAGCTTATCGAAGTCTTCTTCGGGGTTGCGCTGGTGCCCGTCGATATCACCGAATTTCTGGACAATAGATATAGTTAACCTTTTTGATGCCTTCTGAATGACTATGCGATTCAAATACTTCGTAATTTTTTTTTTTAATAAATAAATATTAGAGGACTATCTTACACAAATCGAACTAGCCCCACAGTAAGCTCAAGAAGGCTTGTGTTATGGGTACTAGACGACGATATATTTAATAGGTATAAATACTTAAATACATAGAAAACATCCAAGACCCAGAAACAAATATTCATGCTCATCACACAAACATTTGCCCTGACCGGGATTCGAACCCAGGACCGTCAGCTTCACAGGCAGGTGCACTACCCACTAGGCTAAACCGGTCGTCAAATTCAATTTGTTCGCTAACTTCATACTCAATGTTGCTAGTTTCAAATTTTCTGTAATTTTAAACTTTTCTTACGTAGGTATCGATCGAACCATATCATTTGTTTAGACACAAACAAAATATTCGGCTTCTACATCGCTGTTTTTAATATCGTTCTAAATGCATAAAAATAATACATATTCTCGTCATGTGAACCATGCTTAATTTGTACTGAACGTTTACTCAGCCGTGTCTACTCCGCTTTATTTAGCTCAGTGTTGTATTGCTGGCCGCATGTAACCGGTCGGTCATTCGAAAATCTATCAGATATTATGTCTGTCAATGATATTCTTTGAAAAATGATGATTAATTGATGATTTACTTTATATTTATGATAAATGTATGGATATGGAAATAAATGTATAAAAGTCACAGATCGGAAGTATTTATTGACGAGGTTTGGAACGGACAACGGTTTTAGATCAGAATAAATTTCCGTTTACTAAAATATCACAAACTAGCAAAATATATTAAATATCCATTACTAGCTGGCAATTCTGAAATTGACAAATAGTCAGTTAAATTGTCTGCAAATCACATCCTTTACTATCTAAAATCTTTAAGCGAGCAATGAAATATTGTACATTTAATAATTTATTGATTTCGGGGATATCGGAACCGGTTCTAATGATTTGTTATATGTGATAATCCACATCGAAAGGGACCTTATGGCGGCAGGCGCTTACGTTACACCTATTCACTATTGTATTGGAACAGCGGCAATAAAGGCGTAAGTGCCGGCCGCCATAAGGTCCCTTTCGATGTGGATTATCACATGTGAGGATTTTCGGGGGCGAACAATCGATCGGTAAATTAGTCCTAGTCAATCCCTTAAAAAAAAAATTTTTTTTTAGGAAAAATCCGAGCCAAGGTCGGTCTCCCTGGTACTTACTGTTATTTGAATCGCATAGTACGTGCTATGATAAGTAGATCTAGTAGATGTAGAGTTTTTAATATAATAGCCTGGTTTAAACGGCCAAATGTAAAAAAGAGTGCTGGCTTCGCCAACAAACTGTTTTGCATTTTGACGAAAATATTTGAAGTGTTTTGTTATTGTATCTTGTGGCTTAAATAAAAAAAAAAGATGTAAAAGACGTACTAAATTTAGACCTCACCTCGGGATTGACAATGTACTCTTCGATCTGGCTGACGGCCTCCTTGAAGGCTGTAGTCTTGCAGGACTTGATGAGCTGCTCCTTAAACTCCTGGTAGGGCTTGATGTTGTTGTCCTCGATCCAAGCACTGTTGGCAACGGTAAAGTGTACTATTGGTTCAATCAGTATTAGGGGGTCTAGGGACTTTAAGGGTCCTTATTAGTTATAAGATGATGCCTCCTGCCCTCACTGTGGGGAGGAAGAAACTAGTAAACATTTATTAGCAGAGTGTAGTATGTACGCAGCAACGTGTTATAATATATTCGGTAGAGATGTGTTGGAGGAGGGAGAATTGAGGGATGTCGACCTTAAAGACGTCCTTCTGTTCTGCAGGAGAACGGGAAGATTGGAAGGAGCAAATGTGGGAGCGCCGCCGGGACAATAACCTTCGAGCTCAAACTCTGGGGAAATGGGCTGAATGATCCTGAACAAAGATCGACAGCCCGCCTGTTTCCGGCCAGGCGTCCCTACACTACATCTACATCTAGTTATAAAACGCTCATATGTTTACGCCACTTTCTGTTTGAATTGAAACGTATCTTGACAGGACTGTTGCGACCTTATGTCATAAACATTAAATGTATTTTTTGGATTTTTCATTAAGAAATATTCAAGCATCACTCCAAATCCACCATTTTCAAGCTAAAAACTTATTTTTTCTTATTAGTTATAAGATGATGCCTCCTGCCCTCACTGTGGGGAGGAAGAAACTAGTAAACATTTATTAGCAGAGTGTAGTATGTACGCAGCAACGTGTTATAATATATTCGGTAGAGATGTGTTGGAGGAGGGAGAATTGAGGGATGTCGACCTTAAAGACGTCCTTCTGTTCTGCAGGAGAACGGGAAGATTGGAAGGAGCAAATGTGGGAGCGCCGCCGGGACAATAACCTTCGAGCTCAAACTCTGGGGAAATGGGCTGAATGATCCTGAACAAAGATCGACAGCCCGCCTGTTTCCGGCCAGGCGTCCCTACACTACATCTACATCTAGTTATAAAACGCTCATATGTTTACGCCACTTTCTGTTTGAATTGAAACGTATCTTGACAGGACTATTGCGACCTTATGTCATAAACATTAAATGTATTTTTTGAATTTTTCATTAAGAAATATTCAAGCATTACTCAAAATCCACCATTTTCAAGCTAAAAACTTCCTTCCGCTTAAATTCTACTACACACAATAAAATCAAAAATTGGCTATGTTACTATCTAAAACATTAATTAATCATAGTATCCTTTAATAACCTTATTGGTATTATCAATACTTTTGTCATAATTTGAAATCAAGGCCGTGCAACGAGAAATATCGCCTTTAAACCACTGTTCTGCCCAGACTAGGAAACTAAGGATAGATTTTCAGATATATGATTCAGATATAAAATTTCTCGATAGAAAAAAAAAACTTTTTTTTTCCTTTTTTACTCAGCCTACTAAAACATCGTATTATTAGACGACACAATCAAGATAAAATGATGGTATTTTACTTAGTGTCCGACCGAAACATGTTTTAGCCGAAACCGAAACCGAAGGTTCGGCGTGGGCTCTAGTTTCGGCCGAGACCGAAACCGAAACTTTTATAAATGTATTAAAATCGTGTCAGCCAAGTTCGAAAAGCAAAAAAGGCGATACACCGGCCGTGGGTTATATCACAAGAAGCATTTCGGGCCACTTTTGCCCCCCAATAACTTAAAATCTTTTTGACTTACACACTGAATTTCAATAAAAACTTCTTAAATTAATTTTGTATAAGTAGTAACGCTGCTTAAGCAAATTACGAAAAAAAGGAAAAATTTAAAATTTTTGCCTCCGAGCAGGATTAGAACCTGTAACGCAACGTCTCAAATTAAATTGAGAAATCGCCAGTAACACAATTTTAGTCTTCTATTTGAAATTTGTAAAAAACCTCTTACGTACTTAAAAGCACTATTTTGTATGTATCTCATCCAAATGTTTAACTAGCCAGGTGACCTAGAATGTTGAAATATGGTATCCAGCGAGGTAATTGTGTATACAAAGTTGGTAGTAGTTTTTTGACATTCATAAGTGCATGTAACATGCCTAAATTGAAGAATAAATGATTTCATTTCATTTCATTTCAAAGGAAAAATCTGTGAAATGTGAAATTTTACATTTTTTTTATTTAAAATTTATTTATTTTCCCGTACCAAGAGTATATTTTGAGCGCCTCTTAATTGTAGCCTTGGTTATTTTTCTTAGTCTCGCTCTTCGTCGTCGTTAATTTTGATTACCTACTTACTTGATAAAAAATAATGATATCCCATCAAAAAATGCCAAGTTTAAGTAAGGTATCAAGTTCAATCAAGTTTCGTTAAGGTATCAAGTAGAGGAATTTGAAGAACAGAAAACTTTCCAAGTCGCACTATTGAACCGCAAAG
The DNA here is from genome assembly GCA_963556455.1 of Epiblema foenella. Taxonomy (NCBI): domain Eukaryota; kingdom Metazoa; phylum Arthropoda; class Insecta; order Lepidoptera; family Tortricidae; genus Epiblema; species Epiblema foenella. The sequence goes on from OY747110.1 coordinate 19,838,863, forward strand.
AACATAATAAATCATTTTAAGGAATTTAATAACGTTATGCATGAATGGAGCTGTCCTCTAAGGAACTTTGAAAGATCTTAGTTTCCAGTTCGATCTTACCTTTAGGTATTTGTTTTGTTAGCGAAATCGCTTGCGAACAAGGGCATCTTTCACATATATGTTTTTGTGAGATATAGAAATATAAAATACTTAGCTACAATAAGATGTACTGTTAGCGGAGTCGAGCGAGCTACGCCATTGCCGGCTGTGCTGAAAGCACCCGGTGCTAGCCAAACGCGATCCGGCCGAAAGGTGTGGCAGTTTTTTGGTCGAAACCGAACCTTCGGGCGAAACATGATTTTTAGGGCGTAACCAGCCGAAACTGAAACCGAAACTTAGGTCGGACACTAATTTTACCTCATCTAAACTCTTGTCAAGAGGAAATTTAATAATACTGCACAGTCAGATTTTAATCGAGATTTATCTAAAAAGCCATTCCCGAAGTGTTGCAACCCGGTTTGTCGTCCGCGAAAGACATAAGCGTGTCTCTTTCTCGGGGGGCGTGGCTGACCGAATCGAGGCATCCCCTTAACCTTTTCAGCGCTCTGTCAAATATAAACTGTCACTCATATGCATCTCATATGCCATGACATGGGAATATCAAACGCGAAGTTGAACCCTATAGATATGTAGTTTGATATCGCATTGGACGCCGTGACGGATATATGCGTCATTGGCGTTAAAAAGGTTGACCACGCCACGTAGTCTGGATAGTAGTTGGTACTGACGACGTGTGCGAATCTGGCGGTTTCGAAGTCTCGATTAAGGAACTTCGTTTAGTTAGCAAAACCGGTTCATTTTGCAAATTTTGCAGTGTTTAATCACATACATATATCAATGTCTAGGGATCCACAATATTTTAACCGTTTTAGAGATACCCTGTATCTGTATACATTTTGTACGTCAAAAGCACAGGCGAGGACGGCTTGGTGGGTCCTTGGATGAGTGACCGCTTTGAATTGAGACAGGACTGTGTTTCCATGTTTACGATCCTAAGACTTTATTGGCGTTTGTTGTGTATACTTCGCTAAGTCGAGTTGGAGCCTCCGAAGGGTCCATTTAAGAGGCTTTATAAGTTTTAAAATGTTTTGATTCCAAATTATGATAAAAGTATTGATATTACCATTAAAGTTATTAAAGGCTACGGTAATTTTATTAAAGTTTTAGATAGTAACAGGCATTTTTTGATTTTATTGTGTGTAGTCGAATTTAAGCCGAAAAAACAAGTTTTTAGTTTCAAAATAGTCGATTTGGAGTTTTTCAAACTTCAAACGATATTTCTAAATGAAAAATCCCAAAAAATACATTTAAAGTTTATGACATAAGGTCGGAATGTTCCTGTTCTAGATAGTAACATTGAGAAAATGTCAAGATATGTGTCAATTCAAACAGAAAATGGCGTAATAGATGAGCGTTTTTTAACTGATAAGGATCCTTAAGGACCAACCAGTCAAGCGGCGAATCCTTTCAGGCTCACGTGCTTAGTCGATACTACATAAGCTAGTATACCTACGCCGATTCTTATGGCCTGACATGGTTGCCAACACACCCTTCCAGAAAGGTCGTGTGATGGTTTTCTACTACATATAGCTTGAACTTGCAACGCCCTTGATTGGCGGACGTGCGTTGGCAATAGGGTGACCAGATATCCCACATTTTTCGGGACGTCTCGTTCCAAAAACTATTATCAGCGTTGATCCCAGTATTGTGTGTTAACATTTTTCAATATTTATTTTTTACAACACATGATTTTTTTAAATATGTTATGCAGTTTATAGTGGCATAATTATGGATCTTAGCCAATTGTATCATATGTGTAAAGAACGAAGTAACTCATTCCATTGAAGCAGAAATATTCGTGAAAAATCATATTTTTAATTATTATTATTTTCGTAAATAATGCTGAAATTTTGTATAGCATTTACTAACGGCGTGGCCCATCACCAAAAAAGAAGGCGGCGGTAAAGCTATTAAGGCACAAGATGCTCTCTTACCCTGCCATGGCCTTTTGTTATAGGAATTCGAAATGAGTTGATTTATATCAGCGCTCGAACTGCGCGGTAGCCGCGCGGTCCTGCGCTTGGCCGGTGTGACATAGCTCATAACGTTCCGTGCATTCAGATCAGCGCGAGGCCGCGCGCAAACTGCGACCGCGCCGCTACCGTGTTGAATGTGGCGAGGCCTTTAGCGAGTACGGTCATGCAAACTCATGGTAAATGGCACTGAATGCAATATATACGAAAGTCCCTAAGTATGTCGTGCCTGTCTTAAAATTTTGCGGAGATGGACGAAAGTTACCAACCCATCTTATCTTATCTTATCTAGATGAGGGCCCTTGCGGATTCACTTCGACCCAAAGGGATATTTTGTGCAATTGCCCATTCCTACCAACCCATACAACAATAGGTAAATATATATATTCCTGTATGTAAATAATGTTATTTTTAATCATTGTGTCTTTCCCATGTTGTTTTATGTATATGCGCCTTTTCTGAATTGTACAGTGACTTGGTCATACTGTAATGCTGTACGAATTTTGTTTGCTATAAATAAATAAATATATAAAATGTCCCCCCTCTAATTTTCAAACTGTGTCGTTTAAAATTCTGAAAAAAATTGAGGTGGTGTGCATTAATAAATACTTTCAACGGTTTTTGCGTTTTCGCTGAACACTGTCTTGCCCAAACAAGAGGTCGTAAGTGCCGTGAGTTCCCTATGAAGATACGACCTTTTTAGATTGAATACAGTGGTTTTAAATGTGGACGTGGTGTGTGTACGTTGGCTACGGAACCCTTCATTGTGCGTGTTCTGACACGCACTTGGCCGGTTTTTAGAATATTGAATAGTGTAAGCTTCGTGAAAGACTGGTTCAGCTCCTGGCTTAAGTTTCAAAATAGCCTTCATATCACTACATAGTATAAAACAAAGTTTGCCCTCCAGTGAGATTGGTTGAGTGGTTTCAACCGAATCTCAGGTGAAGAAACATGGCGTCAACTGAATTAAATTTATTTTTCAATCCTTAATTTATGATCGGTCGTTTTTGAATCACGCTATAAAAGAAGGGTTCATCACGAAATCACGTAATGTTTTTCGACGACTTTTTCCCTCAAAAGCTTCGTGCATCAAAAGCACGTACACGGCCGGGAAGAGATTGCCAGCCGAGTGCGCTTTAGACAGTTAGTTACACGAGGCAGACAACCTCAGTTTCGGCCGAGGCTCTATTCAAAAACTACGAGGAAATTTGAAAATGATAAAATAAATCCAAATGAAATTGTAAAAATTCTGTAATAGGGATGTTGACACCAAATAAGAAAATCAACAACTTCAAATCTTCTTGAAAAAGGATCAAATTTTCAAGCAAATAGCAAAAAAAGGAACTCAAAAGAATAAATCACTACATAGTATAAAACAAAGTCGCTTTCTCTGTCCCTATGTCCCTATATACCTATGTATGCTTTTATATCTTTAAAACTACGCAACGGATTTTGATGCGGTTTTTTTAAATAGATAAGAGTGATTGAAGAGGAAGGTTTATACGTATAATACATGCATCAGCATTGCAGCCGTGCGAAGCCGGGGGGTCGCTAGTAATTATATAATTCCAAGTCTTCAAAGTTTCAAGTGGGGGCATGTTCTGTCCCTGTTTCGCATAACGCACCTCTGTATTGAACGATCTTCATTTACTACGGCGCTTTAGGTCAGTGACGTCACTGATTTGTACCTCTTTCTCACTCTAATTAAAAAATTCTAACGGTTGTAACTTCGTTATTTTTTGAGATATTTTAATGGGATTTTCACCATTTGGCATAGTTTTATGTCTTTTTAGTTTTGGATAATAATTTGGATACTTATAAATTTTGAGTCCACGTCCATATTAACATGTGGTGCAACAGCCAGCGGCGCGGGCGGGCCTGGCAATGTGTGTATGGGGAACTGGCCGGGAAGTGGGTATTTGACATGTTAAACTTTATAACAGTGTGGCCCGCCCGTGTGGTGCCTGGTTAGAATAGAACTTCTTTCATCCCGCGGGTGTCGTAAGAGACGACTATGGGAACCAGGTGGTAGTGCGTTGTGGGCGATGGGCTAGCAACCTATCACTGCAATTCACATTTCCTCCATCTTGAAATTTATGATTGCTAAATGTGGCACTGGAATTAAATTTCATGTGCTCTGCCTACCCCTTTTGGGAATACATCCATGAGTTTATTTATGTATACTCCATAAACGCATTATTTCACGACCAAAACGGCAAATTACTCGTTTTCCCATAGAACGTAGTACGAGGCTACAGAGTTGTGACGTCACATTTCTCTGTCAATCAGTATGGAGCGTTTACAGTGCTCAAAAACTTTGCCTCTCGTTTTCGTTTTTTGTGTTGCTCTAATTGTAGTTGGTCCCATACAAACATTTGATGGTCTCTTAAAACTGGTTCGAATGGCACCATAAATGCGAATCAAAAGCAAAACACTTATTAGTCAAACACCGATTTAGTATAAAAACTTCGAACATTTTTGAGAAAAGTTCTATTGCAAAACATACAGATAAAATAAGGTTGATAAACACTACAAAAGTTTCCATAGAATAAGGAGCACCGCTTACGATTAGGGTTTGCAATCCGGATATCCGACATATCTGGATATCCGCCGATTTTTAGTATACAGTAGCTACTTACTTGAAAAAAACAGCTGTTAATTGAAAAGTCCGAAATATCCGGATATCCGGATCCTACCAATTTTAAGATCCGAATTATCCCGATCCTTAGTCAACGGATCCTGCAAACCCTACTTACGATGTTTTTAACGTGTGCTACTACAGTTGAGTTCGATAGTAAGTGAATGGACAAATTGATCCAAAATATGTGATCACGACTTTATTGTTGCAGGCATAAGGTTACTTTGAACCTTTGGAAACGTACATATGAACTCGACTGTACAAACATTCTTTGTACTGCTAATCAGTTAAACTGTCCCGACACCGCACTGTCAAAATAAGACTCAAGATAAGGGGGTCAAAGCGAACCAGCGACAAAACTCCCAGTAGTTAATTCCACTCACACCTCAGATTCGGTTGAAACCGCTCTCACTAGAGCGCAAACTCTTACCCCCGTATTCATAAAACTTAACAAACCTCTGCGAACTAAAATGTCTGTTGTCACTGTCTCACATGTCAAAGTGACAGATAAGGACAAACGAACGTTAGCGGCTAGTTAACTAATATAGGTTTGATAGACATCTATGAATAAGGGGGTTAGAGTATTCCAGTGTTCCAAACCAGACGCGTGCTCGTGTCGGAGGTTTTCCCCAGGCTACTCTCCAACCGCGCACTCCTATCGAATTATTAGGCCTGGCCTATAAAACCAGTCAGGTTCCTAAAATAAAGGGGGTCAAAGCAGGTTTTTTCTGTAACTAGACTGCAGGGTGTTTGGTGTGCGTTGTAGACCTTTTTTTGCCACTCGTGTATATTTGCCTACCGTCGCCGAGTCGTAAGTCGTAGTCGGCGTGAGCAGCGGGGCGACGAGAACTATGGAATCGCGCCGCTGTCGTCCAGAACAGGCTCATTCAAGCGGGCTAGCACGACTAGCGCTGCGACGCGACGCGTGTAGAGAAAAATCTACCCTCCTCTTTCTAACCCGCACAGTTCGAGCGAGACAGGAATCGCTGAGTCGCGCGTGATACGATTTGTCAGCAAGTTGTGCCAGCTCCACTGGTCTTAAACATTATGATCGCGTCGCTCGCGCCGCCTCGCTGCCCGCTGGCATCGAGTCCGCGGCCTAGCTGAATCGGATCTTGCGGTGCCTCAGTAGTGTGGGAGTGCTGTGTCGTTAGCTCAATAATATACGTAATAATAATCATTTTATTTCAGACAAGACATCCATAGCATTGTTAGTAACATTTGTTCACATATATGTGATAATCCATATCGAAAGGGACCTTATGGCGGCAGGCGCTTACGCCTTTATTGCCGCTATTCCAATACAATAGTGAATAGGTGTAACGTAAGCGCCTGCCGCCATAAGGTCCCTTTCGATGTGGATTATCACATATATCTAGATTAGTTATAATTATTTAACTATTTAATTAATTACGAGGAATATTATTTGACATTATAAATAGGAGTCCTGTCCTGTCAATATAACACCCTAATCCCGTGATACAGTAATATACTGCACCAGGGATGGCAATCCGGTACATCGGTTGCAGTGTGGGTGACAGCCCTACGTCATCAGCCTACCGACGGTATGCTGACGTAAGTGTGTGTCGTCGAGAGTGACGTAATGTGGTGTCACCATCCGGATTGTCAGACTGTTTTCTTAGACCATGCCTAATCCTAATCTTGGAAAGGCTCGAATAGACTACGACACCTTAGTGTATACACTCAGGCCGACGCTTGTGACATCTTGTTAAGTATCGCGTCCAGCGCCGAGTCCACAGATGTCGGATTTCTGGTGACTGGCGGAGTATCGGTCTTCGAGCGGTCGAGAAATTTTCTCAAAATCAAACATTTATTCTGCAAATAGGCCACAAGGGCACTTTTACATGTCAAAATATTAATTTACAATTTAAGAAAGTCTGACTATAATAAGTAATACATTTTTCATGTCAAAATATTAATTTACAGTTCAAGAAGGAATAATAATTTCGGGTTTACAATTATAACAAAATTAATGTCATACAGTGAAGATAAACTTGCAAACACTCTCACTACCCGTTTGCCAGTGCTAACTATCCGCATTAACTAAAAATGTCTTGAGAGGAAGTAAGGTCTCCTCGGGTAATTTCGAAAATAACAGATTTCTGTCTAATTAACCGCTTTTATTGCATCTCATCATCATCATCGTCATCAAAAAGATATGTTAGATTTTTTGTTGTTTGTTAGTGCAACAAAATCGCTTAGTTACGAATTACCCGAGGATATCTTAGGAAGACACAAAAAAAATGATTTCCTTTATAGACATAAAAAATGATTGCCTGAACTAGGATTGCTTGGTCTTTTAAATGTATCTTGTATAGATTATTTTATTAATGGGCTTACCCATTCTAACAAATATTCGACGCAAGCAACGCAAAAAGCAAGAGGCTCATTTCGTAATTCACTATTATTATGGAATTTTAATAATTTGTCTTCTTTGCCGTTAATTGACTGGTAGAGAATGTTTATGGCATTAAGTCCGCCTTTTGTACGATAAGCTTCACTTTTGTGCAATCAAGTTTTGATAAATAAATAAATCATAGTGCTCTTGGAGCTCCTCGTCCATCGTACCATTGTTGGATTGGAATTGGACCAATAATTTTTTGATTCGCGTTCGTAGTGGCCGCACGCCATTACTTGGTGATGACCGAGCGGGTACTATCAGACATTTTTTTTGAACCTGATGTGACTTAATGGGCCCAATAAAGCGGTAGCAGAGCGCGGTTGGAGAGTAGCCTGGGGAAAACCTCCAACAGGACCACGCGGGCGGTTTAAACATTGGAACACACTCTCAGACACATGACAGTCGTGTGTGAACAGCTTAAATACTTGTGTAACGACTTCATTATTTGGACACCCACTGAGACACCGAAATCGCCTTTCATGCGAACAGTACAGGAGTGCTACCGTGAACCACAAACGAAGTTTTACCTCTCTGTCGCACTTATGTGCAAACCTGTAAGTGCGACAGAGAGGAAAATTTCGAATGCCGTTCGCGGTACACTAAAATGTCTGACATTTGTGTCGCAATTAATGTCGTAGTCCATTCGAGCTTTTACGCTGGTGCATGGTGCTGCGACGAAGCTACTTACAACAGTTTTAATATTTGGTAGTGAAGGTGTAATTCTTTGCCTTTGGCCGATCGCGTGCGACTGACGCCACAATATAGTCACAGACTGTATGAAAATGTATGGCGCCGCTTCCGACGTCTGCGACGGACGCGTGCGGACTACGACAGGCGTCTTCATACCTTCGTTACCCGCAGCTGCGATCAGCCGCAATGCACGAAACACCTTTAGCACCTTTAGATAGCGCTTCAGAACCGTGACGTCACGAACCTCAAGCGTCATGTGACTTTATATTTATTCTTTTTGTTACTTTTATCATCATTACGCTAGGAGTATGATGATGAGTTTTAATGATTTTTCGAAAAAAAAAATAATTTCTTATTTGATGTCAACATCAACAAAGTCATTATTCTACAGTGGTGTTCGAATCAACCATAAATAACATTATGCACGTAACAAGTTAATTAAATTAAAAATCCCACGACAAAAAGCGTAGCTAAGAACCGTCGTCAAGACTTTCGATTAAAAAAAAACTACTCAAATCGGTTCAACCGTTGGGAAGCTACAATGCCACAGACACATATACACAGATACAACTTTTAACACCCCTCTTTTGAGTTGTGAGTCGGGGGTTAATATTTAAAAAGTAACTCTAAAGAATAAATAATTGTATAAGTCTTCAAAGTTTTAAGTGGGGGAATGTACTGTCCCTTTCTCGCAAAACGCACCTCTGTATTAAACGATCGTCATTTACTATGGCGCTTTAGATCAGTGACATCACTGATTTGTAGCGCTTTCTCTCTCCAATCAAAATCATTCTAAAGGTTGTAACTTCGTTATTTTTTGAGACATTTTAATGAGATTTTCACCATTGCGCACAGTTTTATGTCTTCTTTCTTCTGGGGGCCAATCAACTTTTTCTTGTTCTTATTCTGTCCCGTCAGCGAGGAGACAACAGTAACCGAGTTTCTTAGAAAAATGTTTATAATATGGACTTCAAGCATGCTCAAGACATGACCCATGTCCAAATGGATATATGCTCATTGCTAAAACTCATGTTTGGTATATTAAATCCTATAAAATCACAGTTTTAAAGAGTGACTCAGGAGACGTAACCATGGTAACGAGCAACAAAAAATTGTTGATCCACCCTTGGACAATAATTTGGATACTAACAAATGTTGAGTCTACATCCATATTCGCGCTGCGCGACTGAATGTATGATGATCACGTCCCGCTCGCGTCACGCAGCCTGAGGGGCTACCGCGAACCACAAACGAAGTTTTCCCTCTCTGTCTTACTTATATGCATACTTGCAAGTGCGACAGAGAAGGAAAACTTCGTTTGTGGTTCGCGGTAGCCTCACTGTATGGCGTCGCTAACCTGCCGTACATTCCGGTGCGCAGCGCGAGCGCACTATAAGCGTCACGCACGTTGTGTGACCGAGCGTTTAAGCGACTGAGCAGTGCCTTTACCATGAGTTTGCATGACCGTACTCGCTAGCGACTGCGTAAACGGTTTAGTATGCCGATTCTTAGTTCTATTGCGTAACCGCCAGAGGCGCTGTACTTTTGCACATACAATTTTTTACGCAGTCGCTAGCGAATACGGTCATGTAAACTCATGGTAAAGGCACAGGCTCAACTCTAGTTAAGGGCCGGTTGCACCAACTAAATACTAAACTACATTAAGACAATCCCGTCGTGATTGGGCTCATCGGAACCGTCTAAACGAGTATTTGAGGACTGTGGGGAAAAAAGGCACAGACGGCAATAACCTCCTAAGACCCCGCATCCTATATAAAGGACAAAATATGGTCAACGGAAAATAAGTTAAATTTTGAAGTGACAGAGTTGCATTTGTTTTCGTTTGATTGATTTGAAATAAAATAAAATTCAAATTTGTAATCAGAACTGTTAGGTTCAAATTCGATTTTATTTTTATTTGTATGGTGGGTCTCAGGAGGATACAAGCTTACACTAAAATGAAATATTCGACAGAAACTTATTCAAACCTTGCTTGAGTTTTATTTGCACTTAGACCGATTTCCTCATTATTTAGTCAAGCAATACTCAATATCATCAACTCAAATAATCAACGCATAAAATGAACCTTTCGTATGTAAAGAACATTGTTTTAGCATATAAACTTAATTACCAAGGTGCATGCCCGATAGGGTAACTGTTGATACTATTACTGTACCTAAATTTTAACATCTTATGTACACAGTTTGCAAATAAATTTATTCTTATTCTGACTTTAGCCAACATATTTTACTGGCTGTACATATGAGATTATTAAATTAAATTAAACTATATCCTATATATATGTGAGTGTCTTATTGAACTATATGTCCTTATAGTTTAAATGACTATTATAACCAATTATAAATAAAGCCTATAAAATTGTTTATCTCTAAATTTTCATTTTGTAATTGACTGCAATTATTTCGCACACAACTGTATAAATACATATAATATAATATTTAAATTAGTTTTTAGTTCGTAAATATGTTGCTACACCCTACTAGGGTCCATGTCTGTCTGCACTGCCTAGCTTACAAGAACACCTTGTAAATACCATGGTTGCAACAATTTATTTATTATCTAGGATCACCAACAGTGGCAACAACAGTCATCAGCACTATACACAGAAAAGTGCATGGTTTAGATTTAATTGCGCCACCAATTACAGGTGAACACAGCGTGCATTCACCTCAGATTCGGTTGAAACCGCTCAACCAATCTCACTGGAGCGCAAACTCTAGTGTTCCAGTATTCCAAACCACACGCGTGGTCGTGCCGGAGGTTTTCCCCTGGATTTTCCCCAGGCTACTCTCCAACCGCGCACTCCTATCGCTTTATTGGGTCCGGCCTACAAAGCCGCAGTCAGGTTAAAAAAAAACTGCTACTGAAGCGACGCTGAGATACGAACTTATAGATATATTTTATAGTGTATTGTATTGTAGTGCATACTTGATTTGGGCATCACTCAATAGTGCCCTCTTTTACTTTTATTCGGATTCATCATCATCCTAGTGATATCCCAGTGCAGTTGGATCCTGAAGGATGATTGGGGTCAGCTACCTTTAATCACATGATTTAGCGTAGGCACTAGGTTTTACGAAAGCGATTGACATCTGACCTTCCAACCCAAGAGCAAACTAGATCTTATTGCTCTCTCTCATGTTTATTGTTTTGTAATTTCATGTTGTTTCCTGGTTGCCCTGAAAATCAGCGTCATGATTTTCATGACACTATGCTGAGCGGCACCCATTTTGATACTAAATAGGTACCTATTTACTATATCCTACAATGTGTAAACAACTTGTACCAAATAAATATTTCTTTCTTTCTTTCTTTCTATTGGGAATGGCTTGTCAAGTGAGTTGGCAACTTGACTGCTAGATGTCCTCAAGCCGCCAGAGGGCCTCTAACCTGGCTTACAGAATGGTGCCGTCGAATAGACAAAGCCGGGATCAACTGCTTAACGTGCGTTCCAAAGCAAGGAGAGTAGCCTGGGGAAAACCTCCGACACGACCACGCGGGTGGTTTTGAACACTGGAATACTCTAAGTGAGATTGGTTGAGTTGAGCGGTTACAACCGAATTTGAGGTGTGAGTGGTATCGAGCTTCTAGGAGTTCTCTCACTAAACCTAGCCTAGCTGAAGAGTCCAGCAAGAAACTCAGCTAGGGCCGACCTGGGTCGGACTGACTCTACCCGATATGCGGCGGTACCGGGACGATTAGGGACTATCTGTGTCAGTGTTGTTGCCATCGCGCGGTGAACGTCCACGCCGGCGCTTCAGTAGTGAGAAACGAGGTTTCTAAGAGTAGAAAATAGTGTAGGAACTTTTTACTTTTCAATGACAATGTTTAGTGAGTTTTGGTTGTCACCCGACAATATTCAAATATTATTATGCACAGAAAACAGTCAAGAGTCTGGAACCAATGTCCTTTACTGAGAATGTGATTCAAATATCTGGCCTCTTGGTGTCACCGACTTTAAAGGATGCTACTTATGGTATATTTAATGCAGTTTAACCTATTGAGCGCAAAGCATTACATACAAATGACGCATCGCTGATGCCACACGTTCAACGCGAAATTAAACTTTACGCAATCGCGTATAGATCGCTATTGCTTTGACCAGGCTGTAGCAGTCTTTGGCGTCCATGGTACGATTTTCCGATGACGTGAATAGCCGACTGTGGCGATCAAAGGGTTAAAGAAACCCCTCACTATTTGGGTGCTGAAATAGCAACCACCTTGGGAAACATGCTCCAACCAAAGTAGAACCATACCAGCCACTAGTCTTTAGTGCTGCAGTTTTCATCTCTTTTAACTTTCTACCCATTTGGTGAAGCATATGCTCCTCTCTTCCTCCAATATCCATCTCTTACTCTATATGCTTATGTCCAGATCCATGTTTTACAATTTCAAAGTCAACAACAATTGTTGGATTGGACAATTTTACATTGCCATATGCAAGGTTAAAATGAAACCCATGGAATGTCATTTATCTATTGTATTTGGTATGCATGGTACCATAATTATTAATTATTATTAATTAATAATTCATACATAACTGTTTTACCCTCATGGAGACCTCAGGTTTTAGAAACCCCAGATTAGGTGCTAGGTTCAGTAGTTAGAAAAACAATACACATTACACATCCAGTTTCCTACAAAAGTTGGGATACATAGCCCACAAGTATTTTTCAGAAAAAAAAATTAAACCACAATGTGTACAGTTATCACCCCATTCATTAGCACATGTTGTTAAGGTGTCACAAAGCATGATAGTAGTCAATAAAGTTCCCGGGGTTAATGACCCTTGCAGACATACATATATACTCAATAAAAATGGATTGTTAAGCCATAAAACTACAATGTTCTCTAAGAGATTTTTGGGACACTTCTTGGCTGTCAGTGAACAAATGAGCTCTAACTAATACAGGATTATCCAAAAATCTCAGACCCGATCCAATATTTGCTCTGGGTCACAACTCATAGTTTGGGAAATACTGCTCTAATATCTACTATTTATTTGAAAAAATGGATGGATAATTCTTATTACTAGGTGTTATTAAAACCTGCTCTTATTGTTGTGGCTTATTAGATTTGTTTATACTGGCAACACTTAAAAATAAATTTAAAATCCTGCTTTATTGGATATTATAACAATACTACAATCAGATGAAACCTGGTGATTATATATACTGGAATGGGGTGTACCAGAATATTTATTTTAATTTTGGTGGTGCCAGCTTAAGAAAAAAGAAAACTTTGTTAAAGGAGTTTCTATTACAATGAGAATTAAAACAGATCAGTCAGGTGATGAGCTTCCTTGTTGTATCTCAAGTGAGGAAGCTTTCCCTAACCTTAGTATAGGTAGGTAACTGTTTATACATAGGTCCAAAACATCTGATCCAAACATCAATTAACAATAAATAACAACAACATATCACTCTTGTCTAACTATTTAAATGAGATACTCACTAGTTATTGGTGCCGAAGAAGTAGATGCATTGCACCGCCGACTTTTTCGGGGGCTTGGACAGTTCAGGAGTAGGAATGGCTACCTGAAACCACCATCATATCCTATTAGCATTGTCAGAGGTTATGTTCACAGCATCATAACACGCGGATTTACCATTTCCCCGTTTGTTAAGTAGAATGATATCAAAACAAGACTCTAGGGGACGCCAACGCCGCTGAATGGCCAAGCTTACACGTAATAAGAGATTTCCCGCCCATTACTACTTGTTATAAAACCAGACTTATTTGATCAAAAAACATTGAAAATACTGTTTACAATCAACAAGTACATTATGTTTTATATTGGAAACGTTATACTACATAAATCTTCTAAAATATCAGTACAACTTACCCGGCCGGGCCACGGGCTGAAACCCTTCATTTTAGCCCTGAAACAAACACAACCGGTTATATCAAACTGCAGACTTCTAATTAACTTCAGTACTTAATTTCAGCCTAGTATTTTGGTACATACCACACTAAATCACCAAGTTTATATTCGATAGACATGGTACACGACTGCTCAAACTCAATTTCCACGACGAACTAAATTAAAAAATTGAAGGAAAGGGGCAAGTTTTGCCGTTTTGCGCGTCTCTTGTATCTATGGTTAGTACCGAAAAACCGGTAATGTCACGATGCTTGATTAAGCGCTTCTCACACGACGTATTAAAAGATTCATACACTACGGGACTGCGTCCCAGTCTGGACGTGTGACGGCGTCATAAGAAGAAAATGAGAAAAATTGTCTATGGTTACCTGCGAGCTATTTGAGATATTCTCAAACTCGTTCATAAAGTCGATCTGAACGAAGTTAAAATACACGTTTTTAGTATATACTTAAATAAATGAGCCTTTTTCAGCCGCTGTTCTGACATATCAATATCACCTCTCTTACTCTGTTACTCTGTTTGTGCCGCCAAAGTTGAACGATAATAATAATATTGTTTAATTCTGGCAATTAAAGATGATTTCATTAGTAAATTTCGCTTAAAAATGTCAAAAAGATTTTATCCTCAGCAACAAGGTGAAAGAAAGAAAGCCAAACTTGATATTACCATATCAGATCACAATTTTCCCCTAAGTCAAAATGCAGCTGCAAATAATGGTATGTTAATATTAATTTATATTTTAGTACAATTCAATTCATGATTGGCTTCTTAAATCAAATTTTCGCCATCGATGGAGACGCTTTATGTATCATTTAAAGTGATTCATCTCAGATAGTGAGGTTATAACTGACATTTATATTTCAAGATTTGGACAACTGGGGCGACGACAATGATGATGAAATCCTGCTCATGGCGAGCCAGGCCTGCGAGCAAGCCTATGGCAACAACAGCTCGCTGCCAGACTTCAGTCTTTGTATGCAGCCAGGCGCAACTAGCACTCAAATGTTCCCACAACCTGGCCCAAGCAAAGAATTTACATTCAAAAAACCCGGTATACACTCACCACACGTAACATCAACTCATCTAAAAGACAAATGCAATAGAATTTCTTCTCCACTACCTGGTATGTCATCAAAAGTGATATCAAATGGAGAATCAATGAAATATAATGACGACTTAATTTATAATGACAAAGTCTACAAAGGACAGGATCCGGACCATGTTTACCGGCAACTTCTTCAGCTGCAAGAAGATAATGCAAAGCTCAAGTCTGAAAATGGTAAATTAATGGATAAATGTGTAACAAAAGAAGGAGAGGCATCTATTCTTCGGACGCAGCTGAAGTCATGTCAAGTGGCTGTGGACAATGCCAGGATGGAGAAAATTAAAGCCCAAGAGAAGGTACAGATGGAGTGGACGGAGAAATTATCAGTGGTTAATGGTCAGATGCATGATCTGAGGACACAACTAGATTTTAAGGTAAATCCTAATAATATTATAAACGTGAAAGTTTGTACAGATGGATGTATGTTCCGCTTAATCTCAAAACCTACTGAACGGATCTCTATGAAACTTTCCAGTATTGTAGCTTAGACATCAGAATAGGACATAGGCTACCTTTTATCGGCGGGTAACACCGCAGGGTGCTGCTAGTAATAAGTAATGAAACAAATTAACTGTTGATAAAAATATATACATTTAATAATCAATATCTTAAGAAAATTAAGCACTAAATTGTTTTTTGCATTGAATTTGCACATAAATAGCCTCACATTCTCCACATTGATAAATAATTATTATTATTTGTTTATCAGGCAGGCAGTTGAAACAACTGATAAAGCCTGTATCCAGTTATCCTTAAATACAATTCTCCTAATATTATAAATGTAAAACTTTAGATGTTTGTTACTCAATCACGCAAAAACGGCTGAACAGACTATGATGAAACTTGGAATACAATGAGTTTATAGCCTGGATTAACATATAGGATACTTTTTGTCCTGAAAACGATGCATAGAAGGGATGAAATAGGAGTGGAAGTATATGCGGATGAAGTCACGGGCGAAAGCTAGTATCATATATATTTTTAATTTATTTATTCTTAAAGATCTCTAAATGTGCACATAACTGTTTGAAATCTGAAAAACAAATGAATAAATATTAATTGTATAATGTATTACTTATTATAGACAGCCTAAATTACTCATGTTTGACAAATAAATTATCTCTTATCTCTCTTACTTTCTTAAATTGTAAATTAATATTTTGACATGTAAAAGTGCCCTTGTGGCCTATTTGCAGAATAAATGTGATTTTTGTTTTTTTTTTTATTTGGGTTGGTTTTATTTTAATAACCTAGTGATTTTCTTTTACAGAATTTAGAAATAATTAGCATTAAGGAGAGATGCAGAATGCTGGAATCTACAAAAGTAAAATTGACTCAAGTCACTGTACCTAACAATGAGATATCCTCAAGGTATTTATTTCTCTTTATTATATTTTTTAATACTTTTTTGTACTAAATATATGGGTGGATCAACTATTCTTTGTTGTTTGTTACCATGGTTACGTCGCCTGAGTCTGACTCTTTAAAACTGTGTTTATAGGGTTTAAATCTACCAAACATGAGTTTTAGGGATAAGTCTAAATCCATTTGGACATGGCTCATCTCCTGTGCATGCTTGAAGTCCATATTATAATTTTTCTTTTCTAAGAAACATGGTTATGTTGTCTCCTCGCTGACGGGACAGAATAACAACAAGAAAATTTGATTGACCCATATTTAATAAAATGCATTTATACATACGTTGCTCCTTGTTCCCGTCTACCAGTCCCTGGGACCCCAGGGGTCATTACAAAAGAATGCTGTTGTTTTTTTCGCAAGCTACTTTTTGTATTAAATGTACGATTAATATCTCAGAAAATTAAACTCTTAAAAATCAAATGTGGCAGTGAGTAAGCACAGAACTTATGTGTCCAGGATTTTTAAACTGGGCTTGGTATGAAGCCTTCGGCTCCTGGCGAAAAAAATAAACAATAGCATTCTTGTTCCAACTTAATCTTTGTAACCAAACTTAAGAGCTGGGAGATCGAACAAATTGTTTCGTAATCCAGATTGGTAGTGTCTCATTTTCCTTTGCTCTTGAGTATAGATTTAAGATTAATTTAAGATTAAAAGTATTCTATTCTAAAAAAAAAAGAAAAAAAAAAAATATATATAATGAATTGAATGAATTTCCTGCTACCCAAAGGTTGTCTGGAAGAGATCGCTTTTTAGCGATAAGACCGCCTGTTGTTTGCATTATTGTCAGTGATAAAATTTGTTTTTAACATTTCCATTTTGTATAGTGCACAATAAAGTATATTATTATTATTATTATTATATATATATATTTTTATCTTTAACTTACTCAACACCTTGTATGAAAGAGCGAATTCCTTCTAACACAAGTTTTTACTTAAAAGGAGGATTCGACAACCTTGTTAACGTTATTTGATAAAAGAATAAATAATTTTTGTTTTTTTTGTAATAAGCCCGGGGATCCCAGGGACCGGTAGATGATGCGTTGATGTTGATATATATAATTGCTTGTTAGTGTTAACATTTGACTCTATAAGTAATCTTTCAGTCACCGTCACAACATGAGTTCCGGTCACAATGCTTCTTTAACCCAGAGAAGAGTGAAGATGGCGTCCACAGGCGCACAGACTGACAGCAAAGCACATTTCTTGAAGCTATACAAGTCACATACCGCTGGTATGGAAACCATTACACAATTATTATCCATTACATTCATACTTTTACTTACACAAACAAATGGATAGAAAAAAAAGCTAGATTCACGAAATATAACATAGGGTGCATCTCATCTAATCTTACTTTGGGGAGAGGGGGTTTCGGCAAATATCACCTAATTTTTTTTTCCTTAAGAAACATAATGAAATTGCTAGAAAATAATATTTTCTAAAGAATAAGTAGCTTCTTCACAAAAATACGGCCAAACCACACACAATAATATCTAACGAGATATTGCGAACGCTACAAAGTTGCACAGTAGCTCGTCGTTTGTTTACGCGCAGCTGCCATCAAAACGCACGAGTCGCACGACTCGACAAACGACGTACTCTCACGAGACGAGAGGCAGCGACGCACGGACAGTGCCTTTACCATGAGTTTGCATGACCGTACTCGCTAGCGACTGCGTAAACGACTTAGTACGTCGATTCTTAGTTCTGTTGCGTAACCGCCAGAGGCGCTGTACTTTTGCCCATACAATTTTTTACGCAGTCGCTAGCGAGTACGGTCATGTAAACTCATGGTAAAGGCACTGGTTCCGACCTGCTTTGTATACTCTCGTCAAATCCAACACTTGACATTGGCAAAGTGCCCAAGCAGCAAAAGGCCATCAACGGAAAAAAAATGAATCACATTTAGGGTAGGTTGCACCAACATCCGATCACAGGCCGGTCCTCGTCAAATATGGCGCCGGCAGCTGTCATCCCATAGAAACTTGTCAAACTTTCCATACAATCAGATTTTAACGAACACCGCTTACGATTACAGACGGTTTGGTGTAATCCACCCTTACACTACAAACATACATTATGAATAATCTCACGTGAGGGGATAGGGGAGAATGAGCCAAATCTCACGAGGAGGGGAGGGGGATTAGAATATTTCTAAAAACGCCTCACGTATTTAACGGACTCCCCCTTATGGATGTTTCTCCCTTACACTGCTGATCCGTTATGCAAGCGACATTGCCTTTTATACCCCAAATTTGTAGGTTAGTGAAGTTATATAAAATCTCTTCGTCGTCGTTTTTGGGAAATTGTATAAAATTCTACAATAAAATTCCAAGACACATTACTGAACTTACGGATTCTAAATTTAAGTCTGTCGTGAAACAGACACTTATTTCAAAAGCATATTATAAGATAAACGATTATATCATGGAAAGGGATGTTTGGCAGTGATACCGTCCCGCACAAGTAATCTAACACAGAAATATTTTGTCCTTAATATTAAAAATATGTATGTATGTTTATATTGTAGCATTTGAATTCGTAGTATTATAATACTGTTATTTTATATACATTGTATATTGTTTTGAAAAAATGACACCTCGCCGTGTTTCTTACGCCGGTTCTCTCTGGGATATTATATTAATTTCATTATACTCCTTGTTTAATCTTGAGACCTTATACATCTCTAACTTTACTGATGTTGTAATATTTGTAATAGATAACTTTGCGAGTTTATCTTCACTGTATGACATTAATTTTGTTATAATTGTAAACTTGAAATTATTATTCCTTCTTGAACTGTAAATTAATATTTTGACATGAAAAATGTATTACTTATTATAGTCAGACTTTCTGGAATTATAAATTAATATTTTGACATGTAAAAGTGCCCTTGTGGCCTATTTGCAGAATAAATGTTTGTATTTGTATTTGTATTTTGTATTTGAGGCAGAGCTTTATTTTATGAACCGGTGGTAGTTTTTTGACATTCATAAATGCATGTAACATGCCTAAATTGAAGAATAAATGATTTGATTTCATTTCATTTTTCCAGCTACACCCAACCTCATAAGTATGCTACCCACAATACTTGAGCCAAGCACGGAGCCCTCGCTGCTGGAGCACAATGAGAAGCTCCAGACGGACTTGGAGCAGTCGCAGCACCCCTGCCGGGTGTTCAGCACCTTCCACCGGCTGCCGGCGCCGGCTCCGGCTCCGGCGGGCACCGGGCAGCGGCCTGCGAGCACGACCGTCGGGTCTACACATGAGGATCTAACTTGTATAGCTGAAGGAGTCGATGTTGCTGACAAGTTTGATAAGGTAATCTGTATGTCGGTATATCTAAATTTAGAATAATAATAAATAATAATAATAATAATATATGAAGGACAAAGTCAGCAAGTACCTAGACTTGGCACACGAGGTAACCGCCATGTGGGATGTTGATTCAACGATCATTGTCCCGATAGTCGTCTCTGCGAACGGTCTAATAGCGAAGAGTCTCGACCAACACCTCAAGAGACTCTCGCTAGATGGCTGGGTCAAGGGTCAGATACAGAAGGCGGTACTCCTGGACACGGCGCGAATAGTCAGGAGGTTCCTCTCTCTGTCGCCCTAACCACCGGTAGCTTAGGCCCCGCCTCGCTGCCGGCGGCACCCTAGGTTAGGTTTTTATAATGATTTTATGTCTTGTAAATATTGTTTTATATTTTACTTTTTATAAAGATATTCTAAAAACCTAACTTAAGAGAAAAGATAAATAAAGAGAAGATAATAAATATTATTATTATTTATTATTATTTGAGACAGTTTTATCAGGCAGGCGTCCGTTGTCTCATGCAATAGCCCAGCCATTAATACATCATTTTCACCCAATAACCCAGTTCATTTAGGCTCCATCAACCAGAAATAGTCCCTGTACACCCTGGCGGGTGCTGTCTCTGTGTGCGTCCCATGACACGGGCAGGGACAGCATCCGCTCGGTGTATCCCTTGCATTTCATTAAAGTGTCAAAAGGGCCTCTACGTGTTGGCTATGTGGTACTCGTTTGGTACTTCGGTGCCTCGGTACTTCGGCTCCGCGCACGCCTCCCAAAGGTCCGGGATACCATTGTCCCGTGAACGGGAAAGACATACAAATAATAAATATTAGAGGACAATCTTACACAAATCGAACTAGCCCCACAGTAAGCTCAAGAAGGCTTGTGTTATGGGTACTAGACGACGATATATTTAATAGATATAAATACTTAAATACATAGAAAACATCCAAGACTCAGAAACAAATATTCATGCTCATCACACAAATATTTGCCCTGACCGGGATTCGAACCCAGGACCGTCAGCTTCACAGGCAGGTGCACTACCCACTAGGCTAAACCGATCGTCAATAAAGGAAAAATTGAAAAATTTAGGCACCGAGCAGGATTCGAACCTGCGACCTCCCGACACTCGCGGCCAGTCGCTCTAGCCAACTGAGCTATAGGTGCAATCGCCGCCCAGTCCCAAATTCATCAACCGTTCCTTCGTATTAAGCAGTACCGCTGCTAACGTAAACTATATTTTATACAAACGCCTTAAGGGAGGCGTACAGCGACATCTACCAGAAGTCTCATGCTTCATTAACGGCACTAACGTCTCAAATCATATTGAGAATCGTCAGTTGCGATGCGCCATCCCATACCCAAATTTAGAATAAAGGAATAATTGAAAAATTTAGGCACCGAGCAGGATTCGAACCTGCGACCTCCCGGCACGTCGCTGTACGCCTCCCTTAAGGCGTTTGTATAAAATATGTCGGTATATCTGTTACATCTTTACAATAGGGATGCTGACTCAAAAAGACAAACAAACAAAACAAGACAAAAAAAATGCCAAATGGTCAAAATCCTACTCATATACCTCAATAAATAACGGAACTACAACAGTTTTAATGTTGCTGGTTAGAGAGAGAAAGCGCGACAGATTAGTGACGTCATTGACCACGAGCGCCATAGTAAATGACGAGCGTTCCAATATAAAGGTGCGTTTTGCGGAAAAGGGACAGATGCCTCCTCTTAAAACTTTGAAGAATTATAATTATGTAATTATTTATTCTTTTGAGTTATTCTTTTCGCAATTTAATTAAGAACTTGATACTTTTTTCGAGAACATTCGAACTTATTGATTTTGTTATTTGGTGTCAACTTTTTTTTTTAATACCACGTCGGTGGCAAACAAGCGTACGGCCCGCCTGATGGTAAGCGGTCACCGTAGCCTATGGACGCTTGCAACTCCTGGGGTGTCACATGCGCATTGCCGACCCTTCAAAAATTTTTACACTCCTTGAAGAACCCCATACTGTAGTCCCTCGGGAAAACCTCGGCAGGGAGCTCATTCCACAACCGGAGCGTCCGTGGGAGGAAATTCCTCTGAAACCGTACCGTACGCGACCATTTCGGTTCTAAGGTGTAAGGATGAATGCCGACGGCGAGCGGTGCGGTGGTAGAAAGCGGCCGTGGGTATCATGTCGAACAGTTCTTCGGAGCACAACCCATTATACAAGCGATAGATATTAAGTACTACTGTTTATGTTTAGTCTGTAAAGAGTTCGTATCTATCTATCTATTTATATTAATTTGAGGCAATAAAATATATTCTGATTCTGATTCTGATAGAACACGCACAAGCCAGGGACCGATACCGGTATTTTTAAAAAACCCTGAATTAGCCCAATATTTTGGATTATTTTTTGCTATTTACGTAAATACTAATCATGTATTTAGGTAACAACGTCGTATTATTAGATTGTCCCATTAAAAACGAAATAATGAACCGGTGACCGTACTAATACCGGTATTTTTCTATGGAGAAAATACCGGTATCCGATCCCTGGCACAAGCATGCATCTCTATTTATTTTATAACATTTATTTTATTTTATTCTATTTATGTACGCCTGTCCGTCTATAATATATATTAACACATATGTCCTTTGGGTTCTGACAGAATACCAGTGTTTTGCTCAATTGCGAGCAAAGCTACGCACAACCAACCTATTTTTCGGTACTATGTTTGGTATGTTATTTAAACTGTGTTCCTAATTTTCTTTTCTTTTTTTTAATTCCTGTTTTATAATTGGGTGGATCAAGTTTTTTTGTGTCCCGTCCTCTTCTCCCGTCTTCCAATCTTGACCCGTTGTCCAAGTGACACTAGTGGCGCAGTTTGTTCAAAAAAATGTTGTATTAAGTTTTACTAACATGCTTAGTAGGTGGACCATTATGGAAATAGCTTGTAACTACCACAAATACGTATGTTTGATAAACTTAAATAGCATAAAATCACGATTGTATTCGAATTTTGTCCCCTGGACAACTAGACGTTACCACGGCAACGAGTGGGACTAAAAAGTTGATTCACTCAATTGCTTCTTTTGTTTAATATGTGTTGTTTTAAGTTTTTGATTTCCTTGTGTATGTCTTTTTGAGTTCTTTGTTTTTATTTGTTGTAACATGAGTGTGAATGTGGCAAACAAATAAATGTTATATCTATCTATCTATCTATCTATCTATTGTATCCTGCAGGTCGTGAAGGCGACATGCGCCGTCCTGAGACAAGTCCAACTGCAGCTGACAGAAGTGCGCGTGCGCATGAGCGCGGCGTTCCAACGCGACATGGACCAGCGGTACATCGACGCCGCCAATACATTCTTACTGGTGACGAAGAAAAATCTCCTCGCTGGCAGGTTAGTTCAGTATTACAAGATCGGGGTTACTTTACGATCGGAATAGCTGTCATTCATGTACAGTCGCCATCAAATATATCTGTACTCTTCAGGGTGCTCAAAAATATCTCAACATGCACTTTAACGCCTTGACAATAGAGTCTTGTTCAGATATTTGTGAGCACCTTGTTCGCTCCGATATATCTGATGGCGACTGTACCAACATTTTGCAGAGTTGGGCGTAATCCCGTCGTCTACCGGTGCCGGGGATCCCCGGGCTCATTACAAAAGAATGCTATTGTTTATTTTTTTCGCCGTGAGACCACGGCTTAATTACACATAATTACAAAATGTAATTTTCTAATTTATTTATTTATCAGATGGCAATTATTTCGAACCGTGAGATCTTCGAGAAGACAGTACGGTTGCCAGTAATTTTGTAATTCAATTACCAATTACATTGAAAGTGCAGTTTCTATTTCCTTTTAATTATGTTTGGTAAATGAAATTAAATTTTGTGTTCAACTGTTAATTTGTAATTCAATTATTTTTTGCCCAACACTGACATTTTGACATAAGTATTTGGAAAAACTGTCATCTCTAATCGTATTGTAACCGCGGCTAAGAAATACTATTCTTCTCTCTGTTAGTGTTTAGGACGATGTTGTTTTGTGGACCTAGATGGCGTTGTACCTAACAGAAACTAGCTAACGGGTGTTCGATCCCAATCCGATTCAGAAGGTCTATCGCGAACCGCAAACGAAGCTTTCTAGGGACGTCACTCCCGTCTTGAAAAATCGATTATTAAATAATCGATTATTTTGCTCCAAATTAAAATCGAGTAAAAAACAATCGATTTTTGAAGAAATAATAATCGATTTTTTATTTATTTTTCCTATGGGGTCGGTCCCACGGTGATTATTATTATGCGATACACTCATATCATGATCAGAATCACAAGTATGTTGACGTGTATTGCAGTATCGTGATAATATCTGAGCAAATGCTGATATTTTGAAATTTGCGGTACCTAAGGGGCGTGGCTTCAATATTAGCTAATTTATTAATCGATTTATTGCAAAATCTTAATCGGTTTAAAAATCGATTATTTTTAAAATTATAATAGATTTTTAATATTTTTTTTAATAATCGATTATTTTTTGACGTCCCTTTGAAAGGGTTTAGATGAATTATGAATGAAAGCATAGAGTTTTACCGTTCCATGGTCGTCAACGATAAAATATAAAGGCGTCCATTATGTTCACTCCGTTGGTAACCAAGTGAATTTATAGGTGTAGTTACGTTTAACGTTTTACGGTACTTTTTCGCCTCTTGGTGGCACGCATATAGGATCTTTATAGAAATATTTATACTTTAAGCCATTAATCAAAAAATTACAATACAATACAAATACTCTTTATTGCACACCTCCATCAAATGATACAGTACAGTACAAAAACACATTGAGAAGAGGCAAACAACAGGCGGTCTTATCGCTAAAGACCGATTTCTTCCAGACAACCTTAGGGTAGCGGAAATGAAATCTAATCAACGATTCACAGCAGGTGGTGCAGAGTTAATACATATGAAGCCTACTTATAATTACTACAATAACATTTAATTAAGGATAATAAACATACTTAAATATAGTATAAAAAAATATACATACATAAACATATACAAATATATAGTCAGCCACATAGTAGACATGTTTTTTTTTACCTCCCCTCGTGACAAGTGATTTGTATTAAATTTCAGAGCATTATACAAGGAAGAGCAAGGGATCTTGGCACGGAGGATGGTGGCGACTGTAGCGCTGCTACTAGACCGCTCGAGCGGGGCCGTTACAATAGAACAAGTTAAATCGATAGCAGATAATGTGAACGACGGAATTCTGCATGTTTTGGGCGATGTCTGCTCTTTACTTGATGCAACGGTTGGTATCACTACATAGTATAAAACAAAGTCGCTTTCTCTGCCCCTATATCCCTATGTATGCTTAAATCTTGAAAACTACGCAACGGATTTCGATGTGGTTTTTTTTAATAGATAGAGTGATTGAAGAGGAAGGTTTATATGTATAATAACATCCATTAAATAGTGCACCCGTGCGAAGCCAGGGCGGGTCGCTAGTTATAAATATTTTTCATTTCTCTTACTCTGAATGTGGGAGGATGGTGGCGTACTGAAAGTGGTTTTCTGCTCTAGAACAGTATTAAAAAGAAAAAGTACGGTGAATCGTAGTTAGATAGGGCAAAGGCAGTAACCCATATAAACGTTACGAAAAGTTTTTAGGAACCTCTATATCATTTTTTGTGGCCTAGTCATGGATACGCCACACGACTGTGCGTTGAATTTTTGTTTTCCATCCATCGGTTACATATATAGAGTGCCCCCCTAATTTAATATTTTTTCGTAATTTCAAACACTGTTATGTAGCGGTTCATAGAATACACCTTCCTACCAAATTTCTTAATTGTAATGCTTATAGTATCAGTAGTGACATACCGACGGACGGACGAACAGACATGACGAAAGTATAAGGGTTCCGTTTTCGTCATTTTCGCTACGGAACCCTAAAAATAACGATTAACTTATCCACCCATCATAGCTATCGAAACTATTTGTATATATGTTTCAGTCGTCGAGAAATGTCGACATTTGTACGCGATATGAAGCACCACTAAGCTCATTTTAAAATTTCCATTTCTCAAGTATAAGGGTAACCTTTTAGCGGTGTAATTAAGGCTTTTTCCTAGAAAGTTATTTAATTGACATCAAGAAAGTGGGGCCTTATGTTACAAGTTCCTTATTCATATAACTTAACAAATCTCTGCCAACTAAAGTGAGCTTTGTCCCTTTCTCACTAACATAAATGTCAAAGTGACTGATAAGGATAAACGTGTTTTAGGTTTCATGGACATTTATTTATGAATAAGGGATTAACACCGTAAGTTACGTCGTCCGATAATAACAAAATACCTCATTTTACTTCATATGTATTTATCAACTTTTTTACAGTCATGCGCGCCCCTCTACAACGGGCTCCTCTGCTCCACAACCCTCCTCCTCCAAGCCCTCCCCTACCCCTCCCCCTCCCCCCTCCTCAAGTCCCTGATCTCTTGCCGGCCCACGCCATCGGTCTCCTGCCGGGTATTAACAGTACTCAGGAAAATGGTGGCCCATGAGGGGACAGAGATTTGTAGTGGAAGTGGGAATATGAGGGTGGATTTGGAACAAGGTGTGCTGTTGTACAAGAAAGGTAAGCTGTACATCGAATACGTTACCTTTATTTGCTGAAGCAAAGCTTTATCTGATTTTGGGAAGTATTAAATGCTTTGTATCGACAATAGCGGTCTCTATGCTCCATTTTTTTTTAAGATTAGAAAAGTCGTGCGTTATCCTTCGAGCGATTTTAAAGAAAACAAGCTTAAAACGGGAAAATATAAAGAAAAAAGCATTTATTCACTGCACCAAAAGACACACCGTTACAAATATGATATACGATCTTTGAAACATGATAAACTACTGAAAGATGAAAAATTAGTACATTGTTATCTTCAGATATCCCAAGTAATCGAATAAATATGTACGAAAATTACCGAATATGTGTATTAAAATTCTACCATTTTTTCACACAACTTCAATAGACAACTGTCAGGAGCGCTCGTGGCCCAGCGGCGCTCGCGTACCGCGTGCGGTATGCTAGGGTAATCCATGTCGGCCATGGTCATTTCTTGGATAGGTGACCGCTTTGAGTGTTTATTAACTGGGCGCTCCCGTGCTTTGGAAGGCACGTTAAGCCGTTAACCGCCGGCTGCTGTCTATGATAGCAGTCTTTAAGCCAATTTAGAGTACTTCGGGCGGCTTGAGAACTTCTAACAGTCAAGTTGCCCACTCACTTGACAAGCCTAATTCCAAATGTGATCATCAACTTCAACGAGTGAAGTCTCCAACCCGCTTTCTAGACTCGTGTCACTTGCACGTTCTCCTGAAGCAAGTGGAAGTGGCTCTGAAGTGTATAGAAAAGCAGTTCTTGGTTCGAGAGGCGCTGAACACTGCTCAAGACCTGCTCGGCTTCCACAGCAACTACAGCGCTCGCAATCCACAGGAAAACAGGTGAGAACAATACAATACAAATACTCTCCACAACACCTTGACACATAAGTCATGATACACACATTGACACATACGTCACGACACAAAATATTAAAATATGATTATTTCCATAATTCTGAATTACTTTTATTAAGGGACAAACCTTGTACGGACGAAAAAAAATTGCTGTTTCATAGGAAATGGTCTTCAATCGCCTAATCAAAATGTATCAAGAAGCGATTTTTTTTGGGACAGATTAATTTGGTCCCATAGTAAAACTATTTCGTTATCATAAATAGAATCTGATTTTTTTTAATTTGTATCATGACTTATGTATTGCACACATCACACAAATGAATCAGTTAAACATAGAATCAAAACAGCATCATATAAGTCAACGCACGTAAAAAGAATTCAGGGCGGCTAATGGAGGTGATGGAATTTGATCCGTATTTCCACAGAATAAGGGCTCTTTTTGTGCATACACTTATAAATACATTAACATAAAACAACAACATAACTAGGAAAAGTAAATTAATTTCACGTCATAACAATTTGAATTCAATAAAAAATACTAAGTTTCACTAAGTATACGTTAACGTGTCAAACAATTGCGACCTTAAGTTTTTTGGAGAGTTTAAAAAAAATAGGAATAGTATAATTCTCAAGCTACAATTATCGAAGTACTATTAATACTATACTGGCACTGTTAGTAAGAAAGAAAGAAAAACATTTATTCATGACGAAACAAACATAAATAAAATATAGATAAAATAATTAAAAGAACTCGAAATCGTCACAAAAAGGTCTCGGCTCAGCATAATGCCGACTCAGGGAGCTGGCACTGATCTTCCGGCACAGTACACATCGTGACAATGAAATAATTATATATATATATATATATATAAATATAAATAATAAATATTTTTGTGGACAATCTTACACAAATCGACCTAGTCCCAAACTAAGCAAAGCTTGTACTATGGGTACTAGGCGACGATATACATACTTATATAGATAAATATATACTTAAATACATAGAAAACATCCAAGACTCAGGAACAAATATTCGTGTTCATCACACAAATAAATGCCCTGACCGGGATTCGAATCCGGGACCTCCAGCTTGGTAGGCAGGGTCACTACCAACTAGGCTAAAGCGGTCGTCAGTCATATATTTAATATGATTTGGAAACTTTTTCAGGTGTGATTGTCAACTTCTGCTGATGCAGGTTCTCGTGTTCGCGCTGAGAATATGCTCTGTCATGTTAAAGAAATGCCATTCTTCCAAAAGTAAGTAGAGTCACTTTACCTATAAAAAGAAGAAATGCTTTACAGGTAGGTAACATTTTTTTTAAACTTTGCCTATCACTTTTTTATAGAAATTTGTCTACCACGTTATTCCATGTTGACAAGTCTGACATTGACATAATTTGGTGAAAAAGGAAGCTGGTCCAGGACTCCGAAATTCGAACTTCGTATTGTGCCGTCCCTTTCACTCTCGTGTAATACAATATATGAGTGAAAGTGACGGCACGATACGAAGTTCGGATTTCGAATTTCGGAGTAGCCCCTCTGAGACAGAGATTTATTTAAAACTTTTTAAATGGCTACTATAATATCTACGTCAAATATGGCAAATTGCACTTAATTGCCATGTCAATGGAGACAAATATTGCTTGATCCTTTATGAGGCAGAAACACCACAAACCACAAACGAAGTTTTCCCTCTCTGTCTCACTTATGTGCAAACTTGCAAGTGCGACAGAGAGGGAATATTTCGAATGCCGTTCGCGGTAGCACTCCTGGATACAGCAAATCTTATCATAGTAAAGCTAGACCAGAAATATATGACCCTTGTCAAGAGACCGCTATTATTCTCATTTGTATGGCAACAGACTAAATGACATTTTGACTTTGTTTACCTGTCAGATCTGATGTCAATTTTGAAATGTTTTCCGGTGAAATATTTTTATTTCACGAGCGTTTGTTTTTCAGCAATTTATTAAATACATTATTAGTTAAGGTTTCGCTCTTGACTATGAATGGTTTTGGGCATGTAATTGATAGATAGATAGATAAATAGATAAACTCTTTATTCATATCCACAACATACATGGCATAACACAGTACTACAATTAAATTAAATATTAACTCTGACAGTATATAAGTAATAACATGCAACTACTTAAGAACTAAGACTTAGAAACTAATCAGATAAGCCATGTGTCGTGACAGAGAATAGGCGCTGGCTCAGCATGCCACAGCGCTGGTATTCTGCCAGAACCTTATAAAATAACGGCCAGTGCAACACTAAACATCCCTTAACAATACGTAGATGCTGACCTTATAATTAACAGCAATGAACACAGAAAAGTATATTATATTGAGAGTACAAGTGAAAGTGTGCGTGCGTGTGTTTGTTATGTGTCTGTGTGTGTGTATGTGTGTAATTGATGAAAATATCTCATTGCAGATGACCGAAACGTACCTGATCTACTAGCAACGTGTCGTGCCGGAGTGCTCGCGCTGCACCGGCTCGTGTCTCGCGACGTCGAGCTCTGCTCGCAGCTCGGGCTCGCCGAGGGACCCGCGCTCGAGTTCGTGGAGACCATGAGGGACTATAGCCATCCGGAGTTGTGGGGTGAGATATACAACTAATGATGGGATGCTGATGTTTTAAGTGCCTAGTTTTAAGAATTACTCTGAAAAAAGATGTCGAAAGTACCTAATTCCCAAAATCTATAACGACTTACCTTCAGATATAAAAAATAAGTGCAATACAAAAAAAAAATATTTAAAAAGAAAGTTAGTAACTTGTTAATAAGTAAAGTTAAAAATGCAATGCTATAATTGTTACAAACGCAGAAATAAGACAAGTGTTACTTAAGTAAATATAAATGGAGCCTCGTCTGCCAACATACCGCACTGTGGTTTGGCAGAAGTGCGTAAGTTGCGTAAACATTTGTAATTTATGAATAAACGATTATTATTATTATTAAAAATCAACTCGAACTAACCCAATCATTATCCAGTTATTAATCCAATTGGCTTTTGCCCGCGACTTCATCTCCATAGAACTTTTTCCGTAACAAAATGTTGAAAAAGGAACGCTTATGGGTTCATGCTGCCGCAGCTAAAGGGAAAAGCAAATGTCGAGTTATACCGGGATTTAAAGAACTTGGCCAAAGACCGTGAGAGCTGACGTCGACCCCACCGACAAGAGCCAAGCTCTTAAATTTTGATGATGATGGTTGAAGCGTGAAGAAGTTACTTCCAGTAATCTAACACAGAAATATTTTGTCCTTAGTATTAAAAAATATGTATGTATGTTTATACTGTAGGTAGCATTTGAATTTTCTACTATTTTTACTGTTATTTTATATACATAGTATATTGTTTTGAAAAAATGACACCTCGCCGAGTTTCTTACGCCGGTTCTTCTCGAGGCAGAGGTTTATTTTATGAACCGGTGGTAGTTTTTTGACATTCATAAGTGCATATAACATGCCTAAATTGAAGAATAAATGATTTCATTTCATTTGCTTAACTTGGGCGGGTAATCGCTTGTGTGACGTATTTGAACACAACTGTCATATAAAATAAGTTGTGCTCGACAAAAAAAAGTGAAACTGTGACAGGGACAACAAATGATATGAAACTCTCTGTCGCTCTTATAAAAAAATGTATATGACTGCCTCGCTCAGTTGTGGTATTATTATTTGCGTGTTGCGTCTGGTAAGTCTGTGTTCAATAACATGCCGAATACCGAATAATAACCGAATATTCGGCGCATCCCTATTTATAATATTATTAGGATTGTCTATTGTTGCAGAGAACATGTTGATAGAGCTGGCGGGAACATTCCAGTGCGCGGTGGAGGAGTCGCCGCCATCTTTCCATAGACAAGCCTGGGTGAAGAGCTTCCAGGCGTTCTCTCTGGTTGACTGATTGTTTTTTATTTATATGCATATAAGACTAAGTTTAGCCTCATTTTGGGCCAGTTCGAGGACACCCGCTCGACACGGCCTTTTGGGCCATGACGAGGTAATCGGTCGACTGATTCACTTCATGAGCAATGGGGAACTTGCATGAATATTACATCGAGAAATTATATTAGTAATCTAATAATTATAGCCATTACAATTGCGTTATTGGAAGATTTATTCTGAAATTACTATTATTATATGAAATATTTTAACTAAATTAAATTTTAACTAAAAGTTGTGTAATTTAAAACGCGTATTGTGACGTCACTCCATCAGTTACTTCATTAACTTCTGTTGAAAATATTGAAAAATATCTAAAATGGAAAATGATTTATTATATTAAATGAAACTGAAAATATATTATTTCTGTGATGCAAATAATATTCATGCTCCATGAAATGTTTGACGTGCAATGTAGTGACGTCACGTCAAGCCAGTGAGACTCCGCGCAAAATTTTAAATGTCGATTTTTTTATTTGAATTAAATAAATTATTTGGGCATTGGGCATATTTAAAAAATTTCGTGTATGATATCTTTACGTAATCCTTAAATCTTTAAGACAGACTAGATCAACGAAATAATGCAAGTTCCCTATGCAATGTATAGGGCTACAGTTTAACTCAGAAGGTGCGGGGTGAGGGGAGACTAAACACGGGTTGTAACACTAAGTAAAAATAATAGGCCTATAAATACTAGTTTTAGTACATACTTTGTACTAAATTTTGAAAGAAAAGTTCTTGTAGACATGAGAATTTCGGTTCGGAATTTCTTATTGCGTATAGCTAGATTCATACAACCCATGACTTTACTACTCATGTATGTAGCCAGCCTTAGAAATTCGTAATCGATTTATTTGGAATCGAATTCTGGATGTACAATCGCCTTCAGATATACCGATGCGAACATTACGCTTATCAATACCTGAACACGACTTTATTGTCAATCTTATCGATGGTCTCGAAGATGATGTACTGTCTCTTCAAGGTATCCATTGTTAGCGTTGTTGTTTTCTTAAAATGATGTTGATGTTCGGTTCAGTCCCGCGCGATCGCACTCTTGTTTCTTCTTCGTCAATTAGACTGGTGGAACCCGCTTGTGGGAAGCCAATCAAACTGAGCCGCTACGTAGAAAGCACAATCACACTGAGATGATCCGGTTCGAAGGATCATAAACGTAGGGTATAATAGTTTATTACAACCTACATGGACGAATGTTGTATGTTTGGTAGTTATGTTGATTGTCGATAGGGACGGTATTGTTAAGTAAAGGCTGTGACCGTCCGGGTTGAGTACCTTTATTGCACTAAAATAACAAAGTAATAAAACGTGTTAGGTAAAGGATATAATGACGCACCCGCGGGTGCATCGTAAGCTTAACATTAAAATGTCGAGTGTGCTCGTACAGTTACAGTACATGTTCTGTTATTTTTGAGCACCCTGAAGAGTACTATTACTCGGAAGGATGCCTGGATCAATCATAGTTTAATTTTGTATAATTGACCGATCGATTGGACATCAATATCGCTCGAGAGATCTGTCAAACATCATAGTACGTAACCTAGTTACCGCTATAAAGATTTTTTCACAAGGCATGTGAAACTCAACCTTATTTCAAAAGCATAGAGACTAGCGGGGCAAACTTGTAATTTATCTGTACTGGACGCAGCAATCGGGCTAAAGTAAATTGTGCCTTATACTTTAAGTAATATGAGCTGTATTTGTATTAAATCTTGTAAATAACGTACATACATAGCGCTATTTTAGTTGATTAAAACTATTTTATTTAACACCTGATTACTCTTCTATTTCAACACTACTACCTATTGTTAAGGTGTAAGATGAAAACAATGTATCTTAAATGAATTAAATACAAATTAATATTAGATTGTTGTAGCATTAGGGTGTTAATAAATGAATTTTAAGACAGACCTACGATTTGGTCCCATGATTTAAGAATTTTCTCATTAGAAATAAAATGATACCCATTCATTTATTTAATTTATTTTCAATCATCGTATTTTTACACAGAATCATTTAATCTATAAATAGGAATGTACTAGAGATAATTTGAAGACCACGTCACCTCATCTGACTCGGTTAAATTCCAAGATTGATCTGAATTATTAAATTCTATAAATGTAAAATTTCAAGCTTACATGGTCATTTACATTAGAATTACGATTTGAAACGGGATATTTACCATGTATATTTGTATTTTTGAGTTCCCGATATTTCGGCACTGTTGCAAGCGCCATTATCAAGGATTAACTGACGTGCTGCGAGTTTTAGTTGTGGTCTACCCGCACACCATAGCGATCTACCCTCTTCCTGGTTCGCTTTTTTCGCACAGTGTCACCGTCACTACCACCGTCCGCCTTGTCACTTGAAACTCGATTATGGTCATAACACACCACACTCCCAAAAAATACAAATATACATGGTAAATATCCCGTTTCAAATCGTAATTCTATAAATATATTTTTATGTAAACGTTACCTTAAAATTGTTAAAAAACCGTTATATTATAATTTAAATAACGATATTGTAAACTGTCGAAAGATTGTAAACCGAAAATTGTTTTGTACTTTCCTTCAGCAAGTCGACGAAGCCCCGGGCATTTCTATTTCCGCTCTGCACCTCTAGTATAAGTTTCTTCGAAACAAAACACAAACGAACGGGTTTACGTTTAGTCTCAATTTGTACGGCAACGCGACCAGCGCCTCTGGTGGTCTTTGGTACTATTTTTTGCCATACAAATTCAACACTGAACGCAAACGCGTTCAAGTTTTGTTTTCAAATGAGTTACTGAATTTTAAGAGAACAACGTTATTGTCGCTCATGCAATAAGGTTATTGACTCAAAATCTGACTACTCAAAGAGAAAAAGCAAAAAATATACCAAATGGTGAAAAAAAAATTTTTTTTTGTATACATCGCCGGTGGCAAACAAGCGTACGGTTCACCTGATGGTAAGCGGTCACCTAGAAAACGAACGAACCTAACCTAAATTGCAAGTTTCATGTCGGAAGAGTTGGAACTGCAAAATGCTGCTTACAATTAAACACATTATTTTCGGTACATTACAATCTTTCGACACTTTGCAATCTCATAAATTTACATTAACGTGAGACATATTTACACTTAATAAGAGAACGACGGTTGAAACTCACTTGGAAACTCACTATTTGCGACATTTTCTTGTTTTGTGAGTTTCAACCGTTGTTCTCTTATTAATTTGTAACCTCGCTAGTTAGATTATAATTTAACGGTTTTTACAATCTGATGGTGACATATATGTATCTTAACATCCTTTTGACAGCAAAGTGCAAGAGTTAAAAATATTAACAATAAATTAAAATATTAAGGTAAACAGTTAATACTACCCAAAGTATGCAAAACCTGGTAATAACAGCAAAATGCAATCACAATACTATTTTAAGAACTCTTCCTAACCATTAGTATATCACTATATCCCTATGTATGCTTAAATCTTTAAAACTACGCAACGGATTTTGATGCGGTTTTTTTTTAATAGATAGAGTGATTGAAGAGGAAGGTTTATATGTATATTTTACTAATGCGAGACCGAAATGTAAACCATGGATTCAATAAATAAATAAATAAGTATTAATCACAATTGGCGTTGGCAATTGTTTTTAATGAAAATTACATAGAAAATGCCAAGTTATATTCTTATACAAACGCCTTAAGGGAGGCGTACAGCGACATCTACCAGAAGACTCAAACTTCATTAACGGCACTAACGTCTCAAATTATATTGAGAATCGTCGGTTGCTATGCGCCATCCCATACTCAAATTTAGAATAAAGGAAAAATTTAAAAATTTAGGCACCTAGCAGGATTCTCAATATAATTTGTATAAAAATATAGTTTACGTTAGCAGCGGTACTGCTTAATACGAAGGAACGGTTGATGAATTTAGGACTGGGTAGCGATTGCACCTATAGCTCAGTTGGCTAGAGCGACTGGCCGCGAGTGCCGGGAGGTCGCAGGTTCGAATCCTGCTCGGTGCCAAAATTTTTCCTTTATTCTAAAAATGCCGAGTATTGATACAACTAGTGTACTGGATAATTACCTATCATGATACTGATAGTGAAACATTGAATGTAATTGAAAAAAAAAAACAACTTTATTGTCGCTCATGCAATAGGGTTATGGACTCAAAATTTGACTACAAAATAAATAAAACAAAAACTATGCCAAATGGCGAAAATCCTATTCAAATCTCAAAAAATAACGAAGCTACGACCGTTTTCATTTTGCTAGTTAGAGGGTAAGCGCCACAGATCAGTGACGTCACTGACCACGAGCGCCATAGTAAATGACGATTGTTCCAATACAAAAGTGCGTTTTTCGGAAAAGGGACAGTAGATGGGGCGTCTTAAAACTTTGAAGACTTCTTCTTTTTCTTATTTGGTATCAACATCCCCATTTGTCAATACTCTTCGAAACCTCGTATCTCAGTAGTGAAATGATGCTGATATACGAGCTTTATTTTAAGTAGGTATTTGTTACTTAGTGACTTTTGCTTAAGTCGACGCTATTTCAAATCTAGTCACTGTAACTCAACCAGAAAAATCCCTCATCACGGCGCCACGGTAGACACCGCTACCGGCACAACATGTACGCTAGGAACATGGAAGAAATATAACATAAATCCTGTAGCCAGTAGAAAATGAAATCCAATTATAGACCCTATTAGAAGGAGAAAGTACTTGGATTTCCTCAAAGCAGGCATCAGCCAGAAAATCAGTACTGCTCCAGAAACGAAAGCAGCCATCAGTACAAAGAGCCATTGCAGCCAGGAGACCTGGATAGTCCATAGGATGGCCACGGGGATGTAGATGGAGAGAGAGTAGCCGTAGAGACAGAAGAGGGACATCATTGTTGGCGTTGTTGAGGTCTATAAATAGAAAAAAATATTTAAAAAATTGATCAAGAAACATGATTGTCCTTTAGAACACTTGATTTTATAACATAGCTCCTACTTTTAATTATATTTATCCCATAGTGCCTTGCTATCAAACTTGAATAAATAACTTACAATCGGTTGTTAGTTAGTGTTGACGACCGCTTTAGCCTAGTTGGTAGTGACCCTGCCTTCGAAGCTGGACGTCCCGGGTTCGAATCCCGGTCAGGGCATTTATTTGTGTGATGAACACGAATATTTATAAATATATATATCGATATTATAAATATATATATCGTCACTTAGTACCCATAGTACAAGCTTTGCTTAGGTTGGGGCTAGGTCGATTTGTGTAAGATTGTCCACAAATATTTATTTATTTATTATTTATTTAGTTTTCACCTGCTAACTAAAAAAATCGGCTCACCAGGCTATCTAAACTCCTCAACCAATTTTCCTTAAAAAGTACTAAAGCTGTTATACAGTTAATCACTTGCATTTTATCCGTAGTTCAACTTACCTGAGTCTCGATTTCATCCTGGACATCCGACACCGTAGTCCACTTGAGCGCGGCCCACAGTGCGATTGGAACCAGCCACACATAGCAGAAGATGGCCGTTGCTGCGTACGACACGAGATGGAAGTCGTAGCGCCAGTGCACTGCCTTATTGGCTGACTGGAAGTAGCTGGCGATGTTACCACTCACTGCTATTGTGAAAATCTGGGGATGCAATGAAATGAAATGAAAATGAAATGAATTTATTTGCTGAGTACAGGTTACATTACATATCGGTGTTAATCTTAGGATTGAGATCAGCCATACTCTGCTTAGGGTAGCATGCAAAATTTTTTTTTATTGAGAACTATGCGTAACTGATTAATGATGATGATGATTACATTGCCAATCTAAATGAAGACAGTCATGGGGTTTTATACACACATACCTACATAAACTCGCGCCTGTATTCCCAAAAGAGATAGGCAGAGCACATAAAATTTAATTCCAGTGCCGCATTTAGCAATTGTAGGTTTAAAGATGAAGAAAAAGTGATATTATTGCAGTGATAGGTTGCTAGCCCACACCAGGGATC
The DNA here is from genome assembly GCA_963556455.1 of Epiblema foenella. NCBI lineage: Eukaryota > Metazoa > Arthropoda > Insecta > Lepidoptera > Tortricidae > Epiblema > Epiblema foenella. The sequence goes on from OY747110.1 coordinate 19,875,925, forward strand.
GTTTTCGGTACGGTATAAACAGTATGGTAGCGGTATTAGACATAGATACCGCTTCGTTATAAAGATAGAACTATACCGGTTGAAATATAAAGGTACACTTCCGGTATAAAATAATGATATTGCTATTTTTCATAGGTGTACTCAAACCTTTATTATAACGATAGCCAACCGGTATTATTTCGGTACCGAAAAATACCGATCATAACTCATACGATGGGTATGTAAACGCAAAACAAAACAGTGACTAAGTCAATTTAACAAAAATGGGTATTAATAATAATAATAATATTCTTTATTGCACCACTAATACAGGAGTACATTTATAGATTCGGTAACATTAATAATGGTAACAACAGGTGGTCTTATCGCTTTAAAGCGATGTCTTCCAGACAACCTTTGGGTAGCAGGAATATTTTGGGTATTTTAGGCATACACCCAATAACTAGTGCTGATTGGTTGGCGCCGTCGCCGGCACCCTCGTAAAGCCCAAACGATATCTTAATGAAAATGGTTAAGGTATCGGAAAAATAGCAGTACTATTATATTCCACTACCGAAAAATGTGGTATCGAAACCTACCTGAAACTAAACAGTATGATGTCATACCATTTTAAAACACTAACTATATTTTCCGGTTATGCAGTCCCTGCACAACACACTGCAACCCAGTTCCCATAGTTGGCTCTTACAGACCCACAAGAAAGGAGGATGTGGTTTGTGCAGAAATAAAACATGAACCACACAAAAAAATTAGAGATTTTCATTGTAGATCCCAAGGTCTTAATTTTTTATTATATGATTCTTTTGTTGAATGAGATTCAGCTTGCTCATGCACCATAGACCTATGTTTATGAACAAAACTGGAACCGATAAAAAAGTTTAAACTCACCAAAGTCACTGATATCCATATAGGCCCATACAAGTCAGGTTTACCCTTGATTCTTTCGTCAAAATAGTTGCGAGACACCTTCTGTGGCACTACAGAGGATATAATCCTCTCCACCACCTCATTGGTGTGTACATCGAAGTATTTCTGATAATACTCTAGTGTCCAGAAGTTGTGGTTACCTTTTGTGAAAAAAAAAAGTAATGATAGTGTAGGATGTTTAGATGGAACATAGATAACAACAATCAACATTTTATAATGACATTTAATTCAACTGTAGAGATATGCGGTTTCCTGCACAATATCATATCAAATTAGAACGAAGCATAGAAAAATAAGAAACTGATCATTTTAAAGATCCCACTAATATGGAGTTATGGAAATTTGAATGATATTAACAAGCTAGTAGAAATAACAATATTCCTTACTTTGTGGCGGCGTTTCTGGCTCCTCAGTATTTAATTTTGGTTCGTCATACGTGTAATTTGGGTTCGACATCGAGCTGGTGTACTGATGTGATTGCACTGCCTCCACTTCTAACCGCGCGCTCCTATCATTGTGCTCAGGCGAATAATCTTGAAAGTTTAGCAACTCTCCAGTCTTTATGGTTGACATCCTTAAAAATATTAGTCACAGTTTTTCGTAAGTAAATAAAACTCAACATACAAAGATAAAAATATTCGTACGTCTACGAGGAAAAAACGTCATGAAGGCGCATGTGTCATTACATTCTCGAAAACGTTTCGGTCATTGTAAAAAACGCAGCGATTATCAAGTTCTGCACAAAAACAGCCGCGTGGAATTCTAAGTTCTATACACTTTCTGATACAAACAATAGGGTTGATCAAGTTTTCTATATCGATATCGAATGATTAGGGTGTTTGACACATGTTAAACTGCATGGTGTCATCACTAGGATAGTCCTATCCTATTTTTCTAATTTTAGCTTATGCTTTGCAGTAAAGCATCAAACAATCAAAATAAACTAGTAAATTACAAAATTTGACTTAAATTAGAAAAAGATGTTTTGTTTTGCGCTTGAACTGTGTTGTCATTTGACTTATTCTCTTTTTTATGTTCTTTTTGTTTGTTCTTTTTAAGCTATTTGCTCATTTAATTATTTCAATCATTAGTTTCTCTTTCTTTTTTATGTCAGCGCTTGTAATCGTGCCAGCATCACGCTGAGACGGAATCATTTCGTGCAAGACCACTTATTAATGTTTTTCTTTTGTTGTGTTGTATTGTCACAAATAAATGTTTCTATTTTATTTATTAAAGATGATTTTAATGTATCTACCTAATTAATAGTTGTTTCAAAACTGAAGCTCTCAATATTAATTCCTTGATTATGTGTAACCATAAAATACTTTTTTCTTAACGTCAGTGCTGGATTAACCCTTAACCAAACTAAGCAATTGCTTAGGGCACCACGTCTTTGGGGGGCACTAGAAACAGTACCAAAAATAAATCTGGGTGAACCCACATTTTTTCATTATGAATCTCCGGTAGGACATCTTTTCCTGAAGGAATTTCACTCATTTTCAAACAGAATAGAGATAACCCTTTGTTTCAAACGTTTTTAGGGTTTCGTACCCAAAGGGTAAAATGGGACCCTATTAGTAAGACTTCACTATCCGTCCGTCCGACCGTGACAGGTAAAGAGTTGAATTTTTCACATATGATGTATTTATCTTGCCGTCATAATAACAAATACTAAAAAATATAAAGGGGCTCCCAAACAACAAACGTGTTTTTTTTGCCGTTTTATACATAATAGTACGGAACCCTTCGTGCCCGAATAAATTACTTCGTTCCTTCCCTCGTTCCTTATTTTGTTTACTTTCTTTTTAAGTGCATGTTTTTGTTAAATACTGACATCCTTTATGATAGCAGAATTTCATTTATTTATTTAAACCTTATTGCATGGAACACAAAATTAACATAAACACAGATTTAATAAGAGGCGCAAAAATAAAAAAGATGTGGAAATATCTATTAAGAAAAGTAAATCAAATGTATTTATTTGTAGTCATTTCCTACGAACTTCGTACCAAAAGGCTACTAAATATTGGGTCTTGGACCTAAACACGGTTTCGAGACCCTTGGGCCGTGGCATCTAAGCGCTCCGGACCTTGTTAAGGAATGGAATACTGCCAGCGTCTTTGGTACGATGCCGCGGAGGCCCTCTTAGATATAATTTAATTTTATTAAAAAAATAGCTTTCTTTGTTGAAGTTTTCTTACATTTATGATTACTAATATTTATTTTTTATCTTTTATCTAAATTTTAATATCTAATGTTCTTGTTCTCAATCAACAACTTCATATTATCCCTTGACGAGACTGTCCATTTGTCACGGTCCCTTGCCTTTTGGAGCCAAATACCTGCCAGCGCCACTTTTGTTGCTTTACTATTTCACCAAGCCTTTTACTTTTTGATTTAGCTTTAATTATGGACAACTTCAATCTGTCTTTTAGTTCTATATTTAGTATGCCTCTTTCCATATGAATTTGTCAGTAAGCAAGTGTCTGGTAAGTAGGTACACGACCAGAATTTAACTTTAATAGAAGACTGTTGTTAATTAACGTTAACTTGTCTTGTAATTGTATATTATGAAATAAAAGATCTAACCGAGCGTGTTTGACGTTTCTTAAAAAATTGTTTATTTGATGTAGACCGTATAGTCTCTATAACATTATTAACTTTTGAGTTCAAATTTTCATAAAATACCGATAATATTAATTAATTCGATTTGGGTAACACTATCCATGACGCATGTCTTTGGTGGGGGTGAGCGGCGAGGGGAGGGAGGAGATTACTCACTCGACTCGCGCTGTAGTCGCCATTTTGTTTTTGTACAACGAGCATTCAGAGAATCGAACGTCTCGTTAGATTAGCAGATATTTTTACAAGCCACTGTAGTGCTACGTGTCCAAAGTTTTTCGTAAATATGTGCTCGGATTCGTACGTGAGGTGATTGCCTTCAAACTTCTGATTATCATCCACAGTTGCGTGTTATCGGTGTTAATGTAAGTTTGCTACGTGTTGCCTTGTACTACTTCGCCATATTGAAATCTCTCGACTCACGTAACAGCGAGCTAAGTTTCATTATTCTGTGCTTTACAGTGATGTGCGGTTGAAGATTGTGGTATGCTGAAAGTAGCGACAAGTGTCGTGCAGCAAGATGTCGAAGGAAATCGCGGACGAGTACGCGTCGAGTCTGTCGGACCTGACGGTCAACAGCAAGCCGCTGATCAACATGCTCACGATCCTGGCCGAGGAGAACATCGACCATGCGGGGGTTATCGTTGATACCGTCGAAAAGCACTTGGAGAAGGTGAATTTGCATTTTTAAAGTTAGGCGATGGGCATACGCGGAAATTATGTCACGTGACGGGGAAAGTGTAGTTGACGCGCGCCCTGCGTGTCATACGTGTTGATATGTGACCGACCTCAATTGTACCGGTCCGCGCTCAAAAAACAGGTATCTCCGACATTAATTAGTGATATCAGACCTAATACTCGTTAAAAACGATCAATTAATCTCTGTTTTTGAGTGTCTCCTGTTCAATTGTCGCTTATCGCGATAACGCGAGACAGCATAGTACTAAGAAACATGACAATTTCTAGATAAAATCATTACCTATAGTTACAGCTTTAATAGCGAGATAAGATTTCTTAAATGTAGCAAAATAACCTGAAAATGGTTTGTAACAACTAAATGATAAAGTTTTAATAATGATATTTATGTCATAATGTTTTGTAATTGAACCTGTTGGAAATTTTGAAAGTTGGTTGCTCAATATTACAACGGAGATACCTGTTACATACTACTGTTACCATCTGATATCTGTGCCACTTACATATAATTTGGCAATTTCATAAACTCGCTGAATCCATTTCAGTTGTGTATGAAAACATGTTCAAATAAAGGTTTTGTGAAACTGAGTTCGTCCTTATTTATTTTACTACGCGCCGGATATTAAAAGGCTTTCTAAAGTAAATGTTTTGTATTATTCCTACCCATACTGTTAACTTAATTTTGTAGTATAACCTACAACATTTGGAAGACATTGGAGGCAGCCTCGGACGAACCAAAGGCATTGGTTTGCCAGGTGGGGCTGGGTCTAGAAGTTTTGTTTCCTCCATACAGGTCCACGCGGACATCAAGCTGCCTGTGCTCTATTTAGTAGATTCCATCATCAAGAATGTTGGCGGCTCCTACGTGCAGAAGTTCTCTCAGATCATTGTTAACATGTTCACTAGGACCTTCAAACAGGTAATTATACTGTTTCTGTATACTGTACCCAATTCTCAATGTCATTTAGTTTAGTTTTGTTTGCTCCAGAGCCTAGGATTGCTTTCCTACATTCTCTTCACAAACTTTACCAACTATCAATCGTAAAAAACCAGACATTGAGAATGGGGCTTCTATTATTATTACATTTCTTTACTGGAAACTATTTGGATATTTAACTGTTTTCTATCCCGGCAGGTGGATGAGAAAGTGAGATCACAAATGTTCAAGCTCCGGGAGACATGGCATGATGTGTTCCCGGCAACGAAGCTGTATCAGCTGGATGTGAAAGTGAACCTGATCGATCCGGCCTGGCCGATACAAGCTCAGCCTCATCAGTCGACCATCCATGTAAATCCCAATTTTCTGAAAAAGGTGTTTTTTAGTTGTTTCTGTTTTGATTTAGCTATAATTAGGTTTAAAATTAGCGTTTATGAGTATGTAGGTATGTATTTGAGTATTACGTATTTTGAATTTGATGAAGTTGGATTTAGTAGTAGTTTCTAATAACCCTTGCTCCACGTTGCACTACATAACATGCGCAAGTTATTCTGCAAATAGAGCCGAGTAAACTTTCACTAGCCAAATAAGGTGAAATGGGACTGAAAAACACTTAAATTAGCATAGGTCATACACTTGTGTATGACCAATGAGGAATTTGAATGCAAGGTTACTTCATACAATATTCATAACACTACTACTGCCCTGTAACTTGGCTTCAGATCAATACAAGAAACTCAGCAGAAGAAAAATGTTTTAGCAGCAAAACTGACCTAAGTCAAGATAATTCTACTCTACATTTTCTTATGTTCATAGTACAGTCAGCAGAAGTAGCTACGCGGGTTTAGTGCTCAAAATTATCTACACACGCACTATCAAGGCTAATCAAGAGATTCTGTGTAGATAATTCTGAGCGGTATTTTACTTAGCTATTTCTGCTGCTGAATGTATAAATACACAGTGAGTTACACGCGACGCGAATTGACAAGATAGTTGAACTCGATTCTAATCCGCCCCTCCCTCCACAGCCTGCCGCCACTCCCACCACAAGCGCTCCCTCTGCTGAAGACGAGGAGAAGATGAAGCTCATCCTCGCCAAGAAGGAGAAAGAGCTGCTCATGCTGCAGCAGAAGAAGATTGAGATAGAGTTGGAGAAGACGAGACGCGCGCTCGAAATCGCCGCGGCTACTAACACTAAGGTTAGTTTGTTCGGTATTCTTAAAAACTAGTCTATATGAATGAAATGAAATGAAATCATTTATTCTTCAATTTAGGCATGTTACATGCACTTATGAATGTCAAAAAACCTACTACTAACTACTATACATCAGGGATCGGATACCGATAGAATCTCCGATAGGATCTCCATAGAAAAATACCGGTATTATTACGGTCACCGGTTCATTATTTCATTTCTAATGGGACAATCTAATAATACGACGTTGTTACCTAAATATATGATTCAGCCCTACGTAAAGAGCAAAAAATAATCCAAAATATTGGGCTAATTCAGGGTTTTTTTAAAAATACCGGTATCGGTCTCTGGTATACATACATCGTTGAATCGACGAATGTGCCACACTGCTGTCTATAGCGTATTAGGGCCATTCTACGTTTTCAAATACATCATTTTCAGACACTTTTTTATATGCAGATTTCGGAATACTTGGCTCTCACTTCATATTTTTGTATTGTTATTTAGAAAGAGGTTTAACTGCAGTATCACTTCCGATAGTTTTGGTAATTAACGAACCACAGCTATATCCATAAATCGAGTAACTCAGTGGTCCCCTTGGATGTCTCACCATTTGTATGAAAAAATGGTTTTTAGTTATACCATTGACTTACCAACCTTTTACAGCAATATGTTGGTATTTAAGTATTTTTACCTATAAATTCCTTTTATTAGGTTCGATACTATTTCGAGATCCTATTTTTCTTCACTAATGCAAAAAATATCATAGATTTTTTTTTGTAATAGAAAACTGGCCATGAAAAAGTAGAATGACCCATTAAATTATGTTTTGCCCGTAGAATAGGTAGCAGTTAAGTGCTTCTTTGTGGCTTAAACAAGCTTCTATACTTACCTGTGGTCTCCAAATGTAGGTAGAGTACTTCAGTACCTTTTATTAGCACATTTTTCAACGCGCATAGTCGTGTGGGGTGTCCATTGATAGGCTTTTAAAAATGATATAGAGATTCCATGTATTGGATAGGGGTCTTTAATGTGGACTAGTAGGTGTTGGTACGGAACCCTTCATTATGCGTGACCAGACACGCTTTTGGCCGGTTTTTGAAATGAAATGAAATGATTTATTCTTCAATTTAAGCATGCACCTATGAATGTCGAAAAACTACCACCAGTTCATAAAATAAACCTCTGCCTCGAGACGAGCCGGCGTAAGAAACTCGGCGAGGTGTCATTTCTTCAAGACAATATACAATGTATATAAAATAACAGTATCACAATACCACAGAATTACAATGCTACAATAGAAAACATATATTTTAAATCTTTATGCGTATAAAATCTGTGTGTATAAAATTGATGTTTTTTGAGTATTTTCGTAAGAGTTTTTATCTGACGACCGGTTTAGCCTAGTGGGTAGTGCACCTGCCTGTGAAGCTGACGGTCCTGGGTTCGAATCCCGGTCAGGGCAAATATTTGTGTGATGAGCATGAATATTTGTTTCTGAGTCTTGGATGTTTTCTATGTATTTAAGTATTTATATCTATTAAATATATCGTCGTCTAGTACCCATAACACAAGCCTTCTTGAGCTTACTGTGGGGCTAGTTCGATTTGTGTAAAATTGTCCTCTAATATTTATTTATTTATTTATTTATTTATTTATTTATTAGTAATGTAAAAAACAATTTCTCTACCTTTGTTTAATACCCTATTTATCTACATTATATTAGATAATGCGGTATACATACAATATACTATAAATATGATACCTTAACACTACATAGTGTAAAACAAAGTCGCTTTCTCTGTCAATATATCCCTATGTATGCTTAAATCTTTAAAACTACATTCAGTTCACATGGTTGTTTCAATGTTTGGCCCCCCCCCCGAACCAAAAGTCTGGATACGTGCCTGCAATTATTCAATAACCACAACCACATACAGAGCATGTATTCCTTACTTCGTGTAGTGCCGTCCCTATCACTCTCGTGTTATACACAATGTGAGTGAAAAGGACGGTATGATACGGAGTAGCCCCTCAGAAGAGGAAAGCAGATGGATACATTTTGTATATGTTTCCCTTCATATTGCCCTGTAGTTTTAAATGTATTGTTGTTTTGTAGCGAATTGTAGTTTGCGCCGAATATGGGTTTGACCGAATACGAACATTCGGCCGAATATTAGGTCCAGCTGTTGCCGAACCGAATATTCGGCCGAATTATTCGGTTCAACGTAATTCCTTCATCTTTTGTTGTAAAACAGACTAATTGACCGTTATAATTTTTGTTCATTATCAAAGCGATATATTGACAAAAAATAAGTTAAATCACTGTTAATAATGGGTCAAGTATTAATTTCACGAAGCAGTAATTATAATAAACTCTTTTTAACTTGTAACAAAACCCTCTCAAAACTGTTCGGTAAATATTCGGCAGCTGAATTCGGCCGAATACCGAATATTCAAAAACATGCCGAATACCGAATAATAACCGAATATTCGAAACAAAAAAAAAACCCTGAAACTGACGCTTTTACGCACCAAGTTAATAATAATTTTAAATGTATCTTTAAAATTGTTTGATAATAGGCCAAAGTAGGCCAAGGCGCAGGACTAATAATTGAATTTCTTCATTAGCTTTAAACGCTGCTAGTTAACCGCCTAACAGATAGTTTTCCTAGTCTGCGGTTGGTATAAATACAAAATATTGACGCGGCGAGTGTCTGGTGGCCTTTGTTTAATAAATACAATGGTGTGTCACCTTGAGAGATATCATCAATAATCGACAAGCCTGTCCATATTCCAATGTCATTAATTCATTATTTCGAAATTATCATTACGCTTTCGGGTTTTAACTTTTTATGATTACAATCAAAATCAAACATTTATTCTGCAAATAGGCCACAAGGGCACTTTTATCATTTACAATTTAAGAAAATCTGACTATAATAAGTAATACATTTTTCATGTCAAAATATTAATTTACAGTTCAAGAAGGAATAATAATTTCGAGTTTACAATTATAACAAAATTAATGTCATACAGAGAAGATAAACTTGCAAAGTTATCTATTACAAATATTACAACATCAGTAAAGTTAGAGATGTATAAGGTAAATTGTAAGTACTTCTTCACTTATGACAATTTTAAATTTCACGTATTTGGGTAAATCAACTTTTTCTTGTTGTTATTCTGTCCCGTCAGCGAGGTGACAACCGTAACAGAGTTTCTTAGAAATGTTTATAATATGGCCTCCAAGCATGCTCAAGAGGATGACCCATGTCCAAATGGATTTATGCACATCGCTGAAACTCATGTTTAAGATTTAAAGCCTATAAAATCCGAATCTATCTCATTAGATCCATTCAGTAGATCCACTGTGGATCTAATGAGATTTTTTTTTACCGCTAGATACATTGCAATTCATAATGGATCTATTGGGATGTTTTCTTTCATTAGATACATTTTAGCCGGGGTCTGTAAGGAATGGATCTAGTGAGAGTTTATTTCTCATTAGATTGAAATCTAGAATGGATCTAGTGAGAAGTTAACAAAAGTTTTTTATTATTTATCATTGCATTAATATTTTTCTGTTTTTATTTTTTATTTTATTCCTATTTTAATCTACTAAATTAATGAATAAAATAATAAATTAATGAGAAAGATTGTATGTGTAGACAGTAATTCTTCAATCACACTAAACAGTCGATGTACCTACAGTTTAGATTAAAATATATGCAAACCTACCCAAATACCTACACTTTTTTTATTAATATTTTGTCTCTAAAATTATTTGAACTCAATTTTATATTGCATAAAAGATAAAATGTAATGAAGTTTGATCACTTCGTACTCTCTACTTTGCTTTTTCATTTATGATTCTTACCTACAGTATAAATGTACACTGTAAAAAAGGAACTCCCGTAGGATCGAGAAAATGATAAATTCACAGATTTCACCCACTGAAATTAAGGCGTTTCCATTTTTTTGGAATTTAGGAAGAATAAATTGAACAATCGGGTAGAATAGATCTTATGAGAAATACTTATTAACAGATCCTTTATTAATAATAGGAATGGATCTAATGAGAAATAAATTGTCACTAGATCTAATGTATCTCGGGAAACAGATCTAGTGGGAATAAATGCTTACTAGATCCAGTCTTCAAAAATAATAGATCTAATGAGAAATAACTCTCACTAGATCTCTGATAAATTGTAATCCAGTAGATCCAATGAGAAAAACACTGTCACTAGATCCATCATGTATGTCACAAAAACGATCTAGTGAGAATAAACTCTTACTAGATCCTGTAATGAGAAACTAGATCCTAGATCTGCAATTCTATAATAAGATTTATAGAAAATCTCTAACACATAGGGACAGCATAGGAATTACAAGCTTTGTATGAATTTGGTTGAATGCTTCATAATTTTAATTAATTATAATAAGTTTTTTCGGTAGTTGTTTGATCGGCTCACAAGGACACGAGCCCGAGCGACGGACACAAATAGATGTCCTTGCCTTTTGCTTACTTCTGTTTAAATAATATACAATAAAGAATAATACACTTCTTTTTAATCCTAGCTAGTATAATGGCCGGATTTAGACTACCTAATTAATCAGGTAAGAAGGATTTCAAATATTGAATATAAAAGTCGATTAGACTGGACCTACTGTAAATAGGATATGTATTTTATTCTTAACTGCAAGTAACATTATGTCTACTAAAAGTACCATTCAAATAACCCTGGGATATTTTCTACTAAAATAATAATCTAGTCAAGGGCTCAGATTATTAAGTTATTTTCCACTTTTCGCTTCTTAAAAAATGTTAACTTCTGTATGCGCTCCTTAATCAATATTAACTTATTTATTCAACGGGTGTCAACCGAGCCGTATACTAAGAACCGACCATTTTTTATGTTATATACAGAGCTCGGAATAGGTAGTGCCTATTTACCTAAACTTCGCGGGAGGACGTAACTAAGAGTGGTTACAAGCACCGAAAATAATTATTTCTTTTTAATGAATGCGGGATTTCCCGAGATTTACTGTATTATTCTAGAGGCTTAATACATTTCGCTTTACTTGTAAATCTTGTTATATTGCAATTATTTGTTTAATTACCTTGAAATAACAATCAGTCATTAAAAATGTAATATGGATCAAATTGAATCAAAAGGATTCCGAAAGTTGATACTTTTTAGTTGACTTAGACAGAATTATACTCCTTTCTTCCATGAGAGGGGGCCTGTGTCTGGCAGTAGGACGTATATTAGTGATGAGACAGAGCTATGATATGGCATAGAAGATATCGTACAGATGTATTTTAATTTATTTCTAATATGATGGTATACATGTACTTATATATGTAAAAATATGTAATATAATAAGGCTGTTATCCTTAATACAAATAAAATAAAATAAAATGACTGATTGTTATTTCAAGGTAATTAAACAAATAATATGCAATATAACAAGATTTATAAGTAAAGCGAAATGTATTAAGCCTCTAGAATAATACAGTAAATCCCGGGAAATCCCGCATTCATTAAAAAGAAATAATTATTTTCGGCGCTTGTAACCACTCTTAGTTACGTCCTCCCGCGAAGTTTAGGTAAATAGGCACTACCTATTCCGAGCTCTGGTTATATAACTTGTATATTACATGAAAATTATACTATATTATGGTTATAATAAATATTTGAAAATTATATATACAAAACGTTTATTATATAAAATAAGTGACTAAATAGTTTGCAATAATATAAAGTGTTATTATACTGAATGCAAATATATAATTTATTTTTATTCCCCACACTTTTTACACACCCTTGGGTTCAAACCTCGGCTGGGATTATTCCCAAAAAAACTTATGTACGACCCTCTCGGTTTTAAAATAAACTTATGTACGAAATATCATCTGATATTTAGCAGTAAAATTGTGACTAAATATTTAATGGATCTGGGACAATAGATCTATTGGAAATAAAAATCTCGTAAGATCCATTGTCGTTGATCTAATGATAATAAATTCTCATAAGATCCACGCTTGGTCAGTAAATGTATCTAGAGAGGATAAATTTCTCATCTGATCTATTTTATATAATCTAATGAGAAATAAACTCTCACTAGATCCATTCCTCACAGCCCCCGGCTAAAATGTATCTAATGAAAGAAAACATCCCAATAGATCCATTATGAATTGCAATGTATCTAGCGGTAAAAAAAAATCTCATTAGATCCACAGTGGATCTACTGAATGGATCTAATGAGATAGATCCTAAAATCCAGGGACCGATACCGGTATTTTAAAAACCCTGAATTAGCCCAATATTTTGGATTATTTTTTGCTCTTTACGTAGGGCTGAATCATGTATTTAGGTAACAACGTCGTATTATTAGATTGTCCCATAAAAAACGAAATAATGAACCGGTGACCGTAATAATACCGGTATTTTTCTATGGTGAAAATACCGGTATCCGATGCCTGATTCATTGACGATGATGCACATAAACTCCTACGTGCATTCCTTTTTCAATGAGGATTGTTACTGCCAAGATGTGCAACATTAATCTGGAGGATTCGCTAACACCAACCTAAATAGGGTGGAGTTTGATAGTTACCCTCCGTACATTTTTGTAACATATTGCTGTGGCTGTAGGAACTTGAAAGGTATATTGGCTAGAAATCTCAAGTTACTATAGTTTATTAAAAAAAAAAAAACTATAGTAACGTTTGTGTTTGGATCATAAGGTCTGAAATAAAAGCATTTTATTTTATTTTTTTTTATAAAAATATAGTTTACGTTAGCAGCGGTACTACTTAATACGAAGGAACGGATGATGGATTTAGAACTGGGCAGTGATTGCACCTATAGCTCAGTTGGCTAGAGTGACTGGCCGCGAGTGCCAGGAGGTCGCAGGTTCGAATCCTGCTCGGTGCCTAAATTTTTCAATCTTTCCTTTATTCTAAATTTACTATAGTTTGACCAGCGAGTTGTGTCACATAATTGTTTGTAACACATAATTGACATAATGCATAGAGACTTTGTAGATACTTATGACAGCACAGTTTATTTCAGACATTATATAGAAAATTGGGATGTTGACAGCAAATAAGAAATAGAAAAACTTTAGGAATTCTCTCGAAAAGGTATCAAATTCTTAATCAAATGGCAAAAAAGTATCTCAAAAGTAATTACATAATTATAAGTCTTCAAAGTTTAAAGAGAGGGCATACCCTGTCCCTTTTTCGCAAAACGCACCTCTGTATTTGAACAATCGTCATTTACTATGGAGCTCCTGGTCAATGACGTCATTGATCTGTCGCGCTTTTTCTCTCTAACCAGCAACATTAAAACGGATGTAGCTTTGTTATTTTTTGAAAATTTTGAATAGGTTTTCACCATTTGACATATTTTTTTGCCTTGTTACTTTTAAATAAATAAATAAATATTTTTTGGACAATCTTACACAAATTAACCTAGTCCTAAACTAAGCAAAGCTTGTACTATGGGTACCAAGTGACGATATAGATACTTATATAGATAAATAGATACTTAAATACATAGAAAACATCCAAGACTCAGGAACAAATATTCGTGTTCATCACACAAATACATGCCCTGACCGGGATTCGAACTCGGGACCTCCAGCTTCGAAGGCAGGGTCACTACCAACTAGGCTAAAGCGGTCGGTCGTTTTGGAGTATTCTTATGGAGTAGTCATATTTTACGTCGACGTCCCTATTTGAAAAAATATATATGTTTGTGATACTACTTTCTGATCAGTAATTTAATTATGTTCGGTTGATCAACTTTAAGCCAAGAGACAGTGGTGCCAAAGTTACCATAAAAGTGGTTTAACATTGTCACTGCAATTACACTTCGTCGTTCGCCTAATGCGGTCGCCGAATTCATTTTAAACTACTTAGGCCAACAAACGTCGTCTTCACATTAGTCTGTCCGCCTACCTATAAGCGTTGGGCAGCTGTCGATCGTCGAATGCGGCCGACTAACGTGTTCTTTACAATTTTGCGGTCGTCGCATGCAGCATGCGGGGAACGACGAAGTGTAATTGCCGCTTTAACATGCTTATGAAATAAATGAAGTTTATGACACACCTGGCCATAAAGCGGCAATTACCGTACGCTCCGCGCGCGGAAAATTCCGCTTCCTGGCCAGGGGGTGACATAAAATTTTGTACCTACCTCGGGCGGTAATTAAGAAAGCCTCAGATCGCATAATTATCGCCCTTGCCTTCGGCTCGGGCGTCAAATACCTGCGACCTGAGACATTCTTTGTTTTACCGCCCTTGGTAAGTAATGTACTATTATTCTGCAAGTAGGTTGCAATGGCACTTTTGTTAGTCAAAAACTACTAGTGCAATAGTGGAGTAACCGTTCGGTGCGCAATGTCCTCGGACGATGTCGCCATTGAGTTCGGGCTTCGAAGGGTAAACCTATGAAATCTGTCCAATGTGGCAATTCGCAACCAAAAAAATATTTGATCGACCCGGTTTACCTTATTTTCAGTTGACATTTGCTTTAGATATGAGGGTCAATCAATTTTTTCTTGTTGTTATTCTGTCCCGTCAGCGAGGAGACAACAGTAACCATGTTTCTTAGAAAAATGTTTATAATATGGAATTCAAGCATTCTCAGGAGATGACCCATGTCCAAATGGATTTATACTTATCGCTAAAACTAATGTTTGGTCAATTTAAACGCTATAAAATTACAGTTTTAAAGAGTGACTCAGGAGACGTAACCATGGTAACAAGCAACAAAGAATAGTTGATCCACCCATGAAATAACTTTGACGACCGGTTTAGCCTAGTGGGTAGTGCACCTGCCTGTGAAGCTGACGGTCCTGGTTTCGAATCCCGGTCAGGGCAAATATTTGTGTGATGAGCATGAATATTTGTTTCTGAGTCTTGGATGTTTTCTATGTATTTAAGTATTTATATCTATTAAATATATCGTCGTCTAGTACCCATAACACAAGCCTTCTTGAGCTGACTGTGGGCCTAGTTCGATTTGTGTAAGATTGTCCTCTAATATTTATTTATTTATTTATAACTTTCTTGGCACAGTTTCAATATCTGTAATTATTTCGTAGATGCCAGCGATGCCGGGCGTGGTGCCGACGATGTCGATGCCGATGCCGGCGCCCGCGGTGGCGCCGGCGGTGGCGCTCGTGAACCCTGTCATGGCCTCAGCGCCCGAGGCGCCGCCCGTCTCCGTCAAACAACGCTTGGGGCCGGTGAGTTATATTTAGTTCTTTTCAGAGGGGCTACCGCGAACCACGAACGAAGTTTTCTCTCTTTGTCTTACTTATATGCAAACTTGCAAGTACGACAGAGAGGGAAAACTTCGTTTGCTGTTCGCGGTAGCGCCCCAGGGTTCGGAAACCGGTTTCGTCTTCACACAATTAACCGGTTAAAAATTTGGTTAATTGCATTTTGCGATAGTTTCTCGTATTTTAAATCTTTTATTTCATAGATGGGGGCTAACAAAAACAAATCTTAAAATAAACAAGCACTTTAGGAGATATTTCAACAATAGTAAAAATCGATTCCGATCCCTGGTTCTGTCCATTCCAGTACGAAAAGATACGTTTTAAATAGATGACTCCCGTGAGTGTCAGACAGGGTTACTCACTCACGTCTTTAAGGTCGAATATCGCTAGTACGAGAAAGATACGTCCCGTGAGTGTCAGACAAATATAATAAACGGGTTACTCACTCACGTCTTTAAGGTCGAATATCGCTAGTACGAGAAAGATACGTCCTGTGAGTGACAGACTAATATAATAAACGGGTTACTCACTCACTTCTTTAAGGTCGAATATCGCTAGTACGAGAAAGATACCTCCCGTGAGTGTCAGACAAATATAATAGACTGGTTACTCACTCACGTCTTTAAGGTCGAATATCGCTAGTACGAGAAAGATACGTTTTAAATAGATGACTCCCGTGAGTGTCAGACAGATATAATAAACGGGTTACTCAGTCACGTCTTTAGGGTCGAATATCGCTAGTACGAGAAAGATACGTCCCGTGAGTGTCAGAGTAATATAATAGACTGGTTACTCACTCACGTCTTTAAGGTCGAATATCGCTAGTACGAGAAAGATACGTTTTAAATAGATGACTCCCGTGAGTGTCAGACAGATATAATAAACGGGTTACTCAGTCACGTCTTTAGGGTCGAATATCGCTAGTACGAGAAAGATACGTCCCGTGAGTGTCAGACTAATATAATAGACTGGTTACTCACTCACGTCTTTAAGGTCGAATATCGCTAGTACGAGAAAGATACGTTTTAAATAGATGACTCCCGTGAGTGTCAGACAAATATAATCAACGGGTTACTCACTCACGTCTTTAAGGTCGAATATCGCTTGACATGTTTCGACCCAATACTTAGTCCTTAAGTCATGGGAACCAGTTGCGATAGCTGCGCGTCTAGCACACACGAAGATATGTTTTTAAAAAGTGCCATAGGCACTAGTCTCACCAAGGGCGATGAAGAGATTAGCTATCGACTATTTTCTCGCTCAAGAAACGAGCAAAAGATATAGATTCCGTGTCGGTAAAATAGATATTTATTGTTTTACGCTGGCTGTTCACACTGCCGTCGAGGACTCTACACTAGTTGATGGCAGCGATAAAAGCTATCAAAGATAACTCGCTCAGCGGTACTCGCTCAACGATGCTCGCTTGGCGGTCAGAACTCACGCTGACACAACCAGCGGTCATTTTACTGTGCAGCCGAGTGACAAAACTATCGGAACTACACACTCGCTTCTCGCTGCGCGCCAACTCGTTTCTAGTTTCTAGCTCTAATCACTTCTTGTTTATCGTCGGCGGTGGGCCGGTGACATGCGTAATATTTAGGAATCACTGTAGGCGATTGGAAGACACGTGATTAAATCTGAACCTCTAGTATAAGTGTTTCCGAAACAAAAACGAACGAACGCGTTTGTGGTTAGTCTCAATTTGTATGCCAACGCGAGCAGCGCCTCTGGTGGCTTTTGGTGGTAACTATTTTTTGGGCGTGAGGAGCTGGGTTCTAACCGCGGGTCGTATTCCGATTGTACAAAAAGCTTATCCCCTTATTCATACAAATTAACCAACCTACCTAAAATGTTTTTTGTTCCTTTCCAAATGACAAAAGACAAACGAATATCTACAGGCCTTATAAGTTTCGAAATGTTTTGATTTCAAATTATGACAAAAGTATTGTTAATACCAATAAAGTTATTAAAGAATACGATAATTTTATTAAAGTTTTAGATAGTAACATAGCAATTTTTTGATTTTATTGTGTGTAGTAGATTTCAAGCGGAAAACAACAAGTTTTTAACTTGAAAACGGATGTTTTGAAGTGATGTTCTAAACGATATTTCTTAATGAGAAACTCAAAAAATACATTTAAAATTTATGACAAAAAGTCGCAATAGTCCTGTTCTAGATAGTAACATTGAGAAAATGTCGAGATGCGTGTCAATTCAAACAGAAAATGACGTAAATAGATGAGCGTTTTTTAACTCATAAGGGCTCTTAATGACAGAAGATAACGAATATTATTTACGTATAAGGGGGGTTAGTATGAAATATCATTTGATATTTACCTATAGCTTTTTGTTCGATCTAATCCCAATAAGGTGTAGTTTTCTCTTTGCGTTAGACTCTCAGATGGCAGGACATTTTCGTAAAACCTACGCCAAATTTTGTGAATGAGGTGCCAAAGTTAATGGTGATATTGAATTGATGATGTTTGGTATTTATTTAGTCATTTATAAATGTTACAGTATATACTATGATGCTATATAATTTAACTGTTGATTATTTTTTGTTCCTTAGTCTAATCGTTGACGATCCTGTCCGTAGGCCTTGTATAGGCAAAGGCCTCTCCCAACTCTTGCTCAATTTCTGCCTATCTTTAACTTGTTGTCCAACCTCCACTTGCTGTAGCAAGTTGTTATTTCATCGACCCATCTTCTAAGAGGACTTCCACATTTTATTTTGTTTTAATCATATTTATAATTAGAAAGAAAGAAAGAAAAACATTTATTTGTGACGATACAAACATAAAATATAGATAAATAAACGTAATTAAAAAAAAACAAGGAATCGCCACAAAAAGGTTTCGCCTCAGCGTAATACCGGCTCAGGGAGCTGGCGCTGATCTTCCGGCGAAACCTAGGTTGTTAATGACGGTGTGTGTAGCACGCCGTAATTAATATTAGCAGTCTACGTAACGTCGGGCGTAGATCGCGTCCTAATGCCTCATCGGCCATCCGTGACCATAGTGTTCTGTTTCAGCCCGTCAACAAGCCCTCCGGAGCTCGCATCGCTCCCGTCAGTGCAGCCCTCGTCTCCGCACGTCGAGACCCACGTCTCACACGGCGACAACATCAAGCCCCACCCGTGCCCACGCCCACGCCCACTCCCACACCAACGCACGCGCCAGTGCTCGGGGCCCCAATAGCCCCCAACGTGTTCGACATCAAACCCCTCGAACGCGTCACTAAACGCAAGAACGTCATCACAATCGACGTCCGCCCAGACGCGGCCCGACGAGACCCGAGACTCGATAAGAGAGAATCCCGCCGCGACAAACAGCAAAGACTCGAGGAAATAAAGGAGATGAAGCGGCGAGAATCACGCCACCAACGCAAAAACGACCTCAAACCAGAAGACAAGCCTGAAGAGAAGTCGGTCCTTGACAACTACCAGATCGACGACGCTAAAAAGATAAGCAAACTGCCGCCGATCCCGAAGATCAAAAGGGACGGTAAAGACGAGGCGAAACGCGAGCGGAACGCGGCGCGTCTCGAGAAAAAAAAGAAGCGCGAGAGCTCGAGCAGTAAGGAGAGCTCGGCCGGCTCCTCGCCGGAGAAGAAAGTCAAGCAGAAGAAGAAGATTAAAGAGATGGAGGAAGTGGTCGCGTTCAAGGAGCTGAAGAATTATCACCCGGAGAGATACCGCCGCCGCTCGCCCGAGCCCGAACCGGAAGCCAAGCCCGAGCCGGAATCGAAGCCCGAGCCTGAAGCGATGCCCGAACCTGAACCCCACGCCCAAGCAAGTAAGATATTCCATGTTAACCGATTGCGAGTGCGACACGCTGTGATACTAGCTTTAAGCGGGAGATGTGTCAAAATAAAAGATTTTTCAACCCTTGGGAGTATTCATATTACGTGTTTACGCTGGCTCGTGTACCCTTTACTTCTAAGGCAAATTTGCATAGTATTAAGTGTTGTTCAGTGTTTTGATATCAGCTTTAGGTGTAATATTTCAATCATATTTGTTTTAAGAGCACAATACACGTGTGTCACGAACACGATTTCAAAAGCACAACACACACGGGACAAACTAATGGATTTATGTTAATTAATGGAGTAACTAACAAAATGGGCGTGTTTAGTTCTTGCAACTTCTATCTAAACTTAGGCGAAAAGATATGACATGGGATTAGAAAGTGAACGAGTGCTGCATGAAGATCTCGGGATCTCAACTTCGGACATTTGGACAAGACTACGTTTGAAGATGGGCGACGCGTGACGTGAAAGATGGACTGCCTTGGAACTGGACTTCGCTATAAGGGTACACCCCTTCGCCACTTATTAGCTCTGGAATTAAGTACGCTAGTAGCGTTACTGCTGCCTTTTATCAAAAATTCTTTAATATTATTCTGATCTACGGGTTATTCATTTGGGGCTTATACGATAAAGATAATAATTCTTTCATTGTGAAAGAAATGGCCATCGATTTATAAAGTTGGCACCAGCATTCTTGGTTGGGTCTTTCGGGTGAAGTCACTAGTTTGACTGCATCATATAGATACAGGCTAAAAATGTCTTGGTTAAGATAAGTAGTACAGTAGTGTAAGTGAAAATGGTAGAATCATACGGGAATATCGATCCGTTTTAATTCCGGAAACATTGAGTTATGTTCACATTTTTGCGCTTTTAACTTCTCACTGAATGGCTATCAGTGCTGTCACTTATGGAAGCTGAACGGAAATGAACCACAAAATTGATTGATGTCAGAAAATTCGGAATTATAACTGCATCCCTTTGAAAAAATTTTAAAGCGATAGCATTCATATTACTAAGTATAAACACTTGAGTAATACGGGTCATTGTCACATTTAGGTTTGCGTTTTTTCGGTGAACATATCAAAAATTAAGGGTTACAAAGCTTAATTTTGGATTGATCTAGTAACTCGCATAAACAGTGTCTCCGTTGCTATAAATTCATGTAATAAAAACATAGCTTACATGCACATAAGCCGTTAACTATTGACCACCGGCTGGACAACTTGTTTTTACAACTGACAATGACCCATATGAGTGATAACATTGGGTCAAGTGGTTCGCGTCAGCTCAAGTTACAGCGGGGTTTGCGGGGTGCGCGCGGGAGCGGGGGACGCGGGAGCTAAAATTAGCCCGTCCATTCGCGGGCCCGTCAGACAAAGGGTACAAATTCCACGGGGTCACTGAGTAAGACAGGTTAAAAGATTATTATATTATTACACTAGCGACCCGCCCCGGCTTCGCACGGGTGCACTATTTAATTGATGTTATTACACATATAAACCTTCCTCTTCAATCACTCCTATTTAAAAAAAACCGCATCAAAATCCGTTGCGTAGTTTTAAAGATTTAAGCATACATAGGGACAGAGAAAGCGACTTTGTTTTATACTATGTAGTGATTACTTATTATAGTTACTGTGTATAAATAGGTATTAATAAGACCGCTTTACAGCCGTGAATAATAAATAATCTTTTAAAAATATAGTCGTAGATATATATTTTTAATGATTCTTGTTTTTAACTTTCGTCTTTATCGGATTTGAGTTAGTCATAGACAAGTTCATATATGGACTGTACGTGTTACATCGCATTATGCAATTAGTTAGGTTTATGTTCTCACACAGGTAGTTTTAACATAACATAATGGATGAGTGTTGTCGAAGTGGACGGAAGTGCTTGAATATGATCATAACATGTTTACCAAACTAACATTCAACATCGATGTATGGTAACACGGGTTAAATACGATAATATACTTTGCGAACTTGTAAATACAATACATAACAGTAGCGGAGCGTTCTTACAACTCGATTCCCACCGGCTTACCTAATTTTCAGCCATTACAGTTCTTTTACTACGGCTCATGACGAATAAGAAAGGAAAATTAATTCCGGCTTCCCTAAGAAAATTTTTGACGCACCGCCACTGATACATAATTCAATTCTTAGCACATTTGTGTGGGCATTTGGAATATAACTGAAACGAGGAAATGTTACAATTACTTTTTCGCCGAATATAATCTTGTTGGCGCTGGAAGAGAATGACTACAGCAAGTTTGACTTGACAACAGATCGTCGATTTATGGCCTATTGATCAGTATTATATTTTATATACTTAAAACGAATCGAACGTGATTGTATTAGTGCGTGACGGCTAAGCTCGGCATGGTAAGTACACTATATCGTCGTGGCTGACTTTGCATGGTCTCGCAAGGTCCGTGATGCGTGGTAGCGTAGCGGTGGCGCTATTCAAGTATTATTTATAAAAATGCATATTTTTTTGGATGTTTTAGGCACATAAATACTTATATTCAAACTTTTAGTTAGTTGCAGGCTTCGTTCTTAATCTTACGTCCATTTTCAACGACATCTACTTTTCTAAGTGGTAAATTTTCTCGCGATATCTACTTTCTTGAGCTTAATTACCCCCGCCCACCCTTTCCCGAATAGCTACTTTTTCAGGCACGCCTTACCTAAAAGAATACTTCCACAGCATCTATTTTCCCGAAAAGATCTGTACTTATAACTTATTTTCCCACCAAGCACGTTTTAACGAAAAGCGTCACATCCATTGTACCATCGTCTAATAAGAACTATACTTTCCTATTTCTTTAGTTATTTTTAACTCCACTCATTTACTGAAAATAACTTTCCCGCCTCGTTTATTTTGCCGAGAAATAATGACGTCATCTTTTCTCAAAAACTAACTTTTTACTTTATTTTCCCACAACTGCTACAGCTGATAATGATAATAAGATGACTCATCTGTTTACCTACTGCATCGCGGAATATAGATATTGCATCGGAAAGTCAAAACATTGCTTGTTGGGAACTCTGAACCGGCCGATTAAAAAATAGTCTGGAACTTTATATTTGAGTAATTTCAATCAGATTCACAGTCAAGATTTTATAATCTAGTGCTCTTGTTGTTCTGAAAGAGGTTGCAAGTAACTAAACACGGAAATTGATATCAAACCATTTATCTAACACATCACAGACAAAAAAACATTAATTTTAAGTTTATGTAGCTTTAATTTTAAATTTAACGTCATTACTTAAGTGAAATGTAAAATTAGGGTTTACTTTTAAGAAATCTATATCATAGTGTAACGTGTAGTATACATTTATCGTTTTCTGGAAAAATGTACCTTATGCGTAGTACGTATAAGATCCCTTTTCCCAGACAACGACAAATATACATATTGGGTAGAAATAACTGTCCCAATAACGTGTTGATTAAAACTTATATCTAAATGAGAAAAAAAGTACGTGAAAACCGATTTACACTTCAAATTAACAAAAAAATCAGGCAAGAACAATAATAGTAGTGATGTGCCGTAGGTACCTGGGTTATTGTCAGATTTAGGTTTGCGTCTTTTCGGTGGACATATCAAAAGTTAAGGGCCACAAAGCTTAATTTTGGATGGTTCTAGTAACCCGCATAAACGTTGTTTCCGTAACTATAAATCCATGTAATAAAAACATAACTTACATGTACATAAGCCGTTAACTATTGACCACCGGATGGACAACTTTTGTTTTTACAACCGTCAATGACCCACCTATATCTCCGTTCTCACTTAAAAACATTTCTGACGTTTAAGTGTTTTTTGTTTATTAATTTTAAAAACTTTTTTGTTCATTAGTATTAGATTAGTATCGGTCCCGCAATGGATACGGGCGGTTGAAATCACTAAAAGTATTTTTTTTTAATATTTTCAGTTTTTACCTAACGTAGTGTTCATTATAAACGAGCGTATATTTATTATGCGCGGCTGTTTACAAAGCTTAAGGTAATTTTACACCGGGTCAGTAACTGACGTCAGTCGACTGCCGAGTCAGTGCTGACCTGGCACTGCCATCGTATAAATTGATTTCAATCATCATCCTCCACTACTGACGAAATACTGACTGCGTCTAAATAGCACGAGTCAGTTTTCGGCGCCAGCACTGACGTCAGTTACTGACTCAATGTAAAGTAGCCTTTAGCCTTTTCGTGGAAGTTACACAAAAGTTAACAACAATTACTTATTAGTTATTGACAATGTTTACTAACATAAAGTTACAATTATGAATTACAAGTTATTATTTAGTTTATTGGATTAGCTTAGCCCAGTCTTTTACTCTAGCGACTTATTCCAAATGGTGTAGTGGAATGCAATTGCGACATGCAACATTCAGGATAAAAAATGAAAACAATATGGTTAGGTATAGTCCATCCGCTGGTCTATGGCCTCAATTACAAAATATCGTAAGTGATTTCTTACACATAGCAAAAGCTAACGTAATAGTTTTCACTAAAGTTCAATGTCAAATGACATCAATAAAAATTTGATAGTGATAAAAAATATTTGACGGTAGTTGTGAGATAATTTCTGTTTACGGAACACACAAGGTATTTTAAGCTTTAAAGTAGCTAGGCTTAGGTTGCAATTCAAATGTTTATGTTGAAACTTGTGACCATTCTAAATAAAAAGTACTATTGTTGCACAATTAATTTTATTGCTTAAAGTTTTATGGCTCTAGCCTTAATCACCGAACAAACTATACAATACAAATGCTCTTTATTGCACACCTCAAAAATAAAATCACCTACTACAGAAGTGGTATTATTTACAATACAAAATTTAATAATTTAGTGCAAACAGATTACACGGTGTTATCATATGATAGGTCTTTAATTTAGTTAATCACTGTTGATTTGAATTCTGTTACCATAATATAGAATTTTGTATATGTATTTATTTTATAATTTTGTGCAGTAATTGTCAGGATACTTTTTGATAGTAATATTCTTACATACCTAGGGCTACATCGCAGGTATTTGATGCCCGAGCAGAAGGCAAGGGCGATAAATATGTGATCTGAGGTTTTCTTTATTACCGCCCGTGGTGAGTACAAAATGTACGTATCTCCCGGCTAAGAAGAGAGATTAGCGTGCGGTAATTGTCATTTTATGGCTGACATAAATTGCATTTATAGGTCACTAACTTTTTAGTAATAAATATAAACGAATAATAAAACGTAATTATACTTTCGTTGGTTAAGGACGGCACATCACTAAACAAATAATCAAAACTATACAATGTGATAGTAATACTGCTGGGAACACTAAACCACCGAGGCACCGGTAAGCAGGCAACGGGGCGATGGCAATGCATTCGGAAAGCGACCTTAAAACTGCATAACAATTGAGTCCCATTTCCAGATTTGGAGGTCGTGGAGAGCAAAGATGTGGACCTTCGAGTGCTACCGGCGGTGGGCGAGGCCAAGGCGGCCCCCGTGGCCCAGAAAAGATCGTCCACGGAGTTGCTTGAGGGCAAACCTAAGAAGAATAAGATGGATAAATTTGACAGGTATGTCTTAGAAAATACGAGCCGCCAGCGCTTGGCCGCATTTGTGCAAATATTCGTGTTGCATCTCTTGCTTTAATACAGCAAAAGAAAGGGAGGCGAAGCAACGCGAGCAGTCGAACCCGCAATGTATGTACACTGTTGCACTCTCTTCCTTTGCAATTAAGTCCAAATATGCGTACATTTTAGTGAACCTGACTATACAAGGCCTGAACTCTGTCAGTATCAAATTAAACCTTAACATATTTATTGCATGGTCTTTCTCAGTTTCCTCACTTAATTCTTCGACTTTCCTTCAGACTATTCGGCAATGAGGACGTGGACCTCCGCCAACTCCCCCAAGTGGAGGAAACAGCCGCTTCCCCCAAGGCAGACAGCGGGGTATTCACCCAAGAGACTGCCTCACCTGTTGCCTCGCCGAAGAAGGACTGGCATGAGGTTAAGGAACGAGAGGAGACGAAGAAGACTCCCTCGAAGCTGGACCTGGTCAGGGCCAAGTTGGCTGAGGCTACGAAGGGGAAAGACAGGCTTGGACGGCCGTTCCTGTTCAGCAAATCGCCAAGTAAGTATTTCCACTGCCTACTTTTGTCAATTCATCATTAGCCCACAAACCTGCTTGATAAAGGTCTCCGAGACGCGCACAAAGTTCTTTGCGCTGAGCGTTTGTCTTCCGCCCTCTTACTTTATTTCGTTTCATCTAGTTGGGAGCACAAAAACTCTTATCAATTACCGTGTAAAGACATAAAAATTAAACGTGAGGATTCTTTTGAGCTTTGCTTTTTTTATTATTGATTTGGGTTTTCCTACTTGTAGGTATAGAAAGAGAGAGGCGGCGGACCATCAGCTCGGAAGACATAGATCTGAGAGTTGACAACCCAGAAGAGTTTGATGCGGACGACCACAAGAAAACCATATCCATTATCATGAACCAAGCCAAAGAGCAGTTCAGTGACGGGAAGCTGGACAAGAACCAGTATAACACGCTCATGTACCAAGTTCTCCAGCTGAACGAGAAGTTGAAACTGAAAGAAGCGAAGCAGAGGGAATCGCTGGAGATTTCCAAGAGGAAACTACACGCGCACGTAGAGAACAATAAAGTTGCAAGCCCAAAGTCCTCTCCAAAGGGGAATAACTTCGGGGATATAGATGAGAGAGTAATTCCGGGACCCTTCGTCGAGCCGGACGGCCAGCCTGAAGCCATGAATTTCATGCAGGATTCAGATATGAGAATGATGGACGGACCTTCGAAAGCACTGCTTCCCCGGCCAAATTTGATGCCGATGTTCCCCCAACCAGTTTGGCGCGGCCCGTATCAACCGAGGGTTGATAATTTTGCACGGAGACCGAGGGGTGTAGTCCCACCGTTCTTCAGAGGGAAGTTCGATAAGAGAGCACCTCGCTTCCCTACAGAGCCCCCTTTGCCTTTCCCAGCACCTCTCCCCACGCCTAAAATGGGTATATGTCAACGCCAATGTCCCTTAGAGCCTTACGCGCGTTGCGGTACCCCACCACCACTAGGCGCTCCAGGCGTAATCATCCCTTCAACCAACATCGACGCTCTGGAATACATCGACGAGGACCCGGTAAAGACTATACAGATCGACGGGGTCCCGAGAGAAATCCGGTTTTACGGCGAGACTGCTATTATCATGCTGGATTGGGACGATCCTCGCGAGATCAAATTCCTTCCAGGAAGCAGAAGGGTCACTTTTGACAATAAAGACTCTATAGTTCTAAATTTCAACGATGATTACAAGCAAGTGGAGATAGATGATCAAGTTTTCGATATAAGATTCGGGGCACCGACTCGAGAGTTGTTCATAAACGGTAGATGGCACGAGTGTTTCTTCGGCGGAGCGCCTCTTGGTGTCATCATCGATGGGAAACCCAGGCTTATCCACCTAGAGGGTCCATTACCTCAAGTAGATATAGGAAAAATTAAGCGAACGGACATAGTCGCTGGAAAGATTAACCTAATAGTCGATGCCACGCAAATGTGTCCAGTGTTCCTCGACGCTAAAGTGCAGAAGTTCACCATAAAGGGGAAGTTCTTCACCATACGCTTCGTGGACGCGTTTAGAACTGTCTTAATCAACGAGCAGCCATTCCAAGTGGAGTTCGGAGGGCTACCTCGGCCAATATTCATTGGGAATGAGAAGCATTTCATTCGTTTCTCAGTGTTGCCTCGACATGTTCGTCCGGGGCATAACCCTCCGCCTGGTATGGAAGGGGAGGAAGTCGCAGTTCCTGAAGAGATAGTCCCGGCTCGGGTGGAGAAAATGGAGATCGACCCGGAGCCGCCGAGGCCGAATAAGACTCCGAGTCCGGAGAATGAAATGAGTAACCAAGGTGAGTCTTCCTGTTTTAATATTCGTATTTATTACATCTAGCGCTCGCTTGGGATATCACGACTATGATATGTTATCTAACTTATCTTATCAGTCGATTCATTTATCATTAGATTCAACCATATTTTTAGCTAAATTGAAAGTAATGGGATATAAAAGTAATAAATATCTAGTAACAAACAGCTTTATTTGGGTTATAAATTCATATACCTTGGTTTATAAATGCGAAAGTCTGCCTGTCCGTCTGTCTGTTACCTCTTCACGCTTAAACTGCTGAACTGAACTTTAGATGAAATTTAGTATGGAGATAGTTCGTGTCCCGGGGAAAGACAGAGGCTACATTTAATTTACCCGGAAATTATCCTTTAAGGGGGTGGAAGTTTGTATAGAAGAGCTATAACCAGGTAAGCGCCTGAAATAAAATAATGGCAATTAAATTCTAATGAGTTCTACGCGGACAAAGTCGCGGACAAAGGCTAGTTTAATATAAAATCGCCTAAAGACGCGAATGTTTGTGATTTACATTTAGAGAGACGAACTCGGTACATTTTTTTTTCTTCGAATCCCATTAAAGGGCTTCACATAACCTGATATCTTTTCCAGTAATCGAGTAGTAACTTTTTTTTTTCAAAAGTTATCAGCCCGAAAATATCCTCATAAATGTATTCGCTAAGGAACATTGCTGGTCCATATAGTTCAATTCGTCTGGTGAACCAGTACGTACATTACTTTTTCCTTCACGAACGTGGGTTAGTCATGGTTGTGTGTTGAGATGAGATATACATGCACATTGTCTATGTGTGCGTCAGGAGCTTGGGTAGACTGTTAGGGTTGAAGCGTTGATTCTTATTGTGTGTTGTGGGAGAGATGCAGTAGTAAAAGAGGTTAACTACAGGGAAACACTGAATCTTAATACTACGCTTAATCTAGAATATCAGTAGTACTTAACTTAATGATTTAGGTATTTATTGTTGGACTCTCCAACACTATGAGTTCACATTGTCTATGTGTTCGTATGTCACAAATACAACTATGGTTAACCCGCGCTAGTGAGATAATAGTAGTTTATGCAACTGATACATAATGAGAGATCCTAAAACACCAGTGTGGTTTTATGAAACGAGCGTCAGCGAGTTTCATAATAGGATCACGCGAGTGTTTTAAAGCCTAATTATGTACAGTTGTATACACTACTTTATCTATATCCATACATTAAATCCTCTTTCATGTGTTGAGCCACCATTGCGTTGAAAGTGCAGGAGTTCGAGTTTGAGCTCGTTGAAGTCTTTTTGAGCACGAGCCTGTATCGTAATGGGCGGAGATGGCTATAACGATACCGTTTTTGACGCTGTTATGGCCATCTCCGCCCCGGTCCGGCGCGATATTGTAAAGTTGGTCCTTACCTACACTTTTTGAGCACATAAAAGAAGATTTACTGTATGGGTGTAGATTTTTTTTTTAATATTTACTAATAAAAAGAATACAGTTTAAAAATTACAATGGAGCAGCGACTAAAGCCGTACAGGTTTAACTGCCGCTGCAATTCGCTCGTGAAGTTGTTATACCTATTTACATTATTCTATTAAGACATAGTTGAGATTCTTTGTGTTGGCCGGGGGACTGTTTGTATTTTGAATCTTATCTCTTGCACAATTGGGTCGCTTTCTGATTGTTTGCATAGGTCACAACCCAACTCGGCCTAAAAGTACCGTCAACCGGGGTTACTTTCAAATTGAGGGGCGACTTTAAAAATCCAGTTTTTATGCTGTGTTTTACTTTTTATTTGCTTAACATGAGGTCAGTAAATTATCTTGGTAAATTTCCCAACTATTTACTAAACTGAATCAAACTAGAAATACTTGGTGATGATTATATAAGTGTTCTAAATCTATCAAAGTGGCCCCGTTTTTTCTTAAAGTCACCCCAGTTTACGGTACTAATGAAACATCCCCTCCAGGTGGGCTAGACATGCTGGCCAGCCTAATGCCCTCCAGCATGGCTCCGGCCTCCGCCTCCGACTACAGCTCCGCCGAACCCTTATTCGTTCGACCCAACAACATCCCTGGCCTCGACACCCCCGCCGCCACGCCCACCACCGACCAGAAACCCGCCTTCCCAGTGCTGGGCAACATTGATGATTTATTCGCCAAGCTGGTGGCCACTGGCATCATCAAGTCTCAGGAGGTGAAGGAGGAGACGAGGTCGAAGGAGGAGCCGAGGGTCGAGGAGAAACCGAAGCCCAGGGAAGACCGGAACGTTGTACATCGCGTGGATTTGAGCAGACCGGAGACTTTGAGAGTGTAAGTGGGTGGATCAACTATTCTTTGTTGCTCGTTACCATGGTTACGTCTCCTGAGTCACTCTTTAAAACTGTAATTTAATAGGGTTTAAATCAACTAAACATAACTTTTAGCAATGAGCATATGTCCATTTGGACATGGGTCATCTCTTGAGCATGCTTGAAGTCCATAATATAACTTTTTTTCTAAGAAACTCGGTTACTATTGTCTCCTCGCTAATGGGACAGAATAACAACAAGAAAAAGTTGATTGACCCAAGTGCAATAGGGATGATGACTCGTGTTACAATTTATAACATAGTGTGGCTATATGTATAGGAAACCATCAAATTATAAATAAATAATAAATAAATATTAGACGACAATCTTACACAAATCGAACTAGCCCCACAGTAGGCTCAAGAAGGCTTGTGTTATGGGTACTAGACGACGATATATTTAATAGATATAAATACTTAAATACATAGAAAACATCCAAGACGACCACTTTAGCCTAGTTGGTAGTGACCCTGCCTTCGAAGCTGGAGGTCCCGGGTTCGAATCCCGGTCAGGGCATGTATTTGTGTGATGAACACGAATATTTGTTCCTGAGTCATGGATGTTTTCTATGTATTTAAGTATCTATTTATCTATATAAGTATGTATATCGTCACTTGGTACCCATAGTACAAGCTTTGCTTAGTTTGGGACTAGGTTGATTTGTGTAAGATTGTCCAAAAATATTTATTTTTATTTTATTTATTTAAGACTCAGAAACAAATATTCATGCTCATCACACAAATATTTGCCCTGACCGGGATTCGAACCCAGGACCGTCAGCTTCACAGGCAGGTGCACTACCCACTAGGCTAACCGGTCGTCAAAAATTATCATAATAAATAGAAAATTAAATTAATTAAAATCATGAAAACGTTCGGGAGTATTAAGATTCGCAAAAAACAATGTTTTTTTGTATATTGGCCAAGTGAAAGTTACCAATAGAATTATCATGTTTCAATAAAAAATAAATTGTATGGCAGCTATGTACATACCTTCAAACCTTCAAGAAAAGAGCGTATTCCCTTCTGAAAGGCCGGAAACGCACTTGCGACTCCTCTGGTGTTGCAGGTGTCTATGGGCGACGGTAATTGCTTAACATCAGGCGATCCGTCTGCTCGTTTGCCCCCTATTACATTAAAAAAACGCAATATTTCACGACAAACGGGAGTTTCCCCTTTTTTCCATACAACGGTAGTGTATGAGGCCACGCAGGCGTTATGTCACGCCTGCGTGTGAATCCGTATGGAGCGTTTCAGTGCTCCTTAGCTACGCTGTACTTTGCCTCTCATTTTCGTCGTTTGTGTTGCTCTAATTGTAGGCTGAATTAGAAGAGCGTAATGATTGTAAGATTCGTCACCACAAGGGATACCCATGGTAGCTCAGTTGGTTAAGAGCAATGGACTAATTCCAGAGGTCGTAGGTTCAAATCCTACCTGATGAATTTTTCAATTTTATTACCTTCAAAGTCTAAATCAAAACATTTATTCCGCAAATAGGCCTCAAGGGCACTTTTACAAGTCAAAGTCTATCTATATCAAATAAAAATAATACAATAATCAAAGTATCATTAATTAAATGTAGTGTTACATGTCAAAAATAAGACTAAGAAACTAATAACAATCGAGATTTGTTAGAGATGTACAAGGTCTCTAAGCGTCAAGGCAAAAGGTAATAAGGTAGGTACACTAATCATAATAAAATATTGTGTGATACGAGATAATCTGTAAGCGTCAACATGAAAATAATAAAATCTGATTCTTATTCTTTGATTGAAAATTAAAATTATGATAGATAGATAGATAGATAAACACTTTATTCATTCCCACAATTTACATGACATACATTAAGAAAAGAAACATGCACCTTAATGACTAACACGATTATTAATCAGAAAAAAAAATAGAAAGCAAATAAACTAAAAGTGATACAATATAAGCCATGTGTTGTGGCAGAGAATGGGCGCTGGCTCAGCATAATGATGCGGCAGGTAGCCACGTCGCTGATATTCTGCCAGGACCCTAAATTTTTTTAAGTTTCTATAAAGAATTTGATTGTATTTAGACTTGGCTAGCTTTTTACAATATGTATATATTCGTTAGTATACATTGGTTAATTAAATAAATAAATAAATATAAATCCAAGGTGACATGTCAATAAAACCTAAATACTAAAAAACTGAACTGAACTGGGGTCACCGACATAGCCTTCAAAATTGCGAGACTTAAGTGGCAGGGGGCAGGGCACATTGCTCGCAAGACTGACGGTCGATGGGGCCAGAAACTGCTTGAGTGGCGTCCACGCACCGGAAGACGAGCTGTCGGTAGGCCTCCGACAAGGTGGAGTGATGACCTGGTGAAGGTCGCGGGAATCCGGTGGATACGAACGGCACAGGACCGGTCTAAATGGCGAGCCTTGGGGGAGGCCTATGTTCAGCAGTGGACGTCTTTCGGCTGAAATGATGATGATGATTATAAGATAAACGATTACATCATGGATAGGGATGTTTGGCAGTGATAGCGCACAAGTAATCGAACACAGAAATATTTTGTTCTTAATATTAAAAAATATGTATGTATGTTTATACTGTAGTATTTGAATTTTGTACTATTTTTATTGTTATTTTATATACATTGTATATTGTTTTGAAAAAATGACACCTCGCCGAGTTTCTTACGCCGGTTCTTCTCGTGGCAGAGGTTTATTTTATGAACCGGTGGTAGTTTTTTGACATTCATAAGTGCATGTAACATGCCTAAATTGAAGAATAAATGATTTCATTTCATTTCATTTCACATGTCAATAAAATCTAAATACTAAAAAAAATATTATCTAAGCCGGGATAGTTATAGAAGTGGTTTTGGTGTGGTGTACAGGAAGCAGCCGGCGCTGGTGGCGCGGCTGTACGGCGGCATGCAGTGCAGCGGCTGCGGCGCGCGCTTCCCGCCCGAGCACACGGTGCGCTACTCGCAGCACCTGGACTGGCACTTCCGCCAGAACCGGCGCGAGCGCGACTCGGCGCGCCGCGCGCACTCGCGCCACTGGCACTACGACCTCGCCGACTGGGTGCAGTACGAGGAGCTGGAGGACCTGGAAGAGAGAGGTATGTAATTATTAATAATATCAGTAACTCAGTACATTTTTTGACATAACAAACCGACATAAGGTCTAACGGATCTTTATAAAACCGAGCCTTAGAAAAGCACTTTCATAAAATTTCCATTGAGTGTCAAAAACAGTAAAAATAAGTTTGCGAACTTTTAAGTTCGGATAATGTAACGGGTGGACAACTACGGAACTCTACATTGCGCGTGGCCCGATTTTTAGGCACTATGAGGTTACTATCACCTGCTGACTACAGGATGGGAAGTTAAGGGATCTGGAGAACAGAGATTACAACACGACATTTAGTAAAGAAACATAGGTAATTTTCTTTCCTCCTCGGTCAGGCCACCAGGGTTCGAAATTATCAAGATAATTATGGTCTTTGATAATTATCGCGATAATTATCCCTCTTATGGATAGCGTAGTATACGTTATTTTATTAGTTAAATTTATATTCCTATGAATGATATGACCTGTAAAATGTATTTTTACCAATAAAGACTGTACTCTGTACTAATATATAAAAGATTATGGTGTTTTAGGCTGCAAAATAAATAGTTGCTATACAATATTTTACTAGTTTTTTATTAACCATTAAAATATGATCAATTAATCATTACAACATCATTAAAACACATATACAGAGCGCAATTATTAACGTTCGAATTCACGCACGTATTTTTTTAAGACTCATGCCGACTTTACAATTTTAGATTATTATCAAATCGATAATTATCAAAGCATAAAAATCACGATAATTATCTTGATAATCATAATATCATGATAATTATCATTGAAAATTATCCTTTTGAACCCTGCAGGCCAGGCCATCATTTCCTGTCAGACGTGTCTCGAAGACCAATCGATGAAAAGCTAATTGGCATAATTTCAATTCCGAGTTTGGCAAGTGTTCAAAACTATTGAAATTCCAGGTATTAGATGCATCAATATCGCGATGATATTATAACGTTATAAACAGTCCTCTTTTTAGTCGTAATTTGCGTTGCTTTGAAGAAAGTTTCTGGTCTGAATTGTAGAAAATGTACGGTCTATAGTTCCTACGGTATTTCAGCGTGATAAAAACTGTGACTTGTCACTGCTTGAATTTAAACTTCCGTGAGTTATAAGTATATTTTACTAAACGGTTAGAACTCACGTATAACGTTATTGAGTGTGCAACCCGCGCGGGTCGTAGGCGCACTCATCCTTAGGGAGAACTCTCGAAGAGTGCGATAGATGCAGAGACCGATACCGGTATTTTTTAAAATTTTTTTGCTTTTTACATAGGGCTAAATCATGTATTTAGGTAACAACGTCGTATTATTAGATTGTCCCATTAAAAACGAAATAATGAACCGGTGACCGTAATAATACCGGTATTTTTCTATGGAGAAAATACCGGTATCCGATCCCTGGATAGATGTCGCTAGGAGTGACAATGAATACGTTAGTTTATACCGTTTAGAAAATATAACTGCTCAGACATTATAAAAATGTTGTCATTCCAGAGAAGAGTTGGTTCGAAACCGGCGGCTCGGAGACTGCGGAGCCTCCGGAGCAGGAGGCGGAGGCGCCGTCCGTGGCGGCCGGGGCTCCGGCGCGGGCCGAGTGCGCGCTCTGCGGGGACGCCTTCCTGCAGTTCTACAACGAGGACCAGGAAGAGTGGCACCTGAGGAATTCCGTGCGGCACGAGGAGAAGAACTACCATCCGCTGTGCTTGGAGGACTATAAGGTATTTTAGGGACTTTTCAGCTAGGATAAATAAATAAATAAAATAAATAAATATTAGAGGACAATCTTACACAAATCGAACTAGCCCCACAGTAAGCTCAAGAAGGCTTGTGTTATGGGTACTAGACGACGATATATTTAATAGATATAAATACTTAAATACATAGAAAACATCCAAGACTCAGAAACAAATATTCATGCTCATCACACAAATATTTGCCCTGACCGGGATTCGAACCCAGGATCGTCAGCTTCACAGGCAGGTGCACTACCCACTAGGCTAAACCGGTCGTCACAAATATTTGCCCTGACCGGGATTCGAACCCAGGACCGTCAGCTCTAGTATTAGATCTAGTGAACCAGCGGCAAAACTCCCAGTAGCTCGATTCCACTCACCTCAAATTCGGTCGGTATCTGAGGTTTCTTCTGGATTTTCCTCATGCTACTCTCTAACCGCTCACTCCTGTCGCTTTATTGGGCCCTGTCTATAGGGTTTTTAGGGCCATTACGGTACAAAGACTCGAAGCGAACATATGTTTGCCTCGTGTTCCACGTTTATGCCCTGTTTCGTGTTTCGCAAAGCTTACGAGCGCACAGATCCCAACGTTCATATCCGCTCCAACAAAGCGCATATAAATGTCTCACATGTCTTAGCTTAGGGTCGGTTGCAGCAACACGATCACAGACCGGTTATCGTCAAATATGGCGCCGGCAGCTGTCATCCCATAGAGACTTGTCAAAATTTCCATACAATCAGATTTTAACGAACACCGCTTACGATTACAGACGGTTTGGTGCAACGCACGCTTAGCGCCAATAGCCTTAGAAATTGAGACATGTCTTAGTAGATATTGATGCTGGTGACTGTACAAGTTGACGAAACTGTTCAATGGAATTAAACAAGGTTATAAAATGTCAATTTCAAAAATTAATCTTAGAACTTAAATCTAAATAAAAACTAAATTTTCCAGTTCTATTCAATGTGTGTACATGATTCAGAGTTATATTCAGAATGAAACTGACAGAAAACTAGATTAGCAGACTAAGGCTCGGTTTTATAAAGATCCGTTGGACCTTATGTCGGTTTGTTATGTCAATAAATATACTGAGTTACTGACATTTGGTCTAACGGATCTTTATAAAACCCGGCCCGAATGTTATAAATTCCATAGTAAAATTTACTAATTTATCATATGTCACAAAGGTTACAAATTTTATGCGATAAGACACCGTGGCCACCAGATTTTTTTAAAGAGTTTACATTTCATTTCGCATAAACTACATAGTGTCCAATCGGTGCTATCGAAATTGCTGGGCAGCAGTTTCAACTAATCCAGGACATTTACTATTTGTAAATATAATAAATATTCCTTGAAAGCAGTCTAATGTGACCGATCAATTACCCATTCGTACCAGCGTTGTAGTAGGTAAGCCTGCTGCAACACATGCTGAGGCTCGCTCCTTTTTAGCATCATAATTTTAAGTCTTTATTTTTACATGTAAACACAGATGTTATTAGAACCATATACAGTCGACGTAAAGGCACTTCAGCAAGAGAATACTTTATTACAGGTCAGATTATGACGGTTATATCGTTATTCATATTTAACAGTTTATTAGAAATCCATACTAGTAAAAATAATTTTAAAGCAATAAAAGACATTCATAATTACAATACACGCAATAAGGATAAACTATGCATCCCTGAAAGAAATCTTGTCAAAACATTTAAGCAGGGCATCTCCTTAAAAATTACATTGTACAACCTACTACCGTCCCACATCAGAAATTTAACATATTTAGAATTTAAAAGCAAACTAAAAAGATTCTTCCAATGTAACCCATTTTACTCAATTGATGAATTTACAGAAAAAACGAAACAAAATGATTTCCTCTCATTAATCAAATAATTGTATACTATAGGACCTATTTACGTTCTTACTATGCTAAGGTAGTTTTATGTTATTAATGTTATGATATAATGGTATTCAATAGGTATTGCATGTAATATGACTTGCTAAATGTAACGTACTTTGTTACCTGGCCAAATAAATGAACTTGAACATATCAATTTATGCCTATTTAAGTTTTATTGTAAGGCTTGTAATGTTTTATTGCATTGTAAACACTTATCAATTTGATGTTAAATAAAAAAATTCTATGTTTATGTCTATGTCTATGTCCATTCTTACTCCTACTTTTCTTATGCAGGCGTCACTGACGAAAGAGGAGCCGCCCAAAGAAGAAGTTCCCGAAGAGAAGATGGAGGAAGAAGCCATCGAGATCAAGGACGTGGACGAGACGATCGACAACTCCGACAACGAGTCTGTCGTGGAGGTTGTCGAAAACGACAAACCCGTTGAGGTACGTTTTGATACTTATTATGTCACCTGATGCGTCGTTTACTTACCAGCCACCAACATTGTAAAGAAAGAAAGAAGAAAGAAAGCATTTATTCACTGCACCAAAAGACACACAGCTACAAATATAATATACTCAGTACATGAACATACAGTTAAAAAGTGCGTCTTCGCGGCAGTGAATCGCTCGCTGTCTCAGCATTATGCCGAGGTGTTAGACACCTGCAGCGCTGGTTTTCAGACAGCACCGTATGTGATCCACGGAACGCAACACAACATACTATACATATAGGAAAGGTATACATATAATGAATAAAATCAAAGGTGTTATATATATGAATGAGACTACCACAAAACAGGGTAAACTGGTGTGAGCATGAGGAGGAATTTACTCAACAGTGGGGGGATATAGACCGAAATAAAAAAAATAAAAAATTAAAACAAGGTCCATTGTCATACAAAAATATCATGATAAGGTCATAAAATGCGACCTAGCAGAATTCTTTCGGCTTTATGTTAGACATTAGACACATAGTATAAAACAAAGTCGCTTTCTCTGTCCCTATATCCCTATGTATGCTTAAATCTTTAAAACTACGCAACGGACTTTGATGCGGTTTTTTTTAATAGATAGAGTGATTGAAGAGGAAGGTTTATATGTATAATAATATCCATTAAATAGTGCACCCGTGCGAAGCCGGGGCGGGTCGCTAGTGTTAGATAAAATTTTGGTAACTCACCCTGTATTTTTTTTTGGCATGTAACTTACCGATATAAAATCTAACGGATCTTTATAAAACCGAGTCTAAATCAGTCTTCTAAAAATAGCATTATTCCTCCTCATCTTAGCAATATTTTGGTGGAGTCCCACAGAAGTCCGTGTTGCGTCTGTCATCCAATCCTAAGAATCATTTGACCTCCCAGGAAACTAGTTCTGGATTACATTCACCTTTATATTTGTGAGATATTTTGTAGTACCAAGTCTCAGGCATTCTTATTATTCTTTATTTGCTAAATAAATAAAATTTCGGGACTTGGCAATTACACAATACTACAGTTTTAGGTATCCATAAATGCAGTAATAATAATAATTATTATTAAATGCAATAAAGTTGTGTGATTGCCAAGTTGCAGAATTTTATTTAGTTAGCAAATAAAGAATAATAAGAATGCCTGAGACTTGGTACTACAAAATATCTCACAAATATAAAGGTGAATGTTCAACACATTTGTACACAGATGATTAGGTAGTATGAAAGTTCGTTGAGAATATAATTATGAACATTCTTTATACGTTAGTGGGTACAAGTCAACGGCCAAGTCACACAACATTAACTATAAATAATAAAGAAATCGCAGTAAGGAACCTTAGACTTGGCACGACTTTGTCTAGATTTCATTACTTTTTAGAGATAAACAAGCAGCTCCATCGCTACTTGGCTAGTTTTTTACAGAATGTTTTTGTTGGGATATATTTTATAGAATTAACATCTTGTTTTATATATCTGACATACCATGTAATGGTGATGTTACAATATGGTTAATAAATGAAATAATAATAATAAAATATTATCATCACAATATGTTTTACAAACTCCATGTGTTGTTCCGCTGGATGCGGGTAGCGCGGGACCGGCCATTGTGGCTCTTTGGGAGCAGGGACCGTTACCGGTATTTTTAAAAAACCCTGAATTAGTCCAATATTTTGGATTATTTTTTGCTCTTTACGTAGGGCTGAATCATGTATTTAGGTGACAACGTATTATTAGATAGTCCCATTAAAAACGAAATAATGAACCGGTGACCGTAATAATACTGGTATTTTTCTATGGAGAAAATACCGGTATCCGATCCCTGTTTGTGAGGCCTATGTCCAGCGGTGGACGTCTTTCGGCTAAAATGATGATGATGATGAATGTCACCAGATCGATGACCTGGACGACACGCCGCCCGCCGAGCCGGAGACGCAGGAGGAGCCTGAAGAAGGAGACGAAGATGATGTTGTATTCAAGGTACTTATTGTATTTTTGGCTTATTTCATTTATCACTACATAGTATAAAACAAAGTCGCTTTCTCTGTCCCTATATTCCTTTGTATGCTTAAATCTTTAAAACTACGCAACGGATTTTGATGCGGTTTTTTTTAATAGATAGAGTGATTGAAGAGGAAGGTTTATATGTATAATAACATCCATTAAATAGTGCACCCGTGCGAAGCCGGGGCGGGTCGCTAGTTTTATTCATAAACAATACAATTATTGTTCTTAAAGATTAAGCCAAGTCGACGTCTCCCGGCGAAAAAAAAATAGCATTCTTTTGCTATGATCCCTGGGATCCCAAGGACCGGTAGACGACTGGTTAAACGGGTCTAACGCGATATTTATGTATATACCTTTTTTACCGACGTTTCGACACGG
Organism: Epiblema foenella; assembly: GCA_963556455.1. Classification (NCBI taxonomy): domain Eukaryota; kingdom Metazoa; phylum Arthropoda; class Insecta; order Lepidoptera; family Tortricidae; genus Epiblema; species Epiblema foenella. The sequence goes on from OY747110.1 coordinate 19,915,275, forward strand.
AAATCTTTAAGTATCTGTACAAAGTGTTATATTACATATTAAAATAAGTTTAAAATGTTATAATACAATGGTTGTGTTTAAAATCACTACATAGTATAAAACAAAGGCGCTTTCTCTGTCCCTATATCCCTATGTATGCTTAAACCTTTAAAACTACGCAACGGATTTTGATGCGGTTTTTTTTAATAGATAAAGTGACTCAAGGGGGAGTTTTATATGTATAATACATGCATCAGCACTGCACCCGTGCGAAGCCGGGGCGGGTCGCTAGTAATCTATACATACCATACTAATATTATAAATGCAAAAGTGTGTCTGTCTGTCTATCTGCCTGTCTGTTACCTTTTCACGCTTCAAACTCAAACAAACTCAAACTCAAAATATTCTTTATTCAAATAGGCCTAGCAACAAGCACTTTTGAATCGTCAGTTATGTATTACATAAATTGAATCTAATTATTCAGAGCAATTTATTGATGCATATGAAATTATAAAAAAGACATGAATTACTATAATGTATGTCAAAAGAGAGTATAAATAAATTCACAAAAAGATCGTCAATATGTAAAATAAAAACATAAAAAATTGTATAATCTAGACAGTTTCTAGAATAAAATCTGAATGTCAAGAGGAAAATTTAACGTCAACATCTAATGTCATAGTTATGAAAATAGTCATTAAGATGTAATGTCATAATTATTAAAATATAATAAGTATTTCAACCACAATTATACCCACGGTGTTTTATCATTCATGTAGTCTTTTGTGCTATAATATGCTTTCGATATGAGTTTATGCTTTACATAAGTCTTGAATTTATTAATAGATAAATTAGTCACGTTTGTAGGTAGTTTATTATAAAACTTTACACAATTACACATGAATGATTTTCTTATTTTTTGGAGCCGAGTGGAGGGTACCGCAAGCTTATATTTGTTTCTAGTATTAATATTATGTATGTCACAGTTCTGTCTAAAATTTACAATATTTTTGTGTACATACACAATATTGTCATAGATGTATTGACAATGCATTGTCATTATATTAATGTCCTTGAACTTATCTCTAAGTGAGTCTCTATGTTTCATCTTATATATTGCTCGAATAGCCCTCTTCTGCAGAATAAAGACAGTATTTATCTCTGCAGCACTGCCCCAGAGTAAAATACCATACGACATAATACTATGAAAGTAACTAAAATATACTAATCGAGTTAATTGACGGATCTTGCTCACTGCAAATGCTGCAGAACTCAGTCTATTCGAGAGATTAGCAATATGGGGACCCCATTGGAGTTTTGAATCTAATGTCAAACCAAGAAAAACAGCACTATCAACTAGTTCCAATTCCTCATCTTTCACAGTGACACTAGTTTGCGTGTGATTTACGTTACTCGTGACGAACTTAATACATTTAGTCTTTTTCTCATTTAACAATAAATTGTTGACATTAAACCAATTAACTATTTTAGAAATGGCATTAGATACATAGTTACAAGCTTGTTGTTGCCGTGTGACTTTGAATATGAGTGAGGTATCGTCAGCAAACAATACTATATCATGGTGGGTCTTTACGAGGTATGGCAAGTCATTTATGTAGATAAGGAATAGGAAAGGTCCCAATATTGATCCCTGCGGTACACCCATAGAGACCAATGAACCCGGCGATCGCTGTCCATTCACGTCGACCCTTTGTATTCTATCACGTAAGTAAGACTTTAGCAAATTCAGTGCCGATCCTCGAACGCCATAGTAGTGTAGTTTCCTGATCAAAGTTTCATGACATACGCAGTCGAAGGCCTTGGACAAATCACAGAAGATACCTAAGGCATCATGTGACTCCTCCCAGGCATCGAATATATGTTTTGTTAGCTCGACAGCAGCGTCAGTTGTCGAGCGACTCCGCGTAAAACCAAACTGCTTATGATGCATTAAATTGTTAGCATTAAAATGTTTTATTAATTGGGACAAAACTAGTTTTTCAAAAATTTTGCTAAATGTAGGTAGCACAGATATTGGTCTAAAATTAGTGGGGTCAAAAGTGCTACCAGACTTGAATAAAGGAGTTATTTTACTGTGTTTCATTAGATCAGGAAACTCACCACAATCAACACTGTTATTAAATACAACCACTAAATCAGGCGCTATGACTTCTATTAGAAATTTGACAGAATGGACAGAGACTCCCCAGAGGTCACTAGTTTTTTTGACATTAATTGTTTTAAATGCCTTTACTACGTCTGAGGCATTAACATGTACAAAATGAAAATCTCTACTACATTCTGGGGCGTTGTCTTTTAATAACACAACGGCAGACGAAGGTGATGAATTTAAATACTGTGTTGTGGATACTGGTATCTCACTAAAAAAATTTTCGAATACTGTTGCTACTTCTAAACTTGAATCTATAATTTTGCCATTTATTTTTAATTTAGGGTCATTCATTGTGTGCTTTGATCTGCCAGTTTCCACATTAATGACTTTCCATGTTGTTTTGATAATATCAGAGCTATTTTTTATTTTCTGGCTTAAATAAGTACGCTTAGCTATTCGACAATCTATTTTAAATTTTTTCGAATATTGTTTAACATGTTCTTTAAATTCATCACTCGCATTAAACCGCCGTTCCTCATATAAAGCATACAGTGCTTGTCTACGTTTATGTTAGTAACAACCGCTGAACCGGTTTAGATGCAATTTGATATGGAGGTAGTTTGAGTCCTGGGGAAGGATAGGATACCCTTTTTATCCCGGAAATCATCCCTTAGGAAGTGGAAGTTTGTATTGAAGAGTTCTGACTACATAAGCGACTGATATAAAAAAAAGTAATTAAATTCTATTGCGATGAACGAGTTCCACGCAGACGTAGTCGCGGGCAAAAGCTAGTAGATAGTGACTTAGATAATTGCAAATAGATTAGGACTGAATATAATTAAACACATACTGTACTGTGTTTCTTTTTTAAGTGTGCAATAAAGAGTATTTGTATTGAATTGTATTAAAACTTATTTAAACATGCGATACTATTTTGAAGTACTTTTCGCATGGGTTATTGTCACATTTAGGTTCGCGTTTTTTCGGTGAACATATCAAAAGTTAAGGGTTACAAAGCTTAATTTTGAATTGATCTAGTAACTCGCATAAACAGTGTCTCCGTTGCTATAAATCCATGTAATAAAAACATAGCTTACATGTACATAGGCCGTTAACTATTGACCACCGGGTGGACAACTTTTGTTTTTACAACTGACAATGACCCAGATGTAAGGTATGTTTGACCACACCGCAGCTCAAAACGCAGTGACGTCACTCGTGCGTGACTGTCTCCCTCTCGTCACAGCGTTTACGGTGCGTCAGCGTATTTTGAGCTGCGGCCCTATTCGATATTCGTCACTTTATTGTCACTTTTTGACGATAAGTCGAAACAATGACAATCACAGAATGGGACGAGCTTCGAAAATGACGGAACAAGTGGGCTAGCACAACTTGCTGCCAAGTCGTATCTCGCGCGACTCAGCGATTCCTGTCTTACTCGAACTGTGCGAATTAGAAAGAGGAGGGTAGATTTTTCTCTACTCGCGTCGCGTCGCAGCGGCAGTTGTGCTAGCCCCGCAGGGCTGCTAACGCGAACGGCATTCGAAATTTTCCTTCCCTGTCGCACTTGCAAGTTTGCACGCAACGACAGAGAGGGAAAACTTCGTTTGTAGGTCGCGGTAGCACTTCAGAACGGGACGGTTAATTCCTTTCGACATCGACGAGCTTCATGCCTAACCTCCTAAGACCCCGCGTCCTATATAAAGGACAAAATATGGTCAACGGAAAATAAGTAAAATTTTGAAGTGATAGAGTTGCATTTGTTTTGGTTTGATTGATTTGACATAAAATAAAATTCAAATTTGTAATCGGAACTGTTAGGTTCAAATTCGATTGTATTTTTATTTGTATGGTGGGTCTCAGGAGGCTATAACCTAAAGTTACGTAATTGTAAAATTGTGGTAGGCGGAGCCGGTCCCTGAGGTGGTCGTGGAGGACAACGACACGGACGACGAGACGAGCGACGCGCGGCGGCTGCGCGACGAGTCCGCGGCGGCGCAGCTCGCCGTGCGCGTCAAGCAGGAGCCGCTCGACCCAGGTACACTTCTACTCTATCATTTGGTCGACTTGCAAAATCAAAACATTTATTCTGCCTCTCTATACTTTGCCTCTCATTTTTGTCGTTTGTGTTGCTCTAATTGTAGGCTGAATTAGAAGAGCGTAATGATTGTAAGATTCGTCACCACAAGGGATACCCATGGTAGCTCAGTTGGTTAAGAGCAATGGACTAATTCCAGAAGTCGTAGGTTCAAATCCTACCTGTGGTGATGAATTTTTCCATTTTATTACCTTAAAAGTCTAAATCAAAACATTTATTCCGCAAATAGGCCTCAAGGGCACTTTTACAAGTCCAAATCTAGGTACATCAAATAAAAATAATACAATAATCAAAGTATCATTAATTAAATGTAGTGTTACATGTCAAAAATAAGACTAAGAAACTAATAACAATCGAGATTTGTTAGAGATGTATAAGGTCTCTAAGCGTCAAGATAAAAGGTAATAATTAAGGTACACTAATAATAATAAAATATTTTGAGCTATATCTATAACACGTCAACATGAAAATAATAAAATCTAATAAATAAATATCCTCAGAGATGTATAAGGTCTCTGAGCGTCAGTCTAAAAATAAAATCAAATGAGAACAGAGCGAAGTCTCTCATCATGTCAATTCCACTGAACACTAGTACGAAGTTACTTGCATTGAAGTAATTCGTTCGAAAAGCTAGTTTACCATTCGAGCAGTAAGGTTCATAATCTAATAACATGTAGCCCGTCGATTCAGGTAGATGAATCTTCCATTTGGTCAACCTGCATCGAATTATTACCTTCGAAAAGCTAGTTTACCATTCCAACAGTAAGGTTCATAATCTAATAACATGTAGCCCGTCGATTCAGGTAGGTGAATCTTTCATTTGGTCGACCTGCATCGAATTAATACCTTCGAAAAGCTAGTTTACCATTCGAGCAGTAAGGTTCATAATCTAATAACATGTAGCCCGTCGATCCAGGTAGGTGAATCTTTGATTTGGTCGACCTGCGTCGAAGTAATTCGTTCGAAAAGCTAGATTACCGTTTATATTAAAACTGAAGTTGAAACGGCCGTTTTATTTTTGAGTTCATAGATCGAAGAATCTAGCAACGTTTAAACTAGTTTGATGTATTCAAAAAGTACTTAAATACAAACTGCAGTACATAGTGGCCCCCTTTATTAAATATCTATGATTAATTTTAAATAATCACAATTATTTACGAGTGGTGCTAGTGGACTTGTGACATTTTAGTAAAGAATTTGTTGATCGATCTACAAACTTACGTTTATAGATCGATCAACGTTAAGTATGGCGCCGACAGTTTATCACACTGTCAAACTTTCCATACAATCAAATTTTAACGAACACCGTTTACGATTACGGACGGTTTGTACAGAAATGTACTTATATACTAAAATTTACTATATAATAGCAAAGATGGGACAAATATAACCATTTTTTAAACTTACAAACTGTACCTAATAAAATAAGTTACATAGAAATAAAATTCAATTCTTATTGTCTACACCAGTTTCTTACATGTTATTCAAAAAATCAAAATCAAAACATTTATTCTGCAAATAGGCCTCAAGGGCACTTTTACAAGTCAAAATCTATCTAGGTACATCAAATAAAAATAATACAATAATCAAAGTATCATTAATTAAATGTAGTGTTACATGTCAAAAATAAGACTAAGAAACTAGTATAACAATCGAGATTTGTTAGAGATGTATAAGGTCTCTAAGCGTCAAGATAAAAGGTAATAAAGTAGGTACACTAATCATAATAACATATTTTGAGCTATATCTATAACACGTCAACGTATTACAACAGTAATAATTTTAAAACAATTAAATTATCTGTGTCTTCGTACGATATACATCGGAAAGGCTTCTCGAAGAGATTACATTTAGCGTTTATGTATCGTTTCAGACGACGAGCCGATAATAACCGCGGAGGAGGAGGCGGTCCGCGCCGCGCCCGACACGTCGCGCCCCGCCGTGCTCTCCTCCATCGACGGCAACGCGCTGGCGGAGCCGCTCCCCGCCGCGCCGCCGCCCGCGCCCATCCGCATCAACATCACCAAGGTGCGCTTTTGTTTAGCCTGTCTGGGGCTTTATAGGCCGGGCCCAATGAATCATAGAACTGCGCGGTTGGAGATCACCATAAGGGCGAGCTTCGCTCGGCTCGCGTGTTTGCGCGCCGTTTAAACGTACAATCACCAGCATAAATATATGACTATGGGCAGAGCTGTAAAAATATCTGATCATTAATTGAAGTTATAATTATATGATGATACATATAGTATCAAATACTTTTACTCGATCCGATCCGATACTTACGCTGTTACAGGCAAATGATAATTATGCCGGCTATTAATCATCAGATATTTTTACCGGCTATGTATCATCATATAATTATAACTTCAATTAATGATCAGATATTTTTGCAGCTCTGCCCATAGTCATATATTTATGCTGGTGACTGTACCTATAGACTCATAGAACTGGCGGTTTAAACACTGGAGTACATGTTACATTGTTGTTCCTGCTGCTGGTTCTGCTAATCATCATCATCATCATCATCATCATTTCAGCCGAAAGACGTCCACTGCTGAACATAGGCCTCCCCCAAGGCTCGCCATTTAGACCGGTCCTGTGCCGTTCGTTTCCACCGGATTCCCGCGACCTTCACCAGGTCATCACTCCACTCTGCTAATATAAATAAATAAATATGTTTTTTTCTTTAGGCCCCAGCGCCCGTCTCCACGCCCGCTCCCGTGTTGTCGCCTGCCGCGGAGCTGGAAGACGTGAGCGACGGCGAGCCTCCCCCGCCGGGCGAGGAACCCGAACTGGAGTACACTCTGAAGCCGTCCCTACAGGGGCAAGCGCTCGCGCGCCAACCGCCCGTACGACGGGGCACAGAGCTCTCCGGACTCTGTTCTGTCATGTGATTGTGCTTAGTTAATGTGAGAGACTTTCGATCGGATGCCGGGGAATTTTCTCCACTTTGCCCGGCGAGGAACCAGAGCTGGAGTACTCTCTGAAGCCCTCCCTACAGGAGCAACCGCCTGTGTGCCGCGGCAGGGACTCTCCGGACTGCATAGTCCACATATAGTAGAGCATTCTATCATGTGATGCTCTAAAGTGAGTGTGACGGACTTTCGATCGGATTGGCAGTGGATTCCCCATTAAGTTTTATATCTCCGACATATAATTGTGCTTTACGCTAGTGTACACGATAAACTGTATCGATAGAGAACAGTGAGTCCCGCCATCAAAAATAATGTGCTTCTGTTAAGTGAACGTGAGTTAAAAATTTGGACGAAATTGGAATTTTTCTGTTTGACTTTATTTGGAACTATAAGGAAAGTGAATTTTGTGGACATGATTACAATCTGGATGGACATGTTACATTAAAGATAAAAGAACTTACTATTAACATGTTTAATAAAACGATTATAATAATCATAGTAGTTCATTGGCCATTGGCTTGTGTGGAACATCATAGTGTGTCAGTTGTGAAACCACTACTAATTATGTTGTATTTTAGATTATCACTTGTTAGTGTAATGTTACAGGTATTCAGTTCCACTTATTTTGTATATAAACATATGAAATTATAAGGGATTGGATTGTTTCAAATGGGTAGAGTTTGACTCGTATGTAAGAGCTGAAATGTAATTTGCTTTTTAACTAATATGTTAACGAAGTATGTAGTAATGATTGTATAATTTTAGTTAAAACAAAATGTGATATTAATATAAGTTTCTTGTATTCAGTTTGGAAGCTCGGGAATCTTCGCGAGTGATGGACATCTTTGTAATATTTCTGTACATAGTGTCACTGTATATTGTATACCTGACTCTCTTATTGTTATCAATAACTTTTATTCTTTTCTTACCTGAATGTAAGCTCCATTCTTGTATTTATATGCCACTTATAATGAAGAGGATTCTGAATCTCTTCATGTAGACAATTTTACTTTTTGTGTACATTTGTTTGAAAGGTGTATTATTTAATCTATCTACATGATGTAGGTTTTAAAAACATCACCTGTCCTAGTTATCTCTTGCTCAAACTATTTTTAATAAAAATTGAAGAAATGAAAAAATATTGTTTTCTTTTTTTGCACACTTCAATCACAAATGGCTTTAGTTTTTACTATTTTCGGTTAAGAATCAATTGACTTGTTTCCCTTATATATCTTAGTTTTTAAATAAAATTGAAATGAAATATCATTGTTTTATTTCGTAGTAACTCGAACCTGTTCACTCGTTACATGCGATTAGTAAACGGCTATATTGTCCGAGACAAACATTTCCTCGATTTCAGTCCTCGCCTTTGCTAAACACGCCGTAAGCATTTTTTAACCTAGAGACCTTTGAACGCCAACGATTTTAGTGCTCCGGAGCTCTTGTGTTTCGACACTATAATAGGAATTGCAGAGTAGCTAGTCTCATAATGTTAGCTTTCAAGAAAGAGAGGAGTATGGCTGTTTAATAACTTAAGAGCGCTTTAATAAAATTTAACAGGTCCACTGGCGCCACTCGTAGATAAGTGTAATTATTTAAATTTAACGATATATAACTAAAAAAGGGGGCCGCTAAGTACAGTAGTTTGTATTTAAGTACTTTTTGAATCCTTCAAACTAGTTATTACGTTGCTGGACTCGTCAATCTATGCGTCCAAAGTTAAAACGGCCGTTTTAATTTTGAGCTAATAGAGAGACGAATCAAGCAACGTAAAAACTAGTTTGATGGATTCAATAAGTACTTAAATACAAACTACTGTACGTAGCGGCCCCCTTTTTTAGTTATATATTGTTAAATTTAAATAATTACAATTATTTACGAGTGGCGCTAGTGGACCTTTTGCATTTTATTAAAGCGCTCTTAAGCTGTCGTGTCTCGGCGAAAAAAACAATAACATTATTTTGTTATGATCCCTGGGACCCCAGGGACCGGTAGGCGACGGGGTAACAGAATATAACATCATATTCAAAAGATGCCCTTCTAGGCCATATCTGGGTCATACTTAGTTGAAAAAACAAAATTCGTCCCTTCTGTGGTCAATAGTTAACGGCTCACGTGCATGTTAGCTATGTTTTTATTACAGAGATTTGTAGAAACGGAGACACTGTTTATGCGGGTTACTGGTCCAATCCAAAATTAAGCTTTGTAGCCCCTAACTTTTGGTATGTCCACAGGAAAGACGCGAACCTAAATCCGCGTATGACCTATCTAGGACCCTTTAGGGATTTTACTGATAATAAATAACCATAATCGGCAAAGAAAATAAAATACTATTATTGATAACATTTATTAAATTATCCCTACACATCTAAATAAACAATATTCACAAATTGCAGTTATGAGGCCACCGCGGAAAAGGCAGCGTATCCTTGATATTAGGAACTCCACACATGCTTTGTATGAGTCTCTCCAGGCCCAGACCGAAGCCCCCAGTAGGGATGTTGCCAAATTTCCGCAACTCCAAATACCAGTCCAAACTGTCTGAGGGGAGCTTGGCCTTTAGTTTGTTATAGTTGTCCTCTCTCAAGCTGCCGCCTACCAGCTCCCCTGTGATTGATGTTAGCAGATCCAAAGCATCCACCTGAAAATAACCATTATAATTTTAATGTCAGTTACAACTGTCTTATTGTTTTGGTCTTTATATGTTTCTTCACCACCCTGCGCGTGCGCGTTCTTGCTCAGCAGTGTGTGCCAACCCCAACATCATCTTGAACCAGTGTTGCCAGATGGTTACATTTCTCGTAACTTTTGACCGGCTCGCGTAACATGTAAGTAACTTCTGTTGTAAAGGATTTTTTTAACCTTTGAGAATAATGAAACTCTATTTAAAAAGAAAGGTCAATTGTATCTAACCGGGACCAAGCGAGACAATTTATAGGCTTTCATACAGAAAAGGTGACAAATAACCTATGTGGTACACTTGTCTGTCCGTCTGTTGCAACTGTGTATGACATTCGAGATACCGCCCATCAGACTGGCGTAATTCTGTCGCCGAACTCGCCGAATTATAGTTGTATGTCACACATTTCTTAAAATCGAACATTACGAAAGTAATTATGAAATATATATAGAATGTAACTTTTGCATCAAAAATGTAACTTTTTAAGAAAAGAAACGTAATTTTTGCCCTAAGGGCCCTGGCAACACTGTCTTGAACATGATTTCAAATAAGTTGGATTGTCAGTACATGAATCACTGCATTCAGATTCATGTAAACCACAATGCTAAAATTTAATTACTTTGGTTTTATTCATTTTTAAATTCTTTTCATATTGCTTAATTGCAGGTAATTTTAATTTTGTTTTTATTATTGTGAACTTTTGGTTTTACATTATTTTTACTGATGAATTGTGGTTATTTTCATTTATGTCAAAATGTATTGTATGTGTGGACATTTTGTAGTCTTAATTAATGAGATTATTATTATTATTTATATACTGCTTTTCATTTAGATCAACATTTTAGACATTAAGGGTGGGTTGCACCAAACCGTCTGTAATCGTAAGCGGAATTCGTTAAAATCTGATTGTATGGAAAGTTCGACAAGTTTCTATGGGATTACAGCTGCAAGTGCCATATTTGACGATGACCGGCCTGTGATCATATGTTACCCTTAGACATCTTTGGCTTCTAAATATTAATTAGTTAAGGGATCTGAACTCGCCTTAGTAGGGTCATCCGCGCAGTCCTTCATGTAGAATGACTTGAGGTCTTTAGGCCACCTCACCACAAACACGGGCACACCATTACAGTACTCCACTAAAGCCAGTTCCTGCTCTTTGTTGATGCCTTCCTCAGTTATGCCCATTCCTTTCTTTTCTAGTAATACTCTAGCTTCATCATAAGTTAATATAATAAACTCCTTATCTAACCAAATCGGAGCTTTATTATCTTTTTCTATAGAATACAGATCTGCTTCATTTGTGTTTCTTGTCTGTGTAAAGATATATTTTAGTAATTCCTCTATGTGTGCTTGGAGATGTTCAATATTATCACAGAATGCTAATTCCCCTTCCAACATGTAGAATTCAGATAAATGCAACCGGGAGCGAGAGTTCTCTGCTCTGAATGTTGGTCCTAATGTGTATACATTTCCCATGCCTCTGCATATCGCTTCTAAATGTAATTGTCCCGATACTGTGAGGAATGTCTTAGTACCAAAGTAGACAGAATCTCTGTCCCTGCCTTCCTGCATCATGGCTTTGACCGTCTCCTCATTATCAGGTTGAATCTTGAACACTTCCCCAGCCCCTTCACAATCATTAGATGTTAACATAGGCGTGTGGACATGCATATATTCCTTTGATGTATAGAAGTCATGTATGTGCCTTGTCACAGCATTTCTAACTCTTAAGATGGAGGATATGTAGTTGGTGCGAGCACGTAGGTGCATAAATTGTCTGATGTACTCTGGGGGGTGCGTGGTGCGGGGATTGAAAGGGTATCCATCAGCTACTATACATTCTCCAAGGACTCTAACACTGTCGGCTGCAAGTTCGAGCTGGCCCCGCGGGCTGCAGGACAGCTTGCCCGTTATATGAACTGAGCTACCATACGTTAGCGCATCTGTTTTTAATTTCTTAGGAATCACGATTTGAAGTCTTTTAGCGCTGGAACCGTCGGTCACGTCAGCAAATATTAGCTCTTTTTGCACGCGGAGGTTCTTCACCCATCCCTATAAAAGTTACAATTCAGTGTTAACATCTAATTATTCTAATAAAATAGTAAATGAGAACTACAATTATATTCCTAACCTTAACTTCAGCGAATTCTCCAACATTAGCTTTCTCTAAAACAGAGGCAATCGCAGTGTAATTTCTATGACTGATCGAGAATTTCGAGAAACCCCTGAAATTCATTAAGTTTTTAATCCACATTTTCAGTAAAAACTTTATTTACATAGCAAAAATAAATTTTATTTCGAGTAGGGTGAAAAAAGTACTGTCATTGTCAATGAAATGTCATGTTTCAGTCCCCCGTAGACAGTTGTTCATAAAACCATAAAATCATTTGCACGATGTGACAAAAGATTCAGGTTGAATCGTAAATTAGTTACGGTTTTTAATGACAGTGAACAGCATTCAGCGTAGGGCGGCTCACGTCAGTGTACGTCACTAATCTTTTTACTGTTATCTGTGATTCTGTCATGTCATTTGTCGAATCATGTTAAACTCCGTCGCGTCGTGAAAATAATTGTGCGATTTAAAATAGTTTAAAACATTTAATTGTTATTAATTTATTATTAGTTTTATATTTTCCGTAAGTATTAAATACTTTTTTTACTTTACTAGTGTCATTGGTGTAAGTTATTTTCCATAATATTTTATGAGTAGAAAAAGTTAAATCTTTAATTAATAATTGGCCGCGGAAACAGGTTTTCCTGCTTGTGCAAGTCCTTGGTCGCCGTTTTATGGTAATGAAGCCGTCAGTAGATGATGCGTGAAGGTTACATAGGGTATTCATTAATATTTTCGTCACTTACAAGTTACTTGCGTGACCCACTAGACTACATTTCCCATTGATTCTCAGTGCTGCCTGCTAATCTATTATTAATATCCCTTTTATTTCTAGTACTCTAATGTCATTCATTCATTGGTCCAAAACATTTATTGCGCTCAGACTGGCACAGGCATGTAAGGCATGTTTGAACTGTTATCAGTTCTTTATTCTTGTCTAATCTCGTGATAACGGTTTTCATATTGCATTAAAACACTACTGTTAACGGGTGCAATTACTATAAAGCCCGCAGTTATGTACAGTTTTGTTGGAACACTTTTCTGTTTGACCCAGTTCTTGGCAGAAAGTGAAAAGTACTGTACTTTCATCTCTCCACTACTCACAAAAAATGTAATAAGGATTTTTTTAAGTAATTGACATTTCTACAACATTCTGTATAACATTTTCTGCCGTTGTAATGAGTGACAGCTGGAATAACTTTTTTAAATATAAAAAAATGTTAATAAATTGAGTTTGCCTGCACAGTTATCGGCTTACATTTGAGAATACTAATTAGCTAATTAAAATATAGATATGAAACTAGTTTAATGAAAAAAAAAAACATTTTATTATAAAATAAATAAATAAATTTCATTTAGTGTTTTTTGTTTATTACACCACACAGCTCTATTTGTTCTAGAAGGCATGGTATGTTTATTAATTCAAAGTATCATCAGTTTCATACTTTTCACACATTAATTGCTGAAGTAATTTAAATGAAACTTGGAATTTATTGCATTTATTACATAAATCTTACACAAGAATACCCGTCATCAAAGTAAATCTCAAATTAATAACACAATGGAAAACATCTGCTCTGAACAAGATACACACAAGACTTAATGGTGTTTGATAGGCGCATTAATATGCAGAGCAATTAGATAGCTGGGCAACCTTTGTGACCAGCTAACCGTTGTAACATACAGTTATAGTATGCTTTTTCTGTTAGGCCGGGTTTTATAGAGATCCGTTATACCAAATGTCAGATCAAATTTCAGTAACTCAGTACGTTTTTTGACATAACAAACCGACATGAGGTCTAACAGATCTTTATAAAACCGAATGGACTAAATATAGGATAGTAATTTTGATTATCAGTTAAATATCAAATACTTATTAATGTGGTAAAAATATTTTACTAAATATTTATATATATCTTTCCTATATTTTTTGTTCTTCTGAATGTGTATTTAAATCATCAGAAAGTACATTATTGACATTTATTGTTATCATGTGAATTTGCACAATTTAGTTCTAAAATATTTTTTAAATATTGTTTTTTGGTATCACAACTACCATGAAAACAATGTTTAATATATCCAGATGATATATGTTTGCAGAAGCATTCTCACATTTCCATTACCTTATAATGCCTTAATTAAAACACGAATAAAGCAATTATTAGAGCCACATTTGACATTATTTAAGTCTCATCATTAATTTAAACTACAGTATTGTATGATTGCCCAAGCCAGCAGTTAATTAGAATTCATCGACTCAAATCTCAATAAAATAATTACTTATCTTATTTAGTCTGCTAATATAGTTTTCTGTCATTTTCATTCTGAATATAACTGTGACTCATGCTAACACATATTGAATAGAACTGAATAATTTAGTTTTTATTTAGACTATGCCCTTCCTACATTTATGTTATAAGATTAATTTTTGAAATTGACAATTATAACCTTATTTAACACTTTCACGTGAGGTGCCTTAATTAAATCATAGTTAAGCCTTATCATGCGACGCCTATAGACATTATGCACGTGGAAGTTAAATCCCATTGGCTAGAGTTTGGTATTTGATTTGAATTTGTACTTGTATAAGTATTCCCTCTGTTTGATGTGTTAGCGGTGTCTTCTACCTTAATTGATAAACCTAACAGAATTAGGTTATAAGGTTTCATATGCTTATTATTAACAGATTTTCTGACTGTTGTTGCAGTGAATAATGGCGGACACAACCGGACAAGCTGGCGACCAGGGCCCTCCCAAGGGCATGCCCGCGCTGAAGGCGCACATCATTGCCAACAAGGTGGACGTGAGCCTGTGGGCCATCCGCCTGCTCACCGTTCTCTGCACCTTCGCATATGTGCTGCCACTGTTCAACAAGTAAATATACGACCGACGACTTTGACGACCGGTTTAGCCTAGTGGGTAGTGCACCTGCCTGCGAAGCTGACGGTCCTGGGTTCGAATCCCGGTCAGGGCAAATATTTGTGTGATGAGCATGAATATTTGTTTCTGAGTCTTGGATGTTTTCTATGTATTTAAGTATTTATATCTTTTAAATATATCGTCGTCTAGTACCCATAACACAAGCCTTCTTGAGCTTACTGTGGGGCTAGTTCGATTTGTGTAAGATTGTCCTCTAATATTTATTTATTTATTTATTTAATATACTTTATGTCACACGCACATGACCTTAGAGTGGCAATTTCACTTCCTGGCCAGACGGAAATATAAAAGGTATAGGTGCAATCGCCACCCAGCCCTAAATTCATCAACCGTTCCTAAATTAAATAAATTAAATTTGTAGTTTACGACAGCAGCGGTACTGCTTAATACAAGAATTAATTTAACATTCTTTGCTTTGCCACCCTAAGTAAGTAGTGTACTATTATCATTATGGCTCCTTATAACTATGTAGTTGTAATTTATAACATTATGGTATTCAACAATGGTAAACTTAGGTAACTGCGTGACATGGTTGTTGTATCAACTGGTTAATCTGGTTCAAATGTACCACTAGCTTTTGCCCGAGACTTTGCGTGGAACTTGTTCTTCGCGTCAGAATTTAATTGCTAATATTTTATTTCAGGCGCTTACCTAGTTATCGCTCTTTTATACAAACTTCCACCCCTTTAAGGGATAAAAAGTAGCCTAAGTCCTTCCTCGGAAATCATACTATCTCCATACCAAATTTCATCTCAATTCGTATAGCGGTTTAAGAGCCGTTATGAGTTAAAAAACGCTCACATATTTAGGCAATTTTCTATTTGATTTTACACGTATCTTGACATTTTCTCAATGTTACTATCTAGAACAGGACTATAGCGACCCAATGACCTAAAATTTAAATGTATTTTTTGGATTTGTCATTAAGAAATATCGTTTCATATTTCACTCTAAAACTACCATTTTCAAACGAAACACAGCTTTTATCCGCTTAAATTCTACTACGCACAATAAAATCAAGAAATGGCTATGTTACTATCTAAAATTTTTCTAAAGTCATATTATCCCTTAATCACTATATTTGATATTATCAATACTTTTGTCACAATTTGCAATCAAAACATTTTAAAACTTATAAGGCCTCTTAAGCGTGAAGAGGTCGCCTGCAAACTATAAAAACTGTTGACTAAACTGGCTTGTTACAACATAAATGAGTTTACGTTGAGGCCATCAAACTATTCAAAATTAAATGACATGTAATAAATAACTAAATAATACAACAGTAAGCAAGTTAATATAAAAATAACATGTAAAATTACTTATAATCGGCATGTAAAATTACTTATAATTGACATGTAAATATTATTTATAATTGACATGTAAAATTACTTATAATTTTATCAATAAATATCTCAATCTCTCAATCTCAATCTCAAAGGTAACAGACAGACAGATACACTTTGGCATTTGTAATATTAGTACCGATTACATCATACAGCTTATTTTTCTACTTTGATTGCAAAATGAGTAGAATAACTGACTGGACTGTTATAATACCTTGTTTCCATGTTATTCACACAAATGTTCATGCCATTACACTCAATAGCTATTTAAATTACGTTACACTACCGCTCATAACTATTTAAGCACTCGTAAATTTTCCAAACAATTATATACATAATCGACTTTTAGAATTATACCGCTAAGTCGCAGTCCGTTAATAGTTTTTTGCCCAGTTTACTTTTTAATTAGCTAACATATCGAGCTTCGAAATGATATACATAATATCCATGTACATTGCCTATTTACCAAATAGCAAGCGTTAAAAAATCCATTAATCATTTTCCAGTACAAAATCGTTTTATTTTGTATAAACTAGTACATAATTTGTTTTTAAATTGTTGCATAAAGTAAACTCGAAATTTTCAGTAGGTGTATTGCCTAAATAAAAATTCAATCCAAAATCTATTTATTAAAGCTATTTATTATCCTGTGATTAAACACTAAACAGTATGATTTTGTAAGTCATTTTTGTGTACAATTATGTAAATGAGCGGTAGTGTACCCAGTTTGAGGAGTAGTGCGACTAGTAGTGTAGTGCAGCAGTATAAACCTCCAACATTGCAGCATTTCGAATGAGCATTAAGTACTAAGTTGTAACATAAGTGTAGCGTCGCTCGCGAGAAGCGAGTTTCCTCACTACACACTACACCCACAGTAAATAAAGCAATGTCACGGGGTCACGGACGAATCAAGCGGTTTATGGTTGTTACTACTAGATTTTTTACAAATAAACGTAAAAAAATTGTAAGATATTCCGTTTCAAGACATGTGACATTTAAGGCTAAGTTGGGAGTTTGACTACTGAGTGAAGTCATAAGTCATTTATTAATTGAAAAATATGCATTGCGTTTGAACTTTAACATTTTTATGTATGATAATCCACATCGAAAGGGACCTTATGGCGGCAGGCGTTTACGTTGCACCTATTCACTATTGTATTGGAACAGCGGCAATAAAGGCGTAAGTGCCGGCCGCCATAAAGTTCCTTTCAATATGGATTATCACATATTATAATATAATTTTATTTGATACAACTAAATTGATTCGATTGATGTCAAATACCACCGTTTTTATATTCTACTACAAAATCTATAACAATTAACTTGAATACATTGATGTCAAATACGCCTACCAAAATTAACACATTACTAAATTCTAACAATTACAAGAGATTTATAACTACAATAAATTCAATGTCAACATTAATAGTGAAGGATTAACTATCTGTTAGGATTTTAAACTGACACAGGAGAATGGAGGGGTCCATGACAAATGAGTTTGCGACGCCAAGACTCAGACATTGTATCTAAAAAATTAAGAAGTAAAGGCTTCATTATAAGTAATTTCACTATCCTGTCAAGTGTCCTCCCCCCCTAATTAGTACCTACTCGAACATGTGCATATTTAGAGTTCCATTTGCAATGCATATCTCTGACGTCATAAGATGCCACGGGCTATTTATTCAACAGTGTTGTATCTGGGTGGATCAACTATTCTTTGTTGCTCGTTGCCATGGTTACGTCTCCTGAGTCACTCTTTAAAACTGTGAGTTTAAATCAACCAAACATGACTTTTAACAATGAGCATAAATCCATTTGGACATGGGTCATCTCTCGAGCATGCATAAAGTCCATATTATAATCATTTTTCTAAAGAACTCGGTTACTGTTGTCTCCTCGCTGACGGGACAGAATAACAACAAGAAAGTTGATTCACTAACATGGCGTCTGGCGCCAGCTTAAAAATCCCACTACTAGTCTCGAAATTTTAAAAAGCCTCATAATAACCTTTTTTTTTTGTTTCTTGCACAATAAAAACGCGTTATTATGATTATAATTTGTAATCTTATTTCGCCCCTAGCCCTGTGTCAGCATTCTACAAGGCGCTCCTCGGGAACGCGGCGGTCTCCGCGCTGCGGCTCCACCAGCGGATCCCGGCGCGCGAGATCTCGCTGTCGCGCGAGTTCCTCGCGAGATTCTTCCTCGAGGACTCGGCGCACTACCTGCTCTACTCGCTCATCTTCATGAACGTTGCGCCTAATCTACGTATCCTTTACAATAATTATATTAGTCATCATCATCATCATCATCATTTCAGCCGAAAGACGTCCACTGCTGAACATAGGCCTCCCCCAAGGCTCGCCATTTAGACCGGTCCTGTGCCGTTCGTTTCCACCGGATTCCCGCGACCTTCACCAGGTCATCACTCCACCTTGTCGGAGGCTTACGGAGGTTAGGTTAGGAATGAAGCTATCCGTAGCAGAACTGGGGTCACCGACATAATTATATTAATATCAAAATAATTATTATATCATCATCATCATTACAATAAAAATAGAGCTCTTGTCCGTGGAGTAATCGCCATTCCATTATACACCATAATTGATAGGTATGAGATTTAGGATGGGTTGCACTAAACCATTTGTGGGTGGATCAACTAATCTTTGTTGCTCGTTACCATGGTTACGTCTCCCGAGTCACTCTTTAAAACTGTGATTTTATAGGGTTTAAATCTAGGCAAATATGAGTTTTAGCGAGAAGAATAAATCCATTTGGACATGGGTCATCTCTTGAGCATGCTTGAAGCCCATATTATAAACATTTTTCTAAGAAACTCGGTTACTGTTGTCTCCTCGCTGACGGGACAGAATAACAACAAGAAAAAGTTGATTGACCCTTGTAAGTGTAATCGGTGTTCGTTGAAATCTGATTCTATGGAAAGTTCGACATGTTTCTTTGGGACGACAGCGCAGGCGCCATATCTGGTGCAACCCGCCTTTAAAATGTAACTTGAAAAAATACCCCACGCTCATAAACATCTGAACCTGACTGAAGTGTAAAGCTTAACGCGAAAAAACATTTTGACACTGTATTTTGAGTATTTGGCGATTTTGTTTGTGTCGTTCAAAGTCCGTGCATTGTCCAGTCATTTCGCCACCCCGAACAATGGGCCATCAAATTGGTAATGACCACATTACCATACAGGTGTCCTGTCTGACGATTTACATCCACAAATTAGGAGGGAAAGCAGTTGCCATTTATTAATCCAGAGAAACAGTACGCCACGATCAAACCTGAGGGGCCACCCCGAACGGTAAATGAAGTTTTCCCTCTCTGTCGCACTTACGTAAAGACTTGCAAGTGCGACATAGAGGGAAAACTACATTTACGGTTCGCGGTAGGCTCTGCAAACAAATAAATAAATAAATATTAGAGGACAATCTTACACAAATCGAACTAGACCCACAGTAAGCTCAAGAAGGTTTGTGTTATGGGTACTAGACGACGATATATTTAATAGATATAAATACTTAAATACATAGAAAACATCCAAGACTCAGAAACAAATATTCATGCTCGTCACACAAATATTTGCCCTGACCGGGATTCGAACCCAGGACCGTCAGCTAACAAATATGTCGTTACCACGCAAAAGGTTCCACGTTCCCGAAATAGCGCCTTATTATATACACATATATATAGCGACCACAATAAATGACAACATATTTTTCTGGTTAATGTGCTGACGACCACATTAGCCTAGTTGGTAGTGGCCCTGCCTGCGAAGCTGGAGGTCTCGGGTTCGAATCCCGGTCAGGGCGTTTATTTGTGTGATGAACATAATTATTTGTTCCCGAGTCTTGGATGTTTTCGATGTGTTTAAGTATGTTTATCTAATAAGTATGTATATCGTCGCCTAGTACCACATAAGCTTTGCTTAGTTTGGGACTGGGTCGATTTGTGGAAGCTTGTCCACAAATATTTTTTTATTATAATATCAAATTAATAATGACTTTATAGATACATAGTTAATAAATAATCATTTTATCGTCATTACCATGTCCACGAGGATTCGCGCTAATCTCATTACGTGCTAGTTTGTGATTTGGCTACAGCGTAACGAACGGTACAGTGCGTTTTCGTGGATTTAATGTGACGTATTTGTAATAATTACTTTATTTCATTGGTACCTAGGGTTGAAATAGTAGATTGTGACACATACTGCTTTTCACACCGTCTATGAGGCCCGCTGCTAAAAACATGAAATATCTTACAAATGATTTTACTACAGAGTGTCACATACTGGTAATCACACCTTCTATGAGGAAAAGAGTCATTATTGCCCTCAAATGAGGGAAGAAAAGTACAAGTTTGATCCCTCATTCGAAGGCAACAATAACTCTTTTCTGAATAGCAGATGTAAAAATAAGATTATTAATCATCTGTCAGGTCTCAATTGGAAATACGTATACGGCAATGCAATCTAAAACCTGTCTGATTTTCTTTTTAACTGAAATATCATTCCTAATGATATACTTAAACATGGTTAGGTATGCAAATGTCAACAAAGCAGGTGTCAGAGGTACGAGCGACAGCGCACTCAAGGTCGCTATCGATATCGATTAGCGCACTCTTCGTTGCTGACCGTATTTTAAAGTGAATCATTTAAATTCAATGTCATTAGCAATGTGCTGTTTGATGTAGATATCTGCGGACTGAAATCAATACTTAATACCTAATGAAAAAGTTTTTCATTCCAACATTGAAGAAATAAATGCAAATCATTATTTGTGATAATCCACATCGAAAGGGACCTTATGGCGGCAGGCGCTTACGTTGCACCTATTCACTATTGTATTGGAACAGCGGCAATAAAGGCGTAAGTGCCGGCCGCCATAAGGTCCCTTTCAATATGGATTATCATATTTTAGGTATATCATTATAATATGTGACAACTTGTCCCGATTTGAATTGTCCAAAACTTCAAAGTCATACATGTCTTAATGAAAAAACTGAATTACGAACGCCATAATATTAAAGTAAATTTTCATAAAGCAGTATGAAATGGAATAACTGAATATTTTGCATATTCTATCCATCTTCATAACCACTCCTGCTACTGTTTGCATCTTTTGATGAAAACCTCACGACTGATCACGTTGGGGGGGGGGGCCCAACGTAGACCTCACGTGTATTTTTTCCTGTCCCTACAAAACCGAGAAATAATATCTACTCATGTAGGAAATTATAAATCATCATTACGCACGTAAAAAACAGCGAATCTATTTAGGTTTTTTACCTACCTCCTACAAACTCTCCAAAGATCACCAAGGGGGTGGGGGGGTCTAAAAGTGGGCCAAAAAACCCAGGCGCGGATACAGGTGGGGGGGGGGGGCAACAGGGGCAATTGCCCCCCCCCCTGAAGCCTGTGTCAGGGGAGGGTAATTGCCTATGTCCTGATGTAGGAAATATGTTCTGACAATAAAAACAGTTATCAAAAGTCAGTTTTATTTTTGGAAAGGTCGAAAGTGCCCCCCCCCCCCCCCCCCCCCCCGAACAAAATCCTGGATCCGCGCCTGAAAAAACCTCACTTGATTCCGGGATAAGCCCTTACCCGCATCGATTTAAAATACCCTAGATACACTATCACCTACAAATTCAAGACGAAAAAGTGTCCAAGCCGGCTGAGCCGACATTGTGAGTGTGTGCGTGTTAGATACACGCTAAACGAGCGTAAGTCAATTGGAATCAATTTTTTTTTTTTCAATAGTGAGCCTTATGTCACCAGCGTAACGTTTTATTTTAAATGAGAGCGTTTGGCGATTACAGCATTTCAATTTTGTTCACGCACATTTTCCACTGATTGTGTTGGCAACATTGGACATACATTGGAACAGAGTCGGTATCGTGTACCGTGGAGTCGAAAATGATTTGTTTAAAATAGGTAGGTGGTAAACAAGCATACGACGTCAGATGTTAACGTAGATTTATTATAAATAGTAATGATAAATCGATTTATTATGTTGTGTTGTTTTTTAATTTTTATTATTTTAATGAGAATTAGAACTCCGTAGTTTATGAACCGATTCGGAAAATTCTTTCTTTGTTTGGAATCATATGTTTGAAGCATGTTGGTCCCGTTGTTGCCGCAAACTAGTTCTGACGATGGTATCCATGAGGAATTGAGGGAAATCCTCAAAAGATCAGGGGAAACATATAGCGATTTTAGTTTTTCGGTAACAAATCGAGTATTTGCATTCAAAAAGTAGCATTTGGAGAACAGAAACTGATGACGAAGACCATGGATGGGACCATCCAAAAGTGTTTGTGTGTGGCGCTAAGATATTTCGATCAAGATACTCAAGCGACTATGACAAAGCCACTTTAAATGGTTCTACTGTTATTTCATGTTATGTTACCATTAAATTAAAGCAGTCCTAAATTTAAAGCAGTTAATCGAATAAGTTATACTTGAAAGAAGAAATAGAATATTATTATCCGTAACACATTATTTTTAAAAACAAGGTTTAATTTACAAAAATTACACTGAATCAGAGTAACTTGTATACATGATAGTGTCTCAAGCTTTGAAATCTTTATTTTACATTTTGAAATTATATATAGGTAACATACCCCTCACGTTACTAGAACATATCTTTCTACAAATAAATCATTTAATACTTTTATTCACTTTCTTTTAGATAAACGCTAATATTTTAATTTATGGTTTTTACCAACTTACATATCTACATACACACTCCATAGGTGTGTGCTAATAACAAACAATACTTGTAAACTTTCATAAAAAAATTAGTCAGTCTGCGACTCCATTCCTTCGAAAATTTACTATAGTCCGATTCATAGGTCTCCCGTTTCGTTTCGATATACGACTCACTCAACGTGAGGGAAAGAGACAGTAGCATAGCTGGTCGTGTGTCTGATATTTTGATAAAATAATTGTTATAAGCGCGTTAAAGCTTAATATAACTACAAATCAATTAAATAATGAAACTTTAAATAAATACTCACCGAAAATACGAAATTCCATCCTTTTTTAACGTCGTTAACGTGTTCTTTTTGAATTTTTTTACGGAGCACTTGGGCATGTTGACTCGCCGATGGCTAGCGCGCGACTCTGAGCGCAAGAGTGCTTAAAAGGCATTTAAGCACTCTTGAGCGCGGACGCTTTTGACAGGCGGATAGTGCATCTAGGGTATTTTAAATCGATGCTTACCCGCATCTAATATGATATGGCAGAGGTAGGTAAATACCGGATATATTCCCACTACTTGCTCACCTTACCTAATTCTAGCAGCTTCTTGTGTCAATTGCGAACATTCCTCCGCCACGTGCCACGAACCTCAGTTAACTGTCAGACTGAGTACAAAAACTAATTAGCGATTATGTTCCGTTGGCCGAGATTGACGCGGCGGTGACGTCACGCGATTGACACTAGAACCGGTTTGTATGTTTGCGTAGGTGCGTAGCGTAGCATAACATGTGAAGGTTGTGTTTTTTTAAGCGTATGTTTCAATTCTGCAAAGCACTGCATAATTTATGTTAATGCTAATCGGAGTGCTCATCTAAAATATGCCAAGTTGTGTATGTACTATCGCCAAAGGCCAGGCATGACCACTTCGAAAACAGTTTCGCATGGCAGCGCTGATTCTGACTAACCACTCCCCATAATTTGTTGACCAATTAGAAACAAGGTCCCTTTTTTGTAAAAAAGGTTTCTATTGTTTTCAATGCCCAAAAAAAAGGAAGTGTAATTTTGTTACCCTTTTAACTTTTACGTGATTTGGCTAGTTTGCATTTTGCGCTACACCGTTTTTCAACGCAGTTAACATTTTATTTAATAATATGATACCTAAAGTACATCATTAACTCTGCACCACCTGCTATGAATTGTTATGATTAGATTTCATTTCCGGTACCATAAGGTTGTCTGGAATAAATAGCTCTTTAGCGATAAGACCGCCTGTTGTTTGCCTCTACTCATTGTGTTTTTGTATTGTATTATGTCCTTTAATTGACGTGTGCTATAAAGAGTATTTGTATTGTATCATTGTAATGTAATTCATAATTGTCATTGTAATGTAATTGGCTACAAGATTAATATCGAAGTTAAGAGAAGTAGAATATAATTAATAATTATGAATTACTGATATAATTTATTGCATAAACATTGACAAACAACTATTTCTTTGACTCTTCAAACTTATAATCGTCTAATAGACACATTAATAACAGAATATAAATTACGACTTCTAAATTATTACAATAATCTTAAACTTATGATCTGCTCTCGAAAATCTAAACAACAAATGATGTTTTAGAATAAAGGAAAATTTAAAAAAAATAGGCACCGAGCAGGATTCGAACCTGCGACATCCCGGCACAAAAAAAAAATGAATAAAATGAATGAATGAAATGATGTGGTGTCGTTTCCCTTTCTCACAAACATAACGTCAAATCGTACTCGAGGGCTATAAGGGTGGATCAACTATTCTTTGTTGCCAGTTACCATGGTTACGTCTCCTGAGTCACTCTTTAAAACTGTGAATGTATAGGGTTTAAATCTATTAAACATGAGTTTTAGCGATGAGCACCAATCCATTTGGACATGGGTAATCCGTTGAGCATGCTTGAAGTTCATATCATAAACATTTTTCTAATAAACTCGGTTACTGTTGTCTCCTCGCTGACGGGACAGAATAACAACAAGAAAAAGTTGATTGACCCATAAATCCAATAAGCACCCTGACTCTCGCAGTGATCTTGACGCCCATCTTCCTCTTCGCGTTGCTGCACGCCGCCTCCTACTCGCTCACCATCCTAGACGTGAGTATAACATTTATTTGTTTTCTCCCTCTTTTATCATCGTGAGAAAAGTATAGGTAGGCCATTCTACTTTTTCATGTACCTACATAATTTCCAGAAACTTTTTTTTTAATGCAGATTTTGGAATCGTTGGCCCTCACTTCATAATTTTGTATTGTTATTCGGAAAGAGGTTTAATTCCAGTATCACTTGCGCTAGTTTTGGTAATTAACGAACCACAGCTAATATCCATAAATCGAGTAACTCAGTGGTCCTTAGATGTCTCACCATTTGTATGAAAAAATGGTTTTTATCAAAATCAATCAAAATCAAATCAAAATCAAAACATTTATTCTGCAAATAGGCCTCAAGGGCACTTTTACAAGTCAAAATCTATCTAGGTACATCAAATAAAAATAATACAATAATCAAAGTATCATTAATTAAATATAGTGTTACATGTCAAAAATAAGACTAAGAAACTAATAACAATCGAGATTTGTTAGAGATGTATAAGGTCTCTAAGCGTCAAGATAAAAGGTAATAAAGTAGGTACACTAATCATTATAAAATGTTTTGAGCTATATCTATAACACGTCAACATGAAAATAATAAAATCTAATAAATAAATATCCTCAGAGATGTATAAGGTCTCTGTGCGTCAGTCTAAAAAAATAAAATCAAATGAGAACAGTGAAGTCTCTCATCGTGTCAATTCCACTGAACACTAGTACGTAGTTACTAGTCCTTGCAAACGTGAACAGACCGGACCCCACAAACAGCACCCGTTCACGAGTATGACGCGTATCTCAGCCATCGCCTCCCTCGACCATATGTTATCAGTGTGTTACTCACCTTTTACAGCAGTATGTAAATATTTAAGTAGTTTTTACCTATAAATTCCTTTTATTTGGTTCAGGTACTATTTCGAGATCATATTTTTGTACACTAATTCAATACATATCATTTTTTTTTTGTAATCAAAAATTGGTCATGAAAAAGTAGGATAACCCAGCTACCGACATGTACATTTACGGTTTTTAATTGTTGAGCAATTTATTTATGATGGTTAAGAACTTAAACACTAAGCTTGGACCCGACGTGAAGAATCACATTCCAGCGAGGTCTATTCTTTTAGTAAATAGCTAGTAAGTGGGTCATTATCAGATTTAGGTTCGCGTCTTTTCGGTGGACATATCAAAAGTTAAGGGCCTAAAAAGTTTAATTTTGGATTGGTCTAGTAACCCGCACAAACGGTGTTTCCGTAACTATAAATCCATGTAATAAAAACATAACTTACATGTACATAAGCCGTTAACTATTGACCACCGGGTGGACAACTTTTGTTTTTACAACTGACATGTCCCAAGTATATTGTCGCCTGGGTCATACTTAGTTGAAAAAACAAGTCGTCCCTCCTGTGGTATTGACCACACGGCTTATGTGCATGTTAGCTATGTTTTTATTACAGGGATTTATAGAAACGGAGACATTGTTTATGCGAGTTACTGGTCCAATGTAATATTAAGCTTTGTAGCCCTTAACTTTTGGTATGTCCACAGAAAAGACGCGAACCTAAATCCGTGTATGACCGACCCGCCTAGTACCCATACTACAACTTTTGCTTATTCATATTCATTTATTCGTATTAATCATACATTGTGGGGTTAAAAAAAATACAGTAATGTCAACCGGCACGCATTAAAATTATCTTAAATTAAGGCTATTCAGGCAAGGATTCGGCTACTGAATAATAGGCCTCCTGGATCAGTAGGGATTTAAGTTTCAGGGTAAAACCAAGACACGTCTGACTGGTTTTAATCATCATCGTATCAGTCGAAAGATATCCACTGCTGGACATAGGCCTCCCGCAAACTGTATTTAATAGCGGAATTTTATTGTAAATCCGTGGACTCAAAATGCGCATACTGGCTTAGTTTGGGACTAGGTCGATCTGTGTAAGATTGTCCACATATATGTATGCGTTTGACTGTATGTCACAAACTGGCCAGACCAGTGGCCGCAGGGTGACCACTGTTTACATTAATTAATTAATTTATTTATATAAATATATTTACACAGTATTACAGGGGCGCTACCGCGAACAGCAAATGAAGTTTTCCCTATTTGTCTCACTTATATGCAAACTTGCAAGTGCGACAGAGAGGGAAAACTTCGCTTGCTGTTCGCGGTAGCGCCACAGATTTACTCTAATACACTGTAAAACGAAACATCATATCTACGTAGGTACACTAGAGAGCCTATCATCCTTCATCTCACAAAACTTCAGACACTCCCTACACACAGCCGTCCATCGCCACGCGAACAGATCCCACTCGGGCGCTGACACCAGCAGGGCATTCAGCAGCGTCAGGGCGCGGAGACGGAGAGTTCTTGTTCTGTTGTTCCTGTTCTGTGTGTGTTCAGTGCGAGCCGGAGGTTAACACATTGTGTTGTTCCAGACGCTGGGCCAGAACTCCATGTGGGTGGCGCGGCTGCTGATCTCGCTGGTGGAGTTCCAGTCGCGCAACATCCTGCGCGCCGCCGCGCTCGCGGAGATCGCGCTCTTCCCGCTCGTCGTGTTCATGGCGCTCTTGTGAGTTATCACTGTTTATAACACTCGCCGCGTTCGGGATTCCATAATATAATCCCTCGCTAGGATTAGGATATTATAATATAATATAATCACTCGTTACGTTCGGGTGTTATTTTAGATAACTCAATATTTGTTTCCACAGTTGGGTTTAGAAAGTTGAATTAAGTGTGTTCTAACCAGGGACCGATACCGGTATTTTTAAAAAACCCTGAATTAGCCCAATATTTTGGATTATTTTTTGCTCTTTACGTAGGGCTGAATCATGTATTTAGGTAACAACGTCGTATTATTAGATTGTCCCATTAAAAACGAAATAATGAACCGGTGACCGTAATAATACCGGTATTTTCCATGGAGAAAATACCGGTATCCGATCTCTGGTTCTAACATCGGAAGGAAATCGATCTAATACCAAACCGGCTTCGTATAATTCGTGCTTACGTCAAATCTCGGGTTTATGTGCCGGTGCTCGAGTAGGATGACCGATGTTTTTTGTCTCGTTTCAGCGGCTACTGCGGCCTCATGACCCCCTTCGTGTACTACTATTTCGTGACGTGGCGTTACGCGTCGCGGCGCAACCCCTACACCCGCAACACTTTCCGCGAACTCCGCGTCGCCGCCGAGCGCCACGCGGAGCGCCCCGGGCTCCCGGGCCCGCTCCGGAGCGCCATCACCTCCGGGGTGCAGCTCGTGTGCAGACTCGCGCCGCCCATGGAGGCCCAGCCGCAGTAAGATAGACTTATTGTAATTTTTATGAAAAACAATAACAAACCTCTGCTAACTAAAATGTATTTTGTCCCTTTCACACAAATGTCAAATTAACGGCATTCAGGGTTCGAAATTATCAAGATAATTATGGTCTTTGATAATTATCGCGATAACTATCCCTTTTATGGGTAGGGACCCAATAATAATAATATCTATCTAATTACTACCCTTAGTATACGATATTTTATTAGTTAAATTTATTTTCCGATGTATGATGTATTTTTACCACTCTTACTAATATATAAAAGATTATGGTGTTTTAGGCTGCAAAATAAATAGTTCCTATACAATATTTTACTCGTTTTTTATTAACCATTAAAATATAATCGATTAATCATTATGTACAACATCATTAAAACACATTCACAGAGCGCAATTATTAACGTTCGAATTCACGCACGTATTTTTTTAACTCGTGCAGATTTACAATTTTAGGTTATTATCAAATCGATAATTATCAAAGCCTTATCTTTTCGAACCCTGACGGCATTTTAGCTAAATTAGGTTTGATGAAGGTATATGAGTAAGGGGGTGAGTAGCTTCCACCATCAAGTCTAGTGTATTAAAATCAACCTTTGGCACCCACTATCAAAATCAATCGTGGCCACAGTTAACTTAGCACAGGTACACCTTATCACGTTGCAATAAGGTTTACCAACGGTCAGTTAACTGTGATTGCTAATACAGTAGGGCCTTGACAGTCCGTACACAGGCTAATCCGAACGTCGCAGTAATCCGAACTGCCGAGTGACCCGTTTCTCCTCCGCCGTAACACCTGACTTTGTTTAAACCATCCGGTTTGTAGTTCTTTCAAGGATACGAAATTGCTCTATGCTGTACTGCACACCACGTGTTTTATGATAAGGTTCCTACATTTGAAATATGATATGGTTCCTACACCAAAACGTAAAAACAAAATTTTGAGCATTGCTGAGATGTGTGCCATATTAGACAGCTTGAAAGATGGCGTGTCTGCTACTTCGTTTTTACAAAAGCATGATATTGGAAAAGCTACAATTTCTGATCTGATGAAAAAGGAACAGAACATTAGGTAATTTCATTCCAACATACTATAATTCGAACGCTCCGTGAGTCCGAACAGTAGTTGTTTCTTTGAAGTTCGGATTATCGAGGCCCTACTGTAGTATGTTTCATTTATAGATATTTAGCTGTTTATTTGTATTTTTTCAGATAACGTTGTCGGCGCCAGTAGGAGAATAAGGACACCTGTGACGCGCCCTCGAGAGCCTCAATACGACATAGCGTGGCGTCGCGCGGGGCGGTACGCGCTAAGTTGAACATATCTATGTATAACAACGTTTGTACAGAAGAGTTTAACCTCGTGGCGCCCACGCGCCTTTTGAGAAACCAAAATAAGCATGGCGGCTCCAGCCCAGCACTTTTTTCAACTAACCTTCAATTACTGCCCACGCGTCTTTCAGAAGGCCATATTAATAAACTCTGTAAATCTAGTAATTGAGGCCCAGTGGCCTTTGTAAAGATCAAAAGGTAGACAAATAATTGAATTTAAAAACATAATTAATCATAATTATACCCTGAAAGTTTCACTTCAAACCGGTAACTCTAACATATACAAATTTCAACTCAAAATCTCGGGCGGATATGACTGTAACTATTATGTCCTATAAGAAGGACAGTCGGGTCATAGTTAAAGAGGAGCCAAAAAATCTTTGGGCGCCACGAGGTTAAGAATATGTGCACGGACAGTGATCAAAAATGTCTGTACACGACTTTATTGTTAAGGGCATAAGCAAATAATTAATTAATTAATTAATTTTTTTGTTAATTTATGAACTCGTCTGTACAAATTCGCTTACATAGCGCGTTATGTGATGAGGCACATGTATTATGTGTCCAAAACTACGTACAACAACCTTAAGTTCGTATTTGACATAGCACCCGTCACTTTCTAGCAAGGAGCCAGTACATTTGCTAGAGAGGGACGAATGCTGTGCGTTATGAATTGTGTTGGGTGACTTTAACGAAATACTGTTGTAAAATGTATTTTATATTTATCATTGAAGTTTGTCGCTGAAATAATGTGAACATTAATTAGTCTACCTTAACGCCAATATTATAGTCTGTTTAGAAGTTATATTTGTGAGCGGTATATTTATAATATACACTCTATTATAATTGCGTTAAGGTAAAATGTACAATGGATCACCCTGTCAGTGGTAAATTGAAGTATTTACCTGTACGTGTGATTGTCACGTGACTTGTCAATATGTCAAAATGACGCGTCACTTTGTGTGAGCATCGTGTTGTGAGCTTCACATCGGGCATATTTATTTAAAACTCTTGGTTTATATTGAATCAAACTATTATAATATTTTACGGGACAAATTAAGGTATTATTTTAAGTTTAATTTTACTTAAGTCAACGATTTTGGTCAAGTTATTTTAAGTTTTTAGGGTGGCACTTTTTTGCCTTTTGCCGAATGTTCCGCTTAGTACCTAATATGTATAAAAGCAATAAATAATTAGTTAAATATTGAAGAAGTGCCACCCTTCCTTAGGGTTAGGTAGCCCTGTAAGATATATAAAGATCCAAATCACATAAAACTACATTTTTAAATTAGGACCTCAACATACATGATAACTTGTAATGGTAGATCATGCAAACAGAGTTCCAATTATTGTTGAAAATAACTTTACTATTATTTTGATTAGTAATACCCATTTTGTTACTTGCAAGCGAAAATTAGTTATATACCCTATTTTTATCCCCGCGTAGGACCTATTTCACGGGGGTGTAAACAACCCTTAGGTAATAATAATGTTGGCATTATTACGTATATTTTTTCGAGTGGGTACCTTAAAAGTTCTAAATTTTTTTTATTGGAAATATATTTACATTTTGTGTATAATAGGGTCCAATAAAAAAAATGTATTTGGAAAACACAAAATTTATCGAACAAATTTCTTTTGCATTTGTGTGCCTTTTCCGCAACTGACCATTCCATTTGTATAAAGCTCGTCCATTTTGTTTCGTTTTGAGTTTGAATTTTACTGGACTCGGAGAATTTTATATTAACAATTTGTATATGCACTTGGTTTGGGGTGAATGTAGTCAGGATTTTTAAATAAATGTTATAATATACACGGTGTTTTCATTTGCTCTTTCTTTCCGGCTACTAATCTAATTATAGATTAACATTAGTTATAGAGGTGAAGTTCATAAAGAATATTCGAATAGGGATGTTGACAGCAAATAAGAAAATCAATAAGTTCAAATTTTCTCGAAAAAGGATCAAATTCTTAATCAAATGGCGAAAAAAGTTACTAAAAAGAATAAATATTTACATAATTATAAGTCCTCAAAGTTTTAAGAGGGGGACATACTCTGTCCCTTTTCTACAAAACGCACCTTTGTATTGGAACGGTCGTCATTTACTATGGCGCTCGTGGTCAATGATGTCACTGATCTGTCGCGCTTTCTCTCTCTAACCAGCATCATTAAAACGGTTGTAGTTTCGTTATTTTTAGAGATATTTGAATAAGATTTTCACCATTTGGCATTTTTTTTGCCCTGTTTCTATTGAAGTAATCATATGGAGTAGTCAAATTTTGAGTCAACATCCCTATTTAAGTCGTCAAGGTCGAATATCGCTCGACATGTTTTATATTTCATAAGTGACCCGCTCAATATGTCTGAAACTGACGGGAGTTTTATATAAAATTTAAAATATCCGGATTTACTCATTCGATTATAGACTTGAAAATTGAAGTCTAAATTAGCCGATGTTGCCTGATCCGCAGTCTTCGATCATTTTTTTTCCATCGAGTGACCTCTAAACTTAACCTTTTGGACGCCGACGACGTGTAGATCCGCACCACCAATTTAACGCCGACGACGAATATACGCGGCGTGCAGTGCGATGTCAACCAACATACATTTTCACAGGGTTCAACTTTCAATGGCATGGCGTGCGAGTGAGAGCGTTTGTATTTGACGAAAGGTCGAAAAGAACGAATACTTGTTTTATTCTAAATCCGTTAAGGTATTCGGGCCTATGCTTAGACCACTGAGATTACGATTACAGGTAAATTACTTTCGAAATGTTTTGCCTTTGTAGTTGTGTACGTTCAGCACATAAAGAAATAAACCACATCTTTATATTTTTAAAGTCAGGTACTTACATCAATGGAACTAATAATAACAATATTAAAAAACTTTCATCCGATGAATCATTTGTTTTAACTGTAATTTGTTCTGATATTATATCTAAAGCCTCATCCCTGCCTTTTTTTCCTCTTTAATTACATGTAGACAAACATTTTTTTCTGACTGTAGAATGAAATTTAAATTTTAGCATCCCTGTAACACAAATGCAAAAACTTCTCGAAAGTAATTTACCTGTAGTAGATTACCCTTCCTATATTTCTCGCTAACTTCATTCCTACGGGCTAGCACCTTACGAAGACTAAGAAAAGGAATCGACTGCTCAGACTATGTAATCCTAAGCGTGGTAAGGAAACGTATGAATTGCCGCTGGACACTAGAGTAGTGCAGCGTGAGGTCTCCGAAATGTCAAATCTCGCTGTTCGTGGGTGCGCTACACGGATTGATAGGTAGTTAGCACTAATTAGATAATATGGCGACTATTTTGCAATATCTGAGATTGATTATGGCAAATGAGTTACCGGTAAATGAATGATCTGTTCTTCCAGACAGTTTTTATCTCTCGGTAACTATGTCCTCCTTTTTTCCGAACGGGAAACGCGACTGCGCTATGCGGGATATTTTTAAATATGTAATCTTTGTTTTGAAGCCCATAAATACCAATAGCAAATTGACAGCTGGACCTCACTCGACAATGCCACCAACTGGTGGGCTAGCACAACTTGCTGCCAAGTCGAATCTCGCGCGACTCAGCGATTCCTGTCTCACTCGGAACTGCGCGAATTAGAAGGAGGAGGGTAGATTTTTCTCTACTCGCGTCGCGTCGCAACGGCAGTTGTGCTAGCCCGGCTGGTCAGCACAAAAACGGTAACCCTCATTGGCAGGAAGTGAAACAAATCATCAGTTTTTAGTTTTTTTTTAATGTACAGCCTTATAACTAAGCCTGCGCGGGCACGGGCAGCGGCAGCGGCGCGGGCGCGAGGCTGCGCACGTCGCTGGAGGGCTCGAGCGGCGCCGGCTCGTCTTTGGGCTCCGTCACCAGGATGTGGTCGGGCTGCGGCTTCTTGGGGCCGTTCTTGCCTTGCTGGTCCCATGGCAACATGATTTTGACCTGCAAACGGGGATTAACATTAGGAAGGTTTGAAAAATCATTGTATTACATGAAAAGTAACCACGCATATGAAGACGTCAAAAGTAATAATTGTACGCGAATAACAGCTTTTGACCTTGTCCTTATGCATAGTTAGTTTGATGCTGACTGTACAAGCAAACATATATTCTTCACCCTTGTTTCAGGTTCCTTACAAATAAATTGTGATAATCCATATTGAAAGGGACCTTATGGAGGCCGGCACTTACGCCTTTATTGCCGCTGTTCCAATACAATAGTGAATAGGTGTAACAAGCGCCTGCCGCCATAAGGTCCCTTTCGATGTGGATTATCACATATGTTGCGAGTATGATCATGTAGGGCTAGTTCATTTGTAGTAAATATGTTAAGTGTGTTAATAAAATAAACCATTACCAAAACTTTATTGCTCTATAGTCTAAGATATGAAGCAGAAGCAGTCACTACAACTACAAATGTATGTTACATTAGAATTTATGTGTACATTACTAATTTAAATAAATAAATATCTTTGGACAATCTTACACAAATCAACCTAGTCCCAAACTAAGCAAAGCTTGTACTATGGGTACCAAGTGACGATATACATACTTAAATACATAGAAAACATCCAAGACTCAAGAACAAATAGTCGTGTTCATCACACAAATACATGCCCTGACCGGGATTCGAACCCGGGACCTCCAGCTTCGAAGGCAGGGTCACTACCAACTAGGCTAAAGCGGTCGTTAATACAATAATAATCAATACAGTAATAATTTCTTATTATTTAATTATACACTATTTCCATTTACACTTGCTGTAATCTCAGTACTATTTTGCATTTTGGTGTTATAAGTGGACCAACGGAGCTTAGATGACTGAAAATAGTGTATAATAAATGTTCAGCTTGCACCGTACAAGAGCCCGTACAGACGGACCCTCCAATAAACAAGCTGGTCGCTCTGCCACAGTAAATTAGACCACCGGCCACAAGGCCGGCCATCCCTGATACTGTGGCCAATTGCAAATAAATAAAAATAAAATGCTTTTATTTCAGACCTTATGATCCATAATGGGTTAGTAACAATAACAATATCGTATCTTAAAAGTACTGTGTTAATTTTTTCAATTTAGCCATATTCAAAACTTTATCTAGTCACATTCAAAAGTATGACCACACACACTTAGTATGTGTATGTGGTCACATTTGAATGTGCTTTCGTCCAACATGTGAGGAGCTGACTGTCCAGCCTGTCAGCTATAACGGCCAGGAGGCTGTTGCGACTGAATACATAATAAGCTTTATAGTTTGTTGACACTTGTGTAAGTCAGGCTCTTATTGGATAATTTGTGCTTCATCATTATTATTAAATTTAAGAGCTAAGCTCTTGTTGGTGGGGTAATAGTCAAGTCTTCCCGGTTCTATGCATGTCTAATCTTGTGCTTTGACATAAAATCAATAAACAGTAAAATTCCAAATTCAGAACAAGGCGTATGTCAAGCAAAGCTGGCTGAGCTGTATGATTATAACATGAAGTCTAGTGGAAACAAGCTTAGACTGCCCTATTATTATTTCTGAGGATGTCAGTATATATTATTTGTAACATTATAAGAAATTGTATCAATCACATGTTCAGGATCAACAGTTCAAAACTTGCAAAAAGATTAGCAAAATTAAAAGCCTCACCTTAATACCCAGCACTCCCTGTCGCAGCAGGACGTGCCTCGTGGCGGTGTTGACGTAGTCGTTGCAGGGGTCTCCGGAGTGGATCATGAGGCCGTCCACGAACTTCATGCTCTTGGCACGCTGGCCGCGCAGCTTTCCAGAGACGACCACCTCGCAGCCGCGAGCACCGGACTCCATGATGAAGCGGAGGACGCCGTAGCACGCGCGACGGACGGCCAGACCTGTAATGTTTAATAATAGAAGCCAATCTTCAACAACCATCTTAAGCTCTAATAGACTATATTGCCAAGTAAGAATTCCATGGCACATGGAAGCATTCATTTGATGAGCGAGATCGTAGGTCATCACACTATTTTATTTTCCTATATATTTACTTTCAAGATCTAGGAATAGATTGTTTTAAACTTTACTCCCAAGCCCAGAGATTACTGTAGACATTCATAAGATATTGCAGTAGAGGGCAGATTAAACACTGTAAAAACAGTGTCAGGCTTTGATAAAAATAATGCTCTTGTTAGTATATGCCAGGACACATATATGTATGGACAGGTCTTGTTGGGACAGTAGAATCCGCTTATAACATTTAACCACTTTTAACGACTTTGAAATCACCACACATTAGATTTCATACCAAACATTTTCAAAGTAAACCAGTCCGTTTTGTGCGACGTAATATCACTGGTCCCTTTGACTGTCGCATTATCCGGATTCCACTGTATATTTGAAAGCTCTCATTTAAGTAGAGCTTCTAATGTATGCCAGACATTAGAACATTAAATGAATCAATAATAATTATATTTGTCCCCTTCGTACACTGTGTCTACTTCAACAAAAAGAAAACACAAATTCAAAGGTTTTCATATAACCCCAATGAAAAACAAATACCACAATGCAGTAGCAGTGTCAGGTTAATTGGGGTAGCTGAGCTTAGACAGAAACTATTATCTTTGATTTCACACAGTGAGGAAGGGACCACCTATTCAACTGTGACTTCACCATAAATTTTACCAGACTATAAAAGCTGTTATTGGTTGGAAAATTCGTAACTTTAAATACTATCTACAAAATATCCACTTCATTTAATTTAGAAAATTCTCTTAATTCTTTATTCTGGTTAGTTTCTTTTTTTTTTAGTTGTAAATAAACTTATTTGACACACCAACAGTACATAAACTATATAATCGAAATGACAAATTGATATTTAAGGACAAAACATATTATTTACCAATAACAGGCATGCAAGAGCGTGAAATGTGACTTGAAATATGTGACAAATAAATACATTATAAGTTTAAGCTGGTTCGAACATTCTAAGATTGAGAATTGGTAAGGAGTCATGAAAGATTATAGTGAAAAACTAACCTCCAATCAGTTTGTATCTGAGGGACTCTGCCTGAGCGATAGCGCACAGCCCGCGGGTGGCGACCTTCTCTGCGTAAAGCTCCACCGACTGCTCGGGGATGTTGAACCGCTTCTGTACGACCGACGTCAGCTCGCGGATGCGGCGCCCCTTCTCGCCCAACACGCTCTGCGTGCGGGTCGCCATGATGATGATCTCGGAGCGCGTCGGCGTCACGCGCACCTCCACTCCCGAGTACCCATCCTCGGCCAACTCCCGGGTGAGGAACTCGTTCAGTTCAGCCTTGAACACTCCATCGCCGACGAACTGTAATGTACCAAAAGGTTATGTTAACGACACCGAGATTGTTTATCAATGACACACTTAACACTTATTTAGAGACTTGTACACGGATTATGGTAAAATAGTCCTAAGATATGGACGGGAACTGCATGGAACTATATCAAAAGATCACTGATTTTTGCCCAAACATATCCAAAAACATCACAACTTTCACCGAGATAAGTTAGTTTTAAGTGGTACATATACGTATAAACGATATTGCTGAGTACTTTGGAGAATATATTTCAAATATTTAGACAGATTTCTCAACATACTTTTCGCTTTTTGGAAATATTGTTCACCGCCATGATTGCAACGGGGGCTGAGAAAACTTGAAAGGCCGGACACAGAGAAGATAAACGTCAATGTCAGTTTGAGAGTTACGTTCCGAAACCATTAATTAGTTAGATTAATAATAATCAATGCGTAGCGCCAAATTATTTTTATATGGAATAGATTACTGGTTGATTGTATTTTTTTAGTGTAATAATTATCACTGACTATTACGAAATTCTCTATTAGGAACTTAGTATACTTATTATCTATTTTTTCTTGTGCGATTGATAAAAAGGAATAATGAATGCTACCATCTGAATGTACTCTATACACTATTCAAGTATGTGATTAAAACGTAGTGTAGTACTCTACAAATATATTTAAGTAAAAAAGTGAATGAAACAAGAAATTGATAAATAAATTGTATTATTTTATTAGGATACACAATATTTTCCCGTACAAGAGCTCCTTTAAGGATCAAAGAAGTGCTCTATGACTGCTTGTACAATGTAAACTGACTGCTTGAAAAAAATAAACAATAGCATTCTTTTTTAATGAGCCCGGGGATCCCAGGGACCGGTAGACGACGGATAATCATGATCTAGCAAGATAGTTTAAGGCTACGTTCACACGGCGCAATTTTTCTCGTATACCGTATACGAGATTTTATGGTATATCGTAGTGACAACAAAATTTGTTCGGCAACTTTGAAAGTTGTTCACATGTCATCTATGCCGGAAGATTTCGTATTCGATTTTTTACTGTATACCGAAGAGTAAGCCACCGGGGATGCGAGATGTGGGTGGTTGGCACTATACTCTTTGGTTGGCACGACATTACGTCATCAGCCAACATCAGCCTATTGACCGTATGCAGACTAAGTGAGGGTAGCCCCTCCGGATTGTCAAACCTTGTTTTCTTAGACCATGGTATCATATAAAGAAAACTAGGCATATTCAATGCAATTTATTTATTACTCAAGATCCTTTCATTACATACAAACGCACCATATACTTAGCATAAATAATAATTTCATATGAACATTGTGGTAATTGAAAGGACATTATTTCGCAACTGATTTAGAAGATCCTGAGTGCCGGACCGTCACTGTGAGTCGGTGACTACCCACAGTTTGATAACATGTAGAAATAGTGCTACTAAAAAGCCTGTGAGCAGTATGGTTACACCCGTCACGTTAACAACACTAGCACATAGGCGTCTATGCCGTCTTGAGCTTATTTTCCACTACAATATAAGTTTTTCTTTATTTTATTTTCAGGACATTCATAACATTCCTCAAGTCGACATAGACCACTTCGGGAGTAGACAGATCTACTCTAGATAGTCGACCCACAATTGTGAAAACATTTGAAATCTACATTAATTTCATACACATAAGTAAATCATTTAAAAATATATAACAACGTGTATAACTAACAATGAATACCTACTCAAAATTACCGATTATCTAAACATTGCATGAATATTTTCTAAATGGTATTGTGCCTAAAACAATTTTGACATTGGGAACATTCAAATAATAGTTAGTTATAGCGAAAACATGAGAGAAAACTAGACGTTTTGCCTATGAGCCTCGCCCGTTCTAGTCTACAGCGAGTCTAACGTACTAATTATAAGTATTACAACTATATAGCAATATACGGTTAATAACAATTCAATGTAATAAAGCCAATAAAGTATTTCGAACATTAAACTAAGGGTCGGTCGGTGCGAATGGCGGCGCCTGTAGCTCTTAAGGAAACATTAGGACTATTCTCCCATATGGAGCTTGTTTTTAATCTGACATAATTACCGGATTACTTTGCCTATTGCTCGATATTATAGTTACGTACTAATATTTTTGCTATACTGCCGGTGAGGACACGCTGCGGTGTTAGTCATTAAAAACATCCAATCATAACCGTAGATACATTAATAATTTATCTTAATATAAAATGGACAGTGATTATTATGTACAAAGTGTACCTTATGCCTATTAAAATAAAAACGTTATTCTAAACCAACATTCACGACCTATGCTAGGTATCTTATTATAATGGACAGAATTGCGTGTAGCGTCTGGTTAGTGAGGTGCGTGCAGAAGTTTAAATCTAGTTTCGGATGGGTCCTTTGTTTTTGTATTTTAAAAGTGGTAATCGTCATACAACAGTAAAAAAGAGACTAAATTATATTGTTTTTTTTTCATTGGTATTTTTAAGTCGCGTTTTGGAACTGACATTAGTGAAAAAAAAGTTCAATTGTCTATGGTCTGGAGAATTCAACCAATAGGGACTGAGCTTGAGATACTAGCTAAAACGCGCGGGAACAGAATTAAATGTACGAAATACAAATGGAAAAAAATACATCGAAGTGAGCGAAGTATTCAAGTTCTGTCGTCTGTTGTATGAAGAGGTGGAGGCATGGGTATGGGAATGGGAAGATTTGAAGTGCTAGAAGAGGATGGATAATAGGTAGGTTACCAATTGGATATTACAGAAATGAAAGCATTAAGAAGCTTTGTTTTCTACAAATACCTAAGTGATAACTAATCGTTCTGCAAGAAAAGTAGTTGGATTTAAATCCTTAAATCAATTGTCATAAGATCGTGTCGCCTACGTTTGTTTCTAAACAGTTCTACTCTACAGCATAAGTAGCGATAAGCTTAGAAATAGTCTAGGAACCGAGGAGTCTACAGCTAAGTGCCCGTTCACACTTATAGACCCCGAAAAACCTGGTGTGTTCGAGTCTATCCGTGTAATCGAGGTCTAAGGCAGCGCCGCGGGTCGCTAGTAGACACTACAGTGGGACGTGAGAATAAGGGTTTCAAGATTTATTTGTACAATTTGCTAGAAGAACTACGTGAAATTAGACTTTATATTGAATTTTCTAGAAAACAATGTCATTTAATTTAGATCTATGTTTAAACGATAGGGCGGTATACGACAGGTTTGAGTCCTATTTTTCTACTAATATTCAATAGTGTAAATTTAAATTGGTATATATGTAGATAGAGGAAGCTTACTCTTCGCGTCGCACGTTAGAATAGGCTCTAGATGCTCGCAATAAGGTTCATTATTACTAGGCTATGATTTCTGATAGTTTGAATTTACTTGCCCGGTGTTTATTATATATTACAGTTAGTTTTGGCACGAGATAGGAAATGTCAGAAGGTAAGTCTACGTGCACTTTAAGCCTAAATCACAGAACGGAAGGAGCGGTGCGGGTGTGGTGATGCAAAAATATAATTTTTAAAATTCGATTGTACAATAAATACAAGTCACACGACGAGTGTTGCGTACAAAACTATTATTTCATACTCAGCCGTAACACAAGTTATACTTAGCATTAACATTATTACTATGTCCGCTACATGCTTATTGACGTATTTTAATTAGCGAAAACGCACACACACACGTGCGCCTCACACGCGTGTCTACATGTTGGCACTTTCGCGTCCTTCGTAGCCGCGCGTGGCTCGCTTCGATAATCCTTCTATGTGGCAACACCTGGGACTCGTGGTAGCCTAGGGCTAGGGCCCATTTTATGAAGGCACAAGTTACAATTATAATTCTACACTGGCAACACCAAAGTATTGTGACCAATGAGTAGTGGCTTAATTTACCAATGTTGCCGTTTAAGGCTAATAAAACAGTAATTTGTGGCTTATAAAATGGTCCCCTGCCAACAACAATAAAAACGTATAACAAAAGGAAAATTCAAATGAAAACTAAAATATTTGTATAACCATTTAATAAAAACCAAAAAAATCTTAAACAAACAAATTCTATAATAATTTCCTATACAATAATTAAGTACATAAAGAAGTCCCATCACCAATATAACAAGAATAGAGAATTACTCGTAATAAATAGAGTGAGCGCAGAAAAAAAATCATTAACGTCAATTTAAGTACACTTAATGAAAGATAGATTGAATACTTAAAAAATAAATTAAGTTGAAGTAGGAATCCCCAAGCAATAAATAATTAAAATTCTACTTAATTGAATCATACTGAAAGAGTACATTTAATTACTGAAATCGATATACATACGTACACATGAAATAATTAATACAAAAAATTGCACCAGAAATAATAAATTAAGTACATTAATATATTAAGTATCATGTCAATCAATCAATAGGATCAATAATGGACGCCAATCATAAGAGATCGTAGGTAAATAATACATAGGATACAAATACTTCAAGTCAATTATTAAAACGTTATCCTATGGCACTACTAATTAATCTTTATTATGTGTCGTAAATATTAAACAATGTAAACTTAGGCTAATCACAAAATAAACATGATATTAAAATAATACTTGAAAATGGAATGTAAGTGTTGCATAAAAGTAGCATTTTGCTACGGCTCACGATACAGGAAATATCAAACAAAGCTTACGCTTATATACTCGTAGTTTACAACCAGTGACCTCAACATTACGTTACTTATGATTACTTCTAACGCTCGCCTACACTATTTACACAAGCCCTTTACAATTACCTAAATGATTTATATGCCGTCAAGACTCAAGCCACTTTAAACCTGCGCGATTACATCGTTGCGTTAACAAAATACACCGCTCTGTGTAAATAGTGTGTAAACCTTAACCATCTCTCTTTTTAGTACCATACGCTTTTTTTTTAACCTGACTGTGGCTTTATAGGCCCAATAAAGCGATAGGAGTGCGCGGTTGGAGAGTAGCCTGGGGAAAGTTCAGAGGAAAACCTCCGGCACGACCACGCGTGTGGTTTGGAACACTGGAATGCTCTAAGAGTTTGCGCTCCAGTGAGATTGGTTGAGCGGTTTCAACCGAATCTGAGGTGTGAGTGGAATCGAGCTAAGTACCGTACGCGTCCCCTATCGTTTTACGTGCGTATCCGTCTGGATACCAACAGCGGTTTGGTTTATTTACGCGGACATTGCTGCCACTAGTGTACCAGGCTAGCATGAAGCCACGGATGGTACCCGAAGAGAAGAACCTGCCTTAATCACGCCTTGTAATCGCCGAAAGCGACATAACAAAACTTAACTAACGCGAGTACTAAATTCTTTCGTATTTAACTAGAGACGAGTTAATTGAATATCGTTTAATTACATAGCTCGTGACTTCTGCAGACTACCGCTGCTATAACTGCGTGGTTACTGCAGTCAATAGCGCTGTTGGTACTCGTGGTGCCAGCGGTTGAAGTCGATATGGAATACCACCAGGGAACCGTTCTCCAGGCCCGCTAACAGGAATCTGTAAATCATAATTTTATGCATTAGTAAAATTTTTAATGTTTAGTTTTTAGTTAGGTATAGTTATTTTTATTTCAAGTTTTTAATTCATTTAATAATTATTATTATCATAATTATCATGTAAATTGGTTTTATGAATAAAACATTAGTAAAATTCTATGTAATAAATAATCTATCGAATATATTTAAATTGTTTACATTTCAACGTTCATTATTTACATAATTCTTGTAGTGAAAATATAAAAAGGACATTGCAATAAAAACTACCTATAATTAATAAAAAAAACATGTAATAATAAATTCTACGAATATGAGGGAATTCGGGGTAATAAAGTACTAGGATGCCACGAGGGTGAGGACGAATGATCAATAATCCATGTTTAATTTAGTAACTTTCATTTAATTTCATGTATTTTAATATTTTACAATTAC
The DNA here is from genome assembly GCA_963556455.1 of Epiblema foenella. Classification (NCBI taxonomy): domain Eukaryota; kingdom Metazoa; phylum Arthropoda; class Insecta; order Lepidoptera; family Tortricidae; genus Epiblema; species Epiblema foenella. The sequence goes on from OY747110.1 coordinate 19,958,225, forward strand.
ACCGTATATATTATTTTTCAAAGTAGTAGATTCTTTGAATTTATTTTTCACTTCTCATGCTCGAAAAGTGTGTCATATTAGGCTTGTCAAGCGGGGCCAAAGTAGTATATTTAGCTCCTAGGGAAAATATGAATACATATTTATGATTTACAAAACATTCTAATTTGACCAATCAAAAAACTTCACCATATTAAATCCACCAATCGGAAAACACGTCGACAGCCAATGGGAACGTTGGGTTCTTTTCGGTACGTACTTTGATCAACTAATATAACTATTAAAAACATTAGGTCTTTTTTTGTCCCTCTTTCAACTACTTGGTATGTATCTGAGTCAAAACAGTTAAAAAAAGTGGGCGCCATATACTCGTTTAATTGTGGGTGCATAATCTTAGTTTATTTTATTTTCTCGCAATCGAAATGAAAAATAGACTTCGTTTGGGAAAATAACCATCTGGTAATATGGCTTATTGTAGACCCTTGTCATACAATCTACTATTTTTCTTAAGTAAATGGCTAAATCCAACATTATTAAGAAGTTGTGTAGTAGTTAAAGGCTCGCTGGAGCTGACATTGTCATTTTGACGAAAGGTTCTAAATAAATAAAGATTTAAAAAAAATGTTTCGTTCAAGTCATCCAGGGTCCCATGTCTGCGAGAAGATACTTCTGATGGTACATTGTGCAATGATTTAGCAACCGAATAAATAAACATTTCTTTCTTTCAAGTGTTAAAATACCAGGGCCGCATATCTTTGAGGTGTTACTCACTTCTGGTCGTGAGACAACGCGAGCGAGCAGACGGGCGCGCCCGCGGGCGGGAAGGCATACAGCGGCGCGAGAGTGAACGCGCGCCATACTTCTACCACACCCGCGTCGCCGCCGCACACCAGGTACTCGCCGCAGCGTGATAGCAGGAGGCACTGGAAAGACAACAACGCATGAGATATGGGAATTTATGCAACTATTCCGACAAGAATTCGACCGCTTTAGCCTAGTTGGTAGTGACCCTGCCTTCGAAGCTGGAGGTCCCGGGTTCGAATCCCAGTCAGGGCATGTATTTGTGTGATGAACACGAATATTTGTTCCTGAGTCTTGGATGTTTTCTATGTATTTAAGTATCTATTTGTCTATATAAGTATGTATATCGTCACTTGGTACCCATAGTACAAGCTTTGCTTAGTTTCGGACTAGGTTGATTTGTGTAAGATTGTCCAAAAAAAAAAAAAAAAATATATATATATATATATATATATTTTATGAATAGGCAGAAAATTTAAAATTTTACTTTCGGTATCACTCTTGCTGGCTCGCTCACACTTTGGGTGAAATCGCAGCTTTAGAAAAGAAAGCGATGATTAGGTAGTACAGTCGCCATCAAATATATCTATATTCTTCAGGGTGCTCTTATATATCTGAACATGGAGTCTAACGCCTTGACAATAGGGGCGTGTTCAGATATTTGTGATCACCTCGTTCGCTTCGATGTATCTGATGGCGACTGTACCTACTTCTAAAGCGTTAGTGTTAGTGAAGACATATTCTAGTAATTGAACACTGGCAAAACCTTATTGCAAAGCGACAAGATCTACTAAGGCCGGGTTTTATAAAGATCCGTTAGATCAAATGTCAGATCAAATTTCATAACAAACATAACAAACCGATATAAGGTCTAACGGACATTTATAAAACCGAGCCTAAGGGTCTCTCATGGGTCTCCCCAAAACTATCGACGCGGAATCGGTATGAGCCGATCAAAAAAACAGCTTTATATCTAAGCGATAAGAGTGAAAAAGCGTTGATACGTTTTAATGCGAATTGTGTGATGTAAAACACCCTAACGGTTACCAAAAAACTCAAGTTGTCGTTGTGCGTCTCATGCGTACGTTACCACCACCACGCCCTCACGTGAGAGTACGAATTGTCCACTACGCACTCTTACCTGGAAGTTGTCGGTGTCCCTCTCCTGCCTGAGCCGGCGTCGGTTGAGCGTGTATATAAGATCTACTTACTAACGGTCAGCATAAAACAAGTCATCATCATCATCATCATCATTTCAGCCGAAAGACGTCCACTGCTGAACATAGGCCTCCCCCAAGGCTCGCCATTTAGACCGGTCCTGTGCCGTTCGTTTCCACCGGATTCCCGCGACCTTCACCAGGTCATCACTCCACCTTGTCGGAGGCCTACCGACAGCTCGTCTTCCGGTGCGTGGACGCCACTCAAGCAGTTTCTGGCCCCATCGACCGTCAGTCCTGCGAGCAATGTGCCGTGCCCACTGCCACTTAAGTCTCGCAATTTTGAAGGCTATGTCGGTGACCCCTGCTACGGATAGCTTCATTCCTAATTCTATCACGCAGAGAAACCCCGAGCATAGCTCTTTCCATTGCTCTTTGGGTGACCTTGAGCTTTCTTATGAGGCCCATCGTTAGCGCCCATGTCTCGGATCCATATGTCATCACTGGCAACACACATAAAACAAGTGGTACCTGGAAGTTGTCGTTGTGCGTCTCGTGCCGGAGCCGGCGGCCGTTGAGCGTGTAGGCGGCGAGGTGGCCGCGCGCGTACGCCACCACCACCACGCCCTCCCGCGACAGCGCCAGCTGCCGCGGCGCCGCCACGCCCTCCGCCGCCGGCAGCGCGCGCAGCAGCTCGCCGAACGTCGTGTGGATCAGCACCGGCCCGTCTGGAAACAGACATCTCTCACTTTATGTCGCCCTGGTACGCACAGGAGGATTAGGTACAAGGGGGATTAGCGAATCACCAACGGGGACGGACTTATGACAGGCTGACTAAATTGAGATGTGTCAGAAGGCTGATATGGACGTAGCAGAATTCTGTCATCTCATAATTAACTGTGCTGTATATACGTTGGCGCCAAATTTAAATTAAGCCAATAGGCTTGAATACATTGATGACGTTTCGGTCACACAGGCCGGTGACAAATAATACGCGATGAAGGACAGGAGACATGTTGTATCTCGTTCCGACGTGTGTTGGTGTCTATGCTTGAATCTCTTTCGCACATCTTTGTATGTGTGTTTTGCCGGCTCCAGTCTTATCCTTATTTCATGTCCTGGTACTTTTAGGCGGTTGTCACACTGAGGCGGTTTCCGGACGGTTTCCGCAGTGGAAGCGAGACATTGCATAGCGCTGTCTCGCTCGCATACCGCACCGTGCAGGCGCGGATCCAGAATTTAGTTCAGGGGGGGGGGCACTTTCGAACTTTCCGAAAATAAAACTGACTTTTGATAACTGTTTTTATTGTCAGAAAATATTTCCTACGTCAGGACATAGGCAATTGCCCTCCCCTGACACAGGGTTCAGGGGGGGGCAATTGCCCCTGTTTCCCCCCCCTGTATCCGCGCCTGGCACCGTGGTACGGCAACCGCATCAGTGTGGCAACCGCCTTCATACACACTCTTATTAGGTTAGGACAAAGGATGTAGAGTTTCGTGTTGATCAGCACTGAGAGGCTACTTCGAAATGCGAATTCCGAACTTCTTATCGTGCCGTCCCTTTCACTCTAGTGTACGAAAGTGAAAGGGACGGCATCATACGAAATCTGGATTTCGAAGTTCGGAGTAGGGACCCTGGACCGTCTGGAAAGAGACATCTTTGAGTTCATGTCGTCCTGGTACTTTTAGAAACAAGACTCCGCTTTTCGTCTAGGTACACCATTTTACATTTAGCTCAGCTCACTTCCAAGGCAGAGGCAAAGCAGGGACTGGGCAGGACGAGTATGTAATGCTGTGGCCGGGAAGGAAGCAATTGCAGGCTGAGTATCAAATTTGTTTAAACAAACGAGCTTGCGAGTCCGTTCAATTATAATACGAAGCCTGCAATTGTCATTCCAGACAAGGTTAATATACAGTCCTTTTCTCAAAAAGAGGGAAATGACACGAAATTTGAATTAATGTTTGATAAACATAACCTTAAAACGTTAAAAACTTCATGTTTTCCCGCCATTCATACAAATTCTCAACTTGCAATTACCTCCTTCCCGGCTACGACAATAATGTATTTCTGCCTTTCACAATGTAGCGAGTAAAATTCACTTTACATTTTTTCTCCAAAATGGCCAGCAAACACGATACTTCTCATGCTGCTGCAAGGCGCTACCTTATTTGTGCGGGAATCAAACGACTGGTTTTCGACCCTGAGGGCTATACAATGTACTCGTAGATGTAACTAGAACAATACTCACTGACTGAGGAGGAGATGACGAGGCCGAGCTCGGCGGAGACCAGCGCGCCGTTGATGGGCGCGTCGTGGCCCGTCAGCGTCACGCGCGGCGCCGGCGTCTCGCCCTCGCCCACGATCCCGCCGTGCCGCGCCGACCTGCAAGCCTTCACTGATTATGCGCTCCTGGTACTCGCGAACCACATACATACACATACATACATAATTAAGGCCCGTATTCCCGAAAGGGACTAGACGGAGCGCCATAAGGATTCTAAATTTAAGTCTGTCGTGAAACAGACACTTATTTCACAAGCATATTATAAGATAAAGGATTATATCATGGATAGGGATGTTTGGCAGTGATAGCGTCCCGCACAAGTAATCTAACACAGAAATATTTTATCCTTAATATAAAAAAATATGTATGTATGTTTATATTGTAGCATTTGAATTCTGTAGTATTATGAAACTGTTATTTTACATACATTGTATATTGTTTTGAAAAAATGACACCTCGCCGAGTTTCTTACGCCGGTTCTTCTCGAGGCAGAGGTTTATTTTATGAACCGGTGGTAGTTTTTTGACATTCATAAGTGCATGTTGCCTAAATTAAAGAATAAACGATTTCATTTCATTGCATATTCATAGCATCCTCGTACATTAACCTGGCTCCCGCCTGTAGTCCACTTGTAGGACATACATGGAGAAAGGGGGTGGTGTACAAACCCCAACCCCAACTATACATGCGTTTAAAACTATGGAGGTCCAGTCCAGCGAATCCAGGAGGAAGTTGTTAAACCACAACGCTGCAGTACCCGATTACGGTTAACTTGACACAAGTCACTGTCATTTTCTTTGAAGCCATATCAAATTATTGAGGATAATGACGATGATTCAAAGATGTGAATAGTCACCCAATTTGTAGCGGACTCCATGCATCGTTCAGGATGCAACGGTACTGGGATAATAGGATGATGACCCAATATTCCAGTGTTCAAAACCGCTCGCGTGGTCATGTCGGAGGTTTTCCCCTGGATTTTCCCCAGGCTACTCTCCAACCGCGCACTCCTATCGCTTTATTGGGCCACAGTCAGGTCCAAAAAAAAAAAACCCAATAGCGAGTTGTTAGGGCAAACGCCGCCACTCACCAGTGCCACAGCAACACGGTGCAGTCCTCCGAGCCGGACGCGATGTAGCAATCCGACGTGATGTTGCACTCCGAGCGACACACGCACGTCACGACGCCGTAGTGCCCGAAGATTATTTGGACGATTTTGGCTGTAAATTAAGACAATCGTTTTTATATATCTATTAATCAGTCAACAATGATACTCGTAGAGGCGTATAACCTGAATCCTGATGCGTGTTTACGAAAATCAAGGTCGGTTAAACACTGCATACACAGCACTAGCAGTTTGTTCTGCATCGCAAGCCTATTTGTTCGTGTAGATTGCCATAGGCAGGCTTTCCCCAAGCAAAACCTTCGTCTACCGGTCCCTGGGATCCCAGGGATCATAACAAAAGAGTGCTATTGTTTAGTTTTTTGCCAGGAGACGACGGGTTAAGGTGGTGTTATTTTTTTGTCGGGAGATGACGGCTAAGGTGACGTGTCCTACGAATACATCTACAGAATTTTCTTTTATTATAAGTTGTTACTGACGCTGGAACGCTTGAATTTATTAGGCAGAGTTCACAACTGTAAAATCGCAAATACTAATAGCTTACCAGTCTCCGTAGAGAAGACGCGGAAGGAGTTGTCCCAGAAGCCCGCCGCGATGAGGAACCTCGAGTCCACCGTGGTGACGAAGCAGTTGGTCCGCGCGCGCACGCGCTGCGAGAAGTTGTCGCCGAGCTGCCGGCGCGCTAGCGCTGCGGCGCCGCCGTTCGCTGCAGATGCCAAGCAATAGATTTAGATTTAGATTTATTTATTTCATAATATAACAATACAATATAAATTATCCTAAGTCAATTTATACGACTTTATATTATGATCGTCAAAAAAAATATGAACTGTCAAAAATGATAATAATAATAATAAAATAAAATTATACAACAATTATCAAAATTATTTAAATAATGACCATACTACTAAAATCACATCATTTATAACAATAAAAATCCGCGTCAATAATATAATGTCGAAAACTTAAATAATCATCAGTCACAATACATTAAAATTAAAATCAAACAAAAAAATAATTTAAAAATTCAATGTCAATAAGGGTTCATTTCAACACAGGACGTGTGATTGTCAGAATGGCAGTGCACATAGAAGATTGGAGCAGAAAGAATGAAGGGTAACCATATTTTCAATAAATCAGCTTGTAAACGTTTTATGTAAAGTGGGCTAATAGGAGTAATCCGTTTATGAGTAATTAGTCTATCGATACTTTCATCATTTGATGAGTACTCTAAAGAAAAAGATTAGGCAACCTCATTTTGGGCAGAAGGCCCACACCCCTGTGTATGATGTGATCTCCACAGCATCTTCTATTGACTCGTAGTTCCTGCTAATTCACTGACTAATACTAGTTGGAGCCCTAAAGTGCTCAAAGCTCTCAACAGATTTCATGACTCGCTCCGTTCAGCCGCATGTACCAGGAGCGCAGAAGGCGGTAGAGGGTGCAGCAGCAGCACGCAGCACTCACCCCACACCGGGTCCATGAGCAGCGGCGCGGGCGGCGGCGCGTGGTCGGCGGCGTGGCGCGCGCCCGCGTGCGCGCAGCCGCCGCCCACCCAGCGGTGCGCCGCGAACGCGCGCGCCGCGCTCACCTGCAATATCACATGTTTGTTCTGTATTCAACGTAAACTCAAATTAAGAGCCCTTATCTCGATTACTTTCCCATCCCATCCCCCTCTGGCGATCACTGATTAGGGGCCATACGTTCCGGCGTCCGAGGCACACGCACGGACCCGGACGACATAATCACAGCATACATCGAAAGAGGAACGCTGCGCTTACGGCGTCCAACTCAGACACGACGCGAGGGTGATAAACGACGTTAAAAATCTGCTATGGGAAGCGGAGAGCGGGATTGACACTTGAGTCAGGCTTCGTTGCACTCGTATTTCTTGCTTATGAAAGAGGGAGGGGGGTGAGTAACCGATGGGACGCTTCGGGTCTTCGGCCCTCAGGGTTACTTCTAAGACACTCCGGGATAAGAAGAGTCGGAGGGGCCGTAGGTCCTACGTTTAGCGCGGTTTTTCACTCGCTTGGCCTTACAAGAAACTCGGGAATTAGGAGGATCTACCTGAGCTATTATATATGTTGGTGTTCTATTCTAAGTATGGGGGCGAGGGGATGCCAATCTACTCTACGCCGTCACCACGGGACGGAGCCATATTTAACGTTGATCGACCTGTAATCGTACCGACTATAAATCATCTTGTTGTCGGTACAAAAACGCTAACGATATCTGGCTCGCTATGTACTAAAGTTAGATAGAAAGGGATGTAATAGTACATTGGCTGGACAGGATGGTGTTGATGATGATAGCGATAACCAAAGCTGTATAACTTACAAGTAAAGCACAGCAAGAATGGACCAGGATGTCATAACAAGCTAGGCGCTCACCGTGACAGCAGCAGGCATCGCTAACTGCGGATACGTATTAGCTGACACGTGTACGACGGCAGCGTTCGACGGCAGCTTCAGCCTGAGACACACGTCGTCGGGCGCGGCGGCGAACATGAGCGGGGCGAGGTGCATCGTGGACGCGCGGGGAGGGTGCGGTTCGCTCAGCAGCTGCGCAGGAGTCTGGCCAAAACTCCGGATCTGGTCCTCGACGGCGGCTCGAGTGACTGGCTCTGTTATCTGGTCTAGGCGGACGCCGCCCTCGTACGTCAGGTAGTAGAACACGTTAGTGGCGCGGACGGCTTCAGGCCCTGAAGATAAGCGTTTGTTTCGTTACACTTAAATTATAATTCAAAAACAAGATCATTTGGATTATTTTTGTGTGGGCATTTATTTGTGTGATGAACACGAATATTTGTTCCTGAGTCTTGGATGTTTTCTATGTATTTAAGTATATATTTATCTATATAAGTATGTATATCGTCGCCAAGTACCCATAGTACAAGCTTTGCTTAGTTTGGGACCAGGTTGATTTGTGTAAGATTGTCCACAAATATTTATTTTTTATTTTTATTTAAGATAAAACGGATAATAGTTATTTGTTATACAAGGGTGCAAAGTTGTATTTTAACCACGAGCTAGCGAAAGGAATCTAGGGTTGAACTACGAGTTAACGAATGGACTATGGTCGAACCGCGAGCGAAGCGATCGGTTCGAAAATAGAATGCTGAGTGAAGCGAGTGGTTCAAAAATAGAATCCTGAGCGTAGCGAGTGTTGCAACACACGAGACGTAAAATAACTTTGCAGCCGTGTATAAAACAAATCTTTTCACTAGCACTCACAGCGAAGTTTTTTTTTGCTCCTCCTCGTCCTAGCGTTATTCCATTACCGTTGCATTCTAAATATAGTTGGATGCCCGGGGTCCACTACGTAATCCCGAGATTTGGCGTAGGTACTAGTTTTTTTAACACAATATAAAATTATTGTTGCTGGACTGTCTGGACTGGCCTTTACATGTTATGTGTAAAATAGTTACAAATAACAAGTCCGGATTTCAAATATTCTTGCACTCTTGTGAATAAAATGTAGTTTTGCTATCTATTTTTAAAGAATAGTGAGGTGAAAAATAAGTATCAACAATAATATGAAGTGTACTGTATATCTATCTCATCTATTACGATGCTTCAGTACGCAGTAGTAATGTGCGTAGGACAGTATCCGTTACATTTAAAATACTAGTATAAAATACGAGAAAAGTACACTTATAAATGCTACGGACGATGCTTTAATGGTTCAATGCTCGACAACGTTCGCGTGTAGAAAAAGAAACCTTTTTTGTTATTTTCTTTAGAGTTTTATGGTGACTCAACTCAATCGATCACATGGATTTATGACGCTCCACTGCGCGTAGAGTTTTGATAAAAAGACCGCAAGTTCTTTGTTCCGGTAACTAATTGCCTAATGTTTTTGTCTAAGTGATTACCTAATTAGTACGTTTTAGTTCCGCGGAACCGGATCCCATCCTACTGGGTAGCTTCTTGTAAATAACTTGTGCACAACGATAAAAAAAATTAAGAGGCAAAAAATAAGTACATAAGTACAATAGGTATTACTCGTTGATCCTATGATAGTGATTGTGATGTTGCTATATATAGTACTAGGAATAACATATTTTTATCATTACTTACTACAGATTTTAGTACAGATATATCGTATAGCGTAGGTTATACGATATATTCTGTCTTAGGTATTAAATCGAAGTTTCGAATTGCTTGTTTAAAAAAAAATTGCTACCTACCTAATAAACTTTCAACACCCTTTTTACCCCTTCAGAGGCCGAATTTTGAAGGACGTTGAAATTATTTTTCTTATAATCTTATAAAACGAGGAGCTTCGTTTAGAGACCTATCCTAAACGAAGCTCCTCGTTTTAAAGCAAAATGCTCCCCATACAACATTTAAACCCCTCCAAAGGGCAAATTTTGATAAACTTTGTAACTAAATTCGCTAATAGACTATGCATAAAACTTTCATTTTAATGCATAGTCTATTAGCGAATTTATATTTTTTTCCCTAATAAAGCCAACGGAGCAGTTGGTTCCTGGGAAATTCTACTTTTTCATGTACATAGTTTTCAAACACTTTTTTTTTAAATGCTGATTTTGGAATACTTGGCCCAAACTTCATACTTTTGTATTGTTATTTAGAAAGAGGTTTAATTGCAGTATCACTTCCGATAGTTTTGATAATTAACGAACCATAGCTGATATTCATAAATCGAGTAACTTAGTGGTCCTTGGATGTCTCACCATTTGAATGAAAAAAAGGTTTTTACCACTGTGTTACCCACTTTTTACTGCAATACACTGCTTTTTACTTTTTACTGTAATATTGAAGTATTTTTTAGCCATAAATTCCTTTTATTAGGTTCAGGTACTATTTCGAAATCCTCTTTTTGTACACTAATTCAATACATATCATACATATTTTTTGTAATAGAAAACTGGTCAAGAAAAAGTAGAATGCCCTATCAAAAACATAAAGCTGAATAGACCCTGGAAAAAAAATGGTGCTTTTGTCCAGCGTGTTCACCTTATCGTTATCACGTGAAGCGGCCTAACTATTTTCTTATTCTGTAGGTATATTGTAAGTTGTTTTGCCTCGAATAAATGTTTCTTTCTTTCTTCCTAATATCTAGTTACTCTGTTACTAAAGAATTGCTGTTTTACCCCCAAAGAATGCGGGTAATTATTCCCAGGTTTGGAATAGATAGTACCAAGAGATCAGGCAAGTGGGCCGGGTTTTATAAAGACCAAATGACAGATCAACTTTTGGTAAACCAGTACATTTTTTGCCACAAGTTATCTATAGAGGATCTTTGTAGAACCGAGCCTTAATCACTGAATTAAACCAGCAAGTACACAGGGCAACATACCTCTCTGCTTGTATCCGAAGATGAGGTCTATCCACTGGTGCAGCTGGCACGAGACGAATTCCGATTCGAGCGCCATGCGGTTGATGCGCACGAACTCCTCGGCGGAGGAGGCCCAGGGCGGGAGGATCACGTCGCCGGAGGGCGAGTCCGGGAGGCCTAGCCGGTAGCCGGCGCTGTTCACCAGCATCTCAGGTAGGAAGAACAGCTCCGGGATCAGCTCCTGAACAAGTGTTAAAATTAACCCCCCGATTCATAATCGTTCATCAAACCTATTTTACTTAAAATGTAGCTTAAAATTCGTTTGTCCTTATCTGTCACTTTGACATTTATGTTTGTAAGAAAGGGACGTAGCAAATTTTATGTTAGGTACCAGTGGTTTGTTAAGTTTTATAACTGAGGAGGTAATAGTGTAAGCAGATGGCTTAGACACTGCTAGCTACTAATCGTAGCACGAGAGTGTTGTAGTGTAGTGTAGTGTTTGTTTATTTTATATTTCTTTTCGCTCCTTTACCTACACCTAAAACATATTATATAAATAGTACGTACAATTATTGACTTAATACCTATTTTCGAGAATAACCGTTATACTCAATAGCAACACTACGTTCACCTGATCATAACGTATTTAGTAATTACCGCTGTTTGATCGAATTCTGAATCTGATTGCAAAAATAGACACCTAACAAAAAAAATAGATACACGTGTTACATCGACAGACATTCCACAATCCACAACCTTTGTTATGTTAGAACGCAGCTCTGCGCCGTAACTAGGTAATTTAAAACTCAAGACTTAAATAAGAAAACAATCCGCGCCTGTGCAACGTTAGTAGATTAGTGATTACACAGTAGATTACCAGGGAAATAACCGACTTGATAGATTCAACATAAGCGGTGTATCATTATGTCTTCAGAGTACTTTGAGTGTAAAATTGTGGAGTTGTCGGAGCCGGCCTGTGGCTCGTGTAATCGAGGCGTTCTGACAGCGAGTTGTGTAAGCGTGCGCTCTGCTGCCCCAGGAAATTGTTTGTTGCAAAGTGAGATCTAGGTACTAGATAAACTATGTAGTAAAAAAACTATTTAAATTAAGTGAACTGCTAATACGTTTACTTATTGAAAGATATTTCAACACACACACACACACAAACATTCACTAATAGGGACCCGTGGGCGCTCTGCTCATAGACGCGTAGCCGATACCATGCGTTTCCTCGTATGTAGAGGAAATTCCGTACCGCTACGCAAAGCTATGCGTAGTGTTTGGCGTGAGTGCCATGTCAGATCATGGTAATTTAGAACATTTTTGACATAACTTATCTAAGTCTCTTATCATAATCTAGTAGCTGTTGGTACTCCTTAAAATAAATAAATAACTTACCGTCTTACTCCCTTATTGATAATGGGTCATCAAACCTGTTTTAGTTAAATTGGCGCTAAAATTCCTTTGTGCTGTCATTCTAACATTTATATTTGTGAGAAAGAGACAAACAAATTTTAGTTAGCAGAGGTCTGTTAAGGTGAATAAGGGGATTAATAATAATAATAATAATAACCCCCAGGGCGGCTTGTGGCGAGCTGAATGGGAAGTGGCGTCCCTTGGGTCCCTTGCCTCCGAGAGTCGGTCAGGCCCCTCTCTCCGCTTGCCTTTATTGGCCGGCGGAGTGGACCCCATCAGGGGCCGCAGGACTCTCACCTCTGGCTTGCCTTAGCCGGCCGGTCAGAGTGGGGTGCCAGAGCTATATGCTCGCAGGGTGGAAGTGTATTGCACGTAATGGCGTAATAGTGAGGAAACCCGCTCACGGGGGTAAACCCCGCGATGGTGAAATCGGAGCCGCACCTCTCTACACCCTGAGCTGCTTACACCAGTGTTGCTACCCTCGCTGCCATCTGGTAGCTTTTAATAGGGCGGCCCACCTAGTGAGCGGCGAGTCACCGTCTGCCTCAAGTACAGTGATGAGACATTTTATATGGCAGGCGTCCCGTTGTCTCATCAATATCCCAGCAACCAGTCCCTCAAGTTCCTTCCCATAAAACCGGTGTAGTTTCCCTTCTTTTCGCAATAGCCCTTGCACGTAGCGGTTGCTGTCTCTGGCTGTATCTCCTCAATAGTGCAGGCAGAGATAGTATCCGCTAGGTGTACACATCCCAATACATTATCGTATCTCAAAGGGGCCTCTTCATGTTGGATCTGTATCCCCATGAACGCCTTCCAAAAGGACCGGACATTGTGCCGTGATATCCCAAAGGAGAGATACAAATAATAATAATAATATTCTTTATTGCACCACTAATACAGGAGTACATTTATAGATTCGGTAACATTAATAATGGTAACAACAGGCGGTCTTATCGCTTTAAAGCGATCTCTTCCAGACAACCTTTGGGTAGCAGGAAAAAATGATTAATGTCTAGCGGATCTTTATAAAAATGAGGCTAAAATAGGTAGACCAAATGAACGGTCACCGGTGACAGCATACCTTGACGTCGGAGGTGTCCCGCTGGCAGTTCTTCCAGGACATGGCGATGGAGGAGAAAAGCCGGTTGGGGTGGTCGAACTTGCCCCCCTGCAGCGCTAGGAACATCGTCGTCATTGGCTCCTGTCAATACACAATACACAAGTTTTATTTTTTCAATCTTTATCGCTTAACGACTATGGCGCTCCATAAGACTTAACTACGGTTATTGATACCTATTTTAACTAGCTTAAATAGTGCTCTGGCCTCGTCCGATAATAGGAAGGCCAGTGCGCTATTGCAGCCGCCAACATGTGAGAAAATATTGTAAGCTATCCTGAGTTGACTTCTAAATGCCTCAACCACTCATTCAGCCTATAAGTTCAACCACTCATTCAGCTGTACAGAAGTCACAGTTGCAGTTGAGAAAACTGAATTGAACCAAAACCAAACAAAGAGCCAAAAATTCACAGTGAAATCGATAAAAAAAGTTCGGTGACGGCGGATGGCGGAATATTTAAATACGTTTGTCAAAAATACATATCTGTGTACTCTTCCGCCCCTCTCATTAACGTTTTGTTTGCATATTTTTGTCACTTAGATATATTTGTATACATATTTTCTATGTTGGTTATAGGCACATACGTCCAGGGACCGATACCGATATTTTTAAAAAACCCTGAATTAGCCCAATATTTTGGATTATTTTTTGCTCTTTACGTAGGGCTGAATCATGTATTTAGGTAACAACGTCGTATTATTAGATTGTTCCATTAAAAAAGAAATAATGAACCGGTGACCGTAATAATACCGGTATTTTTCTATGGAGAAAATACCGGTATCCGATCCCTGCATACGTCTCCCTAATCCGTTCCTTTACAAATTGTAACCCAGGCCCACCCTTACCAAACCTACTGTATGATCATGGTTTACTTAATTATGCGAAAAGCGCCTTCACACATCAAAATTAAAAAAACCGAAAACTTTTTGTTAACGCCTCCTCAGCAGATACCAGCATATAGAACAAATGCGACAACAATTTTGGAATCGCTGGCATAAAGAATTCCTTTCTGAATTGCAACAAAGGAACAAATGGAAGGTCAATACAGATGGCCTGCAGGTCAACGACGTTGTCGTTATAAAGGAAAATAATGTACCACCGATGAAGTGGCGCTTAGGGCGCATACTCAAACTTTATCCAGGAGATGACGACGTGGCTAGAGTGGCCGACATCTCGACGGCGCGAGGCACAATACGGCGAGCTGTTCACAGGCTGTGTGCCCTACCTAAACCTCAAGGAGCGTTCTTCATCCTCGAGGCTCTACCTCCTCGAGGGGGGGGAGAATGTTAACGCCTCCTCGCATCGCGGCGCGATGACGCGCTTGCTGGCCGGCGAGTGTTCGGGCTTTTTTAGACGGTTTTTGAAACTTGTCAGAAGATATATGTTCTTTAAATTTTTTGATTGTCAAAGAAGAAAAATGATATTATAATTCTATTATTGTGAACTAAAACACAATAAATGCATATATTAAAAGTAAAGGTCTTATAATCTATCGGCAACTTGGCCGTAACACTTTTATTGAGCTCATCACTCTTGCCAAGTGTTACACTGTTGTCTGTGTACTTGAAGATATTAAATCATTTTTTTCAAGAACACAGACATAAAACAACAACTTCGCTAATTCTATTTCCATTTTAATATACCTTATCCCCTTCATCCTAATGTAATGATATTGACGAAAAAACGAAACAACACGCTGGTCTGTAAAACCGGCGCTTACGCCGCGCAGCTGTGCGGTCGCGTTTCCTTTACGATCGAAATTGCCCTGACAGCCCATCACGCTGTTGCATCTGTTAATTCACGGCGACGATTCTTTGATCCCAGGAATACACCCCATTGTTCTCAGTAAGGATGCATCACACACAACACTCATTTATGTGTGACTCGCCAAAGTTGGTAATACGTTGGTATAGGATTCATAATTGTTTGAATTTTAACTCGGTTGGTTTTGTAACGGCGATTGTAACCTTCGAGATACGTTTGGAGCTGTGCCAGAGTATGTATTAGGTCTTGGTGAGTTTTCATGTATTAATTGTTTTAATTAAAGGTTATGGATATATTGTAGAAATGTTGTTAGCAATAAAATATTTGCTTTAAAAAAAGACTGATCCACAGAAACAAAAATTTACGATTCTGACAGTCTGAACTGTCACCTGCGATTGGTATGTTGATTTGTAAAAAAATAAATACTATACTGGTCAATTAATTTTATGTGAATAAAAAAGACTGAAGAATGCAGCTGTAGCAGCCGCGCAAACTTGTGTTTTTTGTGCTACTTCGGTAGGGTTTTTTGTGGTAGGCTTACCTTCTTATGCGACTGTCTGGTTATTCATTACGAGAGGACTTTTTAAAGTAAACCGACGGTGTAAGTATAGTTGCGGGTAAGCTATAAGCGCTCTATTTATTTCAATATTTTAATATGAAATCTGGTTCATATAATCTACATCAGTTAATGCAAAAAGGGGCGCAGGGCGTAAAAAACCTATGTAAGAATTACAAGGTTAAACCGACTGACTTCATGGAATAACAAGCTCATTTGATTTATGATTACGAAATAATAATATGTAGATCTTAATCAATGTATCTTTTCAGAACACACCTACAATCCACATAAACCACTTAATTCCCTTCGCGGAGCGCGTAAATCAATTTCCCATAATGCGAACCATATTGTACATCACGAGCACAATTATCTGACCGCTATTAAACCTTATCTCGTTACAATAAGGCTTATGAATAGTCAATATCTTCGAAGGGTATCATGAGCGGTGGATGGCGAACATTATTGACGGTAATTTTACTCTTAAGTGCATCAACATGCATTTGATTAATACCCCATGTTATATCTAAATGGGCTCTAGCAATTACTAGTAGATATATAACGTGTGTTTATTGTTTTGACTTCAAGTAGTTTGCTTGAAGTCACGATGGAAATGCGATGACGCTGAAGTCACTTCCTTTCAGCAACTATAGTCACCAATTAATTCTTCAATGGCGTCATTTTGGTCATCAACAATCAACAACTTGAAGACTGCAGTTCAACAAGCAATTTCGATATAGTGTATAGGGTTGGTACAAATTTTATTTTCTTGTTTATGACTTTGTTTGTAATATATTCAGCAGGGAGAATAGGGATGTTGACAACAAATAAGAAAATCAATTAGATCGAGTTCTCGGAAAAGGATCAAATTCTTAATCAAATGGCGAAAAAAGTAACTCAAAACAATAGATAATTACATAATTATAAGTCTTCAATGTTTTAAGTCAGTTGGACATTCATGTGACGGCCCGACGTGACAAGACGGCGGTGTCAAGTTGTATTAGGTCGCGTTCAATTTTTAGGCGAAGCGTGCTACACACACCGTCATTAACAACCAGGTTTCGCCGGAAGATCAGCGCCAGCTCCCTGAGTCGGCATTACGCTGAGGCGAAACCTTTTTGTGGCGATTACTTGTTTTTTTCTAATTACGTTTATTTATCTATATTTTATGTTTGTATCGTCACGAATAAATGTTTTTCTTTCTTTCTTTCTTTCTTTCTAAGAGGGGGCATACTCTGTCCCTTTCCGCAAAACGCGCATTTGTATGGGAACGATCGTCATTTACTACGGCGCTCGTGGTCAGTGACGTCACTGATTTGTCGCGCTTTCTCTCTAACCAGCAAAATTAAAACAGTCGTAGCTTCGTTATTTTTTGAGATATGTGAATAGGATTTTCACCATTTACCATATTTTTTTGCCTTGTTTCTTCTGGAGTAGACAAATTTTGAGTCATCATCGACAACAGAGCAAATGGCAAAATACTACTGTTGCTAGACGAGCGTTGTTCTCCAGTCGGCGTTGCTTTTAAGATCACCGTGCAATAAAATGATAGCAGTTGTTTTTTATGATCAACATGTTCTTATATGTACATTTAACCTCCTGGGGTTCAAAGTGATAATACTAGGACAAAATCAGTTTGCAGTGAAAGCCCAAGTATTTTAACAGAGAGTTGGAGCAATGACCCACTGTGATAGTACTAGAACAAAATATACGGTTAACCAGATATGAACAATTTTTGGTCCGGGCGTTCAGTACTTTATTAATTAGTTCTAATATTAGGACATTGGGTCTTCCTCGGAAGTACCGTCTTCGAAATTGGGTCGTAGGAGGATAATCAGCCAAGAAAGTGATCTACCAGTTTTGGACCTTTAGTCCTTTACCACAAACAATAGTCGAAAAGTGACATACCCATCACTTTTTTGGCTGACTGTGTCGACACTACGCAAAGTGCATGGGAAGGCATAACACATATCACATGTTACATTTAAAATGTTCTATAATGAAGTAGTTCCAGCCCCTCATAATGAACCAAATTTCTTGAAGTGTAACTTCAACTTCACTTGGCGGAGGCCCAGTTTTGTCGTATTTGTATAAGTAATTGAAAATGACTTTTGACGCTGTATGAATTGTATTTTCGAATGAAAACATTTCAAGATCGCTGTCATCCACTATATAGCGTGTGTCTAAAGTGATAGGATGACCATGTTTTAAATATTCATTTATTCATTTACATTGTTTTACTACTCTTAAACTTTTGAAGAATTAATCTTGCATTAGTTGATGAAACACAAAATATTGCATTGAGAAGGTGATTACAGTTTCAATCCTGTACAGTTACGAAAAACAAAGGCTATATGTATATCAGGCACACAAAGTCGTGGACAGCAGTTGGTCCTACTCGTAACCCATCGTCTACCGGTCCCTTGGGATCGCCGGATCAAAACAAAAGGATGCTATTTTTTTTTCGCCGGGACACGACAGCTTAAGTCTTAGAATATGTTAATTCAAGGGACGGCAACCTTTTACAAGCTAAGGGCCACACAGTAGCTAACAAAATTGTCGCAGGCCGCACGTGTTAATAATTTGTGACTGTATCAGACAAAAGGTACCACATTGTCGGTTGCGAACAATCACTCGCGGGCCGCAAGTAAGGGCTTCGTGGGCCGCCTGTTGCCGACCGATGTGTTAATTAATAAGCATTCTTTTTATACAAACGTCTTAAGGGAGGCGTACAGCGACATCTACCAGAAGACTCATGCTTCATTAACGGCACTAACGTCTCAAATCATATTGAGAATCGTCAGTTACGATGCGCCATCCCATACCCGAATTTACGAAGGAACGGTTGATGAATTTAGGACTGGGTGGTAATTGCACCTATAGCTCAGTTGGCTAGAGCGACTGGCCGCGAGTGCCAGGAGGTCGCAGATTCGAATCCTGCTCGGTGCCTTAATTTTTAAATTTTTCCTTTATTCTAAATTAATAAACATTATTTTCATTTTGTATGCATAAACAAAGATGCATGCCGAAAGACCATGAGGCATCCGTCACGCCACTCTGCGACATTCAATCAGCGCTAAACGCGGGGCGTCCAAGTCTGCCCAATAAATCAAATCCAGCTTTTAATTTTACCGTCTCCCTAATAGCTTTCGGAGTGCTCCTAATGAGTCAATCTGACATTTAATTTACTGCACATGCATTTAGTTTCACAGATGGAGTAATAAAGTAAATATAGTCTGGAAATAATTAATGTGAGTCGTGTCATGATCACAATCAAATGTTGAGGAAAAATCACGTCTGTGGCGTGCGGGGAGATATGTACAATGTACTGTTATCGTGTTTGTCTTTACTTAGTAGTCTGAGCCGAAACCGATTGTTGAATTGTTTGTTTTATTCGTTAGATGTATTGTTAGTTGATGATGATGATTCCGACCGGTTTCGGCCATCGACTCCTAATCAGTGCCCCGGCGCTCATGCGCCCGAAGATGGCTAATGTAGCCTATTTTAGCAATAAAACTCCGCGCACATTGAGGGCACGTAAGCACGCCGTCTACATATTTGTAGGAGATGGCAGCAGGTGGGCGGGCCTTAAGCTGGTCGCGTTTGGTATCAAGGTCAACTTTACGTTGATCCTCGAATTCCCGTACCTAACGTACGTATTGTTAGTTAGAGGGTGTGTGTCACATTGCATAAGCTTCCTTACTTAGGTATAGGGGCGTTTACGTTATACGAACTCTAATTTGCAGCAGTTTTTTAAGTAAATTTATTTTATTAAGATACTTAACTTAATTATTGTTTACTTTCCGTACCCTGACATCTAATGAAATCTAATACTTAATTTTAAGGTAATGCGGAAGTTTATACGTAGCATGTATGGCATGGGACCTTAGTTCTCAGCACTTCACCGTTCGTAAAAAATTCACCGTTCTTGAACCACTGAAGACTTCAAATATTTCAGCTTAAATTTGCCAAATCATCAATGGTTGTAAACAGGGCACGTTAAAATCTGATTGTATAGCAAGTTTACCAAATGGGGGCTATCGCGTATGAATTTGCCGCTAGAGGCGCTAGTGTAGCGTGAGGTCTCCGAAATGTCAAATGTCACTATTTGTGGTTGCGGTACGCGGGTTAGTATCTAATTGGAACAATATGGTGAGTATTTTGCAATAACTAAGCTTGATTATGGCAAATAAAAGTTACGGGTCAATGACTGTCAGTGCTTTGAGACAGTGTTGTCTTTCGGAAACTTGTTTCCTCCTTTTTTTCCGAACAAAACGGGACTGCACTACCATGCGGGATGTTCGATATTTCTACGGTACGGTTTTAAGGTTTTAAACATGATTTAAATGCAAACTTCGTTTTCATGCCCATAATAACCAATAATATTTTTTGACAGCTGGACCTTACTCGATAGTGGCGCCAACTGGTGAGCACAAAAACGATAGCCCTCGTTTCCATGGGCCGCCGGTGCCATACTTAACGTTGATCGCTCTGTAATCGGTGCAACCCGCCCTTACAAGTGCGATGACATGTGCTTGTATCCTTGTATCCTGCATTTGGTGAGTGGAAGTGTTACGCGTACTTGGAGCGAGTTTGGGCCTGTTGTTCGTAGCGCCGTTTGGCCTGAGGCTGGACTTCAAATCAATAACTCGCGGGATACTTACGATCCTCACGAGCCAGTTGAGCACGAAGGCGGCGGTGGAGTAGTGCGTGCCGTAGTGGAAGGGCGGTGTGGACTCGTGCTCCCACGTGTTGTAGCGGTCCTCGAAGTACGCGCGCCGGCTCGGGTTGAGCGCGCCGATTGGCTGCGATACACATACATACAAATACAAATACATTTATTACCATAACACAAAAAATACAAAAACAAAAGGTAACAACGACTTATAGATAGGTACATATTATAAAATAAAAATAAAAATAAATAAATAAATATTAGAGGACAATCTTACACAAATCGAACTAGCCCCACAGTAAGCTCAAGAAGGCTTGTGTATAGTATTTAGGTAATGGGTACCAATCTCAGTATATGCTGGGCATACAACCCTGCGCTGGTTTTCAGATTGGTCCCTATGACAGGATTGATCGCAACCCTACGAGCATTCACATACGATATAGTACATCTATATTAAAAAAAAAAATAATAATACATCATTATTGAACTGGGATATTAAAGCCCATTTACATGATGCAACGATATAAACGAGTACCACGTCGACGAAGTCGCGGGCAAAAGCTAGTTAAATCTGTCGTGAAACAAATAATTATTTCAAAAGCATATTATAAGATAAACGATTACATCATGAATAGGGATGTTTGACAGTGATAGGGACGCTAGCACAAGTAATCTAATAAGAAAATAATTCGTCCTAAATATAAAAAAAAATCTATTGTGGCATTGTTATTCTGTAGTATTATGACACTGTTATTTTTGAAAAAATTACACGTCGCCAAGTTTCTTACGCCGGTTCTTCTCGAGGCAGAGGTTTATTTTATGAACCGGTGGTAGTTTTTTGACATTCATAGATACATTTAATATGCCTTGATTGAAGTCGAAAGTGTTCGACCAGTGCGTGTTGCCAGTGATGACTTATGGTACTGAAACGTGGCCGCTGAATGTGGGCCTCTTAAATAAGCTCAGAGTTGCTCAGCGTGGGCTGGAGAGAGCTATGCTTGGAGTTTCTCTGCGGGACATGATCCGAAACTCAGAGATCCGCAGAAGAACGAGGGTTACCGACATAGCTCAGAGAATCTGCAAGTTGAAGTGGCAGTGGGCGGGCCACATTGCTCGTAGAACCGATAACCGTTGGGGAAGAAAGGTTCTCGAGTGGCGGCCTCGCACGGGAAGACGGAGCGTTGGACGGCCTCCCACTAGGTGGACTGATGACTTGGTCAAGGCAGCGGGGAGTCGCTGGATGCGGGTGGCTCGCGACCGTGTGCTGTGGCGCTCCTTGGGGGAGGCCTATATCCAGCAGAGGATGTCTTCCGGCTGAATGATGATGATGAAGAAATAATAATTTTATTTCATTTCAGTACGGTAAAAAATTAGATACCTTGGAGAGGTCCCTGTAGTTGGAGGGCTGGCTGAGGTCGAGCTCCTCGCTGTCGTAGTTGGTGAGCACCCACGGGAACACGGGGTACTGGTTCAAGTCGTTGTACGTCCGCCCTGTGGACAACACGGCATATTTATTACCTGCTATGTTATTTACTAGGTTCATTTCACCGCTCACCTCACCATTCACCCCTAGTATTTTTTTTTCTAATTTATCTGCTGCTGCTGAAATTGCTCCCTTTAAGGGGTAAAAAGAGGGTTCTAAGTTTGAGCGGGGAGCAAATTTTTCCTTTTCTTATAAATCGATATGGGTGTCATTTTCGAGATTCCTCGGGGTGCCAATTACGAAAATGACATTCATTTTCAAATTAAAGATGGCAGATATTTATTTTTATTAAAAATCTATATGGGTGTCATCTTCGAGGTTCCTCGGGGTGCAAATTACAAAAATGACATCCATTTTCAAATCCAAGATGGCGGACATTTATTTTTCTTAATAATCAATATGGGTGTCATTTTCGAGGTTCCTCTGGGTGCCGATTATGAAAATAACATCCATTTTCAAATCCAAGATGGCGGACATTTATTTTTCTTAATAATCAATATGGGTGTCATTTTCGAGGTTCCTCTGGGTGCCGATTATGAAAATAACATCCATTTTCAAATCCAAGATGGCGGACATTTATTTTTCTAAAAATCAATATGGGTGTCATTTTCGAGGTTCCTCTGGGTGCCGATTACGAAAATGACACTCATTTTCAGATCAAAGATGGCGGATATTAATTTTTATAAAAATCGATATGGGTGTCGTCTTCGAGGTTCCTCGAGGTGCCGATTACGAAAATGGAATGCATTTTCAAATCAAAGATGGCGGAGATTTATTTTTCTTAGAAATCGATATGGGTGTCGTCTTCGAGGTTTTCGTGGTGCCGATTACGAAAATGGCATGCATTTTTAAATCAAAGATGGCGGAGATTTATTTTTCTTAATTATCAAGTTGGGTGTTATCTTCGAGGTTGCTCTGGGTGCCGATTACGAAAATGACATCCAGTTTCAAATCAAAGATGGCAGACATTTATTTTTCTTAAAAATCGATATGGGTTTCATCTTTGTGGTTCCTCGGGGTGCCGATTACGAAAATGACACCCTATACATATCTGCATGCAGGTCAAACTGAGAACCTCCTTTTTTGTAAACGGTTAAAAATTACTCTTAGTACGCGGGCGAAGCCGCGGGAAAAAGCTAGTTATATATAATTATCGAGCCTACTCAAAAAAAAAAACACGAGAATCGCTTGAAAAATGCGAAGTGTAAGGGAGAACAAGGCGAAACCGCACGCAGAAACAACCGAAATCATGAAAAAAAAAATGTTTACAAAAATTTCCAAAAAGTTACTAGAGAAAAAAAATCGACGACAATTGGTTGAGAAATGCGACCTGTAGAAGTGAACAACCGAAAATCCGGAAATTGGGACATTTGGACATACAAAAGCATTTTTTTCGAAGCTGAAGCAGAGACCTTCGTTTCAATCGGTCAATTAGTGAATACTAACTAAACTACATACATAGTTATATCAGTATTTAGCTGATCATTGTACATACTGAAAATACGAGTAGGTTACATGCAGAAAAAATTAGCTATGTAGGCGGCGTTACTTCTCTATCCAGTTAATTTCATAAATTCAGTTGTCACTAACAAAAATATCTATGTACCTAATGCTAATATCATGGCATCCATGAACTGTTTATCCACAACATTTCACCTCACATAAGAGTAACCAGGTTATGTCAGACCCTTGACTGTGCAATTTAATTACGAATCAAGGTGCCAAGATATAGTAGGGGCGAGCGGTGAGGTGAAACAAGTTGAAAAAAAATACTGTTATCACCAGTCAATTACTGTCATTAAACTACTGATATGGACGCAAATAGATATAACTTGCCACTGGCACAGATTTATTGCTTTGCTGTTCTGTAGCTTGAGCACTCAACCGGGTCACGAGTATGTAATCATTTCCTGGACTAAGTATTTAGTTAATTGAACCTTAGTTTTAATTTATACCTAACCTGTATTAACCTAAGTAGGTTACATAAATTGTGGGGTTTAATTCATAGCAGGGACCGATACCGGTATTTAAAAAAACCCTGAATTAGCCCAATATTTTGGATTATTTTTTGCTCTTTACGTAGGGCTGAATCATGTATTTAGGTAACAACGTCGTATTATTAGATTGTCCCATTAAAAACTAAATAATTAACCGGTGACCGTAATAATACCGGTATTTTTCTATGGAGAAAATACCGGTATCCAATCCCTGATTCATACTAAACAAGTTTTAGTTCTTGGTTGAACTAAAGAACATATATGTATTATATCAGGATAATTAGATGACTTTTTATTAAAATATCCAGTCTATAATAAATTGTGGCTCCAACGAACAAATACACTCAAATCAAAGAAAAGTATACACTTAATGTTAAACACAGACATAAAACGACACAAAATAATGAACAAATTTATAATAAATAAATAAATAAATAATAAATAAATAAATAAATATTAGAGGACAATCTTACACAAATCGAACTAGCCCCACAGTAAGCTTCAAGAAGGCTTGTGTTATGGGTACTAGACGACGATATATTTAATAGATATAAATACTTAAATACATAGAAAACATCCAAGACTCAGAAACAAATATTAATGCTCATCACACAAATATTTGCCCTGACCGGGATTCGAACCCAGGACCGTCAGCTTCACAGGCAGGTGCACTACCCACTAGGCTAAACCGGTCGTCGAATAATAAACTAATAAGATTGCATGCTGCATGCTGAGCTTATTGTAGCTATTTGTGTGCCTTATGAAACCATCATCATCTCTAGTTCAGTTTCTCATAGTAAAACCGAACTGCAGAGACAATGACACCTATGGAAACCTGTTTGACAAATAAAATAATTTGTATTTGTAATGTTGTTTAAATATAATAGACAATAGAAGTAAGGTTATGGACAATTCCAGTGTTTAATGTTTTTCACCTCATTCGCATCCGAGTTTTTGAATGGTAAAAAGAATGCTACAACACAACTAACGACAATTTAACTTTTCAGTCGCACGATTTTACTCATTTTTGACTATGGTATTATATTTAAATTAATTAACGTCAAATGGGAATTCAGTGAAGCTAGTAGGATAGCCGTATGTTAGTTGTATAGTGTGGTATACAATACCATCATAATTTATGTGACGCTTTATTTACACTTGGGCCATAAATTTTGACGGTATAACCTATCGTACTAGCTGAGCGTCATTCTATGTATATATGATAATGATAAGTCTTAATATTCTCACCGAAATTAGATTTAGAGAGTTTTTCAGGTAACGAATCGAAGTTCGTCTAAGGTACTTAGTTGATGGCGAAATAGTATCGACGTTTCAACAGGCCGACGTTTCTGCTCGGTCGAGTTTGGCACCATTGTCATTATTGTACTATGAGTTACAATATCATAGAAATGGCCTAACTCACGGCCATTTCATAGCAAATAAGGTTGTTCATGAATCGACCGAGCGAGTTGCGAAAGTCGCGCGCAATTCATCCTTCAAGTACCCCTTGACATCGCGCTATGGTAATGACATTTATAGCTGATTTCTCTTTAATCGTCTTGACACTGATTATGCGCAAAAAAAAATTAATTATTCACTTGGTCATGACTTTTAAGGTTTGGATTTAAAAGAGATTTAACGGGCCCTATTAAAATGTCTGTAACAGTTTATCCAAGTCTAAATGAAATAACAAAAAAATGAAATAAATGAATTTTATTCTGCCTCAGAAATGAATTTTATTCTCGTTCTAAAACAGACACGATGTTTCCCATACAAAACGAATGACTTAGAATCTCAACATCTTAGTTGTTTTCAAATGAAATCAAATGTTTTAAATGTTTATTCTGTAAGGAGGCCCCAAGGTTTATATAACGTACTACGCACCTGACTACTGAAAATTCCAATAGATATCTCATACTTTTAACAAAGGTTGCTTAATCACCTAGCAGTTAATCATAATAGAAATGAATTTGGAATAGTACGTAACCGTCTTTGTTCGATAGAAATAGATGACGGCTTCAGATGTCATGGTGACAGTGGAACGAGCAAAGCGTTTGTTAGATGTTAAACCATTTTTAATAATATGAGACAAGTATTGATGTATTTCTCTACCACCTGTAAATCGGGGTTCTAACAGGAACTCCTTAATTGATCTTCGCTCATAGCAAACACGAGAAAAAATGTCAGTAGAAAAAAAACCTTTATTACGACTATCTAGCAAGATACGATGTGTAGAAACAACTATAGGTAATCAGTACGGAATAATATGATCTCCGGTGGAAATTACTTCATGTACTGCAACGTAAGATGTAAGATAAGCGCTGTTCTATCCTATTGCGCTATAGCTCTCCTCTGGCCGCAACGCTCACTCACAGCCCAACATTACCAAAGCACGTCCGAGAGACCGAGAGTTCATTAGCCAATTTAGCCATATCGCTAGTACAATATTACGTGTGTTGAAATTGAAACTCTTAAGTAACGCGGATCGGTGCAGCGGTGGAGAATGTGCAAGCAATAGCATTCACTCTTCGATCAGTCGAAGACGTGCGCGACATTTGACACAAGCGAGTCACAAGAGGGCCCTGTGCCGCGTCATGTGACGGGTCTGTTTATTGTTAAAATATCCTGTTTATTTAGTCGAGCCAATGAGTACACTTTGGCCTCTAGTATCGATTAAGCGTAAGGATAGCGCGAGGCGCGATGCACCGCGTCAACTATCCAATTGTCGTCTCGTGTCGCTCCCACGGGCCACTCGTCAATCGCCAATGGCCGCCAACTTTCGCACACGCTCACAATACAACTGGCGATTTTAAATAAATAAAAAAAATTGTGAAAGTGACAGTTTCAGTATACCCGTGACGGAGCGCGCCGAAAAATTCGCGGAACTTTACAAACTATAGTGCGTTTCTCTATGTCTAGTGTGTGAATTGTGTTGATATGCTGACTAGGAAACTTATGGAGATAGTGAAAAGGTACGATTGTTTAATTATACCATTTACTTATACGCGTAACAATAAACTAAAGGTGTCGTGCGGTGACGTTGCGCGTGCACACAGCGACACGTGTTGTCCTTACCATGTGGGAATAACTAAATAGCGTCATAGTCGTTAGTAATGATGGTTTTTAACCATCACTTGTTTTAATAAGAATTTTTGTATTTGGTAGATTCTAATAATAATAATAAATAATAAATATTTTGGACAATCTTACACAAATCAACCTAGTCCCAAACCAAGCAAAGCTTGTACTATGGGTACCAAGTGACGATACACATACTTATATAGATAAATAGATACTTAAATACATAGAAAACATCCAAGACTCAGGAACAAATATTCGTGTTCATCACACAAATACATGCTCTGACCGGGATTCGAACCCGGGACCTTTAGCTTCGAAGGCAGGGTCACTACCAACTAGGCTAAAGCGGATCAATAATTCCATAAGACATTTTATGTTATAGAAATACAAAAAAAAATGTACCTTTAAATATCTGTTATTATTTGGCACAAACGACACAATAATATCAAATCTTAGTTCCGTCGACTTACCCACTTTAGTCAAATTGATTAGAATTTTGATAAAAGTATTTAAAATGGACGACGAAGCAAAATAACGAACCGTTTGAGTTAAATCTTTGGGTTAAAAAACCGATCAATTGCGAGTCTGACTTCCGAGGGTTTCGAACACAGATCATGTACCCGTCCCGACCCCATTTAATTCGGGAAATATCTTTTAATAGCGCGATGTACAAAATACAAATTGAACGCCGTGGGTAGTGTCACAATTCATTGTTCTGACTTTAAACCAAGCACTCTAAGAACTTCATACATTAAAGTTGACCCATAGGTTCTTAACAACTACGGTAGGCAGATATCAAAGCGCAATCTATTTAAACTGATATTTTAAACAATAAAATTATTACGGCTCGATCGGTCCGCATGTTTTGACTTATATTTATATCGCAAGCGCTTTAGAGATGGGTCATTGTATGAAGTAACTCTAATCTATTGTTTTTCTAGTCTATTAATTGCTAGAACGTTAGAGTCTGAAATGCTTTGATTTTAATTGACATAAGACGTTTGGAGATCATTTATATAGCTTTTGTAATACCAGAGTCACAGATATTCGAACTAAATCTGTCAAAATCAATTCGTCATAATCAAGTAGAAGCGTAATACTCTATTTGTAACTACGATCATAAACATAAAAACAAATAATGCGAAAACCTGCTTTATCTTAGCGAAGATAATTAGCTTCACCTTCACCTATATAATGTCGTCGGTATAAAATGATATGCCAATAATGACGTTGTCAAATATCGTGATGTTGACAACTGTCTATAGAGTCGCCTCACCATACGTCCTTATTATATCTTGATCCTGAGATTCGTGACAAACATGTGCATATTCGGAGGTCAGCCTTATACTGGTTCTCCTGAATCGAATTTTCCATATGTGAGCAGGCATTGTAAATATCTACATGACTCTGGTCTGGTTCATAGGTTCAACTTCCACCCCCAAATTCATCAATTAAGGGATAAAAAGTATCCTTAATGTTAATTCTGGCTAAAAACTATGTATACAAAGTTTCATCATAATCCGTTCAGCCGTTTTAATCCTAACTTTCGTATGTATAATATTAAGTACAATATTTTATACGATTTCATTTACAATGTATAGTTTTTAGATTTTTCCCTGTACTTGTAGTACTTATATGACGATATTACTTGCCAAATTTCTAGGTCAACGGGAAGTACCTTATAAATTTTGATTCCCTTGGAAGTGTCGAAATGTACGTGTTTTGCGACATAAACGGCCGTATCTTTCTTTTAAGTTAACTTATAAGTTTAATTTTTTCACAGCTTTAAGGGACTGTAGACCAGAGTATAAGGTTTTAAATTCAATTCGATACCTCTACGCCTTCCCGAGATAAAGAGTCTTAACAGACAGACAGACAGACAGACAGATAGACATACAGATAGACAGACAGGCAGACATTCAGACAGACATACATACAGACGGACAACAAAGTGATCCTATAAGGGTTCCTTTTTTTCTTTTTGTGGTACGGAACCCTAAAACATAACGAAATACATATGTAGTAATGTGCCTTTTTAGAAATAGCAGATAAAAACATGCATTTATGAATTATAAATTAACACATATAACGACACTTCGTTTGTGCCGTCACATTAATCACAAGACTAATTGATTAACATAAACGAATCACCAATTACCTTAAAATACGTCATTCCAGTTAGAAAAATGTAATCTTATTAAGAACTTTGCGCTTCGGTAATAAAGACTATATTGCATAGGGAGAGTTTGGGAAAGTTACGCCTTATAATGTCACGATAACAACTATACGATTCACCTTACCACTCGTCTCTATAACTTGCCCGCCCGCCCGTATGTTGGTCTCAGAACTGCTGTGAACTACACATATTCGTAGGTCACAATTGTACTGGTTCGCCTGAGGCGTGTTGTCGATAAGTGTTGTGCACAGTCCTGTCACGGCGGTAATTGTGGGTCCGTGCGCAATAATTGCGGCATTTGCATTGTTAAGAGATAAACTAGGAATTCCTCATTACTGGACAGATTATCGATCCACTGTTTACGATGGCTGGTTTCTACTTAGGCAGAGTTTAATAAGATCCGTTAAAATCAATGTCTGATTTTGGTAGCTCAGTACATTTAGCTCGGTCTTCGGGACCTTATGTCGGTTTGTTATGTCAAAAAATGTACTGAGTTACCTCAGTAACTGATTTGATCTGACATTTGGTCTAACGGATCTTTATAAAATCCGGCCTTATTGACAAAACTTACCGACATAAGATCTCTATCATAGCTTCATAAAATCGAGCGATAGCTATTTAAGATCTCAGATCTCTGTTTGCTGCACCACCCTCTTAATTCCCGTATGTGTCGTTCAAGTCTTACGACGGAATCTACTCGAGAGTTGACTCTTGTCCACTATGAGAGCTGGGTTGAAGTCTTCTGTGGGTTGCGGGCGATGGACCAGCAACATTTCTCGGCAATAGCATATTTTCTCCATCTTTTAACCTACAAAATTACTATATAAAGAGAAAACATACAAGACTCAAAGAAACACCTACTCATGCTGATCATACAAATATTTGTCTAACGGAATTTGACCTCAGGACTGTCAGCTTCGCAACTAGTCTAATCCGATCGTCAATACAGTCAA
Organism: Epiblema foenella; assembly: GCA_963556455.1. Classification (NCBI taxonomy): domain Eukaryota; kingdom Metazoa; phylum Arthropoda; class Insecta; order Lepidoptera; family Tortricidae; genus Epiblema; species Epiblema foenella. The sequence goes on from OY747110.1 coordinate 19,988,114, forward strand.
TAGTAACGGTTAGATCTGCCCATCCTACGTCAGACAATGCCGTGTCAGCAATTTAACTGTAACGGTAACAATCGAGGGCTTGGTGCAACAGCCTTTACTGCAAATTAGATACCTAGCCATCACAATGACAGGCCGTATTGATAAATGTTTTCCTTAATAAGATCGCGTAAGAATTTTCGCAATTTCATAGAGCATGTCGGAGACGGAGTCTTATTTAAATTTACTCAATCTTTCGGTATGTATGCCTATTTATTTGATATATTTACGTGATAAAGACTGTTACTGTGAATATTTTCGAAAAAGACGTATTCTAGCAGTTCTGTTACTTAAACGTCACAGCTACTTTACAAAGCTTAATATAGCGTGAAATCATTTTTTCCCCTGTTTCACCTGCTGAGCGACCAGTAACAAATACGTTTATGAACAACCACTCTATGCGTCCTTAACGGCCAGCATAGGGGGACTAGCGTCAGATCAAGATCCCGATTAAGTGAGTTCCTAGCCGTTGGCCCGATTAATTGCTGTTCTGTGAGGCCTATGGTCATAACCGCGATGAAAAAGGAGAGAGCAGGGCTTGGATTGGAAGCAGCTGGTAAAGAAAGTTTTAAAATATGTTCTAAGGAAAAGGATACACGACTTTCAGTAACGGAGACCAAGACAAACCTCATGTTTGCTATGCCCTTGCAGGGCGTCACATGTATACCTGTATTATTATAATTTTTTTCCACCTATAACCTGTAATGTGACATGCAATAAAAAATTATATTCTATTCTATTCTAACCTGACATCATTGATGACTTGACAAAATCGGGCGCTACTTATATCGAAATTAACACTATAACATCTGAAGGTGTCAATTTAATTTGCCAATATTGTCATGTGCTCGTTTTCCATGAAACATAATGCGGAAAATCTGTTCACAAGTTTACGCCACGATCAGTAACCAGTTAGAAAAACATTTTGATACTACCTACAGTTACTTGGTTTGCGCAACCGCGAAATGTCATGCGCTGTAATGTAATGTAACAGATTATGTCACTAGTGCGAGAAACGGCTGGATATTGCCCTGAACGAGACAACACGCAATGAAAGCAATAATGGTGCTCCTTATTAGAAGGTACGTGTAATACTATATGTTATATCGCACTGACCTAAAAGTCAAACGCAATCGCAGGCGATTTATCTTATTCAGTGTGAAATGTGAATGATCTTGCTTGGGACGTGCGGTAATTTTACTTTATTTCAGTATTGTAGCAATATGCTAATTTATTGACTTTAGATATTAGTTCTAAACAGGTTTACAGGCTCTGCAAATATAACGTAACGCCGAGAATTCATAAATTTTTCATCTTTACGATATTTTTAGCTATGAGTACTTTAGCTGATACCAACTAAATCATGCTGACTGTACTGTGTTAGGTAAATATATAGTCGTTCACATGGAGACATATTGCTTGTTTATGATATCGCCTTGTGCCACGCAATACTCAATAATTTTACAGTATGACGCTTCGGTGTACGATGTTTTGTGACGTCAGTGTGTTGACTGAGAGTTGTCTCAGCGTCTCTCCGCCGGCAAACAAGCCACGTGACCGCAACTAACAAATAAGACGAACAGATGAACACAAACATGTAGCACAACTAGGGGTCTGATGCGATGATGAATTTGTTTACAACGTTTATTTTTATATTACCAATACATTTCCCATCTCTCTATTTATTACATCCACGGTACAAAGGACACTTTAACCACAAGGATAAGCGACATACGCGCAAGACACTATTCCAGGACAGTATTCCGTCTCATTTGATATGCATATGTATGGCAGATAAGTGAGGTAACTAAAGTCGCTTACCATGCAGAGACATTATACATTTTAAAGGATGTCACGCAGACAAAGTCGTAGACATAACAAACTCCTGTTAACTAAAATTTATTTTGTTCCGTTCTAAAAAAACACAAATATCAAAGGGTCATCGAGTTTAGATAAAATACGTTTGTTGAACGTTTACTACCTACCCTGCTGGCTGTAGGGCGGGGGTCGCGGCCGCTCTAGGTACTGGCTACTGCGATCGCCGTCACATCGCTGTTTTTTTCCTCCCTGTTTGGTCTGCATAGCTACCAGTAACATATATGCTGTTCCGTTAATTAGGAAGGCTGTCGACTACGTTCCCATCCCTCCTCCCTCTATCGTAACTCGGCGATCACTGATTAGGAGCCGCACGGTCCGGCGTCCTAGGCACACACTCACGGACCCGGACGACGTAATCACAGCGTCCATCGAAAGATGGAACGCTGCGCTTACGGCGTCCAACGCAGACACGACGCGTACGCTTAGGCATTCCCGCCGGCGGGGACGTCCACCGCGCGATCGCGACAACACTGACACATATAGTCCCTATTCGTCCCGGTACCGCCGCACACCAGGTAGAGTCAGTCCGACCCAGGTCCGGCCTAGCTGACTTTCTTGCTGGACTCTTCTCAGCTAGGCTAGGTTTAGTGAACTCCTAGTATCTCGATTCCACTCACACTTCAGATTCGGTTGAAACAGCTCAACCAATCTCTCTGGAGTGCAAAGAGTATTCCAGTGTTCGGTCGGTCGTGTCGGAGGTTTTCCCCTTGATTTTCCCCAGGCTACTCTCCAACCGCGCACTCCTATCGTTTTATTGGGCCCGGCCTATAAAGCCACAGTCAGGTTCAAAAAAAAAGATATGCTGTGGCACAGCCTCCCTATCCTATAAGGCTAACGGCAGCGGCGTGCCATACTCGTACGTAAGATCTTTTACTCTCTATAGCGCCTCACTACCGCTTTCCCCGCCACGCCACTGGAAGTCGTGGTCGTGGCCAGGCCTGCGATTCCGGCCTTAGGTTCACAGACAGCCAGACCTATAGACAAATAGACAGACAGACTCACCAGCGATGGTGTTGAGGAACATGAGGTATTCGAAGTTGGAGATCTCCCGGCGCTGCCATTTCTGCGTCATGTTGGAGTTGCGCATGAGTTGCCGCGGGGACATCATGGACGCGCGCCTGTCAAAAACAAAACATTACTTATGTTACACACACTGCGATCACTGCAAAAACTACGTCTAATAGATATATAAATTGAGTAGGTGACTTTTTTGCCATACAATTTAAATACCTCAACACTATACCTACTACCTACGTACCAACAGATTACAACCTATACGTTGTGACAAATACATATATTATGTTATTATTTTTTTTGATTTTGCATACTTCTTTTATACAAGCTGGTGAGGATTGAGTTCATTCGGTTTCTAAGTCTCATCAAATTTCCGTTGAGATATGTAAGTCCCTTAAAGTCTCTAAGAGAGTCCTTAGAGTCTCTTGGTACCCATAGTACAAGCTTTGCTTAGTTTGGGACTAGGTTGATTTGTGTAAGATTGTCCAAAAAATATTATTATATATTTATATTAGATAGATAGGAGGTCGAGATAGGTTTTAAAATACTCCAGGGAATTAAATTGATTTGGGGACAGATTTTAGAGTGTCGAACGCTCGACTTTTCACTCAAGATCTGTCTAAAAACTATGATGATTTGACAGATGTCGAGCGAAAAGCCGAGCGAGCGTTCGACACTCAGAATCGCCTCCCTGAGCTATTTCCTTCCTAATCTTATATCTCAAAATAGTAGCTATAAAAACAAACAAAATTTTAATGATCATTCGCATTCTCGATAATTCAGGGTAATAAATTCTGGTTAATATGGTTTGTAACAAACAAAGGAGCCCTTCATCTCAATGATGGACCCAAATGAGCCCATTTGACGCCGAGCCAGAGAATGAGGGGAATTTCGAATAAAACTGCTGTATCGACCATGTTAAGAGAATAAGGGACAGTCAGTACCAATTAAGTCAAATCACATGGTACTAAAATGAAACCACTATATCTAAATTGTATTAAGTAGAAGTTACACGGACTGACTTCTGCGGACATATGACTTTGAAGCATCTCTAATTCGGTCCGAAATCTCTGCAGTTTAGGCTATTTAGGTAAATTCGCAGAACTGCCCTCTATGTTTGCCAGAATCGTAATAATAAATGAACCAGGAGTCCATCCACTGAATTATTTTAGAATGATGAACATATGATGGTAAAATTGACAAGTACAACTGACAGTCCCGGGGATCCCAGGGCTCGTTACAAAATAAATAATGCTATTGTTTATTTTTTTCGCTGGGAGACGACTGCTTAATAATAAAGATCCTCCGCTGAGTATACAATATTTATTATCTTGGCAGCTGTGTGCGACGACGGGACGCCACTGAGATACCTAATTACATGCTAATTAAAGAAGTACCTACAATGCAACAAGTCAATAATTCACTCGCTAATGTAACTAGTTGTGGTTTATGAATTCGTGGGTTAGTAATGACGATAATGACATTAATGACGGAGAGTTATCGTACTCATATAATTAAACTTGACTGACCCAGATGCCTAATTAACAGTTAAGTGTTAATAAATGTCTGGATCTGAATACATTGTGGTATGTACATGTTAATACTATACTAAATGCTCGTTTAACCCCCGAGAAGTTGGAACGTGTGTATGACGATTCAAAATGTTACGATAATCATCTTAATTTATGTGTCTTCTTTTGCGTTTGTGCCTACCCAATGGACTGACATAATTAGGGCGTCGCACTAAATATAACAAAGAAAGGAAACTAAAGTGTAGGTAATTGTTGCAAAATGCAATGCTTGATCTCATGATACCCAATTAGTAATGAGCAAACTCGTGAAAGTGCCCTTGACCCTAGCAGTCTGCAGGCTATGACAGCGCGCACTTTCGCCGCGACTTCCGCGCGGGCGCAGCGCGCATGTGTGTCAGGGGCGCGCGGCCGACGACCCGCGCCGCGCAGTCTGAGCGCACGCGCCGTAAGCAGAAACTTGCGTTTCGCATTCAAATTCAATGTGTTTCGCGCGCGGGATCACGCTACGTTCATTCGTAGAGCTGTTGTGTCACAATACATATGTATTATCTGTGTCAAATTAGAATGAAAAACGCATGTCTGTATTTACCTCAGCTTTCCAATCGCTTCATGCAGCTAAAAACGTAATGCACGATTTCTTAAAAAGATTTGTGTAATTTAATTATTTCGGGTTTGAAAATAGCATACATACGAGTAGTATCTTTTGCAGGTGACATGATTAATCGGTGTGCGAACAGAAAAGTCTGTATCCATGCGCAAGTTATTCTAGAACCAACAGTGGGCTATAATTATTTACTTATTTAGTTTAGAATTCGGTAGTAACAAGATGATCCATAATTCCGTACCAACATGAGTTTTGTCATAGAAAAAATCAATTTTAGCGAAAGTCATTCAACGAAGCCTTCATCGGGACAGATTAGGACCCCTACACTCCTAATTCTGATGTGCATAGATAGAGTGAGTGAGGCACGAGTTGCAGCTCGTTGACACGGAGGCAAAAAAGGCAGCGATCCTACATAAAAGCCCTGACTTCGTCCGATTCTCCATATCATACGAAAAACGGTATCGCAAAATGTACACCGATAAAGAATTGCATTTATTTATCAACGACATAAGAAGTTTAAAAGCCTCTATCCCTGTCACCATCGTCTTTGCTTTAAAACCTACTCTTGAAGCCAAAGTTAATTTCTAAAAAAGCCGCCTTGAGGAGCTAGTGGTCTGCTAGTGGTGGACCATTGGTGAGCTGGCTACAAATGGCCGCGACTTGGCTTGTCGTGCGACACTACAATCAGAGATGGATATTGGATAACGACGATGGACGAGCCATTACTACATTCGTCATTTGCTTATATAGACACGCGGTTACTTGTAGGCCCACAATTGTGCCATTTCCTTTGGTAATTGGGTAAAGGGTTTGATTGTGCCGCCTCACGTCCGGTTGCAATGCAACACTGGGGCGCTACTGCGAACAGCAAACGAAGTTTTCCCTCTCTGTCGCACTTGCAAGTTTGCATATAAGTGAGACAGAGAGGGAAAACTTCGTTTGTGGTTCGCGGTAGCCCCTCTGAGTCGGTTGTCAAAAAACCTCACCTAGTTTGATGTAAATAGGTCTACAAAGGCGACGTATTGTTTCTGTTCAATGGTATAAAGGTCGTCGGATAGTCGATGTCGGAATGGGAATTTGGTAACTCTTCTTAGTTGTATTGAATAGTTGTTACGAGTACGGGTAGGATATATTTAGGACTGATCACCTGATTTACAACAAATGTTTTTTTGTACATTTCTACTAAACAAAACTCAGCTGTGAATATTGTACTTATTTTAGGTACCTTGATATTTCGGGTCTTACCAAGTATAGATAACCAAGGATGGTGTATATTGAAATGCAACTAGACGTCTTACGTCAAAGGATGTTTTTTTTAATTAAGCAACTAATCAATTAAATCTTTAAAATTAAAATATAAAGAACGTGTGGAAATATTTAAAAAGTTCACATAAATATTATCTATAGTGGTACCTATTTACAAAAAATGTGTAGTGGCAGGAAGTTGAAATTGCGAAATATCAACAAACGCCTACCTAATCAATCTGATCGATAATTACATTCTTTCCCCAAACGAGCCATCATTTATATCGGTCTCCTTAAATTAAAACCGGAACAAAACTACAAAAGGTCATGAGATCGTTGAATAAGAATAATGACTAGGAAACTACCTATGAATCGGTTTTTGTATTAATGAATAATTCAATTTCTGCGTGTTTTTTAGTGTACGGAAAACTTTGTTGTAGTTAATTTTTGGTTAAAACCTTTTTTTAATCAAGGTGAAGTTCAGTCCACCTTGCGTCCCACTCCCACGCCGCGCGCCGCGCGAAACGAATACGGTTCCGTCAGAGTAATTACGACGATTGGCAGATTTCAGACCGATGGATGTTTGGATGTTTCGCCCGCGTGGTGTCGGGTCGCCCGCGTGGTGTCGGGTTAGAATTGCACCACCCCATATCATCCGGTGGGTGTCGTAAGAGGCGACTAACGGAGAATATCCAGGGAACGGGCAGCAGCGTTCCCTGAAGGTCACACCTATTATTACTGCGATCCCCAATCCGCCTGCCAAGCGTGGGGATTATGGCAAAACCCCCCGCTTGGGGGAGGCCTATATCCAGCAGTGGATGTCTTCCGGCTGAATGATGATGATGATGGATGTTTGAAACTAAGTAATTAATATTTCTATTATAAAACTTTTGAGACGTTTGTAGTGTAAGATGCTTATTCATACGTATACTATCTAGCCTATATAACCAATGTTGATTATTAATAAAGGGCAGTCGTATTCAGAACTTGGTTGTTTCAATACATCTCCAAACACCTGTCCTCATATGGCGACCCTGCCAGCGCAGCGATTTGCGCGCTGCCGCTAACAATACATCTCCAAACACCCGTCCTCATACGTTGCCCTCTGGCAACAAATAAGAGAAAGTTATATATCAGCCTAACTAGCATGATTACTTTTATGTCGAATAAATGGCATACCTCCCTCGCATTGGCATACTGTCTAGTAAGGGACGGATGCTATATGTCAGACATAAACGTGACCAAATTAGGCAGAAACCTATTGATATAAAGTTGTTTCATCATTGTTACGCCGGTGACATGTGTGCGGGTAATGATTTTGTTATCACTTTTATTAATCATCATCAATATTAAGAGGGCCTGGTCCTCTGTCGTTGCAGCATTCTCCATTCCACTCTATCTTGGGCCTTCGTCTTCACTTCCTGGTACTTTTATTAAGTGACAATAAAAAGAATATGATCTATCACATCATACTATTCCTAGCATGCTTCCAGACAGGGCTCGGAACCGGTTTTTACTATTTTGTGAAATATCTCGGTTTAAAGATCTTTAATTCTCAAAAATAATAAGAATAATGCACTTATATGAGAATAAAATTATGTATGAGGTTCATGCATTATTGACTAGTGAGTACAATAAAAAAAGCTTATTTTGTTTTTGACGGGTAGGGATACTAGGAATGGAAACATAACGCTGCTGTGTAAGCGCAGCCGCAGCCGAGCCGCTCTATTAAGCGGCCCGAGCGCAGTGTGCAATGCAACAGATAAGGGACGCGGATATATATCTTCGACGACCGCTTTAGCTTAGTTGGTAGTGGCCCTGCCTTCGAAGCTGGAGGTCGCGGGTTCGAATCCCGGTCAGGGCATATATTTGTGCGATGAACACGAATATTTGTTCCTGAGTCTTGGATGTTTCCTATGTATTTAAGTATCTATTTATCTATATAAGTATGTATATCGTCACTTGGTACCCATAGTACAAGCTTTGCTTAGTTTGGGACTAGGTTGATTTGTGTAAGATTGTCCAAAAATATTTATTATTATTATTATTTATCTCTTAAAGTATTTGTCATATCTCCATTTATATTAAGATTTGTTTTTGTTAACCTTCATCTATATAATAAATGACTTAAAGTACGAAATAATATCGTAAAACGCAATTAACCGAAATTTTTAACCGGTTAATTTTATGATGACGAAACCGGTTTCCGAGCCCTGCCTCCAGGGCCTATACGCCGTCCTTTTTCACTGTCGTGTTATACACTATATGAGTGAAAGCGACGGCACTATACGAAGTTGGGAGTAGCCCCTCAGACACTTGACTGAACAACCTACACGTACTGTCGTCATAAATAAGTGACTCCAAGCAATTGCTTTACGAGTTATCATATTTAGTCAATTTTTGAACCGATATTTCTTTTATAAAAATTTTAAACATCTACTTGTAGTTTGCACGTTCATTAAAAGGCGTAGGTAGGTACCGTTTGGCAGCATCGCATGGTCGATGGTCGAGTTACTGGATTTGGCGAAATTCTCGTTAATGCATGAAATATCATTGCCACTAAACTAAAGGTCTCTAAGGACGGTAAATACACTTTTATGGCTATAATAAAAATATCCCTCGTAGGAGTTTCGACAATGCAAACAGCATTATAACTTATAACTGTAAATAAAATTTATAAAATTAGTAATTTTATTACCGACGAATGTGTAGGTCCGTGTGTCAGAAGGTACCTACGGTGAACGCTTGTCCCTCGAATATTAATCCCGGCCATGGTCTGTGAGATCATTTTCCTCAGGAGTTTGTGAATTCGGTAAAAATAAGTCACTCTCGAAGGTGTTTCTACAAATATTTTTTATGAGATATAGGTACAATAACAGTGGCAATAATTTGTTCATTTGACTACCCCAGTTTCCCGTATGTATTGCCGGGAACTAGTGGTTTTGTGAGCTGTAGACCTCGCAAGTGTTCGTTTTTTTATAAACTGACTTTACAAAAAAAAGTTATAGCTTTGCTGACTGTACATAAGACATATATATGCCTGGCTACGCTCAGTATTTTACTTTTGAACCTTACAATCCTTCGCTAGCTCGCCTCTCAATACAAGCACTCGCGCCAAACAACAACTTGCCCTTATTTTAGTTCGGAGTACGGGAAGGGACATGGGAAAACCATTACCAGTATCCCGGTGCGAGATGTTTAAACATTGATGGGAGGCGCTAAATATCTTGTTTAATTACAAACAGGAAAACAATTTAGAATCTGCGAATGACCTCGAAAGCTTTTTTACCAAGTCATAAACAAAACTGACATGACAACAGAAATAACGAGAATTTTGTTACCGTAGTTGGAACCAACTACAACATAAAAATAAGTACCTTTTACACTTATATATTTGGTAAGTATATGTATGTATGTGATATATTTTTAGCTTGACATTTCAAGGATCCTTTCCCGGTGCGCAGGAGCACGCTAAATGTTAAAACGTTTACAAACATGAGATTCACGTCATGTCTGCTAGTATACCACTTGGTTCCTAGTATATCTTGAGCCCTACATTTTTACTGGTCACTTCTACATATAATTATGGCTTATCAAAAATAGAAATATAGTTTCTACAAAATTGCGAAACATGTAGTAATAAAAGAGGAAAATCAAAACGGCACAAACTTTTCTAGAAATGATCAACTACGAGCTATTTCAAGTACATATATATGGGTTAAGATTGAGAGAGGAACAAAAATTTATACGGGTGGGCTGTGTATGTAGAGGTGCAGAGACGGTGTTTACAAGAAAATTAACAAAGAGAGCGGCTGAGGGACATGTGGATAGAGAGATGCTAACAGAAAGACCTTATTTATTTTGAATTTTATTGATATGCATGCTGCATGCTAATTGTGTGCCATGTGGCGAAACATAGTGACTCTATATCTAAGAATAAGACCTACATACTTGTAATGAATACCTATGTTTGACAAATAAATAATTTGAATTTGAATTTGAAGAAGTATCTCGTAAGAAGTGTCACGAAAGTGAATAAATCTCAATAAGATGAGATCATCATCGTTCTGAAATGAAGCAATGAGAAATTTGCTAAGATCTTAATAGGTACACCTAGATCATCAAATCCGTGACATCTGCCTACTCTTGGGAAACAGGCGCGATTATATATAAGTATTTATGATATAACTATATAGCTTTTTTTTTCATTTTTTTAACCTGACTGTCGCTCTATAGGCCGGGCCCAATAAAGCGATAGGAGTGCGCGGTTGGAGAGTAGCCTGGGGTAAATCCAGGGGAAACCTCCGACACGACCACGCGTATGGTTTGTAACACTGGAATACTCTAAGAATTTGCGCTCCAGTGAGATTGGTTGAGCGGTTTCAACCAAATCTGAGGTGTTACTATGTAACTGTACGTCAGGTTTACACTGGTTGGCCCGAGGCGAGCCCCGAGGGTCGGCGGCGGCGTGGTGAGTCGGCGGGGAATGGCGGAAGCGGGCGGAAGTGTTGTCGTTTGTTATCCGGAACAGCACGAACAACTTATCTGTACGTGTTAACTATATTTATTGATCTTGCTCCACATTAAAGTAATAAGAACTTGTTAACTTTTATCTCCTACGGACATATTTACCGTAACACGATTCTTCTTTTGACGACCGGTTTAGCCTAGTGGGTAGTGCACCTGCCTGTGAAGCTGACGGTCCTGGGTTCGAATCCCGGTCAGGGCAAATATTTGTGTGATGAGCATGAATATCTGTTTCTGAGTCTTGGATGTTTTCTATGTATTTAAGTATTTATATCTATTAAGTATATCGTCGTCTAGTACCCATAACACAAACCTTCTTGAGCTTACTGTGGGGCTAGTTCGATTTGTGTAAGATTGTCCTCTAATATTTATTTATTTATTTATTTCTTGGATCTCATGATCAGAACTAATTAAATCAATGAGATAAGATAAGAGAACTAGATAAGTCTAAATCTGGAGTTCCCTTTTCTAAGCAAACAGCAGAAAAATATCGCTCTTTCTGTTGTTTGAAATAGAGCTACATATTGATGGATAATATACCTAATAAAGTACCTGCGTAAATACCGCGGGTCACTCCTGGTTGAGACTAGCATGGGACCGGGATGAGTGGCGTACCTATTATCAAACAGATGCCTATACTCATTGTGCAAGCAGTGGGCGATTACGGAGAAAATTATGATTTTTGATGAGTTTTACTTTTTACATAGGAACAGTCGATCGTGCAAACAAAAGAAACTTAGGCAAGTTCCTCCTCGTAGAGACCATTGCTGTCGAGTAAGATGTAACGGACTCTATATAAGTGCTATTTACAGTTCCAAATCTTCACAAATCAAACTGAGTAAGCGTGATAGAGATTATTGAATGAAATGATATCATTTATTCTTCAATTTAGGCATATTAGATGCACTTATGAATGTCAAAAGACTACCACCGTTTCTTAAAATAAACCTCAAGAAGAACCGGCGTGTCATTTTTTCAAAACAATACACAATGTAAGTATATAAAATGTTGCAGTGTAAAAGATTATTTATTATTATTAGTGAATCGACAGTATATACCTATATTTATATGAACGAGTAACATGTGACTGTGTTGTACACGCTCCATGTGATGGCAATCATGCCTTTCGTGTGCACTGATCTCGATAAAATACACGAAACATCCCTAACACGTGTTTGTAAATTGGGGATTATATATCAAAATGAAAATCAAAACATTTATTCTGCAAATAGACCTCAAGGGCACTTTTACAAGTCAAAATCTATGTACATCAAATAAAAATAATACAATAATCAAAGTATCATTAATTAAATGTAGTGATATATGTCAAAAATAAGACTATTAAGAAACTAATAACAATCGAGATTAATAAATCACAAATATCTTTATACTTGTGATATTAGGATTAATAGAAGTTTTGATAGATTCACCAGATTTAATCGGATGTAATTTACTAATTACGGTCAGACGTTTTGTAATCGTATTAATTTTACAACCGGTTGGTTGTAATATTTATACGACAATGGTGTTTCTTAGTCTACGCTTTAATTAAGACGGTTCGTTCTAGAATGTTAACCCGACCAGCAATCAGTTAAATTGTCCGTTGACATTAACACAGCCTCGGGCTTTTAGATATAAGGCCAAAGTAAGTCGCCACAGGAAACCGGAATTTCCTATAATTTCACATAATTAAAATATCGTATCGCATTCCTGGTGAAATAAGTAATAAGCTGCACACTGAAACTAACAGTAACTTCATTTGGAGATCTCTGTTTTATAGTAAAGAGCTATTATTTAATTACATTTGAATAATCTGCATGTTTTACGATAACTACCTATCTATCTATACTGTATTGTCTCGACAACAATGCCACGTTGAACTAAATGCTTAATGTCTCAGTGGGAATTGTTTTAGGATATAGACTATACCTATTTTTAAAATATCTTGTATATATTCCTTTCATTTTTCTATGTCTGTTTTTTTTCCAATAAACAAAAATAAAATAAAAATAAAATAAAATAAGAGTTTATTTCTTTATAAAGTGAATTAGGTGCTTCGCCTTTATATTGTTATTTGGGTGCATAACTTAATAACCCAGTCGAGGAAGCAAAACCTCGAAATATTGGTAACTTTGATGAAATATTATGTCTTGTATATGTTATATGTTGTATGTCTCGTTTTCGTTTCCCAAAAGTCCCCAGGCCAGGACCTTTTAAAGCCGCCGGTATCTTGGAAAATGTACTAAATCCAGAAGATATTCGCATTTTGTACGAAATCTACGTACCCTATTAAAATATGGTCAAGGGCAACATTGAAACTTAGGTTAATGGTTTAAATAGATCCATAAGTACTGATATTTTGCTGCCATCTCCCAGTCAAGATGCTTGATGGATTCCAACAATTGAAGTGATGCTAGATTTATCCTAATTCTGCCTACGTATTTGTGCATATTGAGTTTAAGAAAATTCAACATGGCGGGCGTGAGAGGGCGCCATGTCTGATATCATAACTTTGCTTCTAGCTCTTATGTTAAAAGGCGGATTTCAATAAACTGACAACAGTAGATAGCCCAGGATCACGCCAGTGCTATTCACTATAAAATAACTATAATTGATGCAGGACTTATTAACAGGACTTCATAATGCAAAGACCAAGACAGATTTTAGGGTATAACTGGAACCAATATGCAAGTGACACCTGTCAAGTTCACTACACATTGACACAGAAACATCTGTTTACATATCTTACAATTTTACGAGTAACTTCGGGGACCATGGGGATAAAACGCTACCGTGAAATATGTAATTTATTTTTATTACATTCGCATTTTTTTCGACAACCATTAACTTTATGGATATGAGATATATGCCATATATGCATATATCTCATATATGATGATATGTTTATTTAATTTTACACCGAAAAGTCCCACATCACTTTGGCAAAAAAGTAAAGCTTTATTGTGGAAATCTACTTCTGAACTTCTTATATACTTCTCACATAGTTGCCTACTATTTGACTTTTTTTGAAAATTAGACGCTTTTTTCAAGTTACCTACATGAAAACTAAACGCTTTAATAAGGTTGCACCACATCCGATGGACATAATAAAAGTATTTAATTTGTGTATTATTACCACATCGCATTAGTTAAATAAAGTGTTACCTACGTACATGCGTACGTCTTATACGAAATCGTCACGACGTAAAGAAAAGAAATATATTTATGCATTACCATTGATTTTTTTTGAACCTGACTGTGGCTTTATAGGCCGGGCCCAATAAAGCGATAGGAGTGCGCGGTTGGAGAGTAGCCTGGGGAAAATCCAGGGGAAAACCTCCGGCACGACCACGCGTGTGGTTTGGAACACTGGAATACTCTAAGAGTTTGCGCTTCAGTGAGATTGGTTGAGCGGTTTCAACCGAATCTGAGGTGTGAGTGAAGCATATCCATTGAGTTTATTTAGTTGTAGGCAGGAATTTAAGTGGGCTCGGCTCGATGAGTCGTTAACGAAGAATAAATAAATGAATAATAAATCATTGAACGAAGAACTATCTACTTAATTTGTCATTAAGAGCATTTGAAAAAGTCTTTGTTGTTCAAAATTACTTTAAAAAATACGACTTCTTGAATACTACCTACGAGTACTGAGTACGCCGACATCGACACTGCATGTTCCGGTCACGAGGCATTGTAGTCAAAAAAGTAGAGAAAAAATGGATTTAACATACTCATTACCTACACATTTAACATACTTATTTAAAATTGCGCAATTTACAAAAAAAACTTTGAAGTAGACTAATTCAGTATTTTGGATGAACAGAAACATATAATATACAATGTGACAGTGTACAGTTGGGTCATACGCGGATTTAGGTTCGCGTCTTTTCTGTGGACATACCAAAAGTTAAGGGCTACAGAGCTTAATTTTGGATTGGACCAGCAACCCGCATAAACAGTGTCTCCGTTTCTATGAATCCCTATAATAAAAACATAGCTAACATGCACATAAGCCGTTAACTATTGGCCACAGGAGGGACGACTTTTATTTTTTCAACTAAGTATGACCCAGTTTTCATATTTTACAATATTGTAACCAATAAAGGTTTAAGTATAAAAATAAAACAGAAATGTGCCACCAAGGTGCATTTATCACTGTTTACCCAAACTCCGCGATCACCAAGACATTTTTAAAGTTTATAATTCAGTATATGGGTTCGAATCCCGGTCAGAGCATCTATTTGTGTGATGAACACGAATATTTGTTTCTAAGTCTTGGATTTTTGTCTACGTATTTAGTACCCATAGTACAAGCTTTGCTTAGTTTGGGACTAGGGCGATTTGTGTAAGCTTGTCCACAAATATTATTTTAATTATTATTTTAAGATTATGAATTCCAAACGAACCTTCTTCCATACATTATCTTAGAGGAAGCACACATGCACCGGACTCAGATTATGAATTTGTGAGTTAGCATGTATATATATTAACATTTTAAAGAAACAAAGGTCAAAGTAACTCATCAAATGTAATACTGACATTCTGTTTATAAAAGTTTTTAAATTCATTTTTAAAACAAATGTCTTAATCTAAATCTGTTTCACAAAAATTAGACTAAACTATATGCGAATCAAATAAATATGGTACTATATAATCAAAGAAATTGAAAGACGTTTTTTATCTATTTCTTGACAATCTCAATAAAAAGTTATGTTTTTCAGTTTCCAACTGTACATAGTGAAGTTAATTTACATAGGAAGATACAGACAGCCAAGAAATTGGTCTACCACTTTCGTGCCTTAATATAGAAATAATGAAGGCGAAAACTTGTAAACCAATTTCTTGGCTGATTATAACTACAACTTTGGCGCCGGGAAGTTTTTTGGGCGACGTGTCGCTAAACGGAAAACAGTCTCGAATACAGTAAATGGCATAATACATACATAAATAAGTACAATTAACGAGATTTATCACTGTTCTTTTGACAACCAGTGTTGCCAGGGCCGTTGACACGACAGTTACATTTCTTTTCTTGAAAAGTTACATTTTTAATACAAAAGTTACATTTTATATATTTTTCATAATTACTCATCAAAACGTTCATAATTACTTATCAAAACATTCGATTCTAAGAAACGAGTCGCCATATACAGCTACAATTCGGCGAGTTCGGCGACAGAATTACGCCGAGCTAATGGGCGGTGTCACAAATGTCATACAAAGTTGCAAGAGACGGACAGACAGAATCGTACTATGTAGGTTATTTTGTCACCTTTTCTGTATGGAAGCCTATAAATTGTGTCGCTTGATCCCGGTTAGATAAAATTACCTTTCTTTTTAAACACAGTCTCATTATCCTCAAAAGTTACAAAAAACTCCTTTACAACAGAAGTTACTTACATGTTACGCGAGCCGGTCAAAAGTTACAAAAAATGTAAGAAATGTAACCATCTGGCAACACTGTTGACAACAGTTATCGCGGTACGAGAGACGTGACGGTGGCGCCTATCCTAAACCTATGTGACGCGGTACAAATATATGACATACCTATATTGCACGGCACGACAGCTGTCAAAAGAACAGTGATAAAGCTGATAAATTTCGTTAACGGTACTCTTACTTGTAAAAATCACATTAAGTAGTCTCAAGAGTTTTACGCTTTGAGAAAATCTATACAAAGTTTAACCGTTTTCTTTCTCTTGTGCCATTATTATTTTTAAAACAAGTAGATATTAATATCTTAAAATGTTTAAGATAGATAAATGGTTTAGCCTAGTGGGTAGTGCACCTGCCTGTGAAGCTGACGGTCCTGGGTTCGAATCCCGGTCAGGCCAAATATTAGTGTGATGAGCATGAATATTTGTTTCTGAGTCTTGGATGTTTTGTATGTATTTAAGTATTTATATCTATTAAATATATCGTCGTCTAGTACCCACAAAACAAGCCTTCTTGAGCTTACTGTGGGGCTAGTTGGATTTGTGTAAGACTGTCCTCTAATATTTATTTATTTATTATTATTTATTTATTTAAGAACCATGCGTGATATTTATAAACCGATCTTTCCGAAAAATCTTTCGGCATTCAAATATTGTAAAACAGTGTTTACCAACACATGAGCACATTATTTGGTAACATGAGCACACCGTCAATTCCAGCAGCCGCGAGTGTTGACCGCGCGTCCGGCTTGCGCGCGCGCAGCGGCGCTACCGCGAACAGCAAACTAGGTTTTCCCTCTCTGTCGCACTTGCAAGTTTGCATATAAGTGAGACAGAGGGGGAAAACTTCGTTTGTGGTTCGCGGTAGCGCCCCAGTGTCAACCACTAAGTAAATAGGCTCTTACATTGTTAAAGTGTCAACTACAAATTCTGTTCTAAGAATATATAAAACGCGTTTTTCCCCATGAAAAAAATGCTGAGAGAGATCAATTCGGTGTTCACGCCCTTCAACAATATGCCTAAAGTTTTCCGAGTAAACTGTAGGTATAAAAAAAGTCTATAGGTAGGTATGGATAGAGAGATCCCACCAAAAACATTTTCATGTAAAATGTTACCAAGACGAGACCATCTCGCTCGCACTGTCAAAATGTATCAATCTCATGTAGATCAAAGCCTCTAACTCTACGAAAAAACTGAACTTTGAGCTTCCAGTGTGAACAAATAATGTAGAATCACACTGCACAAACATTACTGTAGACTGAAAAAGGAAATAGAAATGAAATAATAACCGAACAAAATATTCAAAAATGCCTTGCCTGTCACAAGACCTAAATATTATAGTGAACATAAACTTTCATGCTGCAGATTTCGTAATTATATGCTTTCTTTTTACTGCAATAATCGGACAGATTTTGCATAAGTGATCTAGTGATCCAAAAATCAATTGAAACGTACTAAATATGTACGAAATTAGGCGCAGAGCTTCCGTAGACAGCGGGATGACTAATTGAACACACGCTTGTTAGAGGAGGTCATATAACACTACACCTAAGTCAAAAAATGCGGCCTGGCCGTTTCGCTACCGTCACACGTGGGTAGGGTGAAAAATGTATTCACAGTCTTTTTTTTCAATATTTTTTTTTTGAACCTGACTGTGGCTTTATAGGCCGGGCCCAATAACGCGGTTGGAGAGTAGTCTGTGGAAAATCCAGGGGAAAACCTCCGGCACGACCACGCGTGTGGTTTGGAACACTGGAATACTCTAAGAGTTTGCGCTCCAGTGAGATTGGTTGAGCGATTTCAACCGAATCTGAGGTGTGAGTGGAATCGAGCTACTGGGAGTTTTGTCGCTGGTTCACTAAACCTAGCCTAGCTGAGAAGAGTCCAGCAAGAAACTCAGCTAGGCCCGACCTGGGTCGGGCTGACTCTACCCGGTGTGCGGTGGTACCGGGACGAATAGGGACTATATGTGTCACTGTTGTCACGATCGCGCGGTGGACGTCCCCGCCGGCGGGAATGCCTAAGTGTACGCGTCGTGTCAGAGTTGGACGCTGCAAGCGCAGCGTTCCATCTTTCGATAGACGCTGTGATTACGTCGTCCGGGTCCGTAAGTGACACAGTTCATTACTTTTCTGTTATACAAGAGTTCTTGTAGTAACGAAACGGCCAAGCCACATATTTTGACTAAGGTGTAGCATTTGCGAAGTTAGGGCTTATAGAGTTAGGGCGTGTAGAGTTAGAAGCTTGGCTCTAGATGAGATCTGATAACTTATGGGCAGTGCGAGCGATATGGTCTCGTCCTGGCAACATTTTACATGAAAATGTTTTATGGTGGGATTTTTTTTTGTAATTTCTGACAAAAGACCCCTTTTATACATTTTTATCCCCTAATTTAAGGGGTTGAGGGATGATTTTTTTCAAAAGCCTGAAACATGTATTTTTAAATTTGTAATATAAAGTCTGTGCACTTGTGTAAAAAACCCATACAAACTTTCATCCCCTAATAGCAAGGGTGGGGGTGATTATCTAAAAATCCTGTAATACATATTTTATTATTTATAACAAGCAGTCCCTATATCAATTTTCAGACCTCTAGTATCAAAATTAGCGGAAGTCTCATACAAAAATTTCATTTACTAGTTTAAGGGGTTGGGGGTAAAAATTTCAAGATTTAGAATTTTTTGTTGTTTGTGTACTAGCAAATCTTTCTGTCAACATTTTAAGAGTCTAATTAACAGACTAGACTTATTACACCCCGGAGGCACTTAAAGGCTCATTTACACTACTGACATGACGATATTTCCATTTCCAATTTGGTTGAAAACTGCTAAAAATCTGTTGTTTGTAGTTTATTTTAGATGTGCGCCGAATATGGATATGTCCTATTTAATTAAGTTACCCGCGATGACGATTTGTAATTGCACTATTCATCAACTGAAAACCCATTTTTTCTTCATTCATGTAAGCAGCACATCACCCAGTCGTCTTGAAAAGTACGGGTACATTTTGCGTCATATTACAATATATTTTTAACCTTTCATGTCGACTGTACAAAGTGCATAGATTATAATAATAATGGATTCTCCCAACAGACACCATTGCGTGTCGCTAATAGAGGAGTAAGTAGGCACGTGCCTACCACGGTAACCATTAACCATGCTTGCCTACCTATTCGAGCTACCGTAAACACAGTATAGAGCCTCGCAATTTCTAAAGGTAGAATATTCGCATTTCTAGTAGTTAAATAGAGTTTATCAGCCACTGATAACAGAGATATCGATGTTTGTATGGAAAGAGATGCGAACATCAGTATATTAAAATAAACATCAGATGACGTTCGTGTCGCGCATTTGTATGTGATGAAGGAAAAAATTGTGTCAATTACCAGACGGGCCGAACAGAGGTGACTCCTGACTTGGACTACCATCGCATCGCAATGTGAGTTTATCATCGAAATAATATTAATCACTACATAGTATAAAACAAAGTCGCTTTCTCTGTCCCTATATCCCTATGTATGCTTAAATATTTAAAACTACGCAACGGATTTTGATGCGGTTTTTTAATAAATAAATAAATAAATATTAGAGGACAATCTTACACAAATCGAACTAGCCCCACAGTAAGCTCAAGAAGGCTTGTGTTATGGGTACTAGACGACGATATATTTAATAGATATAAATACTTAAATACATTGAAAACATCCAAGACTCAGAAACAAATATTCATGCTCATCACACTAATATTTGCCCTGACCGGGATTCGAACCCAGGACCGTCAGCTTCACAGGCAGGTGCACTACCCACTAGGCTAAACCGATCGTCAAAAGATAATATGATGAGATTTAATAGATAGAGTGATTGAAGAGGAAGGTTTATATGTAACATCCATTGAATAGTGCACCCGTGCGAAGCCGGGGCGGGTCGCTAGTTAATGATACTCTGCAAAGGAAGACCAATACAATACAATACAAAATTTAAGGATTTAAAGAAAAAAAGACAATATTACCTCTGCAGACAAAGTATGTCGGTATATGTTAGTTTCAAATCATAATAATAAGAAAGCAAAATAACGAATTGAGTAAAAATATTTGTAAAGTGTAATTTTGGATGTAGTACAGGACCGCCGCTCTAAATGGAAGTTTTGTATGAACGGAAAGTCTTCTAACTTCCAACCCAACTTTTTTTATATTTGGTCTAGATGAAAAGCCTTTGCATCTGCGATGACAGTATCACAATTAGACTGTCATATGTATATATGCATATATATTCATAACTGTCAAATAAAGACGTTTAAATAGAATTAAACGGTCGAATGAATGGCCCCCGTGTGGTGCCGGGTTATATAGCACTTCCCCCTTTTTTCCCCCGACTGTCGTACGCCGATTGCAAACAAGCGTACGGTCCACCAAAATTTTGCTGTATGGGGAGTTTGACAAGTTTCTATGAGATGACAGCTGCCGGCGCCATATTTATGGATGACAGCTGCTGGACCTTAACCTTGATTGGTCTGTAATCGTAACTTGGTGCAAGTCGCCCTTAGTAACAACTTGTACAGTCAGCCAAGAAATGGGTCTACCACTTTTGAACCGTACTATACCTATAAGTAATAATCGAAAATTGGTAGATGATTTTCTTGGCCAACTGTACATAACGCGAGTGTGTTCACGGCAAAACACACACACACACACACACACATAACTCACGCCTGTATTCCCAAGAGGTAGACAGGCACATGAAATTTCAGTGCCACTTTAACATTTGCAGTGATAGGTTGCACCATCGCCCACAATACACATTAACCCGGTTCCCGTAGTCGTAGTACGAGGCCCTTGGAAGTAAGGGGATGGTGCTATTCTTACCACACAGGGTCAGGATCAAATAATTTTGCCTTCATTTTTTTGAAGTAGTCTTATGGAGTAGTCAAATTTTGAGTCAACATTCTCTATTCAATGATATAAATAAATAAAAATAAATAAATAAAAAGAGATTTATTGTCGCGAGAAAGAAGTTACACAAAATAAAAGCAACAAATAACAGAAACAGAAATTAATAATATAGGTATTGGGGCAAGATCTAATGAGTAGGTATGTCACTTTGTTAGTTTTCGTAGTTTACATAATACTTCATATCCACGGAGCAGATTGTTAGTGACGTCTTTAATCGTTCGAGCTCAATTATGTGGTTATTAATCATCACATTATGGGGCTGTTGATAGACATGATGAAGTGTCGCGTAATAAGCATGTTTAATTGTGTATATTGAAATGAAATGTGATATAATTTATTACATTGTAGCTTACAGAGAACTGTATCTGCATAATTCCATATTAAGAGGCCTTATAAGTTTTGAAATGTTTTGATTACAAATTATGACAAAAGTATTGATAATACCATTAAAGTGATTAAAGTATAAGATAATTTTATAAAGTTTTAGATAGTAACATGACCATTTTTTGATTTTATTATGTGTATTAGATTTTAAGCAGAAAAACACAGCTTTTAGCTTGAAAATGGTCGATTTGGAGTGTTGTTTGAAACGATATTTCTTAAAGAAAAATCCAAAAAATACATTTTAAATTTATACATTAGGTCGCAATAGTCCTTTTCTAGATAGTAACACTGACAAAATGTCAAGATACGTATCAATTCAATCAGAAAATCGTCTAAATAGATGATCGTTTTTTAACTGATAAGGATCCTTAATATACTTTAAATTAAAGTAATTCTGTGCTGATAATGGAAAAACAATGTTTAGGGGCACGTTCAGAGTATGAATGACGACAATGTGCCGAATTGTCAAGACCAATGAGCGACATCACGTCGGGAACATTTCCTGTGTGTGTTATGTTATGACAGCCGCCCACGAGCCGCGCCGCGGCGGGGCGGCGTAGCCGTAGTGCACCGGGAAAACTTGTCACAACAATACCTATGCGTTTATAAAACAAGCGCCGGAGACCGAAAGCCGCTTCAGTACGGCGCAGCGTCGCGAGCGCAAGGTCAAGAGCGCGACTCCCAAACAGACTCAAACGGTCGCGCACTCCCGTCAGAGCGGCGTGCTCTCTCACGGCAATTTAAAAAATATAATTAAAAAACCAAAATAGAACACGGCTCGTTCTCATTTCAAAAGTTTAAAACAATCGGCGCGCGCGTGTTTGTGTTCTAAATTTAAAAGTCGGCGCGTTTTTCCGAAGAAAGTGTGCCGATAACGAACGGGTTATACGAGTGGAAATACGCTGAAATAAAATAAATTGTTATAAGCGGACAGCCAGGCTCATACAACGGTTTGAGTTGCTACTGTGTTATTAAAAAGTAAGTTCTTACAATGATCTCATCTGTATTGTCATATATTATTGTCATAATTAATTTACATAAAACTTTTCAAAATCGATAAAAAAATTCGGCTTAGCAAAATATTCGGTCAAGTAACTGCAGGTACTACTATAATTTATCTATACATCTCAAAAACATCTATCAAATAATATACAGTTCAAATTGTCGAGGTACGTTAACAGCTGTCACTTGGTTTTCTTTTCAAGAAAGAAAGATACATTTATTCGCGACAAACATGACAATTACAAATAAAGACACCACATAACAGTATTTGCCATGAAATGGTCACAACTCAGCGTAGTGCTGGCGGGGCCAGCGCTGGTCTCCCGTTGTGACCATTCGGTTAAGTTACTATATCATCATCATCATCATCATCATCATCAGCCTGTGTCAGTCTACTGCTGGACATAGGCCTCTCCCATGGCACGCCACTGAGCTCGGTCTTCAGCTCTTCTCCTCCAATCCCTGCCCACTGCCTTACGAACATCATCGCCCCACCTAGTTACAGGGCGTCCTACCAGGAAGTCACTATATAGGTTCAGGGAATAAGACAACAAAATGATCGATGTCACAGTCACTGCAAGAAAGTACTATAATTGCTCTTAAACTTTCCAACATTGATATAAGTAGGTACTTAAGATCGGAGCTAGCCTACGCCTACTTAACTTTTTTTATAGTTAGGCTTGAAGCCGGTAAAAAGTTCTCCAAAATAGTAAAAGTACCCTCACGGACAGATCTTTGGTCGCCTGCGTTCATTTAATTAGACGCGATTCGGCACGCGCCTTGTCGCCGCCTCGTAAACCCGCGCTACCGAACCGTACGTCGCCGCCCCCGTTTACGCTGCGGTTGAAATTGGTTCATTCAGATAGACGAACTGAAGTAAACGGAATTGTTAATTACTAAAGTGATATTTACTACTTTTTTTTGTTTAAACTGCGAGTTAATTCAGTTAGTTAGAGTTATAAATTAGGACAAACAGCATGAACATTCTACGTAATAATCAATGCCAACAAAGAGTAAGATCTAGAAGTTTACTATCAACTATACGAGTACTTGATCACGAGTGGACTGAATCATATCGGTTTGAAACAACAAGAGTACAACAACTGCACACTCACAAGAAAATCAATAGTATCATTAATGTACACATATGTTCGATTACGTAAATACCAACGCGTATTAAACGAAACCAGCGCTTAGACAAATATGTACTTAACTATATCTATGAATGATTCATGTATCTGTAGTAAAATTTATAGATCAATTTTCATTCAATACAATTGCGTAAACATGGTATAAATTGCGCGCCTTAAAGATAATAATATTGATTAAGCATAGTATGAAAATGAGGTCAGTGCGGCTAACTGACGATAATAAATAATAGTAAACAAAAATAGTCAGAGGTAATAATAGCATGTTTACAATAAGAGTTCAGTGAAAGTTCAACTACAAATAAAACTGAGCTAATGAACTTGCATATAATAATAAACAATAAACGTTACGCACAAAGACGAGGAAGCGACGAGTTACATTAACGTACCAAAGATTGCGGCTAAGAAGAAAAACGATCATTATATTATTGTATTTAAACACAGTTATTAACATTCTCACTCGGCGCCGGCGCCTCCTGCGACAGGAGACGCCTTACGGTATGTCAGGTTTTTCGAAAGAAAAACGCAAAAAAAAAGCGCAAAGTTCATCAGCTCATATAATTTATAATTATCTTTGGTAGTGGTTTTTATTTCTCCTCCTGTAAGACGTAATTTCCTGTACTGTGTGTTAATAGTGTATATCTTATATTGTCAAGATTTAATTAAGGATTACTTACTTGTTTTACAATGTCATCTTAACTAATACGTGTGAAATCCTAGTGGGAATTGTTTTAGGATACAGACTGTACATACTTCATTTATACTGATTTGTACATCGGCCTGTGTCTGTTTTTTTCCCCAATAAAGAAAAAAAAAAGAACACTCGATGTTACATACATAAACTTACGATACAACTGATCATACTACTTTCTTCATGTATTTTTGTAGATTTCATAACCGAACGTCTTATTTGTGTACCGACATGTTGCAAGAACCCGGAAGCAATTCCAAATCTAAATAAGAATATCTCAGAAACCAAAAATATACAATCTGGTTTGGCCCTGGATAATTGGGTCATTCTACTTTTTCATGACCAGTTTTCTATTACAAAAAAGATCTATGATATGTATAGAATTAGTATACAAAAATAGGATTTCGAAATAGTACCTGAACATAATAAAAGGAATTTATAGCTAAAAATACTTAAATATTAACTTATTGCTGTAAAAGGTGGGTAACACAGTGGTAAAAACCATTTTTTCATACAAATGGAGAGACATCCGAGGACCACTGAGTTACTCAATTTATAGATATTAGCTGTGGTTCGATAATAACCAAAACTATCAGAAGTGATACTGCAATTAAACCTCTTTCTAAATAACAATACAAAAATATGAAGGCAGGACCAGTAATTCCAAAATCTGCATTAAAAAAAAAGTGTCTGTAAATTATGTACATGAAAAAGTAGAATGGTCCAATTACGCAATTTTCGATGATTGATGTTCTTACGGCAACCTAGCGAATATATTATGTATACGATCCCAGTTCTCATCATGAATAGCTAAGATTGCAAGTAAAACATATTGAGTAACTATACCAATGCCATTTCTGACAATTAATATGACTACATGAGAGATATGATAAAACACTGGTAATTAATTATAGAAATCATTGTCTATGAACTGTCAAGATCTTAGTAACTGATGACACTTATCAAAGGAGTGCATAAATATGACATATCGAAGTCTCCTTTATCTCCGACACGACAGTATTCCGCATAAACGCTGTGCCAAATCAATAATAAGATGACCGATAAAACGAAAAACTGCACAGATTTTCCACTTTTACTGATTATTTGAGATAACAATTTTAGACGTCTGTAAATGTTTCACTTTCATATTACCGAAACAATCTATTGTCTCACATGTTGATAAGTGTTATATAGCAAAGTTTACAAGTGACAAGTTTGACTAAACTAAGAACCTACTACTAAATTAAAAACTACTGAAGTAAATGCAACTTGCGTATCAAAAACGTTTATAACTGGGCTACACTGGCAGACTCTACGGGGTTATGACCAATTCAATCACATGGCTCACATCGATAAGAGAAAAATATTAATGAAGATTCTTAAACACCTCAGATTCGGTTGAAACCGCTCAACCAATCTCACTGGAGCGCAAACTCAGAGTATTCCAGTGTTCCAAACCACACGCGCGGTGGTCGTCCCTGGATTTTCCTCAGGTTACTCTCCAACCGCGCACTTCTATCGCTTTATTGGGCCCGGCCTATAAAGCCACAGTCAGGTAAAAAAAGATTCTTAAATCGAAGTTATTGTCTAAGTACACGCGCGATACTACATCGATTTTAAGGCTAGTAAAAAATAGCACTTGTTTTGACAGTAATATTGCTTGAGGTTTCGTGCTGGGACTCTCGTCTTTGTCTGCTGCCCGTGTCACGAGGGCATGTCTCCAATAATGAGTGACGCACGAAGACATGGCGAATTGTTGCTGTCAATCTTAGCGGTTATTGTTCTACATAACATTTCTTATTTACCGTTAGATTTTCGGAGAAAGAAAACGCCGTGACAAAGCATACATACGCGGAGTAATTCAAAAATGTATGTGAAGTCCTGCCAGCGTGGGGACTAATGCCCATATAATACAAAGGCAGGTACTTTCGCTATCGAATGAGATTCAGAAAAGAAATATTTTTCACTGATGAGACCCTGGTAGTCCGGAATATATAGTTTGATAAAAAATTAATAATTAAAAAATTAAAAACACGACTGCACTGGATAAAAGTTAAAAATATAAAAACATACAATCCCAAAATATTAGGTCCCCCGACTGCGAACGCATATTCGCATTGATTTTCATTCTAAATAATGTAATGCCGTAAAATCATGTTTCAAATACATACATCCTAATATTATAAACGTGAAAGTTTGTGCGGATGGATGTACGTTGCGCTTAATCTCAAAAACTACTGAAGGGATTTCTATGAAGCTTTCCAGTATTGTAGCTTAGACATCAGAATAGGACATAGGCTACCTTTTATCCGCGGGTAACACCGCAGGGCGCTGCTAGTTATATATATATTTGAAATCGTCTTGTCAAATGCTTCATTTTGATACCCCACTTGATAAGATATAAATGAATTATATTGCACAGTACAGTCAGCAGCAGATATATATACGCGTGCGAGGTGTTCACAAAGAAGTTTACGTTTAAATCGTCATAAATTTATTGACAGCTAAGTTAGCATTTAGACATGCTTTCAGTACGTCACAAATGTCTTAACTGCTCAGTTTCATTAACACCTACACCCTATTTTAATCGAAAAAATAATAACAACTAGAATGTCAGTGGTAACTAAGCATCACTGACACTAGATACATTTACGCACTGCTAATCATAAACAGGTGAACAGCCGGGGTGCCACAGGTTGCTAGCATTTAATATTTAAATGGTAACTAAGCATCAACATAGCGAAAGATATCTGAACAAAATGAAAGGCTTTTAGTAATGGCTTTAAACTTCTGACAGAGACATTACTTAATGTGTTTGCTGTCCTTGTCATTTCGATTTTTGAATTACTTTCAAAATGCGAAGATTAGTTAAAGTTTCCATGATTTATCGTTTTATAGAAATATCATAATGTCAGGCCTGACCCTCTTGTAGTTACGGCTAAACTTGGCTCCGATACACCTCCGTGGTGTCCAGATACCCTATCGCGCTAGGAACAAAAAAAACATGCTATGCGGCAAGAAGGTCGGTTTTGTTAGAAGAAAACCTTAAACCTTGCAAGAGTTGCAACTGCAAAATTACAAATTAATAAACAAAATATAATATATATCATTAAATCAACAAGACGTAAAGCAAACTTTCATTCAGGCATCGGATACCGGTATTTTCTCCATAGAAAAATACCGGTATTATTACGGTCACCTGTTCATTATTTCGTTTTTAATGGGACAATCTAATAATACGACGTTGTTACCTAAATACATGATTCAGCCCTACGTAAAGAGCAAAAAATAATCCAAAATATTGGACTATTCAGGGTTTTTTAAAAATACCGGTATCGGTCCCTGCTTTCATTTCATGTGTATG
The DNA here is from genome assembly GCA_963556455.1 of Epiblema foenella. NCBI lineage: Eukaryota > Metazoa > Arthropoda > Insecta > Lepidoptera > Tortricidae > Epiblema > Epiblema foenella. Next base: position 20,015,922 of record OY747110.1, read on the forward strand.
ACTAAAAAGTAAGTGGCCAGTCACTTAATTCTAACGTAATACTAATATATATATATTTTTTTAATTCATATATCAGGTCATATTGATTATTGGCCACCTGACTATTTTGAAAGCCGAATTGAATTGGTAGGTCTGCATTCTGCAGCTGGATTCTACAATAGTGCTATATGACGTGTAGACCGCAAAATATGAGACAAAGCTATGCAATGATGATAAGTCTGCACTGTTTTCGTGAATTGTCAGATCATTCTATCCAAGATTGTTCCATATAACAAGAACATAAAGTAGCTTTTGGCAGATTTACATTTTGGATAGATATTTTACAGCAGTTACTGAATATAAATGATTTTAATTATATGCAAATTATTGCACTTGTTGAAACATAGTTATGAGATCATTGTTAATAACATTACATCATGCCTGTTTAAAATTGTACTCATGTGATCATAATTCTTAATGTGTGTAGAATTTTTGGAATACTGACCGCTATTTAGTAGATATTTGTAACGCGCTGACCACCAATGAGTATGTGCTAGCCTAGCTGTCAATATCTTTTTGACAATTGAAACATACACCTCTTTCTGAGCTCTTCGGTTGTATAGCTACTTCAGCTGATGACAGAATTTCACATGCATACATGAACCCAGAAAACATTATACTCCTTTTTTTAGGTAGTCGTGTAAAAAGTTCACTCATTCCGGACTTCATTCTTGTTCTCAAATGCAGCGATAATTTTCATACTATTGATTTAATTAACTCTTGTTTTTAAGCGGGTATATCCTAGCTGAAGTTCGATGTTAGACGAATTATTTCCAATGAAATGAAATGAAATGAAAATAATTTATTCCAGAACAAGTCCATAGATAGATAGCATTATAAAATAAAAATTAAAATTAAAATTAAAAATGACATTGAATTAAATTAAATTAAATTGAATAGATAAAATTAAAACTACAATAAATTAATATGCACCTCTCCAAATCGCGGGTTAACCCGAGCCCGACGACAGGCCTATGGTACTCCCTCCAACGCTCGTGTAGCGGGCTGGCGTCCCACTCTCTTACCGCCGCGAGCATAGTGTTGGAGGAAGCGTAAATTACCTTCCTGGCCAATATAAAATGATTTTCAATCAAGGGATCCGAGTGCGTTTTTATTTCTTTAGTTTCTGTAACAATGATTTTACATGTTTTATAACTGTCGCTTGTTTCGCCAGGAGCGGGCGTTTCGCGCGTAACGCGTGCGGGGCGTGCGGCGCGTGCGGCGCGGGGCGCGCGCGCACCATGCTCTCCACCATAAAGAGCTGCTGGAAGGTGTGGCGCTATGGAGACCTCTACATGGTAAGCTGTACATGACGTAATGCCCTCTACGATACTCAAAGCTTGTATTATGGGAACTCGAGAACGATATAAATACATACCCGCTTATTCATAAATATATATAAAAAAAGTCTATTTGCATTTCTAGTTAAAAAAGCTTACTATTCACTAAGGGAATACTTGACAGATGAAGAATTGTAACTGTTTAAGCATCCTCCATCTTGACTCAAAATATTTGTATGCCTTATGGCAAAACATAGTGAGACAGTGATATTAATAATTCTAAGACCTATGTACCTATGTTTACAAATAAATGTTTTTGACTTTGACTTCATAAAACTTAACAAACCTCTGCTAACTAAAATGTTCTTTGTCCCATTCTCACAAACGTCAATTTCAAAGTGACAAATAAGGACAAACGAACTTTAGCGGCTAGTTAACTAATATAGGTTTGATAGACGTTTATGAATACGGGGGTACATACGTACCTATAATCGATATAGAATAACTTCTCGTTGGGTACATACTACGGAGAAAGACCGTTTAAATGCAATGACTTAATCCGCTAAGCTAGCACGACAAAATATAGAAAGAGAGAAAGAAAGAAAAAACATTTATTCGTGGCACAGACACAGTACAAATTAACATAACACCAAAATACAGAAAATAGCCACAAAATGGCCCCACATCAGCATAGTGCTAGCCATTGGCTAGCGCTGGTCTTCCTTTCGGACCACGAGAAGCCACGAAAGACAACATAACAATTAAATAAATGTCATAATTTACAATTTAAACAGACAAGAACAGATAAACATGAACGCGACCTTAAACAATCTTTAAATATCTGTGGTCTATAGGTAGTTAATTCGGTCTCAACAAACTTGCATATAGCTACGCTCGATATATTAGATCTTTGATCAACAGCGCACGGGATAGGCTAAAGGCCCAATACACGATACAAGAACTTGCGTACTAATTTCAATATATTGCGGATTTTGATCGTCCTTGCCTTACCTTGGTAGTGCGCAACCGGCAATGTAATCGATATTGCAAGTTCTTGCACCGTGTAAATCGGCCTTTATTTTAAATTAACTTTATAATTGTTTGTTAGCAGTGTTACCAGCTGGTTACATTTCTTACATTTTTCGTAACTTTTGACCGGCTTGCGTAACATGTAAGTACCTTCTGTTGTAAAGAAAATTTTCGTAACTTTTGAGAATAATAAAACTATTTACACAGAAAGGTCAATTGTATCTAACCGGGACCAAGCGAGACAATTTATAGGCTTCCATACAGAAAAGGTGACAAAGAAACCTACATGGTAGGACTCTGTCTGCCCGTCTGTTGCAACTATCTATGACATTTGAGATACCGCCCATCAGTCTGGCGTAATTCTGCAGCCGAACTCGCCGAATTATAGCTGTATATGGCTATTCATTTCTTAAAATCAAACATTTTGATAAGTAATTAAGAAAAATATAAAAAATGTAACTTTTGCATCAAAAATGTAAATTTTCAAGAAACGAAACGTAATTTTCGTCCAAAGGGCCCTGGCAACACTGTTTGTTAGAAACTTATTAATTCCTTCGTTTCCTAAATGCATGACAGCGATCTAGCAATTAGATAAAACATGTCATGTATTGCACAACTCGACGTAAGGGCTATTACCATTAAGGCCTATTGTCTTCCATTTCGCTGATCTCTGATCGATTTGATGACGTCACATCCTTGGGTTTACTCTAGAGCACGCAGTTACTATGATCTGATCGCGGGCACCAAGATACTTAATACGTGCTGATGTAGCTGATGTATAAGTGATAAGCATCTTCCAATAAATACACTATTCGTATCATTGTCGTGATGATGTAAATACGGTTCGCGTTTGTTTTATGCAGTCCTCACACCAAAAAGGCATAAACTAAGGCTAAGGTACTAAGCGGCTAGCCGCATTGCGGCCACTAGTGCATACCTTGCCTAATACATGACAAGTACCGTGGGATCTAAATTTTTGAGATTACTTTTAGCGATATTTGTTTTTTTATGAGTTTAAGTTTTTTTTGTACTTACTTTTGTCTTAACGGCAAGTTAGTTGAGCTCTTGGTAGGCAAATTTTCCGGCAGAGCGCTAGCAAAGGTTTGTGCGATTCCCGTTTTCTGACGCATTTGGGAACATCTAACTCGAATATGGGGGCCGATTTTAGGGTGTCGACTCGACTTTTCACTCGACATCTGTCAAATCATCATAGTTTTTTGACAGAACTCGAGTGAAAAGTCGAGCGGTCGACACTCTAAAATCGGCCCCATGACACCGTTGGTTTAAAATGGAAACACGCCGCGCGACCTCACCCACGGCCGGTCACCGCGTTCAAGTTGAATGCCGCAATTTTGTCTGTGATCTACGCCGCCTGCGTCATGTGGCCCTGGTCAGTTTTACGGAACCTTTGCTATGGAACTATGGGGTATACGAGAAACACATTTATATGTACTAATAATTTAGTTTCGTTAGTTATGAGAATTCCAGTTTCGGCAAAGCTTTAATTCTAAACCTTTAATTTGTAACAGATTATTTTCCTTTTTTTTTGTTTTTGTTGCATGTGCGGTTATGTTAGCGCGTAATATTAGTACCTATTAGTTAAGTATCATGGCACTACCTGTGAGTTCCTATAATTGGCTATCTGTATCTACTTGATTGTGTAATGTTATATAATAGCTGTTGGATCTCCAAATAAAATAAATAAATAAATAAAATTAAATTGGAAAGGGATACGTAATGGGGGCTATCGTTTTTGTGCTCACCAATTGGCGCCACTTTCGAGTAAGGTCCAGCTGTCAATTTTTTTATTGGTTATTATGGGCATGAGAACGAAGTTTACGTTTAAATCATAATACCTTAAAACCGTGCTGTAAAAATATCCAACATCCCGCATTGTAGCGCAATCCTATTTTGTTAGGAAATAAAGGAGGAAATAAGTTTCCCAAAAGACAAAACTGTCTCAAAGTACTGACAGTCACTGACCCGTAACTCATATTTGCCATAATGAAGCTCAGGTATTGAAAAACAGGCACCATATTTTTCCAATTAGATATTAATCCGCGTACCGCAACCATACAGAGTGACATTTGACATTTCGGGGACCCCACGCTACACTAGCGCCTCTAGCGGCGAATTCATACGCGATAGCCCCCATTGGCTCGTTCCACTACACTATTGAGTAAGATCTAAGCTACCTACTAGAGAAAGATACGACTTCGCTTAATCACTAAACGCTAAAACACAAAGTCTCAAGGGAGATAGATCTAAATTTATTTCAAAACTGACCTTTGAACTACTCAAAATTTTACCCTCCGGAACTTAAATGAGTAGAAGTCTAATTGTACTTTGGTTAAAACGCTAATATAGTCAAAATGTACAATATGCTATGGTCATAATGTTCTCGCGACCTGAATGATCCTATGACAGAATACTACAATGCCAAAATGTGCAATCGACCTAACGTGTAATGGTCAGATTGTTTTTAGACAAAACGTATACGTTAGATAAAGATTTGTCTCTTTATTAGCATCTGCAGTGTTGTTTGTCTTATTCCCTGTCAAAACGTCGCCAATAAAAAATGTTCTACGAGATGCAATACGATGCATAACAAACTACGTAACTACAAATGGTAATTCTTACATCATGATTATCAGAGGAAATCGCCGTAGGAATGTACTTATAAATACACCGTGCTAATTAGGCTTAGCATGTAATACGTATGTGATACCCGAGTGATTATAGTAGTGCACGTTATATAAATAATTAGACGCATCGATACCCGACCTATACCATATGAAAACCTATTAATATAGGTACGTATGTATAAGATACCTACAATCGGTTTTTCTGAAGTCCAGTGGGTATGCACATAGATATAGAATGATTGCTCTTATGGTTCATTTCAATTAGTTAGTTCCTGGCCGCCCTAAAGCTACATTACGACACCGGTAGATTATGACTTGTCATTGCGTACTTGCAGACGCATTCTATAGAAGCATTCCAAGAGCAAAAAAAAACGGGTACACTTTGTATTGGATTTCCGTAGAAAGTGTACCCGTAATTTTTGCTCGCGAGTGTAATTATTTAATAAGCATTCTCTGTTGTCTGAAAATAAGCCTAGTAATCCCTTGCTTAAAGAAAACGCGGGCAAAAAATAATAATTATTTTTCTGCTATACGTTACTGACATATTAGGTCCTTGGCTATACAACGCTAAGAGTGTTCACAATCGTAATTATATTTGATAGTTGACAATGTCTTGCCTTGCGTCACTTGGATTTAAGCATCGATGGTAAGTGAATCTGCATTTCGACTAACACTCCGAATGCAATTCAGAAAGCTATCCAAATTCTGGCCTATTGGCAAACCTGGTATAATTATCTTTGAGTAACTTTCAATGAATCAATTTAAATAAAAATAAAAATAAAATAAAATAAATATCTTTGGACAATCTTACGCAAATCAACCTAGCCCCAAACTAAGCAAAGTTTGTACTATGGGTACCAAGTGACGATATACATACTTATATAGATAAATAGATACTTAAATACATAGAAAACATCCATGACTGAGGAACAAATATTCGTGTTCATCACACAAATACATGCCCTGACCGGGATTCGAACCCGGGACCTCCAGCTTCGAAGGCAGGGTCACTACCAACTAGGCTAAAACGGTCGTCAAAGCAAGCAAGTCGTTAGCAAGAAGTTTTCAGTCGAGTAGAATATCATTGTGAATCGAAGCGGTTCCCATGTTTTTGTCAACTTGCTTACGGTTTGACTAAAAACGACATAAGTGTCATTGTTAAGCCAAAGCTTTTACGATTTTATAGACTGGAGAAGTTATTCTCGGTTCTGATCTCAGGCTAAATATATATAGTGTAGCAAAAATTTTATTAATTACTGGACGGAAGCGGAAATACGAGTATAATACCGATAACAGCAGGCCCTTTAAGTGGAACTATCAGTTTCCGGTATTACTACGTTCGTGAAGGCGCTATTTTCGCGAGGAAGTTATCGGTAGTTAACCGATTTACCCAGGGATTTTAAGGAAAAAACGAGTTTTCCCGTAAACGAGATCTAGCTTGATCGATTTCTCGCCCCAGTAGACAGGTACCTTGTAAACTTCATTAAAATCGTGGGAGCCGTATTTAGGAACTCAATGACAGATAAATATTGCACGTTTAATACTAAAGAATTAATAGATGACGACCGTCTCATCCCTTCTCAATATAATGTCAGAAATCAGAAATATTTATTCGTGCAAAACACAAAAAGAACAAGAAAATAAATAAAAACGCAAGAATAAGGTATTGCACGAAATGGTTCTGTCTCAGCGTAGTGCTGGTGCGATTGTCTACATGGTAACTATTACTAAAACAGATTAAGTAATAACAAACAATAGTATAACGATTTTAATAAAGTTACGTTATATATATACCTACAGCACAACATAATCAATACGAACATGATGACCATATGAATGACGACCGGTTTAGCCTAGTGGGTAGTGTACCTGCCTGTGAAGCTGACGGTCCTGGGTTCGAATCCCGGTCAGGGCAAATATTTGTGTGATGAGCATGAATATTTGTTTCTGAGTCTTGGATGTTTTCTATGTATTTAAGTATTTATATCTATTAAATATATCGTCGTCTAGTACCCATAACACAAGCCTCCTTGAGCTTACTGTGGGGCTAGTTCGATTTGTGTAAGATTGTCCTCTAACATTTATTTATTTATTTAATTTATATATACCTAGTGCACAACATAATCAACACAATCATATCATAACAAAGCATCATAGATATTTATTACAATAGAGCGTAATCTCAGTTTCAAGAGTACAGGAAAATTCCGATCATTTTTAATTAATTAGCACGTACATTTATGACATATGTATCTCGTATCTGTATCAATAATAGATGAATAGGTCTTACCGGAACTAGCTTCCGGCATTCGCTAACCGCATTAGATCTGTCACATATATTTATGGGGCTAGTTGGAATTGTAAGATACAAATCTAGCTTTCAATGCCGGCCATATCCGTATTAGCATATACGAGAACGAAACACGATCGGCCTTGTGGTCCATGTGGACTGAAGTAAACCCTAGCCAGTTTGTTTACAAAAAATCAAATCAAATCAAAAATCAAAACATTAATTCTGCAAATAGGCCTCAAGGGCACTTTTACAAGTCAAAATCTATCTAGGTACATCAAATAAAAATAATACAATAATCAAAGTATCATTAATTAAATGTAGTGTTACATGTCAAAAATAAGACTAAGAAACTAATAACAATCGAGATTTGTTAGAGATGTATAAGGTCTCTAAGCGTCAAGATAAAAGGTAATAAAGTAGGTACACTAATCATAATAAAATATTTTGAGCTATGTCTATAACACGTCAACATGAAAATAATAAAATCTAATAAATAAATATCCTCAGAGATGTATAAGGTCTCTGAGCGTCAGTCTAAAAAATAAAATCAAATGAGAACAGTGAAGTCTCTCATCATGTCAATTCCACTGAACACTAGTACGAAGTTACTACAGAGAGACAACCTTGGATTTGACAGTGCATAATATTAGCTCGGATCAACGGCCTCACTAGTTTTGATTAGATACATATTATGTACATATAAAAAAGTGAGAGTAAACTCTCTTTAGGGGTGGTACCACTAAACCGTCTGTAATCATAGACAGCGTTCGTTAAAGTCTGGTTGTATCATAGATAACCTCCACTAGATAGAGCTTATAGGGCGAAGCGCGCGCGTCACACATGTGGGGATGTTCCCCTTAATAAACTGCCCCGCCCCACGCCGCTCAGTCAGTCTCGTCCAGGTTCATGACCTATACGTAAGTGTCCCAAAAAAAATCTAAAAATTGGTTTTGATTAACCGTCGACATGGATTTTTATTCCGTAAAGTGGTGTGGGAACGACTCCCGAACTACAAGTCGAAAGAATGGCGGGATAACACATCACAAATAAGTTAAATATATACAAATACACATTTAATTCTGCCCGGCGGGGATCATTTTACACTGGCCCACAACTCCCACAAGGCGTAGTGAAGTGTGCTTGTTCCTTTCCAACCACCTCAAATGCCAATATACTTTCTCTTTCTGATGACATCACATACGCGGGCTAGTGATGTGCCAGTGATGTTCGGTTCCGATTTCATTTAATTATCGGTTCATCCGTATTTTACCATATGTATTTTAATACTTATTAAAATTCTATTGATAACATAATCAATTAGTTTTATTTTTTTATATTGAATGTCAGTTTGACGTAGACAATGTACTTTTATTATCTGAATCATAAGTAAATCTTCGTATAAGGAGGTGGAAGATGGTAATAGTGTAGTGTTTTTTTTTATCTCGTTTTATTTTATACGCTATACAAATCAGTAGTTGTATGGGAAGGAATATTTGTATGCCTATGAGGCAAAATAGTTGGATCTGATTGTATACCTACCTGACATCTTATTGTACACTATTTTATGCAAATAAAGTTACTTACTTACTTACTTACTTACTATTTGGTTAGTTTGTTCTCATTGTAGTTTTGTTGTTGTCTTATTTTATTTTGAAGTCTATATACTCGTAGTAGTAATATAATTAGTTTAGTGGTGATGGATTTCCTTTAGCAATTAGGACTTGACATAAGACGGACCCAATACTGAATTTCGAAGAAGTATAAAGGATTTAGAAGCAGAGCCATTGCAATAAGAGTTTTTTGTATCGTCTTGGTCGGCAACTAGGCCTAGTGTCGCGAAGTGGATATAACGCTGGACTTCGAAGGAGTATAAGGGATCTCGAAGTTGGTTAGAGATGGTGCCGTGATATTTGGGTTTTTTTTAATCGTCTTGGTGGGCAAACAGGACTAGAGACTGGTGAACCTTTTCCACTACTGGTAGTGGACCCGCTGCTGAACTTCGAAAAGGTATAAGGGATCTCGAAATCCTTGACCTTATAAGTAACCTACGTGCCAAATTTGGAATCTCTAGAACCAGCGGTTTGGGCTGTGCATTGATATGTCAATTCAATCAGTCAGTTAGTCAATCAATCAGTCAGTTTCTTCTTTTATTTATAAGCCACTAATTTATTCATTTTACAATTATTTAATTAATACTCACCAGTGCTCTAGTTGTATATTACGCTATGTATAATAAACAATATATACATATATACAGGAATCAAAATGAAATAGCTGCTGCAATCTTAATATACTACGCGATTTTATATAATATATAATAGCAAAGGTTCGTTGTTTACATGCCTAGAAAATATTATTCTACTCGTAATACCTATTCAACAGACATATACATCATCTAAAATAATTTACCTAAAATAAATTGCAGTGCCCGAAAAAAAACCGCTAATAAACAACGTGTCCCATCACTATGCGGGCGCGCCATTTTGCAGCGTATTCGCGCGCTTTTTGAAACTGCCAATCGCAGCGCTGTTACCAACCTCCCCGCAGCCCGCACTTACCGCCAACTGTGGTGACTTTTGATCCGAACTAAATCCAGTGTTGCCAGATACCCCGCTTTTCCGCTTTTTTCCCCGCGTTTTTGCCATTGGCCCCGCTATCCGCGTTAAGCAAACGCGGATCCGCTTTTTTGCTCAGTGAAAAAGGCAATGCAATTCAAAATATCGAACGATTAGAACTGAATATTAGAATGACTGCAAGTAACATTTTTAAGTTCCGTTATAGTGTATTTGAAGGAGTCGAGCATATTTCTTTCATTGGAACATAAAAATAAAGAAAATTATTAACAAAGAATATATTTCGCGTTTTCATTCAGAAATCCGCTTTTTTAAAGCGCACCTCCCGCTTTTTGTGTTTCGGCATCTGGCAACACTGACTAAATCGTTCATAGGCTCAATCTAGTGGAGGTTATCT